>ML681972.1:40165551-40417877 GCA_007922195.1 Podocnemis expansa | reverse complement strand
GTTGTTTCGAAATAACACGGCCACCACAACCGTTGTTTTGAAACAACTTGTTTCGAAACAACGGTTGTTTCGAAACGGCATGTCCCGTTGGCGTTGTTTCGAAACAACCATTTCGAAACAACGCTCTTTCGAAAGGCAACGAGGTTTAGCTTCTTTTGAAAGGACCACGGCCATTTTGAAAGAAGCGGTTTGCTTCTTTCGAAATGGCCGTGCGTCATGTGGCCATGCCATTCCTTATTTCGAAATAACCTCTGTTGTTTCGAAATAAGGACTGTGTGTGGACATACCCCACGTGGGGACGAAACGTTGTTTCGAAACAATTGTTTCGAAACAATGCCGTCTGAACATGTTGTTTCGCAACAACAGTGACTTGTTTCGAAATAACTGTTGTCTGAACCTGCTGTTTCACTTTGAGCTTCTTTCCTTAATTCGAATTAACAAACTGTTAATTCGAATTAACTTATTTCGAAATAACCCCTTATTTTGATACAAGTTGTTTCGAAACAACCCCATGTGTGTGAACATAGCCCTACAGGAAGGGTCAAAGGAGCAGAATTTCAGCCACCATACTTCCTTGTCCATGGGACTGATGGCTTCCTGCGCTGGGGAAGAGGCTGTGGCTTCCTGAGCTCCCCAGCCCCAGCTCACTTGGCCTGTTGGGCTCTGTGAGGCAGGTCCCAACTGCTTGGAGTGGATAACAATGCAAGCCTGGTGCTTTCAGTCGCAGCAAGGGTTTGTCAGAGAGTGACTGGCTTTGCAGGAAAGGAAGCAGGGCTTAGTGAACTCAGACTGATTCTCTGCTGCCCAGCGTGGCTTAAGGACAGCAGCTGGGTTGTATAAAGTGGCACACAGCTTCAGGGGATTGGGCAGATGCCTGCAGATGTCACAGGGAGTAAGAAGGTCCCTGAGACACCAGACTCCAGGCACAAAATGGTGGAAGAAAGGTAGGTGCTCTGGGAGATGGATGAAAGTGTGAGTTCTATCCTGAAAGACTTTGTGCCAGACTTTTAATACACAGTACCCAACAAACAGCATGCTTTGAATATCTGACCTGCATATGCGTTCTAAGAGCACTTGAGTGAAGGGGAAACTGAAGCAAACTTCCTCAGAGCCATACTTGGCCAGAAGGGGGCACTATAGGTTTTCCCCAGACTGTTTTCTTCCCCCATCCCAGAGGTGGCTGCAATTTGCAGGGTATGCTTTACAAAGCACCTTAGGCTTCTCCAGAATGGAAGGAGCTCTGGGCACCCCCAAAGCTGTCAACCAGCATCCTGCTGGAGGGTGTAAAGCACATGTGGATTTGGCCTCATTCAGAGAGCATGACAGCTGTGGCTCACTCTGCCCCTTACCACTTGCCCAGCAGGGCTGGGTTGGTCAGCACTGTGGTGATGATCCGGGCTCCCAAGTTGGCAGGGGTGGCCCATGTTGCCATCACTTGCTTCTGAAGCTGGGAATGGATCCTGGCCAGCGTCTCGTTATCCTTTGCCACCACGATCAGGTTCCCCACCCGCTCATCTACCCAAGCAATAAGAGGAATGGGGTACATAGGACATATGACCCCCTCACCCTGCAAGGGGTACCCCTCTGTTGGCAAAGCCATCCCTTCCCGAGACTCTGACTTTCCCACACCCAGCCCAGTTCACACACACTAGCACTGCTATGGGACCGGATGGGACAGGACATGATGGGAGGGATTCCAGTTCATTCAGTTTTGCATCCTTCCAGTCTCCAGCCACCCTTTCCACTGTCTGCAGTGACACCTGGTGTCTGCTTTTGGGCCCAGCATCATTTCAGGGCATGTCTAGAAGCATCTGCTGCGAGGGGAACTCGCAAGTACACCTGGATATGTCCTGGCTTGTGCAGCTGCCAAGCCCATCTGGCTTCACCCTCCTTCCTATTTTAGTGAGAGAGCAGCTAGCCGAGGTAGGTCTGCACCAGCAACCAGTCCCCCCACCAGCAGCAACATAGTTGTGCTCTTAGCACCAAGCTGGACTAGCCTTCATCTCACCAGAGACCCTGCTTGCATTGCCTGGAGAGGCAGGAAATGTGAGTCCTCCGGGCCCAACCCATGCTCCTGAGCCACCAGACGGGAAGAATCTACCCAGAACAGAAAGTCAGTGGTACCCATCCCTCCCCCTGCCTCCCAGCTCTCCCCTGGCCCTATGCACCTGCCAGCCCAGGGACGCACCATACAAGCCGAAGCTTTTCGAGAAGGATTGGGCACAGAAGAGTTCAAACCCTTGAGCCACAAAGTGCCGCAAAGCCCAGGCATCTCTGTCCAGGTCTCCGGAGGCCAGTCCCTGAGCTGGGACATCAAAGAAAGGGAAGAGGTGCTTCCTCTGGAGGCACAGGAGGGAACGGAAGACACAGTGAGACACCAGCCAGTGTGGTAGAGAGGGCCAGGGGCCACACAAGCTGGAGAAAAGCCCCATCTCCCTCCGCTCTCTGACTTACTTTCATGGTCCTGGCAACCTCCTCCCACTGCTTGGGACTCAGGCCGGTTTCCTCTGGGGCATGCAGCACCACTATGGAGTAGTTTGGGGCACTCTGAAAGCAAGAGAGAGCTAAGCAGCCACCACAGCTTCCCTGAGAGGAGAATGGACTTGACTTTAGGGCAACAAGCACCCGGCAAAGCTCCAGTCCTCTCCATACCTCTAGTGTCTCCAGGAAATCTTCTATGGCAACAGCCAGTCTGCTAGGGTCCCAGTAATGGTATGGACAAATCTCTGTGAAGCCAGCATCTTGGAATATACACCGGAGGCTGTCTGCGGGGGACACAAACAAGAGCAGGTGATTGAGGTGAAGAGCGTAGCAATTGGGTACTATCCCTGAAAAGAGTTAGTGAGCTCTCTTGTGATGCTTGCAGGGTTCCAAGAGCTAAAAGTTGCCCCAAATCAGCCAGAGCAGCCATGTGCAGGCAGCCGGGCCTTGCAAGTTTGTGTCCATGCAGTAAACACAGTTATCTGGGACCCTCGGGTGGCCCTGTGATTTCTTCCTTTTGCCCTTGTCATATGAAGAGCTAAAGAAACCAGAGACTTTATTCAGAAATCAGAATGCAGGTTAGCAAGGCAGAGAAAAGCAACAGCTGTGGAAATCCCAGTCTAATTCCTAATGCTGAATAGGGTTCCTGGACATTACAAAAGGAGCTTTCCCCCAGGATTAGAACAGATGGCCAAGGAGAGCCCCTTGCAAGTTGTCTGAGTCAGTGGTTCTCAACCTTTTGTGCGTCATGACACTCACAGCCCTAGAGGACACACCAGCCCACTCCACACTGGTCAAATCCAGTCATGTCCCCAACTCTCCGTGACACGCTTATTGCTATGTGGTGTTGCAGTAATGCGTTCTGACACAGTGGTTGAGAACCACTGGTCTAAGCTACACAACACATCTCAGTGGTTGCAAACCACCATCAACTGGCTCAGCAGAGCGACCAATGGTGAAGTGAGACATGGGACCAGAATGCTTCTCTCATCCCTGCTTACATCGAACCATGCACACTGCACCTGGTCATTAGCTCATTATCAGGCAAGGTCAGTGTTTAGTGCTACTTCTTCTAGGTATTTAGTTGTGGCACTGCCCTCACATGGTTAAACACTGTTTGGTTTTCCTTTGGAACAGGATCCCCAGAGTCTGCTGCTGCCCGACATACAGACCAATATCAGAGCCTGTTTCTTCAGCACATATCACTTACCCCACTGTGGTAAGGCAATATACACTGCTACAGGACTTGGGCTGCTTCTATCATACCAGCGCTGGAGGAATTCGGCTCCAATCCGAACTGCTCCTGTCCCACCTGCTGTGTGAACACCACCTGCCTAATGTACATGGGACAAGAGAATGCCATCTTTAACACCAGTGACTTCTTAGCTCAAATGTCCCAGAGTTGCCGCATCTCTAGTAAACTAGAACACAGTCCCCACAAAACAAGGCATTAGTGGAAATACCAGCTGGAGACAAATAGCAGCAATGTTGTGTAGTACCTGGGATTTGCAAAGATATCCCTTTGTACGTGGCCCCCTGCCCTCCCTCCCATTCAGAATAGCCTGTTCCAGACACTACCCCCTGGCCTGAACCATAGAGGACAGTATCATGGCAATTTGACAGCTGCCAGGCAGCCAAATTAGATGGAAAATCCCTACCCTAGCTGGGAGCTAATTATAGCTTCTGTCCTTAGTGCATCTCTCACTCCAATGCTCCCTTCACAAATGAGTCAGATAGCAGAAAGGAAAAAAAAAAAAAAGGCGGGACACAAAAAGCTTCATGATTTTTTATGCTATTTTTTCTCTAAATTTGAGTGAGAATTTCAGTCAGAAGAGTATTCATATGAATCTGTATGGTTTTCGTAGTATCATGGGGCCTAGTGTCCAGGAGAGGTGTTAAAAAATGATAGACTACTCAACATAAATAATTGTTACACCTCCCCCCCCCAGTACGAAAGAGACCTTTTTCTTAGCAATGTCAGTTGGTGGTGACGAAAGCCATACTGTGCTAAGTGGCTCACAAACCCCAAGTGAGAGACAGGGCCCTTCTGCAGACTTACAGCCTACCCAAATATCACAAGGCTATTATTCAAGATGGGGAACTAAGGCACAGAGAGATGAAATGACTTTTCTGATGTAGTTTGTGGCAGAGCTGGGGCTTAAATCCAGATTGCCTAAGGTCCATGCCAGCACCACCATCATAAGCCCATTTTTAGAGGATGATAGCTAACTAGGCCACCATTGGGAAGTGGATATTCTGTGCAAGTCAAGCATGCACTGGCAAGTCCCTCTCCACCAGTCTCACAAAAAGAGCCATGGGATCTGTAATAACCCTTGGGGAGGAAGGGGTTAACACTCTGGTCAGTGAGTCCCAGGACAGCCAATAGGAACGAAGCACAGCTTTTTGAATGGTAACAGCAGCCTGGCCTGGGCCTGTTTGGATGCAGCAGAGCTCCTGGAAGGATCAGGAGGAGGCCAGAGGGGCCTGAGGAAGAATCCAGCAACATCCTTACCAAAGATAAGTTAAGTTTGGTACTGACCGGGCGTGGGTAGAACAGGGAATGTTTATTTAGACGCGGTCAGGGCATTTTCTTTGTTTTTGGCTTGTTTTTTGGATTTCTCTGTGCTAACCACATGTAACCCAAACCCCCACCCCACTACCCTGTAACTACCTAAGTTAATTCCCAGAGAAGCAACTCTCTGTGTTTATTATCTGTTCTTTTTGATTAAAGAGTTTACCTTTTAAGTAAGTTCTGGTTCTGTGTCCTGAGAGGCAAGAGGTTTGTGTGCCCGTGCCTTAGACTGCACAGGCAGCTACTAGAGGGAACCCTGTTCCAGTTCCAGCTCATATTGCAGCTGGAGTTCAGTCACTTTCCTGAAGGAGGAATAAACAGGATTGCCAGTACCTCACAGGGAGGAATTCCCAAGTGCGCCTTCCTGGGTCTCAAGAGGTTTTTTTGCATTTGGGTGGTGGCAGCGATACCACTCCAAGGCCAGGAATTGGAGGCCTTGGAGACTTTTAAGAGCAGGCTTTAAGGCCAGTGGCTTTTCTGGCCTGTTGCGGGCCCCCACCTTCTGCACTCTCAGAGTGTCAGAGAGGGGGAAAAAGCCTTGACAGGATCTTTACATGTCAGTGGAAAGCTCCCTGGAGATGACAGCTCAATGGATCTTTTCCTGGAGGCCACTTGGAATCAGGGCAGGCAAGTCCCCACCACCAGCTCTTTGTGGCAATTTTAGCAAGCCCCTTCCCAGTCTGCACCTTAACTTCCCCAACTATAAAGAAAAAATATAGACATGCTGCCCACCCCTTTCCTACAGGAGAGAAGAGCCAGTGTTAAAGGTGCTAGAAGTGCAATGTAGTAAAAAAATGCTCTGGATTTTAGAAACCAGGCCTTTTGTTTCTGCCCTGTTCCCAAGAGCTCATTGTTCCTGGACTATAAAAATAAAATTGCCCACTATGCATGGTGGGAGAGAAAGGGACTTGTGCACTTTGTATTAAAGGGCTGTATCTAGATTCCTGGGATTCCATGTCTGAGAAGCAAGAGCACATGCCTAGTAGCTGGAACTGGTTACAAACACTTATGGATTTACTGCCCAGTCTATAGTAGCATCAGCTATATCTTCCATTACCCAGTGTAACTACACCCACTCTAGGGACCTTCATAGTTTTAACCACACCACTTACTCAATAAGACTTGTAGCAGTACAACACCTATGTAGGGACAGGTTGAGATGAAGCAGGCTGGTCCATGAAGGCTTGCTGAAGTAGCCATAGGTTGTTACCATAAGCTGCAGTGACCAGGGAGTTAGAAGGTGTGAGTGAGAGGACCCCAAAGGGGGCTGCCTTCTCATACAGGGTAGGGGAGAGCTGTGTGGATTCTTAGAGCTGGGGGAACTTTCCAAACTCCAAAGATTTCAGCAGCATTGGCTCAAACAGCTAGCAACAGCAACTTGCAGAATCCCCTCCATACCCTGTTTTCAATCACAGCACAGCTTGCCCTGCCAAGCGCCAGCTCAGTAGCAGCCTGGGTGAACTGGGGGAACCCAAGCACTGGGAGGTACTCGTGGTCCAGAGTTGGGTCGTTGACTATCTGCAGCAGGGTCTGCCTCACGACTGGGCACAGCCATGCTTCACCAGCATCAGTCTGGCAGCCTGCAAGCAGAAAAAGCAAGCCAAGCGGTCTATTGGCCTCACAGTCCCTTCTAACAGCCAGGTTCTGTGAGGACAACAGCTTTATACCAGGGGCCCTAGCCCCCTAGTTGGAGGGGCCATGGCTTGAGATCACAGGCATCCACAATTACTGAGGCAATGGTTAGTGCCTGATAGCCCTTGTGGCCAACTGGCAGTGGCTACAGGCACAGGAAGACAAGATTCCTTTCACAGAGGACATGTCCTGCAGGTCTCTGGCAGGTCCACAGCTCTCCAAGCAACAGTTATTTCATTGCATTTGAAGGGGGCTTTTCTCTAACAGGAGAAAACCACCTATGAGCACTCTACCAGCAGGGACCTTTGCAATGCACGGGGTGGCCAGAGTCAGACAAGGGTGTACAAGAAGTCACTTTCCTCCACTGCCTCTCCATCTCTTTGCTTGCTTTTCCCAGCTGTAACTTCACACTCCACTGCTGGGCTGCACAAGTGCAAGCTGGAGTCTATTTCACTTCATGTCTCCTCCTCATTTCTGGAGAGAGGAGTCACAGGTAGCAGAGACACACCACAGTGAAGGTCTCGTGCCTTCATTCTTAACATACCCCACATGAAATCTTGAACACCCTTAAAGCCAATGGCAAATTTCTCCGGTTTTCAGCAGGCTAGGATTTCACCTCTTTTGGCTGGTCTTTTGGTTGGTGAGCAAAGAGTCTGCCTACAATGAGGAACCAAACCCAGACTCCACTCGAGCCTCTAAGAGCTGGATCTCTCCCTCAGACTCAATCTGTGCTGCAAATTGGGGGTGTGATTCCTGGCTGTCATACTAGGTTCATATGCTAAGATTAGAGTGTGGCCACACTAATGTGAGGGGCTAGAGAAACTAGGTCCATGTGAAGGGAAGCTCACCCTTTCCCCTGGCTCTAATGGCTTGATCAGAGCTAGCAAGTTAGGACCCCCAAGCTGGAATTTAAAGCACCATGGGAAGAGGCACCAAACTGTGAGTGCTCATCACAGACCCAGGTTTCAGTGGCCCTGCACTCAAATGACACACAGTCCCTGGTGAGGAGGGCATGCAGGCCACAGCATGTGGTGCCCAGCCAGCAGGACCTACCGCGGTGGTCAAGGTACACCTTGTCAGGGGACAGATCCTGCCTGTAGGCATCCAGGAGCTGGTCCGCTTCCCTGGAGAGCGGGACGTCAAGGAACAGAGACAGAGCAGCCATGGCCTAGCTCTAGCAAGGAAGACCCTTGGGTTTCACTCTAGTCTTCCCTCACTCCCCAAGCGGCACCTGGCTGCCCACAGGAGAATCGCAGCCCTGCACCTGCCCCAGGCTCCCCCGGACAAGGGAATATTAAACACAAGTTACCCAGGAAACAGCTGCCCGGTGAACATTCTGCACAACTAAACACTCAGTGGAAGGGAGCTTCAACTAGCATGGGGCACACTCCAGAAAGGTGACAAAGTCCCATCAGGTAATTTTCTGAGCTGCAGATCTGCTGCTGCCCAGCCCTGGAGGTTCACTACATCATTCAGGACCAAAGCATTTTTTCTCTGCTGCATTAAGCTAGGCACCCTGACCCTAGTCTCCCATCTGAATCTCACAGTGATTCACCAGCCAGGAAAAACAGGTGTTGGTCTGCATAAGGTGCACACAGAGGCCAACTCCAGCAGGCCACCTACTGGATCAGGTGAGTTCACACAAAACCAGTGGGGGAGTAGAAGGGTGAGGTGCAGCTCCCTTGTAACCATTAGCCTAGCACTTTGGGGACTCATCTAAGAGCTGGCCAATTGACCTCTCACCCTCCTGCATCCTGGCTGCATAGCCAAGCCACAGGTCTAACAGGGATGAGTGAGGGCCGTCACTCCTGCTGTTTTATTTCAAATCCCTTATGCAGATTAAGTACCCAAACACCTCTCTTCTTACTTTGAAGGTCAGTCATGTGCAAAAGCACATATCCCCCCTGAGCATCTACTGTTAACTTGGTCAGGAGGCTCCCCACCTAGCCTGCCAGTTCTGTAGGCTACAGCATTAGACCCTTCTCCCTTCCTGTCCATCATTTAGATCACATAATTCAGCTGTGTTCACAGGGCTGTCCAAACTAGGGTCTGTGATTAGCATCACCAAGGGGTCTCTGCAGATCCCACGCACTGTGTCCAAGCCTGACTGGCAGGACAGTTCAGGCACAGAGAAAGGGGGTAGGATACAAAGGAAGGTGGCACAGGTGAAAGAGACCAGGAAGGGGGTTCCAAGTACAGAAACACCTCACTTTCCTGAAAAATACTATGAGGTGCCTTGCAAGTCTTAGGCTCGGTGGCACCCTCACTACACTTGGCAGCAGAGCCAGGAGGACAGGTCACACCCCAAGAGTGCAGGAAAGAGGTGAGGGAGGCAAAGAATAGGAGGAAGTGGAAAGGGTCACAGGCCCTTCTCCTGAGAAGGTAATAACTTGCTTTCTGACCAGAAGCAATTCTCCACCAGTTCCAAGTTAGACCAAGTCAGACAGGCTTTTCCTTCCCCAGCTCTGACCCCCTGTGCAACACATGAGCTTGGGAGGCAGGGGCCATCGGCCATGTAATAAGAGGAGCCTGGGGGAAGCAGCCATTAAAGAAAGCTTGAGGTCAGAAGAGAGCTGAATTAATGACTTTGCATTTAAATCACAATGGGTCTGGGTCCTGGGATCAATGGAAGTCAGGCCCGGCCCTAAAGAGAGGCAGGGAAATGGTACACTGCATGCCCATGGAAAAGAAGGGTGAAGAAACAGCAGCAGGTGTCTCCTTTCAACATAACAGGGGGAAGTGAGAAATATTCTTCCTTGCTATACCCAGTTGCTCCTGCATGCTCCTACCCTGACCCTCATTCCACCTAGTGCTTTGCAGTTCTCAAATTCTCCTTTCTGGGTCTTAGATGGGTGCTGGCTCCCCACTAATACAGTCTAGACCTGAGAGTGTATGGAAGGGAAAGGGGATCCCAGTCATCTCAGCAGGATCAAGCTTTTGATGAGCAACTAGGCAGAGTTGCTGTTAGCACCAAAACATGTTAGGTCTCCTGGCTGCTGACTAAGGGAAGGTCCAGGCAAAGGTTGCTGGCCCTTTGCCACAGCAGAGCTAGGTGGTAGGCAAAAGAAGAGACCACTGGAGGTGGGGAGATGCTGCAGTATTCCCACAGTAGAGTTTAATCATCCCAAGGTGGTACAGCACGGCTTAGAAGAGTCTGCAGTTTCTCAGAGTCCCATTCCACTCTCACAGCAGCAGGAGGCTGGAGAGCATCAGCAGGCCGATCCTGAAAGGAAAGCAGAGCATTACAGCAGAACTAGCTCTGCGTCAGGGCATAGATCAGCTCTGATGCAAGGCCAATGGAGAACAATGAGACATCAATGCCTCCAGCCAAGTCCCTCCAAATGAGAGCCCACTGGATTAGGTTCCACCTAGTTCAGCCAACCCAAACTAATGTAGGAAGGCCTCTTTCCCCAGTCCTACCTCCTAGAACCGGCCATGATTTCAGAACTCAGCACCCAACCTGTGATCTCTCTGCACAGTCCTTTGCAAAAGACAGTCACTTACAGGACAAAGTCTGAAAAAAATGAACAGGAGCTGGTCTCTTTAGAAAAACCAGGCATAAACAGTCTAACATGCCAAGCAGCACCCAAAGGAACTGACCAGCTGTTAGGACAAAACTAGCTCAGGCATTCTAAACTGCTGAGCTGGCCTGCTGATTAGCAGTGGCGATTTGTTTAGAGAAGGTATGAAGGCATAGGAAGAGACATGACTAGGAGGCAAGGACATGAACTTAAAGGGAAATGCAGAGCATTTCTCCAAGAATGAGGTCTTTACTAAGCCCTGGAATCACCACCTCCCACAGGAACTGGCAAAAGCCCAGTCATGGGACAGTTAAGAGGTAGACTGGACACAGCATGAGGAGCAGTGTTGAAGAGAATAATTCTGTACTAGCTGATCCTTCCCTGTTCTCAGATTTCCATAAAATCACTAGCACATCCTGTCCTGTGGATCTGCTCCTGCAGCAATAGAAACACAATCACACCGGGGAGGGGGGCTTTGACCTCTGTGTCTGAAGCAAACATATCAGAGACCCAACACCATGCAACCACAGAGAAAAAGGATCAAAGATATTAGCCATCTAAAAGCAAAATTATTGCACAATGTTACAAGCTGTTTCTCAAGCAGAAGTGTGTCATTTTCAGCCATGGCTCCAAGGTACTTACTGCTTCTCCTCAGTGTTGCATGAAAAGGAAAGCATTGATTTGAGCATCTCCAGTTGGAATGAGAATGAAAAGGAAGCTCTTGGAAAGAGATTAAAATACTTTGCAAAGCTGGGAGATTGTTAGTATTTTCTCAGACTTAGGAGCAGAAACATGAATCTTTGAACCACAAGTGCTTCCCACAACCAAACTGGCATCAAATACAAAACAATCCATATACAAGTTAGTTATAATTAAAATTTAATTACTGTATCTTCTTCCATTCCAACTGAAGAGCACGACTCCTCCTCGGCTAGCAGTCCCCCTCTTGCTTCATATTCTGCATCATCTTCCACTGGAAGGAAGTGAGAATTGTAAGGTTACAGTAAAAAAACCCTCCAGCCTCAATATATGAGGTTTCTTTATGGCATTGTGTGTGTTAGCATCCAAGGTACTTTGGGTCATTTACAAGAAGAGGGTGAACACAAGAATTTCCTCTTCTGCACATAAGGAGATCTTAGGTATGGTTGGAGCATTTGCAGCTCAGTCAATGCACTGTGTACCCCAAGGTGAAAACTGCACTGGGAAGCACATGCCTGGAAGACAGACTGTGGAGGAAGAAGCAAAGGGAATGCTACACCTATGTAAAGAGGATAGCAGTGCAGGAGTGGGGAGAGTTGCAGACTCCCATGGATCATTTCCCTTTTATAGGGGCTCCAGGGCACTTTATAAAGATGATCAGAATTTGTTCAGATGTTTCAGCCAGGCCATTCTCTCTGCTTCTCAGATTAAGAAACTAAGACAAAGTGATTCGCCCAAGACCACAGACCAAGTCAGTGTCAGAGATGGAATAGATTCCAGCAGGCCAGGCTCCCCACGCTGTGATTTTTGACCACCAAACAATGCTCCTTCCAATCAAGTAGTGCTGTCACTTCAGTACATTACAGACACCAGTTCTACTTACAGATCAGATGTTGTCCATTGAGATAAACTGGTCCAGTTCCAGACTTTAACTCAAAGGCAACAGGAGGGATAAACTCAAAGCCATCAAGGCTGATCTGAAAAAAAGAGCATTTCACATTTAAGTGAAAAATCCTTGAAATATTGAAAAGACAGACACTAGCCATAGCCTGACTTAGTGAACTTGAGGTTTACAGCCACCAGGTGAGCTGAAGCAAAGCCAGCTGGGAAGGGTATTCCAGACCAGACTTTGTTTACTCACTTTTAACAGCTGATAGTTGCTCAAGCCAATTTCAGCTGTACTGACATCAAAGGGGCTGTTGCATAGGTGTAAGCAAGGGCAATAACCTGGAGGTAGACCCACCTCCCAGTCACTGAACCCCTTCTCCACCTAGCATGCTGTGTGTGTGTGTGTGTGTGTGTGTCTCAGTCACAGCCATGTCGCAAAAAGTCCACAGCACAGAAGCTGTGCTTACAGAACCCTGCAGATACTGCTCTGCCACTGGGCCAGGATCAGAATTAGTAATGGTGCTTGCTTGTTTTTCTTTTAGCAAGACATAAGCCACACACTTATCACTGGCACATACAGGAAGCAGGACAGAAGGGCTGGCCTACAACATTTTGGCTCCTGAGGCAGGGAGCTAAAATGATGCCCCCATTCTCCCTCTGTTGGGCCAAAACTTTGAAAGGTCTCAATTCTGCCTTCTTCCAGTTCTACTCCTCTCATGGCACTGCTACCTACCCCAATAAAAGAGAACCAACAACTTAAAATGCCTTGTTCAAAAATTTTAAGTAGCTTTCAAACACCTGAACAGCAAGTGTAACTTTTGTCTGCATACTAAACACTGGTATTTGTACCTATTTGAATAATCAAAAGGGGTGCTTTTCATGCCTTCTTGGTTACAAAGATTTGAACCGCTTCCTGAAGGTCCACAGTCTGGGCCAGTTCATGCTCTACTGAGATGGTTACAAGGCTGACCAGCCTCTCCTATGTTATTGTAACTTCGGCTTGGAGAAGCGGCATTTTCCACCAGCAACTGTTACAGAAAGTGTTAGAAGTATGCACAGAACAATAAAGAGGGTGGTCATCTTATTTGCGCACATATATTCCAGAACAGCCTTTGGAGTTGATCCTCCTGAAAAGTATCTTGAAAGGGCTTTCAGTTCATCACCCAAAATCACTCGAATTAATATCGCACATCATCATGTGTCCATATTGTTTCTTGTGCCCTGCATTGCTGGTGTAGGTGGTCTTCAGGTATAGTGAGGAGTTTTGGAATATCATACAACATCCCAAATATACTGCTGTGTTCCTTGAGCTGCATGAAACATTCAGCTGACTGTATTGTACAAATCTAGCACCTGGTTAAAGAACTCAACTTTGAATTGTTGTTTGGGGTCTCTTATGGGATTATGCCATGCCTCAATCAAAATATCTTCTTTGGTGACTCATTCTTGAATGGATGGAAAAATAGCTTCAGCATGAGGTTCCTTTGACAACTTCTGTGCACTCTCCAGAACATTTTGAAATCCCTCATCTGACTGGTAAGACTGTAGGTATGACTTTGCTTTGTCCAGTTGTTCCATTGCTCGATACATCAAGGTCAACCCCTTGGAGTTGCTTGCTTACAACATTTATTTCAAACAGTATGTCACACCACAACAGAAATTTGAAGTTGTGTATGTTTCTGGTGATTCCATTTCCCTCTGCCACTGTTCTCCCATGAGCATTATCCTCCATAATGGCATCATCTATCTTCCCAACTGGGAGTTTGATAGGCTTTATCACCTCCACTTGACCTTCACATCATGTGCACTCAGTGGTTTCAGTGTCAGAGAGGACATTCCTAGATGTTGCTTCAAAATTTGCCATCTATGAGTTGATGCAGAAAAAATACACAGATGCTTTGAATTACATTAAAAATTCAGCAGCCTTATTAGAAGCTGATGCTGCATAACTGACCACCAAGTCACAGAAAAAGCTGAGGGTTTAACTCTCAGATCTGTGTCTGCAGTCCTCTGTTATTTCCTCTCCTGTTGGCACCATTATTGTAGCCCTGACCTCTCATGTCACCTATCGCAATTCCTGTATCTTCCAGCTATTTTAGGAGCTCATTTGTCATACCAGCTCCCATAGTATCAGTGTCAACAAATTCTGGAAAATGCTCTGACAGTCACCATTGCAGGGACATTTTCAGTAGGTTCGGTTGTTGTTACAAAACACTCCATTAATGTCCTTTGTTCCATATGGCTGATGTCAGGTATGCCATCCAAAATAGCAGAGTAATATACTTCAGAGCTGACAATTTTCTGTATGACTTTTGTTTCCAGTAACTGTGTGATCTCATTTTGAATTATTTTTCCAAGGTAGTGGTGTGTGTAGATTTCTTGGGTGGTGACTTCTTAGATGCACCTGGAGTATAGCATCAAACTCAGCCAGCAGCTCCACCATTTTTAAGGAAGTTTCTGTTTGGCACATACAGCTGATCTGAAGTGCCATGCAGTGCTAGGTTTTGGGTAGCAAGCACTCTCACAATAGCAATGAGATTTCTAGCCAGATTTTTCCAGTCCTTTGTTCCTCTAGAATCCAATGTAGCTGAAACACTAGATTAGAAGAGTTTGGAACAAAAACAGTATGCAGCATCCTGGGTTTTTGAGTTTATAAGCCATGGCCTCTCCCCTTCATACCCATAATGTGTTGGATGGAAACTTCTATTTTCATTGTCTTTGGGGAGCATGAAGTTTTTCATTTGCTGTGGCCTACACAGCAGGAGTGCCCCCTGGCCCAGAAAAGATCCAGGCCCAGGCGCAGACATTTGGGGCTCATGTGCTTTAAGTGTGCAACCACTGCAGCTCCCGCCATGGCAGACCCAGGGCTATGGTGCCAACATTCAGGGCTCAAGCCCCGTAAGCCTGGAGCCAGCAACACCCCTGCCATGCAATACAAGCAAGTTCCTCAGGCTACTGCTGAAGTGGGCCCACAGTTCTGGATCATCTAGATTTAAGGAACTGAACTCAGTTTGGAGTTGGAGTCTGCCAAACAGAGGTCCAAGCTCCCATAGGATGTTCAGTCTCAAAAGGGGGCTAAGTGATTTGACCAGGGCTACAGAGAACTATCATTAAAGCCAGGCTAACTACTGTGACACATTGACTCTCGGTCACTATAATCAGGCTATTAGCATGTCACCTGAGGTGGAATGTGCCATGCTGTGCACAGTGTGATGCTATCCCAGGCAATGAGGACAACAATTACCCATTCATCCATCCGGGAGGCATGTGCATACCCTGGAATTTGCCCAGCTCACTTGCTGGGCAGAGGGAGTTCTGGGGGCTGCTTTGTTGAATTCCTGACTTTACAGTGTTTCCCCCCATGGAGTTACCATTGGTAGGACTGAGAGTCTCAGCGAAGCAATGGGAACCGGCCTATTGTCACCATAGGTGTTTTTCGAAGCTACTGCCACCACGTGGGGTTCATCCTTGGCTTCTGCACTGAGACATATCTGCAACAGTGGAACACAACAGAGCACCAGCACCGTGAAGCTAGGTTTGCAATGGCCTCCCCTCCCCAAATGCCGTGAGCCTCCCTCCTGCCCCACTTCAGTGTGCTCTGAGCAGACTTCATCTACCAGCCTGCAAAAGGCTGCATCCTGCCCCATGTTCATGCAAGGCTGTCCCTAGTGTAGGGCGAGCGGGCCAGCCACCCAGGTCCCCACACTTTGGGGGGGGCCCTGTGGGGCCTGCACACTGCTCCCCCCCCATGCTGGGGACTGGGCAAGCCAGCCAAAAGGGCTGCCCAGTTCAGCGCTGCTGGTCCACCCCTGCCATGTGTGCTGCTCTCAGCTCTGTGCCCGAGCAGCAGGGAGGAGGTGGGAGGCAGCACAGAGCTGGTATCACTAACCCCCTCCCTCCAGCCATGCTGCCTCCCACCCCCTCCCTGTTGCTCCGGCACAGAGCCGAGAGCAGAACCTGTGGCTGGGAGGCAGGGGAGGTCAGAGCAGCAGCACAGGGGCCTGCTGGCCCAGCCCCCCACTGCTGGGGGTGGGGGGAGCAGGGACCCCACAGAGGGCAATTCACCCAAGGCACCGCACCCCCATAGGGATGGCCCTGTGTTCATGGAGTCAGTCCATCTCCAATGGGCAGCTTTTAAAGTTACTCAAACATTTGCTTGGGACTTGGGTGCTGATTAAAGATGCCAGATCAAGAGTGCTGGGGGCCAACAACCTTTTCTCAGCAGGAACAGACACAGAGAGCAAGTCTCCCCCCGGGACTGCTCCCTCCATAGGGTGCTTTCACCTTCATCTGAAGAGATCCAGCCACTAAGGACAAAGGAAAACATGGTCTGTGTTCAGCCATCCCTTGATGTCTCCTCAAAGCCAGCCCATTTGGTGCATGGACACATCCTCTACAGATTGCATTGGGACACCAGAGCTCACTTCCCACCCAAGCCTGCTTGTTTTCCTAGGCCAGATGGAGGGCACATTAGACTTTTCTGTGCACTGAAGATTTCAACTCCCACCCCCTTTTGCATTTGCTCATCAGCAGTGTCCAGACTATGAGCCTGTAAAAATTTTACCTGCATTTTAAAACTGGGTAGTCTAAGTGCATCTTGACCAAGCATAAGTTTTAAAGATGTTTTGAAGTGAAATTCTTGTTGAAGCCAGCTGTGGCTTTATTCCTACCACCCGAGGTGCATGGTTTGCTCTCTGGAGTCAGCAGGGGAAAATGATGCCTGAAGAGAGGCCCTATCCACCCGGGGGTAACAGATAGTTCAGGGGCTTTAAATACAGTAGATATGACTTGGTGCAAATACCTTCTGAACCTTTTCCACCTGACAGCACAGATGAGCACTCACATTCTGATCTCAGCAAGATCCTTTGCTGGGCTTGGGGGAAGGCCACACATGCTTGACAGGTCAGCAGGGCTCTTAACACAGCCCTGCACATCTCAGAGTGACCCTAAAGCCTTGCATACATGGGAACGTGGCACCAGTTTAGCTCAACATGGGAATTTCAACCAGCATGGTTCTGATGCCATCCTCAGTACAAGAGCAACTTTTTGGCTAAGCTAAGCAGACTGGCAACAGGTTTAAGTTAAACCAAGATAAGCTGCTCAAACTGAAATTAAAAAAAATCCACCCAAGGATATACATCAGTTGAATTAAACAATTTAAACTGGTGCAAGGTGGTCTGCAAACAAGCACTGATCGTCTGGTGGGATCCCCAGCAAGTTTCACAGCTTACTGTTTTCAGTAAGACCAGGTGTTCCAAGAAGTCATCTTCTTCAGTCACCACACACCTCCTGGTGCTGGTGTTCAGTTCACAACCTATGGAAAACACAATAGCATTTTTGGAGTATGATCAAGAAACTCTGAAAGAAAAAATTGCTGCTGCCAATGGAAATTCTAGAGAAAATAAATCCCCTTGGTCCAGAGGTTCTCAAACACGGGGGGGATGACTGGGACTATACGGGAAGGGGCCAGAGTGTATTCACAGGGGTGGTATAAAAAGCTTTGTGGGGGTGATACCGTGCACGTTTTACACACAGCAATGAGTAACTGGTAAAGATGCATCAGGTCCTCAGATAGTGCTGTGCATTTGATTCTAGGGGACGTTGTGCCTTTTAATGGAATTTTGTTAAGCTTGTGCGACATTATACCATATTGTTGCCACCTGTCCATTAATCCATGCTATGGCATAGTGTGCGCATTTAATTGTGAGCAACCACCAGTCAGTGTTTTGCTTTTGCCCTTATTACAATGGATTGCTGACTGTTTGAATCAACACCTGACTGTTTTTAATATTCAGTGAGAGTTGTGATTTTTTTTTTTTAAATTAATCCAATGTACCCACTTGTGCAGTGGTGGAGCATGAACTACTATAGACATAGTGGAGGGAGGGTGCAATGCAACAAGCTTGAGAATCCACACATGCATTGATAGACATTTCCATTGGCAGAAACTTTAAGGCTAGAAGGGACCATCATGATAGTTTAGACCAGAGTACTCACTCTTGTGGGTCACAACACCCTTGGGTGGCATACCACGACCCTATAGGACACTCCAGTCCATACCCCTTACCGCCCAGCCAAATTTAGCCATCTCCCCTGATCTCTGTGACACATGTAATCTGTAGTCTGACCTCCCACAGAATACACCCAGAGAAATCCATTCCACCCAATAATCACTGCAGTCAGCCCAGTGCTTTGGCTGAACTAGAGCCTATTTGCATACGTGCTGTTGCGTGGAGCAGTTTGCCTCTTAAACTGCTCTGGAAGGTTAATGACTTCTTATGGGGCAGTATTCCCAATACACCCAGCTTGTATTTGCAAACTAGTGTATTGGAAATATACAACAGCTGTTTTTATTCCCCACCCTAGCAGTTGCAAAGCTAACGCATGCTCATACTTAAAATCCAGTCAAGAGCTTAATGACACCATGCATCCTGTGCTTTGGTTCTCCTCATTTCATTCAGCCAAAGCCAAAGAAAACAAATAGAATTTAAAGTTCAAATGAAATTAGCCAAACAGACTCTGGAAGCTAACTGCTCCAAATGCTAGAAACACTGCACAGCAGTTAAAGACATGGCTAAAACAGAATCCTCAGGAGGCCATTACAATTCAAGGAATAGCTAAGCAAGTACTTGGACTGTGAGTCAACAGAGGACACCCAGCCAACATTGCACATGGCTTGGTGTCTTGGAAAAAGGAAAAGCTTGGTGACTTATTTTGGTAGTCTGACTGCACATGCAGTGCTCATGCCTAATCACAAGTGCTGGCCAAGAGGCTAATGCTCTCCTCTTCAGCCCAGATGGATTGCTTGCTCAGAGACTAGCTGGAAAGGCATGTCTCACACATAGTGGTATTTCTGCAACTCCTTCACAAGGAACCCCACCTCCTGCCCATCAACATCCCTGTTGCTACAGATGCCAGCTACAAACCCCACAAATGGTTCTGTGAACTTGAGTCAGGGAACAGGGCATTTTGCTCACCCCTTGGCAGCTGCTCATGACAAGGTAGCCTGCTTACCCCACAAGACAACAATGGGTTTCTCTTCTTCAGAGCATGTACTGGAGAGCAAGAGAGATGAACTCATTCTGTTCTGGACCTGATACAACCTCGGCAGCAAATGGATCCTAGGACAATGAACATGACAGAGGGAGCAAAATACATCTTTTTGTTACCAAACCAAGCACAGGCAGAAAGGCAAGAAGAAAAATAAATGACTGAGACACTTAGATTTTACTGTAATGCACTAAAATCACAGAGCCAGGGAGCAATAGCATGAAGATTGTTTTAAAGTATTACAGATACATAAGCTAAATAAAGATTCAGTTTGCACCTCTATTCTTGCCATTTTATATTTTTCTCATGGAAGAGTAAGGAGGAAGAGAAGAGTAAAATCCCCTCTCCTTTACCCCCCACCCCCTGGTGACCTGATCAGGGTGTGCAAGACACTTTCTCTGCCAGAGCTAGTAAAGCTTCACAATGATTTTACAAACCTGAATTAAACAGGGAGATCTGAAAAGTAGGAACACTGAAGAGAACCACTCCCTTTTGCAGGCCAGACTGATATTTAAGACCTTATGGGGAACTAAAGGCAATGGATAGTGGCAAATGAGGTTAACTCCCACAGCAGTGACTCTTATTAACAGCCCAGAATCTACTAGCCTTTCCAAAGCCTCTATGTACTTCACACCCTCCCAGAAAGGTACTAGCCTTAACTGGTAAATACATGCTTTTCACTGCCAAGGGATGAAGCCCAGGTCAACTGCTGGAAGACCAAATGACAAAAGAAGGGGAAATCTAGGACAATTTGACAGTATCATAAAAATATAACCACATGGATTTCAACCCCTAACATTGGCAAAAATTATGAGAAGTACCCTCTAAACCCCTGAATTTGTAAAAGACTTACTTCATCAACATAGTCACAATCAAAGTTAGCTCCCCTCCTAGGCCATAAGCTATGAAAGCAAGGAAGAAAAGTTTAGTGTTGCCCTAGACCACTTATGAATGAAAAATAGAAGAGCCAGCAAATTACCTGAGCAGAAGATGCAGATAAAACACTCCTCCCACCCCCTCACCTATCCTCAGTGAAATTAACCATTGGCAGCTCACCAGCTTTCCTTGTTCTAGCTGAAGGGAGTAAGAGTCTCATCATCACAGCTGGCTGATGATTGATAACCAGCAGCCAGTCATTAAAATCAAAGACCTTAAAAAGGTAACATCCTCAGACACTCACAGGGGGTTATTTTGATTGGAAATTGAGACCCTGCTCCTGCACTACTTACACATATGCTTAGTTGCATGCTGACAGTCATTCTCCTGAAGTCAACAGAACTGCTCGGAGAACACAGAGATAAGGGCCCAATACAAAACTTGCTGAAGTCAATAGCAGTATTTCCACATATTTCCTTAGGCTTGGGATCAGGTTCTAATAACAGCAGTTTCTTTATTATAATAAATAATAAACAATCAGACACCTATTACAAGGGAATTGATCTCACATCTGTCTCTAATGAGATTTTCCCACCCACCCCATGGGGCTGCCAGAAACTCACTAGCATTGGTTTGGTCCTTGGGGACTTGCTAAGATGTTTTATTATTTCTGCAGTCATAGATAGGTTCAGCTGCTCAGCTGGTGCTAATCAGCACCACTCTGGTGGTTTCAGTGGAGTGACAATGAATGACACCATTTAAGGATTAGGCCCTGCGGGAGCTGGAGAGGGTTTTTACTTTCTGAAGCTCATGATAAGCTTTCTCAGCTTTAGAATCAATGATTAGCCATTGTTTCCAAATGAGTCAGCAAAGGCGATTATGATTAACATCCAGGAAATCCATAGATCTGACTCATGGGGAAAAGCAGCTAAATCTGAACATTTGACCTTAAAACTAAAAATAAAATTGAACAGTGGTTCAGATTCTTTGTGTTTTTTCTTTGTTTGCCAAGAGTTTTGTTTGTTTGTTTGTTTTTTAAACCTCTCATTACCATATGAGACCTAGACATGGTCTGTTGACAGATCACTCTAGCTGGTTAAAACTCCCTCCAGTGTGGTGTGATGGCATTCTTCCCTTGTGCCAGTAGGTGGCACTGAGAATCTCTTCAGTGCTTTCTTATAAGGAGAAATGTTGCCTTTTCAATCACCTGGAGTTAAGTAACTGTAGATTAAAAAAAGAAAGTGCTGGAGTCTCATGATATCATTCTATAGGGGAGGACCACTCTGACAGGCCCATCCGCCTGACAGGTATCTGGCTAACCTGTCCTTAAAAACCTCCGACAACAGGGATTCTAACAGTAGGGATTCTACCCCCCTCCCCAGTAATGGATTCCAGCACTTAATTGCCTTTAGAATGAGAAAGTTTTTTCTAATATCTAAATTCAATCTCCCTTACTGCAGATTAAGCAGATTGCTGCTTGGCCTACTTTTAATGGACATGAAAACATGCTAAACACAGCCCCAAGGAAGATACCAACAACAAATTGAGCCCTGCAAATAGTGTAGTGGCTAACACCTCTGTTTAACATGCAGAAGGTCCTAGGTTCAATTCCCAGGGGGTTGGACTCAATGATCTCATGAGGTCCCTTCCAGCCCTATGATTTGATTTGAAATGATCAGTAAAGTCCACCTAATGTCTTCTAAACATCTGATAGAACCAAATTCCCAAGGGGTAACCATCCTAGTCTAGTTCAACAAAACAAAGAATCTGGTGGCACTTAAAAGACTAAAAAATTTGTTTACTGCATGAACTTTTGTGGGAGAAATCCCACTTTCTCAGATGCTTGAAAATGGAAAACTTACAGTACGTGAAGGAAAAATAAATCCAATGAAGTGTGAGTGACAGGTGCAGGTCAGACTACTTCAGCAAATCAAACAAGTTATTTAGATTCTGGCTGTGCGGAACAGCCTATAAGAAGGTTGGGAGCTAGAGAGAAGCAAGGAACAGCACATGATGAAGTGGGATTTCTCCCACAAAAGCTCATGCAATAAATACATTTGTTAGTCTTTAAAAGTGTCACAGGAATCCTTGGCTACATTTAGAGTAGCAAATTAGTCTGGATTAAGGAGGCTTAATCCAGACTAATTTGCTCCCTGTGTACTCTAGTCTTTGCCTAGTTTGAAATAGAGAATTTTTTAGTCTGAACTGAGCAAAGCTTAGTTTGAACTAGTTAGTTCAAACTAACTGCTTAGTTTGAACTCAGTTCAAACTTTAGTTCGAACTAACATGATGTAGTTATGCTAGTTCACAGCGCTGTAACTAGTCATTTTGGCGGCCGGGGCGTGTTCCACTTGGAACATGCCCCTTACAATGATTGGCACCTGGAGCGGGCGGCACAGAACACGCCCTTTGATAGAGCAGCTCAATGGAGCCACTCCAGGGTGCCCAGGGCAAAGCCCTGTTCACTCGCCATAATGAAGGCCCGGCTAGTTCAAACTAAATAAGTTCAAACTAAGTGGTTAGTTCAAACTGACTGCATTTTTTAGTTTGAACTAACTTTTAATTCGAACTAGCCACACTGTTTTCAGCTCAAATGAAAAGTTAGTTAGAACTAAAAGCCATGGTTAGTTCAAACTAACTTGGCACTGTTTAGTTTGGACTAAGCAAGTCCTAACTAAGCTTTTAGATGTAGACATAGACCTTGTTTGTTTTTCTAGAAACAAGATGCTAAAGAAACTTCCCACGAACCTGGCCCTTATCCATCTTTGTGTCTGTGACTCATAGCAGTTACTTTGATGGCCGCCCCTCCCGGGCCATCATTAAAGTACATAGAACGTGTGAAGTGAACAATGGCTCCTTCACCTTAACTAGATGGCCCCCTTGAACTCAACTGGATGGCCATTACCACCCTGGGGGCCCATTGTTTTGCAGGGCTTGGTGTAGGTGGGCTCTGCCTAACTGCAAGGTTCTGCAGGGCATGACTCATACCCCCATTGTTCCCCACATTCCCTGTAATCAGGGAAAGGCGGGAAATAGTCTTTAAAAGCTGAGGTTCTGGGGTGCTCAGGCAGGACGGTCTTCAACATCTAGCCTGGCCTGATCAACCAGAAGCTGCCTCCTCCGCTCACGAGTTCCCCCTAGAGCGTATCAATGAGTTTCCCCCACGAGTACCACTGCCGGCCGATTACGAGTCTCCTTTCTCTCGCCTGTAATGCTGCTGCTGCTAATAGGAATGGTAAGAGCCTGCCCTGCAGTTTCTCTTTAAAAGGTTTTCTTACTGCTGCTCTGAAACTGCTTTCTCCCAGCTTGACAGGCTTGTGTGTGTCTTCTCCTTTATGTTTACTTGCTACAGTGGCGTCGCTAGCGCTGGGCACCCGGGGCACATGCCCTGGGTCCCAACGCTGGTGCCCCGGATCTCCGGCCCAATCGGCCCGGCCTCCAGCAAGCGCTTCTGGCTGGGCCGTGCTGCGCCGCGGCCTAGCTGCCGGCAGCAGCGCAGCCACCCCCTGGTCCTATCCCTGGCCAGGGGGTGGGGCCTGCCAGGCGGCCAACTAGGGCCCGGATCCCTGGCCGGAGACGCAGCCACCACGGCTGCAGACCGCCAGGGATCGGGCCAGGGATCCGGGGCCTAGTTGGCCGCCTGGCAGGCCCCACCCCCTGGCCAGGGATAGGACCAGGGGGTGGCTGCGCTACTGCCAGCAGCTAGGCCGCGGCGCAGCACAGCCCGGCCAGAAGCGCTTGCTGGAGACCGGGCCTGTGGCTGCAGCCCCAGATCCCATGCCGGGGATGTGGCCACCGCGGCCGCCGGCGGCCAGGTCCCAGATCCCCAGCGGGGGACGGAGCCGCTGCAGCCATGGGCGGCTGGCTGGGTCCCAGATCCCCGGCCGCGGACGGGGTCACCGCGGCCACCGGCGGGCAGGCCAGGGATCCGGGGCCTGGCTGGCCGCCCGCGGCCGCAGCAGCCCCATCCTCTGCTGGGGATCCGAGGCCTGGCTGCGGCTGCGGCGGCCCCGTCCCCGGCCGAGGATCCGGGGCTGTGGCCACGGGCCCGGCCTCCAGCTGCCATTTCGGGCCGGGCTGGGCCAGGCTGTGCCGTGCGGCACCGCAGCGTCCCCCCGGCCCTATTCCGGGCTAGGGGGCGTGGCCTTGTGGCCAGGGGCGGGGCCTGCCCTCTGGGGGCGGGGGCTGGGCCCGTGCCCCGGGTCCCCTCCCACCCCAGCAACGCCCCTGACTTGCTATTTCATTTTGTGTTAAGGAGCTCCCCTGTCTGTAACTGTTTGCCCCTACTCTATTTCACTCAGTGTATCCCTTTTCCTTCTGGGTTGTTTGAACTTGCTTTAAGAGTATCATTATGTTTTGCAACATTGTATAAAGTTAATTGGTAGCCTTAGAAGTCTTAAGTTAGCTGTTAAGATTGTTTCCTTAAGTTCGTAGCCTTTAGAATTGTTTGGTTAAGTTGCCTTTGCCCTCCCCTCTGTAACCTCCCCAACTTAAATAAACCTTTTTCTCTTTAACTTTACTTGTTCCCTCTTCATTTCTGGGATCCTCGGTGCACCTCAACTTTCCATCTGTCCCTGTCCCTGTGGCTCCCAAGCCGCTCCCGCGGCCGCTGCCAGTTACTCCGATCCCCGCTGGACTCTCTAGCGGCCCCGCCGCTTTTTCCCCGGCTCCCGCAGCAGCCCTCCAGCCCTCCCTGTCCTCCACCGCTTTCTGCGGCTCCCTCACCGCTCCCGCCGCTCTTTCTGCGGCTCCCCACGGGCTCCCCGACGTTGCCGCTGCTTCTCTGCAGCTCCCCCAGTAGCCCTGCCACTTTTTCCCGGCTCCCGCCGGGCTCCTCAGCTGCCCCGCCGGCCCCTTTACTCGCTGCCACCGCCTGCGGCTGCCCCGACCCCTACTCTGCCAGCTCCGCCGCTTTCCACGGCTCCCCGGCTCCCAGCTGCTTTTCTGCGGCGTGCCGGGCTCTTCTGCCTCCCCACCAGCCGCCGCTTCCCCGGAACCCCCCAGCCGCCGCTTCCCCCGAACCCCTTCTGCCTTCCCTACCATTTTGCCCTCCTCTGCCTCCCTCACAAACCCCTGAATCCCCTTTCAGCCCCTCCTGCTTCTCCCCATCGCCCACACTCCCACGCACCTACAGCCCCTCTCCTGCCTCTGTCCCCTTCCCCCAACCCCCAAGCACCTCCTCACCCCGCTGCCTTTCGACACCCCCCACTTGCCGTCACTCCTCTTCAGGCCCCAGCTTCCCTGTTACTTTTCTTCTCTGCCACTGCGGCACACTAATTTGCATTGTACCCCCCCTTTTCCTATAGTGTATTAAAGTAGCCTTTAGGTTATAGTGAGTAGGGCTATAGTGTTAGTAGGTTAGTTGAAGAACCCCATTGTTCCCCAACCTGTCCCCACTCCCAAAAGTTAGGTACCCCCCAACATTTTACAGAAACCACTGAGAAAAACACGACATACACCGACCACCACTCACCTTACCCTATACTCATTTTAATAAAGTGTACCCCAACTCCACCCCATACCCCACGGGTGCAGTGGTTGCCCCCCAAGATCCTCAAATCTCCAAACCTGCTGGCAGGGTCACTTTGCTCTGGATTTCTTGCCCCTTGTTTATTGATTGCTGTGAACATTTGTATCACGAGAGGATCTCTAGCAAGATTGTTGCTTTTCTGCGCAGGTTGACCCAAAGCATATCCTGCAGTAATTCCAAACTCCAGCCGTTTTGAGTATTGGAGGGTGCAGGAGCTTTGGCAAGCTTTGTTTTAAGGTCTCTATCATGCAGTAGGATGTGGGTGGGCTTGTGCCCATCATGGCAAAAAGCCCATCTTTCAGCTTAAGGGGAGAAGCTAATAGGCCCTGGGGGAACAATAAATTAAAAAAAGAACGGGAATGGCAGGAATAAGCATGAAGGTCAACGAATCAGAAATAGCAAACCTAACGAGGAAATGGCCCAGGGAACCCCCGACAGCATGCAGTGTGCCTCACAGAGACTAAGGAGCCACTAGCCATGGCCCCAAGGAACTTGCACCCAGCAATAGGGGAGAACTAATCACCCACTACTATGCGCATTGGCCACAGTTTCTTGTGTCTGTTCAACATCTGCTCTGGGGGTTTCCCCGCACTTGACAACTCAAATAATCCTTTGCTTGTGGCACTGCTTCCAGTTGCTATGGAAGTAGTTATAACTGCGTGTGCTTGCTTAGGTCTTGGAAGTGTTTACTGTGCCTGGACTGATCTGGGATCCCAGGAGAAGGAAAACACTGATTCCAAGCCAAGAACATCAGACCTGCCAAGCCTGTTTGTTAAAGTTGTACCAATCAGACACACTCTATGGGTCTGCACTGCCAACCCCAGCTAACGGGTTAAGGTGAAGGCAAAACAAGTGGTAATCTGGGGTCTCAAACACAAGTAAGCATTTGCCAAAATCTTAAAGCCAGACGGGAAATGATGGATTCTACTCTGGAAGTAGGTCCAGGCTGGCAAACTTTTGTGCACACACAGAGCTCTGTTGATTTCACCCATGCCAAAGTGTGCTGTGGTCTGGGGCAGAACTCTTCTAGACACTGTTCTACTACAGTACCTCCCGGAGCTGCAACTACATCTCATGTAAAACAAACAAGAGGTTTTGTGACACTTTTAAAGACTAAAATATTTTGTTAGTCCTTAAAAGTGCCAGAGGACTCCTTGTTTGTTTTGCTGAACTAGGCTAACACGACTACCCCTTTGGAACTACTCCTCACATAAATTTCTCTTGGCCAGAAAGGGGCTCCCCACCATGAAGGGTGAGCTGCATTGATTAATCTGAGTTCCTATGAGTCAGGTGCCTGGTTTCCACTGGAAGTCAATGAGAGCTTGTCTAAACTTGAAATGCTACAGCACCACCATCACACTTCAGTGCAAATGCTGCCTATGCTGATGGGGGGAGTTCTCCCAGTGGCACAGGTAGTCCACCTCCCCGAGAGGTGGTAGCTACAGTGATGGAAGAACTCTCATCCCTGACTCCTAAGTAACTTAGTTATGCCATTGTAAATTTTCAGTGTAAACCAGAGTAGGGTTTTGAACTACCCTTTGTGCCTTAAGAAATCTCCCTTTTCCAGGGCTAGAATTTGCGCCTCCTATGCTGATAGCTATAATCATCAGCTCTTTGCTTGCCTGTTGAATCCCATATCTGGTATCAGCAAAGCTCCTCCAGGAGACAGAAATAGGGATATTTCAGTGGAATCTAACCAGTGGGGCTACAATGTTCCTGAAACGTAGACTGCTCCAAAGCCAGTTCTGAGAAGAATCATGGACAGTTCTTCCCATAGAAAAGAAACACATTAATACTGACTATTTTTAGGTATATATATTTTTATTTACAAGTGACTATTGGGAACTGTTGAAGGCTTATTTCACATGGGGAAAAAATAATCACCATTGTATTTACAACCCAAAACAACTCACAGAACCAGTTATCAGGGTATGTGTACAGCACCATAAATACAAAGGCACATTTGAACACACTGTTATTTACACAGGATAACGTGTACAGTGTCTCTGTAGCTCTCATATAGCATGGAATCCAAGAGTCTGATTCACATTTACATCACTTTTCACCACTCTGGCAGTGTAATGGGCCCCCGTCCATGACCAGAGAATTGTACCATGGCATGAGCGAGACTCAGCCCTCAAACACTTACTTTGCTATTGCTCCCAGAAGCTGCAGCCCTTCCAGCACTGTGATTTTGGCCCATGTTTTCATCTGGCTTGTATCTGTATGTCTAGCCGAGGAGACCTGAAATCACAGTTCAGGGCTGGGCCCAGAGATGTGGGGCTCAGCTTCTCTGCCTTAGGGTATGCCCACCTCCTGGGGGAGTCACTGGAATGACTGCTGCCAGCTCCAGGGTCAGGGGAGTTGGACTAGGTGCCGGTGCCCTGGTTTGCAGAGGTGCTGAATACCTGCTGCAGCTCCTACTGCGCTGGCTGGCAGACGCAGACACTCAGAGCCTCTAAAGATAAAGCCCTCAGACCCAGCTCCACAAAGCTAGTTATCATAGAATCCTAGGGTTGGAAGGGACCTCATGAGGTCATCTAGTCCAACCCCCTGCCAGAGGCAGGACCACTCCCACTAAACCATCCCAGTCATGGTTTTGTCCAGTCGGGCCTTAAAACACCTCCAAAGATGGAGATTCCACCACCTCCCTCGGCAGCTCATTCCAATGCTTCACCACTCGCCTAGTAAAAAAGTTTTTCCTAATATCCAGCCTCGACCTCCCTAACCGCAACTTGAGACCATTGCTCCTTGTTCCGTCCTCTGTTACTACCGAGAACAGTCGAGCTCCATCTTCCTTAGAGCATCCCTTCAAGTAGCTGAAGATTGCTATCAAATCTCCCCTCAATCTTCTCTTCTGCAGACTAAATAAGCCTAATGCTTTCAGTCTTTCCTCATAGGGCTTGTGCTCTAGCCCTTTAATCATTTTGGTTGCCCTCCTCTGAACTCTCTCTAGCATGTCCCTGTCCTTTTTGTAGTGGGGAGCCCAAAATTGAACACAGTACAGGTAGTCCTCACTTAGTGACCGGGTTCCGTTCCTGAAACCCGGTTGATAAACGAATTGGTCACTAAACGAGGAGCAGCCCTTACCGGTATTTCAGGCATAATGTACTTTACTGGTAGTGGGTTTTTCAACCATCTGTAGATAGTTTTAATGTCACCTTTGCATCATTTATAACATTTTTAATATATATTTTAAATGTTTTAAGCTCTAATGTACTGAACTTAGTTTGCATAGTGTACTGTAAATATAGGTAATCTGAGAGAGTTGATGCGAGTTCTCATACATCACCATAATACCAACTCATCAGAGAGCTGGTCATAACTCTGAGGGGTCACTAAACGAGTAGGTCACTAAGTGAGGACTAGCTGTATTCTAGATGTGGCCTCACCAGTGCAGAATAGAGGGGAATGATCACATTACTTCTTTTGATGCAGCCCAGTATGCCATTGGCCTTTTTGGCAGCAAGAGCACACTGCTGACTCATATCTAGCTTCCCATCCACCATGACCCCCAGGTCCTTTTCTATAGTGCTGTTACTTAGCTGAATGTTCCCCAGCCTGTAGCAGTGCATGGGGTTTTTCTGTCCCAAGTGCAGGATTTTACACTTGTCCTTATTGAACCTCATAAGATTTCTATTGGCCCACTGTTCCAATTTATCTAGGTCTCCCTGAATCCTGTCCTTACCCTCCAGCGTGTCTACTGGTCCCCCCAGCTTGGTGTCACCCGCAAACTTACTGAGAGTGCAGTCTATTCCATCATCCAGATCACTGATGAAAATGTTGAACAGAACTGGCCCCAGGACTGACTCTTGGGGCACACCACTCGTTACTGGTTGCCAGCTAGACATGGAACCATTGATTCCTATATGCTGAAACCATTGATCTAGCCAGTTTTCTATCCACCTTATAGTCCACCTATCCAACCCATACTTCCTTAATTTGCCAATGAGAATGCTGTGGGAAACTGTATCAAAAGCCTTGCTAAAATCAAGGTATATCACATCAACGGTTCTTCCCGCATGCAGAAAACCAGTCATCTGATCATAGAAGGAAATGAGATTGGTCAGGCATGATTTACCCATGGTAAATCCATGCTGATTGTTCTTGATCACTTTTTTTTTTCCTCTAAGTGTTTTAGGATGGATTCTTTGAGAACCTGCTCCATAATTTTTCCAGGGATTGAGGTGATGCTGACAGGTCTGTAATTCCCCGGATCCTCCTTTTTCCCTTTCCTGAAAATAGGCACTACATTTGCTTTTTTCCAATCCTCTGGCACCTCCCCCGTTCTCCATGAGTTTTGAAAGATAACGGCCAGCGGTGCTGCTATCTCATCAGCCAATTCCCTTAGCACCCTTGGATGCAGTTCGTCCGGCCCCATGGACTTGTGCACATCCAGCTTCTTTAAACAGTCCCTAACCTGACCCTCCGTCACCAAGGGTCTCTCTTCTTCTCTCCCATACCCATGGTAGTAGGCTGGGAGCTGACCCTGCCTGTGAAAACTGAAGCAAAAAAAGCATTGAGCACTTCAGCTTTTCCCTCATCCTCTGTCACGAGGATGCCTGCCCCATTCAGTAAGGGACCTACACCATCCCTGATCCTCTTCTTGTTATTAACCTACTTGTAGAACCCCTTCTTGTTATCCTTTACATCCCTCGCTAGCCACAACTCCATTTGTCCTTTGGCCTTTCTGATTTTATCCCTGCAGTCCCGAGCAATATCTTTATATGCCTCCTTGGTCATCTGACCAAGCTTCCACTTCCTATAAGCTTCCTTTTTATGTTTAAGCTCAGAGCAGAGTTCTCGGCTAAGCCATTCTGGCTGCCTCACGTTTGTTCTTTTTCCTAATTGGAATGGCAACTTCCTGTGCCCCTCTTCTTCCCTGCCTGTCTTTCCTGAACAGTTTAGACCCATCCATGGCAGAGCTCCAGTCATGCAGACTATCTCACCAAGTCTCCGTTATTCCTATGATATCATAGTTCCTTGTCTGCGCTCGTACTACCAATTCTTCTTGCTTATTTCCCAGGCTCCTCGCATTAATGTATAGGCACCTAAGATACCCGGCCGATTGCCCTACTTTGTCATTTTGATTTTCAATTCTATTACATATACCTCCTTGCATTTTTTCTTGGAGTTCTCCTCCCCCACTCTCCTCACGTATTGGGGCTTCAGTAGAACATTTAAGACAATTATTTGATTACCCCCCCCCCCATGTTATGACCTAACTCCCCTTGGTTTCAGATATTAGGTGACTAAACACCTTTGAAAGTCTAAGCCTTACAGACTTTAGACCCCACTTCAGAACCTAGGAGCAATATGCATAGCCTACTGGCCCAATACCACAAGATGCTCACTCCCCACTGCCCCACACCTTGCAGGATCCAGCCTAAGGTGTATAGAATACTTTGTAGTTACCACTCAAGAGTGGGTTTGTTTCAGAAGCCCAGCAATTTGTTGTTCCCTGTCCAAGTTCATATCTCCATTGCTGAGTGGACGCTAACACGAATAATACCTTTCATCGTGGAACCTCCCAAAACATTTTATTAATCATACAAACATACCAAAGCTAAAATGCAGCTGCTTCTGGGGTAGAGGGCCAGCCAACTGGTAGTAGTTACAACTCAGTAGTAACAGAGGACAGAATGAGGAGCAATTGTTTCATGTTACAGCTGGGGAGGTCCAGGCTGGATATTAGGAAAAACTTTCTTACTAGGCGAGTGGTGAAGCATTAGAATAAGCTACCTGGGAAGGTGGTGGAATCTCTGTCTTTGGAGGTGTTCAAGTCCCAGCTGGACAAAACCCTGGCTGGGGGAGTGGTCCTGCTTTTTTGGCAGGGGGTTGGACTAGATGACCTCGTGGGGTCCCCTCCAACTCTGTGATTCTATGGTACATATCACACTGCATAGATGCAAGAGTAGGGGAAGCTGGCCAAACTCTTGACTCTCACAAAAGTTGCCAAGGGAACTTGTATGCCCAGGCAGAGCAAATAGGACCTTGTCTTGTAAGGGTTCATCTACACAGACCTCTACACAGCAAACCTCCTGGAATTCTATTTATCCTCCTTGGCAGGGCAGAGGGCGGGATGTCCCTTGCAGGATTCACCCCTTGACGTTCTAGAAAGTTCAGGCATTTTTAACCTGAGGCTAACACCACTCTGCTCTCCCATCCGGCACTGGCTGTAGCAAAGTGTTAGTGGGCTTTAACCATCTACAGCAGACCCAGTCCCCTAATTGGTTTCTTTTGTGATATGAGAAAAACTTTTAAAAATATTCTAGTTTGCATTTTTCTCTACATCATTCCTGTGTTCAGAGCATCCTCCTGTTCAAAACTCGCTTTCTTCCGACAGTGGGGAACAGATCTCATATTTAGGTGCCTAAATCCCATAGGCAATGTCTACACTAGCAAATTAGTTTGAATTAAGGAGCCTTAATTCGGACTAATTTGAGAACAGTTTCCACTAGGCTTTGGCTAGTTCGAACTAAAACATTCTTTTAGTTTGAACGGTTAGTTCAAACTAACTGCTTGGTTCAAACTTATTTCAAACTTTAGTTCCAACTAGCATGATGTAGTCATGCTAGTTCGAACTAAATAAGTTCAAACTAGCAGTTAGTTCGAACTAACTTTGTTTTGTTAGTTCCAACTAACAAACTTTTAGTCTGAACTACCCGCACTTTCTTAGTTCGAACCAAAAGGTTAGTTTAAACTAAAAAAAAGGTGCGTCTAGTTCGAACTAAAGTTAGTTTGAACTAAGCAAGTCCGAACTAAGCTTTTAAGTTTAGACATAGCCATTGAAGTTAATGGGATTTAGGTGCCTAAATACCTTTGAGGACCTGGGGCTAAATATTCAATGGCTTCCCACATCAGCTCCTCTAGTTTTCCTCTGTTCACATTACTATTTGCTAAACATGTTGTTGGTTCATGCTGAAGCATCCAGGGCTTTACGGGTATCTCCATGCTGCAGTTAAACACTCGTGGCTGGCCTGTGGTTATTGATTCAGGCTAGTAGGCTGTTTCACTACCGTGGAGACACTCTGGCTCAGCCTGGACTCTGGGACCCTTCTACCTTGCAGGGTCCTAAAAGGGCCAGGACTCCCACTGTAGCCCAAACCTCTATACTGAAATTAAACAGCCCTTAACCTGAGTGCCATGAACCTGAGACAGCTGGCACAGGCCAGCTGCAGATATGTAACTGCAGTGCTGACATACCCCAGCATGCATGTTTCCCCAGTTCCAGCCCAAACTGGCAGTGATTCGGGGACTGAAACTGGAGACAAGTTCATGAAGGTCTCCTTTTAGCAAGAGGCCTTTCTTCCCTTCAGCTTGGAACCCAGCAATGGGCTCAGCTGCATTCTGTGCATGCACCTTTAGCAACATTTGCATCAGAAAAGGAAAATAAAAGTTCCACCAATGATTCATGCATACCTGATGCACCAAATTAATGCTTCTAGGCATATAAATGCTCACAGGGTACATTATCTCAACAAGCTTGCTGGGCTGATTCTCCCACCCTTGTTACTGTAGTCAGTTACTCCTGTGTATTCTGTTTTGGTAGCATTTTACATCCTCTGTGCACAGCTGTAAACGATAGCAAAAAACAGAGGAGAAAATCTGGCTCAGGATATCAAAACCCCAGCACTTTCAGGGCTGCACTAGGGGTAAATCCATACTGGAGGATAGAAAATTCTGGCCACCAAAGTAAAACTCCAGCTGCCTTCCGAAGTACTGCTTCTGAGGTAGTAATTTCTCTTGCAGTCTATACAGGAAACATTGTCATGCCTTCTTCCCTTGTAGCATCTTTGGAGATTACGCACACTATTCACATTCAGGTTGGTCAGCTCTTGATCTAACCAGTGTCCTGAGCAGTACTAGAATTTGGCTGCCTAGCCTTGGAGAGGGGGGTTTGTTATATTGAGTCCAACTTCCAATTACAAGAGGTGCTGGAGCTGTTTCTAGATCTGACTCCAGCCATCCAATACAAAAGTAAAATTAAGATATCCAAGCTTAACCCCCTAGGACCCTGATATAATTACAACACTTGCCAAGAGCTATTACTGGGTATGTCTACACTATGGGCTCAAGACTTAAGGAGGCTTAAGGTGACTTAAGGAAAGCCCTGGCCATATCTGGAGTTCATTATGTCGACTTAAGGGATTCCTTAAGTCAGCTTAATAACTCTCACTCTTTAAGTCGACTTAGGCATTAAGTCGACTTTATTAAATTTACTTAATGCAATGATGTGGCCATCTAAGTCTACTTAAGAAGCCCTATGTAACAACACGTGCCAGCTTAAGTTGACTTAAGCAAACACATTTTTTATTAGGACACTTTCTTAAGTCGACTTAACTAACTTCATTAAGTTGACTTAAGAGAAGTGCAGACTCACTAAGTCAGCTTAACAAAGTTGACCTAGCTTTTGTAGCATAGACATAACCACTGAAAATAACTAATGACAGCAAGAGGCCACCTCTTTCCTACACATTTGCTATATGTGCAGAAATGATTATTTTTAGAGATGGCACCCCTCTGTAGCACTATTCTTTAAAGTACAGATTCTTCTCAACTATGTCCAACCCTGGAGACACAGGCAGGACACTAAGGTATGTGCATTCAAAATACCTGAGCCAATATCAAAAGTAAAAAGATGATGGATCTACATGCATCATTTCCTTTTTTCTGGTGGACGGTAGCTGGCATACAAACCAAGAGCAACAGCCTGATGTAAGGGCCTTGACACATTCCTGAAAGAAAGGAAGAGAAAGAATTGACTTGACCAGGGATTTTTTTCTGATGATACTCAGGGGTACTGAGTACCGGTACTTTTTTCACAGCGGCGTGGCCCCAGTTCCTGCTGGTGCCACTGCACTGGACTTGACTGCAATGTGCAAGGAAAATCATGAACAAATTCTGCACAAAAATGATCTATACTCAAAGACACTATTGAGATATCAGCACGTGACAGAGCAAAGCTCTTAACGACACACTTAACTTTAAGCCCATGCTTAAGAACGAGTGAAGTCAACTAAATCCATCCTGCGGAAGCAACAGTATATATAATATATGCACTCAAGTGTGTTAGTTACACAGAGTGTGTAGTGATTAGTGACAGTGTTCACACACTTAAAGTAAAGCATGTGCTTAAGTGCTTTGCTGCATCAGGGCTCACAGCATCCACAAAACATGCAGGGCTATATGGACACAACGGGAACCTACACTTCCAATGAGTCAAGGTGACTTGTAGCCACTGTTCCCTCTAAGCTGTGCGCGTGTGCATGTGCGCACACAGGTTATGAAATCTGAGCACACAACAAAATAAAGTGCGCACAAAAAAATTCAATAGTGCTAATATTGGTGCTCACAGAGAAATGTTTTTCCGCACACAAAAAAATTGTTTGCGCACACAGTCTACGAGTACTTAGAGGGAACATTGCTTGTAGCTGCTGCTAAGATGGGACTGGCACCTTAGTTTCTGAACATTTTTGACTTTGGAAATCATCCTGGTACGTCCCAACTCCAAATGGGTCAAGATACCTCTATCCATTCTGGTGACATTTCTCTATCTCTGCTTTCAGCCAGACATGCTCCAGGTCCAGGAGACCTAGGGGGCAGCATGAACCAATAAACCAGGGGTCTCAAACTCAAATCACCACAAGGGCCACATGAGGACTAGTAAGGTAGCCCAAGGGCTGCACCACTGCAACCTTTTCATACAATGGTATTGCAAATATTGATAGCAACAGTCTCATTGCAGGCTGCAAGAAATAACTTCAGGGGCTGTGAGTTTGAGACCCCTGCCATAAACCAAAAAGAAGAAGAAAGAGAATGTCCTCAAGATGCAGGAAAGTTTCTTCTCCAGGTCACTTTTGGGGCAAAGGTTTGGGGTGGCTCTCATTAGAGCTAAGGGAATCAATAACGATCAGATAACTATTAATGTTACATTTGGACTGAATGATCTTTAAGATTCTCAAATGTTTGCAACTGGTGTTTTTTTTCTTAGTTTTCAGCTGGGAATACAAACAGAGGTTCCAGGGCTCTCATAGGAAAATCTACTCTCAAGCCCTGTTTTACACACTCAAGCCGTTTGGAGAAAGTTAGAAACATCAGAATTTGTTATTGTTATGCAGACACCGAACGTCACCCATCGCCAGTGCTGATTTTATCCAAACTGAGTAACAAACGTTTCTAGATGTCTTCCATCCCAAAGGGTGCCAAAACATTTTTATGTCTACACTTCCTAAACTGAGCTCAAATTTGTTAATTTGAACTAGTAAGTTCGAATGTAGTTCGAACTACATTCAAACATATTAGTTCAAATTAGTAATATGGACTAAGTCGAATTACAGTTAATTCAACTTAACCCACTTGTGAATTCAAACTAATTGCCCTTAGTTCCAACTAAAAAAGTGGACTTAGATGTCCATACGGTGCCAAATTCGAACTAACGATTGAACTAAGGGCTTAGTTCAATCTAAAGGCAGGTCTTCCCTGTTCAAACTCAGCTTTCATTAGTTCAAATTAAGGAATTCCTTAATTCGAACTAATGAAAGCCTAGTGTAGACACAGCCCCTGGCACTAATCCTCAAAAGTATTTAGGCTCTTCATTTCCATTTATTTCAACGATATTAGGAACCTCCCTTTTCCTCATCCTTACTTTCTTTCTATTAGCTTTATGTACTAAGCATTATTAGACAATGATGTGATAACTCCACATTAAAGTGTAAAGCAATGTCCATGCATTAAAATGATACCTCACTCGGACAAACAACTTCAAAAGGATATGCAATCCAGGGGTGTCGCTGGGGCCTGGCACATGGGGCTCTTGCCCTGAATCCAAGCGCCAGTGCCCCGAGTCCCGGCACAGCCCCTGCTTCTCCTGGTCTCCGGCCGGAGATCCAGGGCCCGGCTGCCTGTGATGGCAGCGGCCGCTTCCAGCCCTGTCCTAGGCTGGACCACCCGTGGCCATGGCTGCCGCTCCCTGCCCTGTCCCCGGCTGGGGATCCAGGCCACGCTGCCAGCAGCAGGCTCCTAAGACCGGGTCGGGCCCCAGTGCAGAATTGGGGCCACGGGCATGGCCCGCGGCCAGGGGGCCCGGCCTGTGCTGGTACCCCAGATCCTGCCCCAAGGCAGCGACGCTCCTGATGCAATCTGTGGCTTCTTTATATAAATCATTTTGCAAAACTGATACAAAATTCCATTCACAAAGCTTAAACGAGTGGCCAGATTTTCAGAAACGCTCAGCACCCTGGATGTGTGATACTCAGCTCTTTTGAAAAGTAGTACTCGCAAATCTGGCTGTGATCTCTTCTAACAATGTGACCCCTCTAGTAGCTGAAATATCACAACATTTTTCAGGCAATAAAATATTTGTACTCACATTCTTCTCTTTTTCTTCCCCTTTCAAGCATACTCAAGGACCTGATTTTTCTTCCTTGCAGGTAAATCTTTAAAAAAAAAGAAGACAATAAATTAATCATCAGGATTTTTATAGGTAATTTCTATCATTTGGTTGTGCATATGGTTACAGCAAGGGGATAGACAACCAAACATACATGACTCAAGATAATATTTGCTTAAAGATGCAAAATCCCCTAGGTAGAACCCTGAAGCCAGTGCGAGTTTTGCCACTGATTTCAATGGAACTGAGATTTCACCCATCTCGAAGAACTGAGAAATTGTATCTGGTGCAATGAGTTCTTTAGAACGACTGTGCTTCTTTTGGATAGGCTTGCACTCCAGAACACTTAAAAGTACCAAGCACTCTCACCTGTTCAACCTATCACAACTAGTCTCTCTCAGTACTACTTACATGCACTATACATGAAACCACTGCTTCTACAGTAAATTCATCAGGGAGTACGTAATGGGTTAATCCCTCCTTAAAACACACTTCTGTGAGGATACCACTTGATCATTTCCCCTGTATCTTCACTAACAGTGCCTCTATGACTTTGTGCTCTTGAAATGATGGCCCTTCTATTGCAGTTGTCTGATGCGCACTCAAGGCTGGCCCAAGATTTTTTGGTGCCCTTGGCACCTGTGATTTTGGCACCCCCCCAGTGGTGGCTTGGGTCACGCAGGCCGGATGGTGGGACCTCTTTCCCATTCCTCATAGTCCCTCCCAAACGTGGCCAAGGTGCAGGCCAGCTGAGGGGCACAGGCTGTGCACTGGGCCGAATGGAGGGCCCAGCTGGTGGGCCATGCCGGACAATGGTCTGGCCGAGCGGCACAGGCTGAGCGGCGGCCCGTAGGTTGCTCAGGGTGAGCCGCATGCCGGCCCCAAGCCAGTGAGCTGCAGACTGGCTGAGGGGCCCCGGCTTCCTTTCTTCCCCTACCAGCCCCACCACTCCTGTTCCTAGCCCCCTTTCCTCCCAAACCCATTCTTAGCCACCACCACCCCATTACTTTTTCTGGGGAGCAGAGCCAGTTGAAACAGTTTCCTGCCTTGCTCCACCCTGGGCTATCTGCCTGTGCCGAGCAGGGCAGGAAATTTAAAATCGGCTCACTGGCCCCAATCCAGCGGCTCTTGTTGCCCCCTACTGTTCGGTGCCCTAGGTGACCACCTCCGTTGCCTCTTGTGGTAGGACCAGCCCTCTCCCCACTGCAAAATCTTCCAGCAGGTGCCATTAGAGAAGACGGTGCACTGGACAATGTGTGTAAGAAATACCACCACCACACCAGACTGAAACTAAATGCTTATTCTATCTATAGCTCCAGAACGTGTTCTCTGCAAGAAGTTACTGGAAGCTTTTCAGGGATAAGTGATCAAACTCCAATTTCTCCTGTTCTGTGAAAGAAACGCCAGATTTCTGTGTTTTTAAACAACTAATTTCATTTCAAGTAAAGCTTGTTAAAAGCTTTTTAAAATCTCACCTTCTTCCTCTTTATAAGTGACATTTTATTTAGCTATTGAATATCCCAAAAGCTCTAATTTTAAGGTAGCATGGGGCATTAGAAATGTCTAATCTATCAGGCAACATTACATTAGATTACACTGGAAAACCTGACTAAGCAAATCAAACTGGAAGCAAGGAAACACAGATTAAACCCCAGCTTTTCAAAGGCAGGTGCTTTTGAAAAGCCTCCTGAATCTTTAGGTGCTTAAAAGCCTTCATTCTGTCCCAGGCACTAACGCAAGTGGTTTCCCGTAGCTATTGACATCTGGAAGTGAATAACTGCACTTGGATGCTGCTTTCCCTAGGCCTCTCTATCAGCTCAAGTGGGATTTTCTCCCACTAAAGCTCATGTGAAAAATAAAACTGTTAGTCTTTCAGTGCCACAAGACTCCTTGGTTTTATTTTTATTTTTTCCTCTCTACCAGTGCCAGCCTGGCCCAGGCATCTCTTCCGCTCATCTGTTGCTGCAGTGAGTTTTTGAAACACACTCTGGCCCATACAAAGACTGCATCACCGATGGATAAACAATCTCTTGGACAGCCTGCGGTTTGCCTTGCCCTTTGAAGCTGTCCCAGCAGAAACTCAGCTCAGCCGGGAAAAGGCTAATTCCCTGTCAGAGGTGGCTTTTGGGGTAAGCGAAGCAGGCAGTTGCTTAGGGCCCTGATCAGTAAGGGGCCCCATAGCGGTCGCCTGCTTCACTTACCCTTGTGTTTGTGGGGTGGTGGAGGAGCAGGGGGAAGAGCTGCACTGCCTGCCTGCTTGCCCAGCGTCTCTGCAGCAGGGGCAGAGCAGCGCTCTCCACCTACCCCCAGCTCACCGCGCCTCCCCAGGGGAGGCAGAAAAGCGGCCAGTGAGGCACTGCGGCTTGCTGGTAGTGGGCCACCCCCTTTGAAGAGTTCTAGCCGCTTCGCCCTCAGCCGCCCCAGGCCTGAATGGGCCCGACCCATGGCCCGGAGGTGAGGAGGCCTCTGTTCAGGCCTGAGGTGGCTGGGGGCGAAGCGGCCCTAACTCTTCGGAGCGGGCCACTCCATGGGGCCTCACTCCTGGCAAGCCACAGCACCGTGCTGGCCGCTCTCCTCCCTGTCCCTGGGGAGGTGCGGCCGGCTGGATGTAGGCAGGGAGCACTGCTCCACCCCCGCTGCACAGAAGCTGGGTGGGCGGGTGGGTGGTGCAGCCTCTGGCCCTGGAGGTCCATGGCCCCCACTCCTCCCCGTGGGAGTTGGGATGGTGGAGGTGGTGATTACGGCAGCAGTGGGGGCTCGAGGCCCCGGTGAGGGCGGCATTGGGGGCCTACAGGGGGCCCCATAAAGGGCCATCACCTAGAGCCCCCAATTGCCTAAGGCCGCCTCTGCGAAATGAAAACCCCAGCCTGCTCTAGAACAGTGGTTCCCAACCTGTGGTCTGGGGACACCTAGGGGGTCTGTGGCTATGTTGCAGGTGGTAAGTGGTGTAGTGGCTAGCACCGCTGCTTAATATGCAGAAGGTCCGAGGCTCAAGCCCCTTGAGGTTAGTCAATGATCTCCTGAGGTCCCTTCCAACCCTGTCTATGATTCTATTCTATTCCCTACCAGGTCCAGAATTTAGCTACAGCCCCGATGCTCCCCACTAGGGCTACCTCTCCCCTCCCATGGCCGGATCCTGGCAGGGGGAGGGGGCCGCGGTGGCTCCCTGGAAAGGGCAAGGGCAGGGGGTCATAGCTGTTGCAGCTTGGCTTCTCAGCTGCATGGGCCATGGTGGCAGCAGTGCTGCTCACTGGCTGTCCCAGTGGCATGGCCAGAGACTGCCTGCATGGGCCAGATTGCATAACCAGCTGGGGGGACCCCAAAGATTTTTTTTTTTTTTTGGTAAAAAGAGGTCCCCAGTCTGAAAAAGGTTGGGACCCACTGCTCTAGATCTAGCCTTTTTCAGGCCGGGGACCCCTTTTTAACAAAAAAAAATCTTTGCGGCCCCCTTGGCTGATTATGTAACCTGGCCTGCACCACTGGGACACCCAGTGAGCAGTCCTGCCACCACCATTGCCCATGCCGCTGGGGGGACAAGCCGTGGCAGCTACACCGAGGTGCCCCATTCCCTTGCCAGCATCTGGCCGCGGGAGGGGAGAGGCAGCCCTGGCGGGGAGCATGAGGGCTGTAGCTGGAAGCCAGCCCCAGCAGGGAGAGGCTCTGCGGACCCCCTGCCAGATGTGTGCCCAGCCGTGCAGCTCGCAGGACCACAGGTTGGGAACCACTGCTCTACACCGGGGCTATGTTCACACACAGGGGCTTATTTTGATACAAGTTGTTTCGAAACAACTTGTATGGAAAGAAGGTGTTATTTCGAAATAAGTTAATTTGAATTAACAGTTCGTTAATTCGAATTACAGAAAAAAGCTCAAAGCGAAATAGCAGGTTCAGACAACAGTTATTTCGAAACAAGTCACCGTTGTTTTGAAACAACATGTTCAGGCAGCATTGTTTCGTCCCCACATGGGCTATGTCTACACATGCATTGTTATTTCGAAATAAGGATTTCAAAACGAGTTATTTCAAAATAAAATCCTTTTTTCGAAATAAGTTAATTCGAATTAAGGGAAAGCCTGCAATCCAAACGGCTGTTGTTTCAGAAGGGATATTTCGAAATAAAGCCGTTTGGACCTGTTCTTTCGAAACAGCTCTTTCGAAACAACGGGTCTACACAGTGTTGTTTCGAAAGAACAGCTTTATTTCAAAATATCCCTTCCGTAATAACAGCCGTTTCGAGGGGGGGCAGGTTTTCTTTTTTCGAAATGACGATTCTTATTTCGAAAGGACGAGGTCCGTCCTTTCGAAATAAGAAAACGTCATGTAGACCTAATTTCTTTTATTTCGAAATAATGAGTATTATTTCAAAACCAAAGTGCTGTGTAGAGGTGCCCATGGGGTTTAACTTGTTTCGAAACAACCGTGCGTCGCGTGAACAGCCTAAATCTTATTTGGCAACAACCTCTGTTGTTTGGAAATAAGAGGGCTGTGTGAACACAGCCTTGGGGTTTAACTTGTTTCGAAACAAGGGTGCCTGGTGTGAACTGGGTAATTCTTATTTGGCAACAACCTCTGTTGTTTGGAAATAAGAGGGCTGTGTGAACACACCCCAGGGAAAACCAACTGAGTCAGGTGTGGAAAGGCTGCCCACACCCCCGCCCCGTCCCCCGGCTGCCACCTACTCTTCCAGCGGCGGGCACAGCGTGAGCTGGGTGCCCTGCAGCTGGGCCTCGCCGAGCGGGCGCTGGGCCGGGCGGGAGGCGAGGCTGGTCTCCTCAGTCCCGCTGCTGGAGCGGCTGCTGCCGCCGGTCCCGCCATCCTCCCGCGCCGCCGCCTTGCCGCCCGTGGCGGGGGAGCCGAAGGCGCGCGGGAAGCGGCGCAGGTCCCCGGGCACGGCGTGCAGGCGGCGGTCGGCGCTGCGCGGGCAGCAGAGCAGCCGCCTGAAGGCGCTGCGGAAGTCGGGGCTGCGGCAGTAGATGATGGGGTTGAAGGCCGAGTTGGCGTAGCCCAGCCAGTTGAGGAAGAGGAAGAGCTGGCCGGGCACCAGCCGCCGGTGGAAGACGCGCACCACGTTGGCCACGAAGAAGGGCAGCCAGCAGAGGGTGAAGGTGCCCATGATGATGCCCAGCGTCTTGAGCGCCTTGTGCTCCTTGACGGCCAGCAGGCGGGACGCCCGCCGCGGCGGCGAGGCCTGGCGGAGGAAGCGCAGCTTGTCCCGCTCGATGAGGCGCAGCTGGCGGGTGGCGGCGGCGAAGACCCGCGCGTAGACGAAGGCCATGACGAGCAGCGGCACGTAGAAGGAGATGATGGAGGAGAGGATGGCGTAGGGCGCGTTGGTGAGGAAGTCGCAGCAGCGCGGGTTCTGGTAGCAGCGCCGCGCCTCGTCCGCCCCGTCGCGCCACCAGTGGTTCATGATGGGCAGGAAGGAGACGAAGGCGGACACGGCCCACACCAGGCACACGGCGGCCCGCGCGCGGCGCTTGGTCACCCGCGCCTCGTACTGCAGCGGCGCCGTGATGGCCAGGTAGCGGTCGACGGCGATGGCGCACAGGGTCTCGATGCTGGCCGTCACGCACAGCACGTCGAGCGAGGTCCACAGCTCGCAGCCCGTGCTGCCGTAGGGCCAGTGGCCCCGCAGCACGATGCTGGCGCCGGGCGGCACCACCAGCAGCCCCATGATGAGGTCGGCGCAGGCCAGCGAGGTGATGAAGACGTTGGTCATGGTCTGCAGGCGCGGCGTCTTGGCGATGGCCAGGATGACCAGCAGGTTGCCGGCCGCGATCACCAGCACCATGAGGCTCAGCGCCGCCCCCACGGCCCACTGGCGGCTCAGGCTGGCCGGCCCCGAGCAGTTGGCGCCCGCGGCCGCCCACCAGCTGCCATTGCCCGGCGCGCAAGGAGCCATCTCGGCGCGCCTCTGGCTGGCTCCCTCCGTCCAGGGGCCGGCTGCCCGCATGGCTCGCGGCTTCCTGCGCCTGAAAAGGCGGCGGGGGGGACGGACGGGCTCCCCTCCGCCCCCGGGGCCACCGCGCGGAGGAGGAGCCAGAGGCACGGGCCGCCCCGCTCCCGCCTCGCCTGCGGCTGGCTTGCAGCACCTGCCCTGCCCCTCCGGCCCCAGCACAGCGGGATCTCCGGCACCGTGCCGGGAAATGAAAACCCTCGGGGGGCTGGCGGAGAAGACGCGCTCGCAGCTGGACTCGCAGGCGCCGTCGCGCTCAGCCAAAGCCCAGACTCGCGCTGAGGCGGGAGAGCCCGGACCGAGCAGGTGCGTGGCGGCGGGAGAGGAACGATCAAAAGGTTTTTCTCGTGCCCCGGAGAGCAGTTATCCGGCGTGATCTCTCCGGCCGCTTGGCGCGCTCCCCTGCCCAAAACACCAGCCTTCCCTCTGCTTCCAGCTCCTCCCTGCGTCTGCCGACCTGGCCAGGCTACGCTAACCTCCTGCGGCAGTGGCCGCCCCTTGCCACCTGCCTGGCTTAGGTGCGTGGGGCCAGCCACTAGGTCCCGCTAAATTCCTGCTTCCTCTCTTGCAGATTTTTCCGTGCTGGGAGGGCTGGTCCCAGGCCACCAAGTGTGTGCAGTGCACCTAGCAGGCAACAGACAACAGTCTTTAGTTTACAGGCCAAGTCAAGGGCAGCAGTCTGCACCCTTGGGTTGCCTTCATCGCTGGGCACCCTGGCTCTTCTGCAACGCTCAGTGAAGCCAATGGAGAGAGGCTTTCCGTCGAGTTCAATGTGCTCTGGGTCACACACCCTGTCCATCCTGCATCCTTAGTGCCAGTGGACCAAAATGAAGACCCTGGTGATGGAGAAGGCAACAAATTCAGGGGTTTAAGTATAATTTGGTGGGCCCCAGAACCCTCCGACACAGGTGGAGCCCCCCCCGGCGTGCGTGGGCCCCCAATACCCATCCCCAGAACCCACCCCCTGCCCCATTACCCACCCCCAGACACAGATGCACAGACACTCCCAGACACACACACATAACCGCTCCCAGACACACACACACACACACACACACACACACACACACAGCCATGCACACACAAAGCCACACCCAGATGCATGTGCATGCACACACACACAGTCACCTGCAGACACACACACACACGCACACCACAGCCACCCCCACACACATAGCCAACCCCAGACATACGTACACACACACAGCCACCCCCAGACACAGAGATCCACCCACACAGAGCCACCCCCAGGCACCCACACATGCAGGGTGTGTTCACACAGCAGTCTTATTTCGAAACAACAGAGGTTGTTTCGAAATAAGAAAGGCCATGTTCACACGACGCACCGTTGTTTCGAAACAACTTAAACCCCATTTGGTGATGAAACAACGTTGCTTCAAAATGATTGTTTCGAAACAATCCCGTCAGAGCATGTTATTTCGAAACGACGGTGACTCGTTTCGAAATAACTGTCGTCCAAACATGCTATTTCGCTTTGAGCCTTTTTCCTTAATTCGAATTAACATTTTCTTAATTCAAATTAACTTATTTCAAAATAACGCCGTATTTCGATACAAGTTGTTTCGAAACAACTTGTATTGAAATAACCCCCTGTGTGTGAACGTAGCCACAGAGCCACCCCCAGACACACACACAAAACCCCCAGCAGCCTCCCCCACCAAAGCCCTTACCTCAGCTGTTTGCAGGCTGCCTGCCTGGCCGGATGCTGATTCTAGCCACAAGCTGCTCCAGCCTAACGCCCAACCTGCGGCAGCTGTCTGCTGGCTGGACTTAAGGTGGAGCAGGGTTTCAGGTGGAGCCACCAGAATGCTGCTTCCCAGCTGCTCCTGCCATTTTTAGGGGAGCCCCGGAACGCAACGTTCTGGTGCGTTCCTCTATTTTTCGGGGTCCCAGAATGCTGCCAGCCTAAAAATAGGGGCCCTGGAACGGTGTTCCAGTGCATTCCCCCTTACTTTAACCCCTGAACAAATTACATGGGGAGTTTGGGGCCATTTTGGAGCTCCTCTCTCCTTCTGCAGAACCCCTTTGTGGGCTCCACTTTTTCCAAGACTGCTCATGCTGGATCTCCTCAGCTGCCCAGCACAGACTGCAGTGGCTGAGATGCATCAGAGAGCTCATCATGGGCTGCTGGTAGCCATCTCCCCATGTGCTGTGCACAGTGATGATGATGGGAGAAAGATAGGGACAGGTGAGGTCACTGCAGGCTGGCCCTCCAAACATCGAGCGTAACCAGGAAAGGAGCTGTCTCCTGAGCACATCCAGCTATTCTCATGGAGCCATCGGCACAAAACCAGGACATCCCCAAAAACGAGAAACAAGAAACGTGAGGAGTGTTCGCCGCTGGACTCTTCTCCTAGCAAGGTGCAATCGACCAGGCCTTTAGAGGACTGGCTGGAGGCTGGTTGGGGCAAAGTTCAGGATACTGAATATCTAGTAGCAGGTCTTCAGGTGGTGTAAACTGGCTTAGCTCCATAATTTACATTAGCTGAGGTCAGGATCCAGTCACTAGCCTCAGCATTTCCTTCTGTGCAGCAGCTGCTGATACCAGGCACTGCAAGTGCAGTTCCTGCTCCGGTGTTCTGGGTTGGATCCAGGGCCGTAACTATGGCGGGGCTGATGAGGCTTTGCCCTGGGTGTGCCGGAGCAGATCAATGGAGCTGCTCTATTAAAGGGCACATTTCGCAGCGTCAGCCCCAAGCACCACTAATGGCAAGGGGCGCGTTCCGATCAGAACGCGCCCTGGGTGCTGGATCACCACATTATGGCCCTGGTGGGATCCTTGGTGGATGGAAATCAATGCTGGAGCAGTGGCTTGGAGCTTGAGCTCTGGCCTCTTTCGTTTGTTTAATTCAGCAGGAATTATAGATGGTCAGAAAACCAGGGGTGGGGGGATAGTTTTCTCTCTCCAAATGTCCGACTTTTCTGACAAGACCTGTGCTGAATTTTGCCTCTCAGCAGCACCCAGACTGTCAGGGTGCCTCAGCAGGGCAGCTTACTTATTTGGGTATTAATTTTGTTAGGAATATTGCTCTGCCAGCCTGCTCAAGCTTCAGCAACTGGGACATGTGTGTCCACGTTGCAATAAAAGGCCTGCAGGACTGCAGTCTCAGAGCTGGGCTCAACTGATCTAGGCTTTCAGGACTTAGACTGTGGTGCAAACCCAGCAGTGTAGACATTTAGGCTCCAACTGGAGCCCATGCTTTGAAATCAGCATGTGGCGAAGTCTCGAGCCCAGACATCAATAGTGCTATTTTCTCCCTGCAGCCCATGACCCCTGACTGGCCTTGAGACCTGGTGCTGCAGGTTTCTCTCTTCAGTATTGACATTCCAGCCTTCAGACCCGGGGTCAGCAACCCAAAAGAGCATAAGAGCCATTTCCCCCCACCCTCCTACCACAACCGCATGAGCCTGAGCCAGCCCATGAGCTGCTCCGCAGCCCCTAGTGCTGGCAGGGAGTGTGTGGGCAGGGCGCGCTTCCTCTGTTTTTCACTCCACTGGTAGGTAGAGCATTGCTGCCCCACCTACCCCCAGCGGGCTGCCCCTCCCAAGGGCGGCCGGCAGAGAGCTGCAGCTTTTGGAGGTGGGGCCCTGCAATGACCCCTCTGGGGAGTTCAGACCACTTTGACCAAGCCACTCCAGGGCTGAATGGGTCTGATCCAGAGCCTGCAGGTGAGGCGGCCTCTGCTCAGGCCTGGAGTGGCCGGATTGAAGCGGCCTGAACTCCACGGAGTGGGCCTTTCCAGAGCCCCGCCCCTGCAAGTAGTGTAGTGGCTAGCACCTCTGCTTAACATGCAGAAGGTCCTGAGTTCAGTTCCTGGGGGGTTGGACTTGATGATCTCATGAGGTCCCTTCTCGGCCCTATGATTTGATCGATTGATTGATTGAAGCTGCAGCTTTCCCACCAGCTGCTCCTGGGAGGGATGGCTGGCTCTGGGTAGGTGGGGCAGTGCTGCTCCGCCCTGCCAGGGGAGGGAGGGGTGGAAGAAGCATGTGCCTCCCATATACCCCCTGCCAGCTCCAGGGGCTGTGGTGTGGCTGCTGGGCTGCTGCCAGCTCATCATTTGTGATGGTGGGGTGGGGGCAATCCTGGCACCCCTGATTTGGCCATGATGCTGGGGCCAGCTGGGAGTCCCCAGAGCACATGTGGCTCCTTGGAGGAGATCGCTAGGGAGCCAGAAGAGGACAGTCAGGGAGCCCCAGGTGGCTCACTGAGCCTGCGTTGCTGATCCCTGCTTTAGACAGCAAAGCCCCTTCAGCCCATGCTTTTAGTTTAAGAGACTGAATCTCCCTTTTCTTGCTCCTCCTGCTGCCATTCCCTTGTGGCATTGTGGCTGGGAAACACAAACGTGTCAGTTACAGCTAGTCAAAAACAGGGATATTTTGAAAAAAATCACTTTTTTCTTTCTTTTGAAATTAAAACATTTGCCATTTCAAATAGTCATAATTTTGAAACTTAAAAAAAAATATAGTCAAGTCTGTAGCTAGTGAAAAATCGAGGGGAAATTGTAAATACACACCTGCCCCACCCTTTTTTTTTAATTTTTCAATTTCAGTTTCCTTGAAATTTTGAAAAATTCCAACCAGCTCAAATTCTGTTTTAGACTCGTAGACTCTCAGGTCAGAAAAGACCAGTATGAGCTTCTAGTCCAGGGGTCTCAAACTCAAATGACCATGAGGGCCACATGAGGACTAGGATACTGGCCCAAGGGCCGCACCCCGAAGAATGCCCTCCGCATGCCTGGGGCTCAATCTGATCCGGCAGCAAGGAGCTGGAGCCATCCCCAGCTGCCTTCCCACGACAGCTAGGGACCAATCTGGATGCATGCCGCTAGATGGCTCCAGTTCTCCCCTGTTCTGCCGCCAGCTTTCCTCAAGTTGACCGAGTCCCTGAACCCTTCCCTAACCCCCCACACCCTACCGCCACCGCTCTGTGCTCCCCCGGACCCAGTGGGGACGGCACCTCCCCCCCGCCCAGCCCTGGTGGGCCACGCTGTGGCAGCGGCAGCAGAAGCAGCCCCCTGCCCGGCCTTTGCCGCATTGTGGTTGGTGGTGGGGGAGCACCCCCAGCCTGGCCTCAACTGCGTTGTGGCCACAGCGTGGAAACCCCCCTGCCTCTGGCCTTTGCTGCATTGTGGCTGCTGGTGGTGGGAGCACCCCCCTGCCCTGCTCTGGCCACTCTGTAGCTGGCAGTGGTGGGGAAAGCACTCCCCCACCCTGCCCGGCTCTGCTCTGGCTGCACAGTGGCTGGCAGCAGGAAAGCAACCCCCCTCACCATGCCACCAGCTCCCTGCACTCCCCCCCAGGCCAGCCCTCCCGTGGCCAGTCCCTGGTGGCTGCCCGTCCCTGACCCCCACCCCAGCCATGGCCCCCCTTACCTGGCCACTGAGCAGCCCCACCACAGGCTAAACTCCCCCCTCCCTGCCCCCAGCATACTCAGGGCATGAGTTTTGACCCACCTGCCCATCCAGAAGTACTACTGATTTGGAGCTCCCAGCCAGCGGAGGGGCTTGGCACTTGAAAAGCCCTGTGGATCACTTTCGAACCATGGGTCAAAGGGGTTGGGAGCCCCTGGATTCTGGGGGTCATTAGGGGCCACAGGCAGTAACTCTGCAAGCCACATGCAGCCCACGGGCCACGTGTTTGAGACCCCTAATCTAGTCTGACCTCCTGCACAATGCAGGCCTCAAGATCTCACCCACCCACTCCAGCAATAAGCCTCTAACCCAGTGGTTCCCAATCTGTGGTCTGGGGACCCCTACAGGTCCACTGAGTTATTGCAAGGGGTCCATGAATACATCTGGCCCCAGCCGCTGCCGTGGGAACAAGTCAATCAAAGGCTAGCCAAGACTGACCCAACCAAAGGCCAGCATTCTGAATGACTGACAGTGAGTGGGCTGGGAGGGGGAGAGCCAGGAGACCAGCCTGCCTGTGACTGAGACTGATTTTTTTCCCTGTCACCAGGAGGTAGGGGAAGTGAAAAGGGAAGGGAAGGGGGGGGACAGGGAGCCAGTGTGGGGAAGGGGGGGCCTACAGGGCAGGGAAAAGGGAAGATGTTGCAGAGCCTATGAAGTTGGGGAGGGGGAAGGGGAGCCCATGCTGCTCTGAACGTGGAGGGGGAAAGGGTTGGGGAGCCCATGTGGCCACAAGGCCCATGACAGGTATCCTGTCTTCCATTGTGCCCCCCCCCCCATTGAATGCGTTTGACACCTCTGCAATAAATGAATTGTATTTGCCTGCTGTGAGCAGCCTCATCCTGGATATGTCCCCACACCTTGGAAGCAGGCAGGAGCCAGGTCCTCCACTGCTTTTTTGCAGCACCACAGGCTGCAGTCAGTCCCCAATAAAAACTATTATCATTTGGGGGTCCACAAAATTTTTTAACATTAAAAAGGGATCCTCATACTTGAAAAGGTTGGGAAGCGCTGCTCTAACCCACTGGTTGCCAAACTTAGGGTCAGGATCCTGTACGGGGTCATGGCACCCCTTGCTGCCACTGCCAGGAGACTGGAGTGCATTGCTTAAAGATGTAATTGCTGGATCGCAGGCATAAATTATTTTTTTCAACTGGGTCCCACTTGCTGCCACTGCCCTAACCTACAACTAAGTTGTCTGAGTCCTCAAATCACTACTTTAGGATACAGAGACACTTGACACTGACTATTCACTGCTGTAAATGATTACACATGGTGCAGTAAAAATGGAAAACTAGTCCCAAAGTCAGTGTTTCCCAACAAGTGTGCTGTCAGGCCTGAGCAGGTTTGCCATGGAATTTTTTGACAAACTTCTCAGAGTTTTCGATTGACTCGAATATTAGAGTTCATTTGGAGACTAGCTGGTGATATGCCTTAAAATAATTAAAGATATCAAGGTGTGCCATGGCCGAGAAAATGTTGGGAACCACTGGCCTAAGTATGTGCATAGATCCACTGAAGTAAATAGCACTCACGTTTAAAACTAGATATGTGTTTAAGACTTTCGAAAGATCAAGGTGTAAGATTCTATTCCTCCTGTGAAACACTCCTGGTTAGCTCCTGAATGGATAGGTTTTGCACTTCACTGCTGATCATGCAGATACCAGAATTTAAAATACATAAGCTCTCCAAATATTCAGCCGGTAGGAATAATGTTACAACAGATAAGCAAAAATTACTCATGAGTAATAATAGATTATTCATTTAACAGTTATTTTGCTCAATGCTTCAATTATCCACAAAGAAACTTTGATTTTTTTGCAATTGTTTTTGTTTTTCTAAATCACCTTATAAGCATCTGAGGTGGATATTCTTTTTTCCTCCAGCTGATTCTGGGACTTCTTATTCCTGGTGTAGTTGGCCATTTAAGTCATAGCAAGTTGCTGCTGCTTTCTGCTTAGCTAAAAAGCAAAGAGAGAAAGCATTTTCAAAGTCAATGTCATAGGTGATTTTAGCTCTGGGGCAGGGTGGGCAAGTGCCCCAGGCCCTGCACTGGGGGAGGGCTGTGGGGCAGATTCCAGCAGTTTGCTGGCTGCAGCACTCCAGCCAGCCAGGTGAGATGAGGTGAGGGAGCTGGGCAGGGCTGGTCCTACCACAGAGGCAACCTAGGCAGTCACCTAGAGCGCCAAACAGTAGGGGACGCCAAGAGCCGCTGGGCTGGGGCCAGCGAGCCTATTTTAAATTTCCCGCCCTGCTCTGCACAGGCACATAGCCCAGGGTGGACCAAGGCAGGAAACTGTTTCAACTAACTCTGCTCCCCAGAAAAGCTAAGAGGAGTGGGGGGGGACTAAGAATGGAATTGGTAGAGAGACGGACTAGGAACAGGGTTGGCGGGGCTGGGAAGGGAAGGAAGGAAGGGGGGCAGGGGCCCTCGGCTGACCTGAAGCTCACCGGCTTGGGGCAGGGCTGTGGCTTGCTCTGAGCAGCTCAAGGTCTGCTGCTCAGCCTGTGCCCCTCAGCCAGCCCATGGTCGGCGCAGCTCACCTGCTGGGCCCTCTACTCAGCCCAGCACACAGTCTGCGCCCCTCGGCTGGCCCACAGCTTGGAAGAATGGGAGGGAGGGCCCACCACCTGGCCCACATGAACTGGGCCACCGCTGTGGGGGCAGTGCCAAATCACAGGTGCCTGGGGCGCCAAAAACCTTGGGCTGGCCGCAGGGCTTGGGTGCGAGAGTGGGGGTTGAGGAAGTGCGCGGGGCAGGAGGCCGTGGCGAGGACTGAGGAGGAGGTGGCAGGGGGCCCGGCAAGGCAGTGGCCAAGTGGGGGGATGATGGGGAGGCCACGGGGGGAGGCAGCGGGGACTGACATGAAAGGGACTGGGGGGAAGTAGGGGCCAGTAGCGAAGGGGCTGGGAGGGAGGTGGTATAGGATGTCTGGTGGCAGGGGCCGGGGAGGCAGCAGTGGCTGGCACTGTGGCCGCACAGCCAGCAAATGGTGGAGATGGTGGTGGTGACACAGATGGGGGGTCCAGTGGCAGAGTTCTAGGGGAGGCGGCAGAGGGCTGGCAGTGAGAGGGCCGAGGGAGGCAGGGGCCTATGGGGAAAAGTGGGGGGGGGCAGCTAGGCCAGGGGCAAAAGTCAAAGATGAGGCCATCTGACATGGTGACTTTTTCCCAGGGCCCCAAAAACGCTAAGACTGCCCCGCTCAATGTGCAAACAATTCTAGTCTGAACCTTCACATGAGCAGGAGTTTAGAAAATGTTCACTATCTGCAAATTAAAAGCACTAGTAGGAATGCTCCCAGGAAATAAAAATTAAGGCAGATGGTTTAGTGGCTAAGACACCTGAGTGGGAGTCAGGAGACTTGAATTCATCTCCTGGATTTGATCTGGTTGATTGTGGGGAACTCACTTACCAATCTGTGCCTCAGTTCCTTTCCCCTTTTGTGTCTGTCTTGTCCATTTGGAGTGTGGTGAGCTCATGCAACACCCAGCACAAAGAGGCCCCATTGTTACTGGGTGGGTGTGTTCACACAGCACTCTTATTTCGAAACAACAGAGGTTGTTTCGAAATAAGAATTCTGCTGTTCACACGACACACAGTTGTTTCGAAACAAGTTAAACCTAGTTTCTAGTCGAAACAACGTTGGTTTGCAACTGTTGTTTCGAAACAAGGCAGTGCGAACGTGTTGTTTCGGAACAAAGTGTCCCGAAACAACATTGGATCCTCAGCACCTGGCCAGGTAACCCTCAGGACTTTGGCCAGGGTGCTGAGGGCTGTCCCTCAGCCCCAGAAAGGGGGTTGCAGCCCCAGAAAGGGGGCTGCAGCCTCCGGCGGGGTGGGGTGGGGGGTGAACCCCTGCCAGGCGGCTCAGCCCGCAGCTCGGGCTGCCCCCCTGACTCCGCCAACGGGTCGGGGGTGCTGGGCTCAGCCCGCAGCCCAGGCTGCCCCCCGACTCCGCCAGTGGGTCCGGGGCGCCGGGCTCAGTGTGTGAACATGCTATTTTGTTTCCTGCTTTTTTCTTTATTTCAAATTAACATTTTGTTAATTCGAAATAAGGTATTTTGAAATAAGGTGTTATTTCTATAGAAGTTGTTTCGGAACAACTTTATCGAAATAACCCTCCGTGTGTGAACGTAGCCGGTGGCTCCTAGGCATGGCTACTGTAATTTAAATTATTGAAAGGATCACAGAAAGGAATTTTTTATTTGTGGCTGTACAAGCCTTTCATAAACATTCTCACAAGTGCTAAGGCCAACAGTTCATTTTCTCCTGTGACTTCCTGCTACCAGTGATTCCGGTCCATGGCTGGTTAGTCTAACAGCAGCAAAAAACCAGCTCCTGGCACATTTGGAGCTCTCTATAAGAAAAGGCCCTTCCTCAAGTCCTGATTTCAGACTCATGTCTCACAGACTTTGAGGTAACACCCCCACCGTGCCATTAAAAACTGTCATCTCCTGAGCTCAATTTTAGGAACTGAGCAACTTCTTTTTTGCACAGCAGACTTGATTCACCTTTGATATCACCCCAGGCTCATTCAGATGGAATTGGGAAACCGTCTTGTGGCATCAGCAAATATCTGAGGTTGTTGTAACCCCCCATTCCACCGAACCCCAGATAAGATCATCATTTCCACATTGCTGCGTGAAGGGTTGCACACTCATCCTCACCAAAGCTCCTGGGGGGACTTAGGAGACCAAAGCCAGCTACAAATCAGGCCAGGAACTGCCAGAATGCTGACTTCATTGTGGATCATTTTTAGCAATATTAGTGCCTGATAAATGATGCGTGTATTCTTGCATGTATGCGTTCAATACCAGATGTTTCAGTGTGAAGAACAGCTTCGGATCGTAATGTCCTACAGTGTAATTTTCCTCCATCCGCTATACAACACAAGGGAACTATTGATATTGTCTCATTGTTTTCTTGCATGCTCTGTCTGTCTGGATCCAGTGTTTGTTTCTTGTGGTATAGCTTACATTGGAAGTTTTTTGGGGCAGTGACTGTCTTTTTATTCTTTTTTTGTACAGCACCTAGCATAATGGGGACCTGCTCCATGACCAGGGCTCCTATGTACTGCAGTAACATCAATAAAATAATAATAAAAATAATCATCTCAGTGTTGTAATATGACAAAAATTAGTCTTTTAAATGCACAGACGTGCACAAGCTAATTGGAACATTGCTGACTAAACATTTCTTCATAGAAAAAAATACTCTTTTGTGGAAGCTGAGAAGTTTCACAGGGATGCATCAGTTTCCGTAAGTTTTTCATCAAGATTTCTAAAGTTTCACGTCACTGCAAGAGAAAGAGAGAGACCCAACACCAGTCCATGACCTTCTCAACACAATGCCGTTTTGCAAAGCATTTGAAGTATTTCGTTTCATTCCAATGCAAAACAAAACAAATTTTCACACCTCCGAAGTTGTCACCAACTGGAATTGTTCTCCAGCCAACTGTATAAATACTATGTTGGAGAGGCAGTTAAAGAATATTTTCTAAGGTACAGAGAAAGCTGGAAATGACATTCAAAGCATACTCTGTGGCTTGTCTTAAACACTTAAAATGTGTATTTGTCATTGTCCTTTGTAGAGATGAAATAGTTTGCATGAGCTATCAGAATCCTAGTGTTGCTTCTAGTAGGCCAGTCACCCAAGGGTCATGCCCTCATTTGTCTGTCTTTGTCCCAGTCTTATAGCTGGAGGACCTCAGGCACAGAGGGCAAGCAACTTGCCCAAGGATGCATGCAGAATGAGTGGGAAGCAAGAAGTGGAACTCAGCTTCCCCATCCTCTGTGCTACCCATGAAACCCCACTCCACCTCAGTCCCAGCTACAGATTCTACTAGAAATTAAGCTGATCAGAACAGATGTGCTGACTGTTGCTTGGGGGCTGGCAGGCACATCCTGTACCGCGTGATGATGATCCTAGCTCTTATAGCTTGGCCTGGTAACTTACTAACGCAATGTTTCGTTTCTTTTGCAATTGTCAGGAATGCTCCCATATGTGTGACTTTGGCACAGTCAGGACTGGCTGCCATCCAGGCAGATTGATAAACATTAATACCCCTGTAGGCTTCTCTGGAGTGAAAAACAATGTACAGGACTCTTCAAAGTGTGTTTTTAGTCAGAAGGACAAAGGGGAAAGAAAATAATCAAAGCAGCCTCTAGTGTGCCCAGGGTTTGTTCAGCACAACTCTGGGGAAACCCACCCCCCAAGGGGAAAGGTCCATGGGGTCACCTGCACAGTTTCCATCTCATTTATCCATTTGAGCCACTTGCAGAGCTGAGCCCTTTCCTATTGCTGCCCTGCCTCCCATGAAGTCCTATGAAGCAATGGTTTTCAACCTTTTGTGTATCGTGACTCACTTGGCAGTGTGCTGCAACCCTACAGGACATACCAGCTCACCCCTCCCAGGCTGAATCTATCCATCTCCCTGGTTCACCATGACAAACTTATCACTGTGTGGTGACATAGTAATGTGTGCCAACACAGTGTGTTGAGAACCACTGCTATGAAGCACCATCATGGCCCATATGGATTTCCACTCAGAAATCTGCTCTGACTTGTAGAGTGCCCATTCTCTTGCTATTCTTTCTCCTGCCTTTCCAGGCCACATGCCTAAAGAGGCATGTGCAAGCTTCTGAATCCCAGCTTCCCACTACCTCCAGCCTTTGCTTCCCTCTGCTGTGGAAATGGGAAGGGATGATGGTGGAAGGTGTGCATTTTGTGCCATCCATTTGGAAGTATTATGCTGAGCAAGCCACTTCCTAGATTTGGGTCTTTTGTTCTTTGTTCCTGCCTAGAGACTGAAGGGCCTTCCCTGTCCCCACCCTACTCTGCCTCAGAGGGGTTAAAAGGAGAAATGGCAGGAATGGGAGGCAAAGAGATGCTAATAGTGCTTTCATAGTTCATTTTACAGTTTAATGAGTGATTTGGGGCAGAGAGTGTCCACCCAGCAATGAAATGGGACCCAGGAAAACAATCTGGACGTTGACATCCACCTGAGTGAAAGTAATGAGATAAAAGCTGGGGCAGATGTTGGGACTGAGAGGCTCAGGCAATTCTTGGAGACACACACGAAACTCAACTCTCCTGCTGTCTTTGCAAATCAACTAAGTGAGCCTAGGGGAGTTAATATCCAAAGTGTAGGAGTTGTTCCCCTTAAGACAACAATGAGCTCCACTCACCAATGATTACAAGGTTTCTATCAAGTTCCCCATAGGGACTTTCAGGCTCCATAAGAGAGAATATTGTTAGCTATCATTAGCCTGTCCTGAACTAGTTAAGTAGCTCACAGTGTATGTGCCTGTGCTAAAATGTCATCCAAATGCATTGGCAAGAAATGTCTGGAAAATAGTAACTGATGTTCCAACTAAAATTCTACCTTGCACCAGCATTTCATAAATTACTTTAGAGATGGAGCTGGACTGATGAAGAATTGCTGTGGTGGCTGATTAGAATAGAATACTTGGAATTAATTTTCTACATTTTATACAAGCACTTTGATGAAGGCCTCTGACTGGATACTTCAAAGTCTCACACAGATAAAGTATGTTACAGCAAGCACAGGGCTGTCTGGGAACTAATGGGAAGCATGCCCCGACCTGCTGAAAATGGGGCTTTATAATGAACAATGGGCTGTTTGAAAGTTCCATTTATGGTCTAGTATTTTTTAGGCATTTGAGGCTGCAGGTTTTGATCTCAGTTGATGGTTGATGCTAACGCCTCCACCCTGACATGAAGAGATGACATTGCAGTGGCAGTTGTCCTGCAGCTGGGAGGATGCTGTATGGACTTGGTGACAGCATGAGACATGTAGCTCAGGGACCAGTTCAGGTCAGCCGGTGGTGCCCAAGCCATGTTGGTACTTAGTGGCCTACATGAAACATGTCCAGGGCCTGACTCCAGATCCTCCAACTTTCTAGCCCTCTTGTGTGAAATCACAGCAAATAGAACTGAATGGCCATGGAGACAGACCTCCCATAGCACTCTAGAGACGACATTGCTAATGGTCTGTCTACGATCATCTGAGGTGTGATTGGAGCATGGGTAGATTTACCAGAGCTAGTTTGACTGAGGTAGTCACAGACCAACAGCTGTGAAGCTGCAGCAATGTGGGCTCCTGATGTCCACTTAGGACCAGGTGGGAGCACTCAAGCAACTAACCTCTGCTGATGCCCCTGCTACCATGGCTCCTCTGCTATCCACACCGAGCTATGGATCAAAGGTAGCTCAGGTATTACTACATGGGCTGAGTCACACCCAGGATTGTAACGTGGACATGCCCTAAATCAGGATGGATGCACATAACCAGAAAACAGTGGGGCAGCTGGCCCAGCTGATCTTGTTTCATGCATAAAAGGTTTTCTACCTCCAGGACCATCCACCCTACTCCATAAAATTCACAATAAACAATGTGAGAGCAAAATCTACAGAGAAAAGTGCAGCCCCCATCTCTCGCCATGTATTCACCCAGGGAAGCCTGTCCCTCAGCCAGGACTTTTACGTTGGGTCTGTGCTGAAAAACACATGCAAAGCAGCTTCCACCATGCTTCCACTTCCACACCTCATTTATCACAATTCAGTCACTTTTGTTTCCTCTTTTGCTAAGATGGGAGTCAGAGAGTCCATGCTCTGGGGCCAGCTAGCTGAGGGGCTGGCATTGACCCCATTACAGACTCAGACTCTTCCATAGCTCCAAAAACATCACTCATGAGGGAAGCTTTTCCTTTTCCAGGCATCAGTCTATAAAGTGGATCAAGCCCTGGTGTCCAACTCTGCCAAGAGTGCCTTGGCAGCAGCAAAAAGTTTGTTTTTTCCAGCACATCGTAGCGGGGTGGGACTGTATTCTCCTCCCTGTAAGTTCTCTGGCCTCTCCTCAAATCCACACTGCCAGTTCTAGCCAGTTATTTTCATGATTGGTTCTTAGTACAGTAGCACTCACAGGGCCCAACTGAGATCAGGATCCCTTTGTGCTAGGTGCTCTGCAAATGCATTGTAGGAGGAGATAGTTGTTGAAGAGTTTACAGTCTCTGTAGGTGGTAGTGATGAAGGAGGATTACTCCCAGGAAGCAAGGGGCAAAGAGAATAAGCAACTCTCCTACAGTCACTCAAGCAGTCATGGTGAAACTGCAATTTGAACCCGGATCTCCCGAGTCCTGCCACAGGCTTATTCATAACACCATCTCACCTGGCTAAGTATTGGCCTCTGTACCTTTTGCTGTATATCTGAGCCAGTCATTCCTTCTGCCTGACGGGTGACTTCTGTAACCACGGCATTCCCCCTCTGAGAACCACTTCCTCAACACAAAGCCACAAACCACAGCCAGAGAAGATGCTGTGGTCTCTGCTAAAGCCAGGATTTTCTTACCACACTCGCCTTACCTATTGTCCAGCACTCAAATCAAATCAAATCATAGGGCTGGAAGGGACCTCGCCTCCCTCTGGGATTGGCTCGTACGGCTCCTGCCTTTTATTATTCACCAGAGAATGATATTTTGCAGTTGGCAAGTTGCTCTGTCCCTTTCAAGGATTCCCATTCACCTCACTCCAACAGCGTACTCAAGAGGATTGAGAGGTGTGCAGGTGGCTGAACACAAAAGCCTGAGCAATGATTAGGATGATGGTGCAAGCCAGCCCCATTCTCTTGTATTAACAAGACAAAGTTCTCCTGTGCCTTGCAACCAGCATCCCCCTTCTCTTGACAATTTTCCCTGTGTGGCTTGTGCCATGTGACTTAGGAGATGTCTTGCAGGATACCACTGGAGATGAAACAAGCATTTCCAAAGGCTCTCCAATGCCATTCTGAGCCCTGCTGTGTCTGGATGCCACCTGCAGGCTGGCATGACTGCTTTGGATCGCAGGAAACTGGAAGTTGTTGAACACATCCAGTGTTATTTGAAGGTTCCTCCTCTGTTTATAAATATTAATTAACAGTGAGAGCTATCCATATTTTCCCATGATGATGTGAGCACAGTGAGCTGAAGGAAGGGGGCTTGAGACTAAGCAATATCAGCGAGAGAAGTGCAAAACAGCCATTTATTTGACATATAGGAAATTTAAGCAGCTCCTATGTCCTTGTGTGGTGGGGACTGCATCAATACAACATACTGGGGCTGTCATATGACATGGGCAGTCACTATAACACTGTGTAGTCATGAGATACAAGCAGTCAATATAACATAACGCAGTCACTTAATCACAGGTAGCCACAAATAACACTATACAGTGAGGTGATGCTGACTGTCAATACAACTATTTGAGGTGGGCAAATACAACAAAGAAGTGTCAGTGAACTTTTGTTCATATTTTAATGAATTCTTTTTGACTGCAAATATTCCAGCCAAAGAGTTTGCTGGCAAGAGTGTTTGCTGAAATAAGGAATTAAAAGCAAATATTGAAGAATATTTCCAGCAGGTAAATTTCACCTTCATAACCACAAGTATTTGCACAAGAAACCTGGTTCTAATAATCACATTTATCCAAGCAGTAAAGAAAAAAAACCATATGTTACCTGTAGTCAAGCAAAGCAAATTTGGAGTATTGAATACAACAAATCTTTCATGAACCGAGCAAGTGGTATTCATAGAGACAACTGTGATCGGCAGACCATGTGAAGAGGTGATATTTGTCAACTATTTTGTTCATTACAAATTATTCAATCAGCACATAACACTGCACAGTTGTGCAGTGCAGGCAGTGAACATATATGATGTTACATATCCACTGGCTTCCTGGGAGATACTGTGCAGGTCCCTAGGCTACATCTACATTGAGCCAAAGCAAAGACTAGAGTTATGTGAAATACAGCGCACATTAAAGAGTTATAGTCCAACTGTCCTTTGTGGGCACAGCTGGTGCAAATGAAAAGGTACCAAGTTTGAATTGATGTAGTTCTATTTCAAAAAGGATTACTATAACACAAACTAAGTACCTTTTAGTTCATGCCAGCAGCGTTCACATGCAACAGTTAGATGGCAGCATTTTGATGGTCTCTGCCATTCAGACCCCCTTGTCCACCCTATAGTGTAGACAAACCCTCAGTTTCCCAGTGCCTCAGTTTTCATCTGCGCAAAGGGCGTAACGGGCCTGCCCTGCCTCATGTGGTATTATGAGGATAAATATATTAAAGATTGTGGGGCGCACAGACGCTGCCATGGGAGTGCCATGCAAATACATGATCAAGAGAGAGACATTTTACAAAGGCAGACAGCGTGATGGTCCTGTGCCAAAAGACCAGTCCCATGACATGAGAAGTTAGGGCTGTCTACAAAGTTAGTTGGGAAAAATTCTCTTTTCCCAGAAAAAAAATGACAATGTGTTTTTGTTTAAACAAAAGAAAAGAAGAGGTCATTTTTGAACTAAAATAAGCATTTAAATTAAAAATAAATTAACCCCCTTCCCCCCCCCACACCACCCTTTGGCAATAAAATATTTCCATCCTCCTCCCCACCCCCACCCCCACACACTTTAGCTGGAAAATTTTCAGTCAGCAATAGTGAGCAAGAGGATTGGTTCTGTCACTGGAAGTCCAGTTGTAATATCTTCCAGGCGATTGTCCCTGCCCTTTTGAAACTCCATTTGATAAAACCTGCAACATGACACAGAAATCCAGCATAGACCATTCTCTTATTTTACAACATCTTGTGGGACTGCCCCGTAAGCCTGTAGCATATGTCGTCAAAATGTCATTCGCCATCAGCTGTCCCCCTAGTTAATGAAATGGGCACCAGGCAGGAGTGAGCAAACCTGAAACACACTCACTATGGGTGTATCTACACTGGAGCCTTAGGTCAACTTAAGGAAGTTTAAATTGACTTAAGCACTTTCTTAAGTCAACTTAATGCTTAAGTCAACCTTATTAAGTCGACTTAAGATAATGTAGAGAGGGAAAGCCCTTAAGTTGACCTAACTAGCCTCTGGGCCCCCTCCCAGAGTTCCTGGGCACCAGGGACAGCTACCCAGAAAGCACTACTCCTCCATCGACTTAGCACCTGCCAGTGTGGACACAGGCAGTCAACAGGAGTTTTCAATGTGGACTCTCTAAGTCAACTTAACAAGGTCAACTTTACGTCAACCCAACGTCCATCTTGTTAGGCCAGCTTAACAGAGCCTCCAGTGTAGACATACCCCATGTTATTCACACTCCTTTGGTTTATGGTGTGCTTTTTTTGCCAACCCCAGAGCCTAGCTATGCCATGTGTGCACCCTCTCCAGGTCACTTTTTGTCTATTTCACATAAATTAAGCGTCTTTCATATATTTTAACAACAGCCTCTCATTCCTTTCCATTGTACCTAGTCACTCTGCCTCCAGGGGTTAAAGTACACCAGAACACTGTTCCAGGGCCCACCATTTTTAGGGAACCAGCATTCCGGGGCCCCTAAAAGTAGAAAATCGAGCCAGCACATTCCAGCAGGGCAAGCACTGCTACAAGAGGGGAGGCATTCCTGCCCTGCTGCAAAGTGCCAGTGGTCCCCCATGCATGCGCAGGCTGTGCTCGAGGTAGAAGCCTCAGAAAGCAGCCTGGAGGGGGACTAAGGGGCAATTCTCCCCCGGCCCCACCCTGGCCCTCAGGAGTCAGTGCGCTGCTGAAGGTGAGGGGTCCAGCCTCCCTTCGGGTGGCTCAGCTTGGGGGGGGTAGGGTGGGAAGAAGCGCTCCGGGTGGGGGGGCGGGGGGGGTTGGGAGGGGGTGGGGGGGCTGAAGTGAAGCGGGGGGAGCTGGGGGTGAGGACTTAGGAGGGCTGGAGTGGGGACATGGGGGCAGAGAGCTTGGGGAATGGGGAAAGGGGCTGAGCAGGACATGGGGAAAGAGGGGTCTGATGGGGTCAGGCATTTGGTGGGGCAGTAGCTGGGGTAGGTAAAGGGGGCTCGGACATGCATGAATGAGGCCTGAAAATTTAGGAGGGTTCTGGGGCCCACAAAATTAAACTTTAACTGCTGTCTGCCTCCTAGCAGAAACACTGCTAAGAAACAACACATTCCACTTCCCATACAGCTTCTGCTGCTCCCTGCTTTTGGAGGTAAAATTATTAATCAAGGAGACTAGTTTCTTGCTTCTCACTGGAAAGCAATGATAATATAAGTGTAACCAGATGCTGAATTGCTGTAAACACCAATGTTTCTTGTCAGGTGCCGGGGAATTTTGGATCCCCACAGCTCTCTTTCCTGTTCGGCAAGTATCATATAAGCATCTGCCAATCTAATCCGGATTTTCCTTCTTTGCATTCGTTCTCTGTGAGATCATGGCACCTTAGCTCCTCATTGTAGGCACTGAAAAATTAAGCAGAGCTAAGTGTGAACTATGCTTGGCTGGGAGACACTAAGGGTGAATGGCAAGTGATGCTGTTTTCTGCAACTAATGCTTTCTCTGTGCATATAGTGCTGGGGGGGGTGCGGGGGAGGCACAAGCAGTCTTTGTTCACTGGGAACAAATGACTTTTCTTCCTCCCCAAGCAGGGCCAGCCCAACTATATAGGTGAACTAGGTGGTTACCTAGGTGCCAGGCTTTGAGGAGAGCCAAATTAGACAGAATTGTATTTTTTATGTATTTGAAAAAACATATTACTATATTATCTCTTATAAAAACATGGAGGGGAGGTGCTGCCAAACCCCTTTGGGCCAGCTGTGCCCCTAAGCATCAATGGGGTGCAGTTTCTGAGCAAATCTTGGTGTGGGTTAGCATGTGCAGAAGGTTCCTGGGCACCACTCAAGCATCAAGCAGAGCAATTGCTAGGATTTGTTCCAGGATGCCTACAACATCAGCAATAGAGCTGGGACTACAGCCCATTTCCAAAGGGATACCCGCGTTAGTCTAGTCCAACAAAAAAAAACCAAGGAGTCGTGTCGCACTTTAAGACTAACAGCCTGCCCAGACTCTGTTCCTCTCACTGCGTCGGTGCACACATATCTCCTGGTGAACCCCATCTAACAGTGGTTAAAGTATATTTTGATGAGCCCCAGGACCTGCCTAATTTCTGGGTCCCCTTCCTGTATTGTCTTCATGCATGTAGGGACCTGATTTTTCTAGATTCTGAAATCTGGGCCCCAGAACTCTGGCCCATCAGATTTCTTCTGGCTTACTTTAACCTCTGCCCATCTACCAAGGTCTGACTCTGTGTGGCCAGGGCTGAGGAAGATGAGACAGGGAGCAGGTTTAGCAGGTGCAGCACAAGCTGAGGTCACTGAATTTGGGACAATGGCTGCTTTTTTGAGAGTGAGATACACAGTATGGGCTGATGGGACTGGAAGGAACTCAGTACTAGCACTACAGAACCCAGGGAGCTGAGTGACGAAGTACACAACATCCTCAGCTGGGGACAATCCCAGCTGATTTTTTGAAAAACAGTGCATTTCATCAGCATTACAAGGCAAGTAGGGACAACAGGATGCAGGGCTGTAACTAGGGCAGGGTGAATGGGGCAAAGCTCCAGGCGCCGAATTTTAAAGGTCACTACCAGACCCTACCTGGCTCCAAAGAAGTGCCTTCAGCAGAAGTACATTCCTCCTAGAGCCAGGTAGAGGCTGGGGGAGTTTCCCTCGCCCTGACCCTGAATGTGCTGGCTGCACTCTCCAGTGGTGGAGGCTCCTCTGTGCTGGGTCTCTGGCTGCATTCTCCCAGCAGTGGGGGAGGCACCCCCTGCTGAATCCCCAGTCACTTTTGCACAGCAGCAGGTCAGGCACCCAGCCCCACTGCCAGGCCAGATTGGGGCCCAGGGGTGCCTTTGGGGCTGCCTGCCTAGACACTGGAAGCCCTAGTTACAGCTCTGGCAGGATGCACTGAATGGGAAGCTGATGCAAATATGTTGTTTACAATAGGCTCTAAAACTAGCTGCTTTGAGAGCAGTCTTTGGAGCAAATACTACATCCCATTATGGAAGTATGTTTAGTGCAGACAAAAACTGGTAGCCTTATTCCTGCCCAGGGTCTGAGGGAGAGTCTCAGTTACCTCAGCAGCTCAGGACAGGTGCTGAGGTTACTCTCTTGGGGTCAGCTGCCAAGTGCATCTGGCTGCGCCCCACATTGCAGTACACTACCTGAAGAGGCTGTCCAGAGGGCTGTAGATCTGTAACTGAAGAGTGCAGGACAGACACAAAGGGAGAAAATGGTCAGTTACAAGCAAGTGAGGAGAGTGGCATAAATTGCCAGCCTAGGCGACAGCACCATGCAAGATTGGAGTGATATTTTCAAAAAAGACCCAGCAATCCTTCAGGCACCAGAATAAGGCAGCACCAAAATAAGGTGCCCAAACACAGGAGCTGGTCTCTTGAAAATTTGAATCTCAATGTGAGTTCTGAGCACTTGAACAGCTGACACTTCTATAAGCAAAATATAGTCTAGATTCTGCAACTGAATGCTGAACAGACCATCTCTGATGTGAAAGATCTCTAGAACCATGCAGTGTGATTTATGTCTGGGAAGGAAGCTCTCAAGGGACTTCTGACTGTTGTCAGGGCTCTGCAATGGGAGAAGAAGTTTATGGAAGCAAGGTGTGTTCTTTCTACGGGAACAAGGAAAGATGCCCATACATTATTATGATAAGCAGAAAGCTTGTCTGTCTGGCACTGATGGTGAGGGGGTGAGACAAGTAATGTCTGCAAATCCAGGAAAAGTAGCCTAACCACACATGTTTTCCATTATAGAAAACACGATAGAAAAGTTAGGGTCTAAACACTATAGAGGGGCTGGCTGGTAAGATTTCTGACATGACATCTGATAAGTCTGCATTGGATAGAAACGCCAAGTATTTCCTGTTTTCTCTGGAAAAACAGAATGGAAAAAAACCCCAAGTTTATTTGCAAGTTAAGAAATCACAAGCATTTCATACTGGTGTTGAGGCCTCGGTAGCCTTTCCCTCTTGCTAAATGGACAACGAACATTGAAAGCCTTGGAGCTCTGTCTATATGTGTCATAAGGCTATTCTCATATGGTCTCTTTACATCAGAATGTTTACACTATTACCAAGTGTTACTACAGGAATGCCCAGCATGAAGCTGTACTGTCATTCTGTTATCCATGCTCCCTGGGTGGCAGCACTGCTGAATCAGAGGGAGGAAGCGACAGATCCTTCTGAAAAGGAACTTACAGACAGCTTAAAAACTAGGTGAAATCCACGCCCTGTTAAGCAAAATTCCCATTGACTTCAATGGGGCCTGCATCCATTCAGAATGGAACTCTAGTGCTGGTGAAAGGTGCTAACCTGAGCGCCCTGGAGTCCCTTCTTCAAACTGTCCGACAAAGTGGGATTTTTCCCCACAAAAGCTTATTCAGTAAATAAATGTGTTAGTCTTTAAGTGCTCCAAGGCTCCTTGTTTATTTTACTGGTGACGATCTGTTCACCCACTGAACAGGTCCTGTGCAGAAAGTAGCATCTGTACGTAGCTCAGCATATTACACACGGTACAAAACATCTGCATTCCAATTGGCGGGATTTACTAGCCCCTGCATGCCACAGGAAGTTGGAGAAACTGACAGCACCATGCTTGTCCCTTCAGAGCCCATCAGTAACTAATACTCATACTTACGGCTGCACACAACTTGTGCTGAAAGACAGCCTGTGGTAAAAGTGAAGAGAAAGAGCATGTGAAAGGAGTAGGTGCAGCCGGAAAAAGTTACTATCCCAGATGATCCTCAGATATGTGTAGGCTTTAAAAATTAACTCTATAAAACCAGGCTGGGCTCATTTCTGAGTACTTGGAACCTTGAGAAGAATTCTCTAAACCTCATGTCTCAGAGACCAATAGAGATTATCTAATGACAGCAGGTTTGTTGTGATATAAATACAGATTAGATACAGGGTCAGCCTCCAAGTTACCTTATACCAAACTCACCCCTAGGGAAACAGAGTTTTGTAAGGCTCCTTTAGGATTGAAAGTGCAACTTTCTATGATATTGTTGCTGAGGGGAACACGAAGGAATGTCAATACCTGGGTAGCAGATGGCTGCTCTCTGACAGGGTTTGCCCGTTGTATTCCCCTATGCAGTGCACTCCATCAATGACCTCTATCAGCCCTGATCAAAACTCTTCACTACCATAAGAACTGCATCTCCATGATCTTTCGTGAAGTGACACCCACTCCAAACAGAGGTGTATCTTGTTTAATTTTCTACTCTTTCACACCTGCTGACACACATTCATTCAAAACATAGGTGACAAAGTTTAAAAGACAAAAACAAACAAGATTTGAGCATGTCCACTGAAGGCAGGACAAGAAGTAATTGGTTAGCCATTAGGAAAGGTTTGAATCTATAAACTTAGCTGGATTAGGCTTCCAAGGAAAGTTGTGGAGTCTCTGTCATTGGCGGTGTTTAAGAAAAGGCTGGACAAACCCCTATCTGGGATGATCTAGGTTTACTTGGCCCTGCCTCAGTACATGCAGTTGAACCAGACCTCGCCAAGTCTCCTCCAGCCCTACATTTCTATAAGTCTATGTTGGTGCATTAAGCAGACAAACTGAAAAATGGACCAGTCCTAAGTCCAGCAAAGTCACTGGCAAAAAAGCCCTCCTTGATTTGATTGGCACAAGGATGTCTCCCTGTGTGATTATTAATGAAGACTGCTAGTACAGGGCACTATATGACCACTCCTTCCTCAGCTGAAGAACCTCTCTGTAGTAAGGAGACTCAGTAAGGGTTTGCAGTGACAGGTGCGTACCCAGCCAATGAGGATATGGTGCAGTCCTGATAATGAGTGAGGGAAGTTAGATTGGACCACACATGAATAAAGAAGGAGCTTTGTCTGGGCTGATGGGCCTATCTAGAGAGTTCCTCCAGTAAGCCAGCAGGGAATTTTCATCTTTTCCCAACAGTTCATTCACTGAGTCTCTGACACATTCTCAAGCTAGCTTTTGACAATGATGAAACTATAAAGCTGCCAGACAAACACTGAGCTTCCTCAGCTAGGCAGATTCACACATCCATGGAGGACTTTCCACTCAGGTAAAATATTTTATGCATGCACTCTCCTTCTCTCCTGCCACAATTCAGCTTCTTTTCTTTATACACTCAGATCTCTCTTCCAGGTATTACATGCAGTTCATGGCACAGACCAGGCCAGGAAAGAAAGCACTTAAGTGCCTGTTTGAGTTGCCTGAATTCAATGGCACTTTAGTACATACCAAAAGATAAACAAATGCTTAAGTGCATTCCTGAATTGGGGCCACAGCTATTTAAGCCAAGCCTGTGCCACAAATCAAAACGAAGCTACTAAAACAATGGGTATTTCGACAGAAATAAGACAGCTCAGATGATGCCTGAGTGAAACATTCCCCAAATGTCTTCAGCATCCATTACCAGAACGATAAACATTCTGCTTTTTGAGACATCTTCTTTGCAGATTCCCTGGTAAGGCTTCCTGTCATCATGCCATTTGGGGGCCAGACTTCAGAGATGAAGTTACTTTTTAGCAGACAGGAGCTCCAGCCCTCCTTCAAGTCAATGGGAAACTTTCCATTGACTTCAGTTGGCACTGGTTCTGGACTTAAATGAGATTACTGTTGGTACCTATATGATGTCCAGAGATGATGGACCCCACAGGTGAAAGCAAAGGGTGCTGTGCTTAACTAGTGCCAGTTGGAAATCACCCTGAACAGACCTTACAAGCCATGGGGAGTATCAACTCTCTGATATTGCTGAGAAAGCCAGTACAAAGGTGATAGATTGATTAATCCTTATGCTGTGCCCGGCTAAATCAGGAACAGGCTGAGGGCAACTCAGGGCATGCCAAAGACCCCTCATTCACTGTTCACAGCTCACATATCCAGCTCTGTTCCCATTAATCCTTAAACATGCATCCTGGGAACAGGTATTATCTGAGATTAATCTGCTGTTACCATTAAATAGAAAAAATACATCACTCAAGTTCTGCGGAAGCTCCAGGTGCTGTCTCTGGCTTCATACAAGTTCCCATAGGTGTGAGGAGCTTTGCTGAGACTCCAAAAAGTGGCAACCTCCAAGGCCTGTTTTGAAACTCTCAAACAATTACACACAGGGCCAGAGCCATAGCAGTGTAAATCCAGAGTTGGCACAGCTCTGCTGATGTACACTAGCCAAGAATCTTGCCCAAAAGAATTCTACCTGTCTTCACACAATGCACTACCTGAGTCCCAAGTAATTTGGTAACCTTAGAAAACTGATTGCTCAAAATAGCAAGACAAATTCTGCCATCAGTTATTCCACTAGGACTCTGGATTAATTTCAGTAGTGGGGTAATTCCAGATTCCCACTTGGGGAAGTAGGAGCAGAATTTGACCCATTGTGTGTGTAACCTTTCTGCCAGGGCTGGCTGGCAGAACAAGGGCTGGGTTCTATATCTAGGGGTTTCCCAATAGTGTAACACCACCAGCTGGCTTGAGCCCCCACACCAATTTCTGGGGAATCCTGCACTGTTCCCTGGGCACTCCAAAGAGGTAAGTTTCCCCACTCGCATGCATGAGTCTGAGTGTAGTAAACAGACCTTTTAATAGTAGTAAAACAGAATGCAAAAGGCCAAATGACAGTAATCAGCAGTAATCTAGAAAATCAGTAGAGCAAAGTTCCCAACAACCCACACCGCATAACAGAACATACAAGACAATGCAAAACCTTCCAACATGATCCCACATATCATAACAGTAAGTGTGGACTCACTGTCAAAACTGGCACTGATCTGGAGAATCAGTGCTAAATAGGCTCCCAACCCACTCTAGGGTACGTAGGGAGTGTCTTTCATGCTAACTGTCTGCTGGCACCAACCACTGGTCACTCACTTCATCCTCTAGTATTGTTCCTTGGCTCCACCCACTATCCACCAGTTCCACCCACCAGTCTCTCACACTGCCCAGTTTGCCACTGGCAGCTTTCACTGTCCACCAGCTCCACCCACCAGTCACTCACATCACCCAGCTCACCACTGGCTACTCTTACCATCCGCCAATAACTCACATACTGCTGACCACTCTCACCATCCACTGACTCCTCTTTAGTGATATCAGCACAGAAAAAGAAGAGCTCTTCCCCCTTGAGTAATTTCAGCTCAGAGAGTTTGCCTCTCTCTAGTGAAATCAGCTGTTAAACATCAAGTAGCTGCAAATACCTATTGTCCTTAACATAACAAAAGGGGGCCTCAAAGAAGCCCAGCCAGAGCTATCATTTCACAGGCAGGTGAGACAAGAATGCTTCTAGCCTTTTGCTCCTCCCCCCCCCCATCCCCAAACCCCTCCTCATTTCCAGGCTGAAATAGCCAGTGGCCTTTCTTACAAGCTTTTTTTTAACTAAGGGTTGCTTTTACTCTTTAACTAACCCAGACAGATTTGGAACAAGCAGAGAATAGCATATCACAACAGACAGTATTTCATATTTCTCTTCAGATATTGACAGATTTGTGATCAGATTAACCCCAAACACCATTACCCACTATGCTCTGCACCCACTATGCTAATACCTAATTGTGCTCTTTGTGTTCATGCTAACACAGGACCCATGCAGATTAGTTGCTCCCCTTCAGAAGCTGTTAGGCACAGCTCATAAGCCTGCCTTATATCCGTTAACCCATACATTTGATTTGTAGTATTGTTTTCCAGTTAACACAGTTTGAGTCAGTGCTTGGGATCTTGAAGTGGGCTTTGTTAGACAATTGCAAAAGATTCAAATACAGTCTACGCTTATGAAACAAGAGATCCTGGGTTTGTTCCTCCACTACCTTGAACCATACAAAGTAGGACTAACACTTGACTCTGATTTGGGGGCATTTTACATCCATGCTGCAGGAACCAATGGACTGGTCTGAAACTAAGTCATCAAGAGGAATCATTGACAAAAATATGAAATGATCTAACTGGAATTTCCAATATTAACCTTTAGCCAGATCCCTGGCTGGGAAAACCTGACTTGATGTTTATTTTCATCAAGTGTGTCTACACTGGAGCCTTAGGTTGACTTAACCTCCCTTAAGCAGACCTAAGGAACTCCAGGTCCAAATTGGGCTTGTATTGTCAACGTAAGCACTTGCTTAAGTCAGCTTAATAACACCTGCTCCTAAGGTTGACTTCAGCCTTAGGAGCTGGGGCCCGCCTCATGCCTCGCCCCAGGGCCTGATCTGGCCTCAGATACCCAATCTGGCTCCTGCTGCTGCCACCAGGCAGCTTGCAACTGGAGCCGGCCCCTGCTCTTGCTGCAAGCTGTCTCCAGTGTAGACATACCCTTAAGTCAACTTAACGAGGTCGACTTTAAGTCAACTTAAAGTCGACCTTGTTAAGTCAACTTAACTGAGCCCTCTAGTGTAGACATAGCCATCCTGATTCAGGATGGTCAGGGGAGGGGGTTAAAAATATTGAAATTTTTCATAGAGTGGCAAGTTCTGAACTATTTGGAATTGAGAATGGTGAAATATTTTGTTTTGGGTCAGTTCAACATCAAACTGCATCTACCTGAGCTGCAGTGCCTAATGGGAGTTGTATTTGAGTGCTTTGTGCCCCTGTTTCCGTTTAGAGGCTAGACTATATCTCCTATGATTCAATTACATCTTCCAGAAGCAAAGTTGGAAAAATATTGGGGGTGAGGGGAAGAGGATCTGAGTTTTGATTTGCAGAAATGTCATTTTCTGTCAGAAACCATATCCACAGACAATTCCTACCTTGTTCTCCTTTAGCAGAAAACAACCCCCAATGCCTGGCTGGGCCATCCCCGGGGGTGAGGTGCAGGGCCTTGGGACAACCAGCCTGTGCGGGCCCTGGCCCTCTATGTTGGGGGGCAGTGTGTGCTGGTCCCACACCGCTTCCCCTCCCCTGACCCTGGGGTCAAAGCAGGCCAGTCCGGGGGCTGGGCTTTCCTTTGCCGCCCCACCTCTAGGCCGGCCCTCCTCGCCCCAGGGCGGAACAGCTGGCCCAGGGGAAGGGCCAGAGAAAGAAGCCCTGACTCTGGGCTGGCCTGCTCCACCCCTGGGCTGGCTCTTCCTGCCCCCAGAGCCAGTCAGGAGCAGAAGCAGGCTCTGTACTCCACCCCTCCTTCCCCATTGCCTTCAGCTCTGCACCAAAAGCAGTGGGGAGGGGGGAGGGGACAGCATGGCCATGGGGTGGCAGCAGTTTGGGTCCCATGCTGCCCTGCTCAGGGCAGGACAGCGCAGGGTCCTCAGAACTGTCGGGCCCAGGGCGATCACTCCTCTCACCCCCCCAGGGATGGCTCTGATGCTTGGATCACACACATGGTCTATCAGCCAAGTACTCCTGGTTTCCTTAAAATATCAGGCAAAGAGACCTCCTGGGAAGGTTGGAGTAACTTACAACCACCACAAGCCCTTCTTTCATTTGCTGGGTCTTTATTTTCACTCACATCTTTAGTTGAAATTATGTTTATGGCACCAGGTTCATAGAGTCATACATTTTAAGGTCAGAAAGGAGTCTCGAACTTGCAACTCACCAACCACGTTTGACCCCTAAAGTTATTTCCTGCAGCCCTCAATGACACTGTTGTTGTTGATATTTGCAATATTGTTTGTTGTATGGAAACATTTCAGTGGTGTGGCCCTCAGGCTAATGTACTAGTCCTCATGAGACCCTCATGGTGATTTGAGTTTGAGACCCCTGATCTAGTCTGACCTGCTGCACAGTGCACGCCATTGAATTTAGCACCCACTCCTGCAATAGACACAACCTATTATTGAGTCACTGAAATCCTCAAATAATAGTTTAAAGACTTCAAGGCTATATCTAAACTAGCAAATTAGTCCGGATTAAGGAGGCTTAATCCAGACTAATTTGTTCCCTGTCTACAGAAGGCTTTGCCTAGTTTGAACTAAAAAACTGCTTAGTTCTAACTTATTTTGAACTTTAGTTTGAACTAGCATGATGTAGTTCTGCTAGTTCAAACTAAATTCGAACTAACCATGGTTTTTTTAGTTCAAACTAACTGTGCTTTTTTAGTTCAAACTAAAAAAAACGAAGTTAATTCGAACTTACTTTGAACTGCTTAGTTTGGACTAAGATGTAGACATAGGCCAAGATACAGAGAAACCACCAGCAACTAGCCCATGCCCCACTCTGTAGGGAAAGACAAAAAACTCCTAGGTTCTCTGCCAATCTGCCTTGTGGGAAAGGTTATCTTGGCAGCAAGAGGGGGGTTGAGTGGTAACCATACGCTTTGACATTTACTCATTCACAGAAGCCATTCATTGTCTTGCCCAGACCTCACCCCTTAAATCAACTCTCAAGGAGTAAAGTGCTGATTGAACTGACCAGGGCTGGGAGGAATCCATCCATTCTCCCAGCAGAATTTGCATCACTCTGCAGCCTTTCCTCTGGCCAGGTGGAAACAGGGTTGATGGATTAGGAAGTTGAGTCTAGTTTAGACCTCCTTGGCTGAGTAACATGTTAGCTTTGAGCAGCATTTACAAAAGCACAGTCTCCCTTGCAGCTGCAAGTAAATTGGCTGCATAAGCATGATACTTGCACCTCTAGCTACATGATTCTGGGTGTAAGTAGGCACTACCTGTCTACCTTGAGGAAAGTGGTACAGTTGCTGGTCTATTGGTGTAGTTATACCACGTGTGAACTTCCTTCATGTTGACAGGGCAGCCTTTAAAGGTGCAGGTTCTCTGGTTTGCATCTGCAATTCATTCTGAAGATGCATATCTGGCTGGTACAAATTCCCACTGCAAAATGGAGGCTGCACATCATTCCTTCTAGAAATACCCCCCCCCATGCGTTTATGACAAGGACTCCTAGTGCCATTATGGGACCTGCTACCAGAGCTCTCCTTTGCTCATGCCATGCTGCGGCCTGTGACTCTGGAGGTCAAGGAGCAGAGTTTTAATGCTGCTCTCTCATGTGCAATTTATAATTGTGACTTGTGCACAAAGTGAGAATTCACTCAGCAACAGCTTCAGTACTGGATCTCAGGTGGGGATAAGATAAGAGCAACACAGAGACAATCAGCCAAGATGCGACGGGGATGAGTGGGGGACTCCTGAGGGAGCGCTATGTAAATCACAGCTTTGGTGTCCAGTGTCAATAATATCAGTATGTTCCAATCCTTCCAGCAGGGGTGTGAGGGGTGCTGTGCTATGATAAAAAGAAACTTTTTATAGCTGGGACCTCTTGCTCCCCACCCCCTTCTTCTTGGCATGGGCTTAGCATATTTGGTACTAAGAGCAACTGATAAAAACTGACACCTTAGAGGACTTATAGCAGAGGTGTCTTTTGCTTCCTCATAGTTTATTCTTGGCATAAGTCTAAAAGTGATGTAAGTGGAAGATGCTTGTGTTTTGTCATCTAATAGCTTCATGACGGGCGACAGTTCAGAGAACTTCTGCAGTCCCTCCACACTGAGCAAGCCATAGGGCTTGCATACTCCACCTTTGCTCAGAGGCAACCCAGGGCCATGTTTCAGAGCTGAAAGTAGGAGCCCTACAACCAGCAAAGGCATCTCAGCACAGATCACAGCCCCATCAATTGGCACAGGTTCTACCTCATGTGTTAGGTGCTGTACCTGCGCAAGGCAGAGAGAGTCTTTACCATAAAGAGCTTACACCAACTAGACAAGATGGACAAAGTGAGGATGATTATCCCCATTTTACAGATGGTGAACAGAGGCAGAGAGAGATTAAATGATTTACTGAAGGTCACAGGGAGAATTTATAGTAAAGCAGAGAACTGAACCCAGATGTCCTTAGTTACAGATCAGACCATAACCACAAGCTCCTCCATCCTTTGATAGCACCACAGGGAACCTGGAACTAATAAGTGGGTAGCTTAGTTGGTACATCCAAGCAGCTTTTCTGAATACAAAGCATATGATAAAAGCAGGAGATTAGCTCAAGTCACAAAATTCAGAAAAGCTGGATTACGGACACTACTGTGTTTGTGGGTTTAGGAGCTGGAATTTGGTATTGGTTCTATAGGAAGTAGAAGCCTTTAAGTCCACCCACCTTGTTAAAACAAGGTCTGTGAAAAAGGTCATAAGAGCTTTCTAGACAGAGAGCAGAGTTTGGTACAAGCGCATCACCTCATCTGATTGAGCCAGTCTCTGAACATGGCTCAGTTTCAGAGACAATACAAGACCTTACACACCAATCGTAAGATGCTTGTCCCGAGCAATGTTCCCTCTAATTTTTTGTAGGCTGTGTGCGCAAAAAATTTCTTTGTGTGCATAAAATATTTCTTTGTGTGCGCTAATATTAGCGCTGTTGACTTTTTTTGTGCATGCTTTATTTTATTGTGTGCGCAGGTTTTATGACTGTGTGAATGCACACAGGCGCACAGCTTAGAGGGAACAGTGGCCCTGAGTCCTAGTGATGAAATACTCCCTGAGTCCTAGTGATGAAATACTGTCAGCTCTTGGTGTACTTCACTAAGCAGGGACTTCAGCCTGGGTGACAAATGATGGTGATACTTCTTGTGTAGAGCACTGCTGAGAGCAAGCAATGAGAATGGTTGGCTACTTACCAGTAACCATCCTTCTTCAAGATGGGCCACTTGCATACATTCCGTTTTAGATGTCTACGTGGCACAGCGCACGATTGTCCGGAAACTTTTAGCCCTAGCTTGTCAGAGCAGGGTGAGCAGCCAACGCCCCCTCTGGCCACTCCCGCAGCTATATATAGATGGCTCCAACCCTGGGCCCCCTCAGTCCCTTCTAATCACTAACTCCAAGTAGCGGGAATGGTGGGAGAAACCTGAATGTATGCAAGAAGCCCACCTCAAAGAAGGATAGTTACTGGTAAGTAACCCACCATTCTTCTTCGAGCGCTGCTTGCGTCATTTAATTTTAGGTGACTACTAGCCATACCTTGGATGGTGGGTGGAGTTTATATTTTCCTGCCGTCAGCACAGCTATACTCAGATGGCATCCCAACCGCAAGGACAGACAAAGCAGTGGATTGTCAAGCTTACGCTGACTAACATACTACCGACCTGCAGATTCTTCTGAGAGAAGCCCCGCACAAAGGGGGCTGAAGAGGTTATCTACCATTCCATCAGGAGACTGGCTTTTTGGAAAGGAAGGTGATCTTGATCCAGTTTAGATGGTCCTCATGTCAGTAGGTGATAAGCAAATGTCCATAGCAGCATTTCTCCATCCCATAAAGAAGCAAATCGGCGCTATGGCCCTAGCCAGAGGGGAGGGAAAAAACATTGGCTCTCCAACCTCAGTGGGATGGGTTTTGTCACCTTTACCTATGACGTACTGGTGCAGGATGCCGTGGCCAAGATCGTGGTAGGGCACACCATGGGATGGGTGTCCCACAGCAGTGAGAAAGGAAAATGTGGGAAAACAACCACATAAGGGAGGATACAGGGGCCTAGTCCCCTGACCTATCAGTATTGAAAAGGGGAGAAAGGACTGACTACTAAGGAGGTTCGACCAGGAGGGCCTTTGGGCCTCCAAAGGGACTCTGTTAGATGTTGGTACCTGTTAAGAAGGGGTACGTGTGGGGGGAGCATCTCAGAGGGTCCCACCCAGTGGAGCTGTTCCTCCAGCAAATCATAGCAACAGGTTGGGGGGTCCCTTATCTTAAGGAACTCCCACTCTAAGCTTTGGGAGAAACTCCTCAGAACCCTTTATGGGAGGAAAAGGGGGTAGGATAGTAGAATGAGATATAACCACTGCAGGGGGAAAAATGGCGGGGAAGTAGAAAGATCCCATGATAAGTCGTCCCTATGCCTGTAGGGGAGACCGGCACATAACAAATGGGGAAATAGGGGAATCCCTATCTTGAGGTCCCAGCAGGAATTCACGCAAAACTGGATGACTAAGTGCACATTTCCTTCACTCTCTACCTTCTCTGGTCTGTAGAACCCAAGCAAGGGAAGGAGAGAATGAAAAGGCTATCCTGCAGCCTCTTCCAGGGAAGACAGGTGTAACTTCAATATGTGCCCACTATCCCCAGCAGCATAGTGCTCAGAAGGCACATAACTCCAATGTAATAGATATTTATTCTCTGCCCCGACCTGTATATAGTAAAACAGCCAGCCTCTCATGGGTTTGGCAGGCTGCCTTATGTTGGGGCAGATAGCTACTGTTGTTGGTTCCCTGGCAGAGAGGGGGTCAATGGTGTGATACCCATAACCATCCCAGGGATGCTTCGGAGCAGGTGTGTATTCCTTGTTCCACAGGAGGGAAAGGGTTACTACTGATGAGCTCTACCATATAGTCGAAATCTCACGAGGTCCCTTCCAGCCCTATGATTTGATTTGATTTGATTTGAATATCAACCAACATTAGACAAGATATAAAAGACTCAAGAAATACTCTCAGTTCTCTGAAAAAATTCAGGAACAAAGCTAAAAAAATCAAATCAAAACATGAATAGAACGGAATTGGAGTTAATCCTGGATTGGTAGGAGAGAACTCCAGGGAGAACAGACAAGTAAGGTAACTCTTGCTAAAAGAAAAGTGCAAGGGACAATTCCCTTGCATCCCTTGAGGGAACAGAGTGAGGAGTATTAGGCAAATACATTGTGGGCAAGCTACCAATGGTAACACTAGGCCTCTCTAGTCTGCTAGGGGTCCCGTACCCCTTCTCAGAGGCCTAGGGCAACCTTATTCAACTGTAGCACCATGTCTAGATCCCATTTGGTGATAGGTCTTTGGGCTGCGAGTAGCCTCCCTATACTCTTCCAGCACCTAACGGAAGTGGGGTGAGGGGTCACTGAGAACCCCTCCACTCTGTCAAGGGGGACTGGGATTGTTGGTAAGGGAGTCATGAGAGAGGAGTTGATATGCCTTTCTCCTTGAAACCCAGAGTGGGGGATTAATGGAGTACAGAGTAAATGGGAGCTGACTTCCTCACTGTTTCCTTTCCTCTGCACCAGAGGGAGAAAACATCCCCACTTAGTGATGTAGGTAGGCCCAGTGGAGGATCTCCTACAACTTATCTGTTCCTCTTGCAACCTTCTCTGAACCCGGGTGTAAAGGGTAGGATTGAAACAGCAACTAGTTGGCTGTCAGAGATTTTGGCAGGAAAGGGATAACGAATCCTGCTGCCTGGTTAATGGATGGACAGGGATGATACATCTTTCAAGCCATGGGCTATTTCTGAGGTTTTCCTGTGGAGCGGTGGACCGATAGGTGGGAAAGATTATCATCCCTGTGGGAGGGAAAGGGAACAAAGGGGACTATCTCCCTTCTGTGGGGCTCAGGGGGCCCCGCTGAATGTCCAGGGGATTGTGAGGGCCCTAGGGAGAAGGTGGTTAAAGAGAAAAAGAGTGTGGGACCTAACCCTGTCACAGGGGACATTAAACATGGACAGCACCATCTCGCAGTTCTTCCCTCCCACCCCAAAGCTAAGGGTGCAGGAGTGGAAGCCTTCCTTCAATCCCTTTATGAGTGAGAGGTGAGGCTGCTTTCTTACCCATTCTGGTATAGGAGAGTCTGATCAGCACGCTCATGCTCGGGATCAACGCATGGAGGAGTATGTCTGGCCCAACCCCTTGGTCTGGGGTGGCTCGGGATTGAAGAAAGGGAATTGTCCTGTTTATTTTCCCTTGTGGATCCCAATCAAACTGTAACCTGGGAGCAGACCCTGGACATGCGAATTGGGAGTTAAATAGGAGTAACAGATGCCTCCTCCTCATATTCCCATCATCTCGGCTTTCTGCTAGACATCTAAAGTCCCATGCATCTATAGATCTATGTGCAAGTGGGGATGGTTATTAGTTGTCTCGTCCCTTGTTGGCCCTGTCACATTCGTGAGGTCAACTGACAAGGGTTAGCAGGAATGGATTGCTATCAGAAGGGAGGAGAAATTCCGAGACTGACTGTGAGGGGGCTGTTTGTGGGAAAGTGATCCTTGGGCACTGTCCAGAGAGCCCAAGGCCTGCTGTGATAGGGTCTGCGAGGAAATAGGAGGGACGAATCTCAGGGTATAGGGAGGCAGCGACTGATTTGGAGAATATTTGCCCACCTTAGCGAGGGACCCTAGAGGGTAGACGGGTACTAGAACCCCATGGGAATTACTCATCCTCACTACTGCACAGGGAGGATCAGTGATTGGCCCCTTGCCCTGGGTGTTCGAGGGGCTGTTGAGAGCTGGGTGGTTGTCTGGGTTCCTATCAGGGGTCCCCAGAAAGTGTAGGGGTTTTAGAACCCCGGGTGGCATGCTCCCTAGTCTCGCCCCGTGAACGGGGTCCCTGCAGAGGGCTGGGGGGGGTCAACTGGGAGTAAGCATACCCAGGGACCTAAGGGCAGTTCTAGGGTCCCTTGCGCCATGCAGCAAAGTGGCAGTGGCCCCATGAAAAAGTGACCGGCCCTTGACAGGGAGGTCCTGGATAGCCTGCTGCTGGTCTTGGGACAGGCCTGTGTCATATAGCCACGCTGCACGACTCATGACCACTGCTGAGGCAATCCTCCAGCTCACCATGTCTGAGGCATCCCAGGCTGTCATGAGGGCATCGCGGGAGGTCAGCATGCCCTCCTCTATGACAGAGTCATAGTCCTCCAAGTGTTCCTGGGGCAGGAGGTCACGGAATTGCCTCATAGATTCCCAGAGGTCTAGGGAGTATCTACGCACCAATGCCTGGTGGTTTGCTATACGGAGCTGGAAGGTGGAGTTTGAATATACTTTCCATCCCATGAGATTGAGCCTCCTAGCATCCCTAGACCTTGGGGAGGGGTCTGGTTGATTTTGTCTCTCCTGTCTATAAATGGCCTCTACCACCTGTGAGCTGATCCCGGGTGATTTACTAGGAACAGGAAGTTTGCTGGGGGGGCCTGATATTTGTGGCTGGTTACTTCAGAGACTGGCAGAGTGGAGGCTGGAGTCTGCCAGCAGGCCCTGGTGAGATCATGAACACTTCGGTGCAAAGGCACCGAAATTGCATCGGGGGAGCCGCAAACGCAAGATCAAAGAGGGGGTCTCAGTCCCCTTCAATGGGCTTGACTTCTAAGCCAGCATGCACCGTCACCCAACTGCGTAGGTCATAATGGGCACTAGGGTCCTCCCTCTACAACACCGGTCGGGGGTTCACGGCCTTGTCTGGGGACAAGAGTAATCGTGAGACTAGGCTACCCTCCAGGGCATCAGTGCTGCATGAGGTCTGCTCCTCAGAGGTCCAGGGAGCAGAGGACCAGCTCGGAGGTCAGTACCGTGGAGGGCCTGGTGCCAGCAGTCCCTTGCATGTTGAGGGGTGGGTTGTCTCAACTGTTTCATTAACTCACGTGTGGCTGCTTGTGTGAGTAGCTGCTCACTGCTGTCTGTAAAGGCTAGCAAGACTATTGTTACTACAACATATGTTCAGGAGGGCTTGCACCATGGTGGAATCTGGGCACACATCACGTGGTTTTACAGTGGTGCCAGATCGCTTTGTCAGTCAAGCAAGAGGCATGCTTACATGGAAAATCACCCTGGTCTGCAGAAACGTCTGAGGGAGTCCCGGGGATGCTGAAAGGTCCTCTTCCCATGTGCTATGGGAACGGTGCCTCAGGCAGGGATTTCCCTAACACCCTCCCATACCCCCTGCACCCCCCCAATTTCCCAACACCCCCCCAGTTGTCAGCTAGTAACAGTATTATACCAAATTACTGAGCACCTCCTACACCCCCCCAAGCCTCCCCCTACACCCCCCCAATTTCAAGTCCTGGGGAGAATACTGGCCTCCAGGGGTGTTGCTGGGGGGCTCAGGGGGCCTCAGCCCCCCTGAAACTTAGGGCCAGCCCCTGAGTAGCATGCCACTAAACTGTGTGGGGGTGCACCATTGTGCCCCTGCGCAGGGAACACTGCCTGGACAGTGGGCAACCAGCAGCCACGGCCTCTACCAGGCTGTAAGACAGAGTCTTCTGGCTGGTAGGGAGCTGCCCCAGCTGGGCCTGGGGGTGGGAGTGGGGAGTCCGGGGACAGGGAAAGGACACAGGGGAGGGGGTCAGCCCAGGACAGTGGGGACCAGTGGCAGGATGGGGGGATTAGGGAAGAGCTCAGGGAACCAGCGGGGGGGGGGGGGGGCCAAAGGGGGGCCCGGGCCGCCAGTGGGGGCCAGGCCCCTCTAATATTTATGTGTACCAACTCCCCTGCTGGCCTCAGGCATCAGGAGAGATGTTTATTTCATTACTGTCTTGCTTGTTGGAGACAGCTGGTTGAGTGGTGAGCTCATTCACTTGCAGTGGTGAAAGAAACAAAGGTCTGAGAGTAAAAAGACACCCCAGGAATTTGATAACATCTTACGCTTTTCCTCCTGGCTAATGAATGCTTTGCATTTCCCCTGGTGTTGCTGGGACAGAGATCTGAATCCCTGGTAAAGCCCATTAAAGCTTTGCATTTCAAATTGCTATGTAAAGCATGCTGGAAAAAAAATAACAGGCACTGTGTGGAAATGCTTTAATTTCACAGAGCTATTGACGCAACAAAGGTTGGGGCAGGAAGAAACAGCATTACAGGGCCTTGTGGTTAAGGCTATGACACTAAGGACTGATAAGACAAGTGCATCCTTATAGTACTTGAGCCCCCCTCACCCCAACTCAGAGTCTAGTGTAAAACTGCAGAGCTAGAATTCATATGCAAACTAGATATCCTTACACTGGGTCCCCTCTATTACATTCTCACCCTCTCAGTTACTGCTGTTACAGGGCCTTCTTCCACATTGCTTGAATCAAAACAACTTGTTTGCTTTGCTGAGATAGGCTAGCAGACTATGCTTCTCGAACACTTTGATTTGACCTTGTGACCCACCTTTCCTAGTATGTATATATACATCTAACATACTGCATTTTCCATTTCACGCATCTGATGAAGTGGGATTTTCACCCACAAAAGCTCATGCAATAAATACATTTGTTACTCTTTAACAGTGCCACAGGACTCCTTGTTTGTTTTGCCAAAATAGGCTAACGCAGCTACCCCTTGGGAACTTCTTTCCTGTGCATGGGGAGAGATGGCTCACCCACGGTGCACTAGCTAAGGGAGTTCCATAAAAATTCAAAAACTCTCTCAGAGGAGCAGACTTTGTTTTGCCTGAGTTTGTTGGAACTTGCTGGTTGGATGGGACTGCCTGTCAGTTAAAGAGAACGAATCACATACTTCCAACAATATAACAACCCCCCAAGAGTTTCTCCCTTAGAGAAATTATATGTGTGCTTAGAGCAGTGGTCAGCAATGTTGCCAGCCGCTACGCCAGTCTGTCCCCCTGAACTCTCAGCAGGTGCTGAGGGTGGGGCCAGAAGGGTGCTGGACCGGGGGCAGAAAGGTGCCAGTGGCCACATGTTGGGGTCAGTGAGGGGAGCAGTGGTGGTGTCACAGGGCCAGGAGCCTTTCATGCTGCTGTGCATAGCCCACATGCCCAGTTTGGCATGTATGCCAGGGGATTGCTGACCCCTGGCTTAGAGTCACTGGTGAAGAGGAATCGGGCAATCTCATTGGGGAGCTGGCTGGAGCAGCCAGGAGTGCTGTAGTGGAGAACTGTTTGGAAAGACCATAGCAGGGAGCTGAGAGGGATCAAGAGGACCCATGACAAGCACAAGGCCAGTAAAGAGACAAAGTTAGCTGCAGAAGCAAGCTCTGGGTGGTGCAGGAGAACATACGCAGGGACTGATCAATTGGCTGCAGGACACAGGAATGCCCTGACTGGATCAGAGCAGAGGTTCATCTAGCCCAGTCCTTTTTCTTCGACAGTGGCTAGTGTAAAGGGACTGATAGCCCCTTACTGAGAGTGAATAGGCCTTTTGATTGGCCACTCCCACCTGGAAGCAGGACTCTGAAACAGACAGCCCCAGGGCCAGTGGGAGAGACCAGTGTCCCAGGATGGCCTGATTGATTGAAAGTGCTCCCCTGCCCCTGAGCTGAAACTGCAGGCTGGACACGCCTGGGCAAGCCAGTGAGTGTGTGTGTGTGTGTGTGGGGCCGAGCTAAGGAGGAAGCACTAAGCAGCCAGCAGCTGGGAGCCAGAGGACCCAGGAAGGGAGGCCAGGCTGAGCTGATTTGGGCAGAGCAGACCCACAGCAGCTGGACCAGCAGAGAGCCAAGTGGAGCTGAGCAGAGCAGAGCTGGAGGCAGTGACAGAGCCAGAGGTGCCTGAAGCTGGGGCAGGAGGCCAGAGAAGGAGCCCAAGGTGCTGAGCTCATCTGTGCAGCCCCACAGCAGGAGGACCAGAGGAGCCCCACTGAACCCGAGCAGCGGCTGGAGTTGCAGCCATCTGGAGCTGGGTGTGGTGAGCAGCTGGGGAGCAGTGAAGGGGGGCTGACGTTGGGAAGAAGGGCCCTGCCCCTGGAGCTTGGGGACGTGTGGCCACAGCCGGAGCCTGCATCTGGCCCCTTGAATCATCCAGTTGCAGCCAGGCCTGGGCAGAGGGCTTGCAACGTGGAGGACAGACTGTGAGACTGTTCCTCAGGCCCCAGAGACTCTGTTTGTAGTGCTCCCACACCAGGCAGCGGTGCTGGGGTTTATTGTTCACCTTTTTCCACTTTTTTCTATTTTCTTATTGGGTTATTCTTTTTATTTCTGTATGCTTAAATAAATTGTATATAGTGTATATAGTAACTGGTGGGCCAGAAGAGTGGTCAGGGTGGTCAGCACCCCGGAGTGGGGACACCCTAGCCCTGTCCTGAGAGACCACGATAAGAGTGGGGGTCGAGCCCCCAGAAATCCTGGGGCCCAGCCTTGTCGGGGTTACAGAGACTCCTCCAAACAGGAGATTGGGAGGTGAGCCTTTGAGGTCAGGCAGGCCTTGGGGTAAAGGAAGTGGGAGCAGGGACTCAGATCCTTTTGCTACCCACCTTCACCAGGGTGGTATACAAAGTCTGGGAAGTTCCCCACAAGAGCGGGTCCATCCCCCCACTTACACTAGCACCAGATACTTCTGAGATCTAAGAACTCTCCAAATGTGGAATGATCTCCCCCAGCATTATGTCTCATTCTAGTCTCTAATAGAGATCAGCTTAAATTCTGAAGCTGAATGTTTAATAACCCTGAAAACTTTGTTCCCGTTAGCTCTTCCTGTTATCCATCCATAACCCTGCTATCCAGAATGGGACAATTTAGGCAAGCAGCCAAGAATTATTCCCCAGTGGTGAGGCCTGTCACAGGCTGGCGCACATGCACCCCTGAGTTGGGTTGTTTTAGGGCTAGACCAGGGGTCGGCAACCCCCCAGTGCCTGTGCCAAAAATGGCACGGGGGCCGCGCCTGAGCACACCTGGCACTGCTCAGGCCCCCCTCCACTGGCCCCACTCCCTCAGGCCCCCACTGGCCACACTTCCCCACTTGGGAGCACGACCAGCAGGGACAAGGAAGCTGCAGCATGCAGCTCCTGGCACTTGCTGGCCCCGTCCCCTGCTGGGCAGGGCTAGAGGGGAGCTGGGCGGGTCTGCCAGCCCAGAGCAGCCACTGATGGGCATGGGAACCAGCCCCAACCCTGACCCCCGGAAGCTGCCTGCCACTGCTGGGGGCAGGAGCCAATCCCCAGGGGTGGGTGCTGGGTGGCCCCGACCCCAACCCCCAGAAGCCGCCCACTGCTGCCGGGGACTGGAGCTGATGCCCAGGGGTGGGTGCTGGACAACCCTGACCCCAAGGCCCGAAGGCCACCTGACGCTGCTGGGGGGAGTGCCAGCCCCAGCCCCAAACCAGAGGCCTGGCCTCAATCCCTTTTAGCCCCACCCTGGCACCCACTGAGGGTGCGGTGGGCAGGGCTGGCACGGGGATTGCCAAAGGTTGCCGACCTCTGGGTTGGACTGTGCCTGGGGCACAGCAAAATGAACATGCTACAGAGGACAGTTCTGTACAGGCTGCTAGGACGGAGTAGAAGCTAGAACTGGGCAAACAGATGCCTGGTGAACTGAATGATTTACATTGGGCATGGGCTCGGCTCAGCTCATTATCCCTGCACCCAGCTCTAGTCCCCAAGACTCTGCTCTCAGTGTGACTCTGGTGCCCAGCTCTGGATATAGCATCAGCTGGGGAATATTTCAGAGCAGCAGATTGGCTTCACTGCAAAATCCCAGAATGACTCCTGGGCTTGGAAAGACTGTACTCCTGAAGTGAGCAGATCCCAGCAGTGTTTTCATTACACACCAGCAAACTGTCTGCCTGGAGAGCGCAGGGCACCCCATGAGGGCAGGAGACCTCCAAGGAACAGGGCTTGCATTGCTGGGCCAGGGGGTATTTTTAGTAACACAAGCATTGCCAGCCTTGTGCCTATCTGATTGGAGGAACTTTGCCACTAGGGTCACCTCCCTGTCTGCACCTTGCAGTCTGCAAGCACTCATTGTTTTCATAAGAATAAAGTAAACAGCCTGAAGATGGATTGAGTGGCTGCCTAGTCCTGGGATCCTACCAGCAGTGGATCAGATTGCAGCATGAGGAGAGCTGGGCTGAGCATCAGCTCCCAGGAGCCATGTCTGGAGAGCGCAGAGAATAACACTGTTGTGATCTCTGCTTTAATTCACTTTGCTGTTAACAGGGTCAAATGGAGATTTACCATAGCCCTCAACTGCTGAGGGTAGGTGAACAAACAATGCTCTTAAAGAAAGTCACCTGCGGTTATTACCAAGGATCTAGTCACTCGGTCAGACTCCAGCCTTAATATAACACAGAGGACCTTCAACTGGAAAATGACAATGGTGGGTTACTCACCAGTAACCATCCTTCTTCGAGATGGGCTGCTCGGATCCATTCAGTAATAGGTGTCTCCGTGCCGGAGCGCTGGGTTGGTCGGAAAACTTTTGTCCCAGCCTGTCAGGAGAGGGCAGGTGGCCACTGCCCCTTGCACGACCCCGTGGCTATATATATGGTTGCCTCCCGACCCCTCCTCAGTTCCTCAGAGTCGCCAACTCCAGATGTGGGGATGGAGGGGAGGGACCTGAATGGATCCGAGCAGCCCATCTCAAAGAAGGACGGTTACTGGTGAGTAACCCACCGTTCTACTTTGAGCACTGCTCAGATGCATTCAGTAATAGGTGACTACTAGCCATGCTGATGGATGGCAGGTGGAGTTGGGTCTTCTGCCTTCAGCACAGCAACAATGCCCCAGAGGGGAAGAGGCCCACAAGAGAAGACTAACCAGAGTCAAGCGATGAACTAGGCTCTTGACGCAACACAGCAGAAGAGCAACTGAGGGCCAACCCAGGTCAGAGGCAGGGCTGAACCCACCAAGACATATGAGTGAGGGCAGGACGAACCAAGGTCACCACAGTGAGAATGAAGAATGCAACATGAAACATAGAGGGTTGCGTTTGGCACTCCACCTAAGTGGTATAACACAAGGTATGAAGGCCAGAAGATAAGCATCTGGCTCTGGGTCTTGCAGCGTGAGCTTATTAGGGGATGCTGGAGACCAACGGAAGCGGGTTAGCCATGATGACTGTGGCCCGCACAAGAGACAAAGGAAAGGATGAATATTATCCCATGGGCTGAGTGCATCAAAGCCTGAGCCAGGACTCAAAGAGTCACGGTGAGGCCTGGCAGGTGTGGGCCAGGCAGGTAGCTGCAGAAGGGATGAATCTTATCCCCTGGACTGGCCACGACCAACCCTAGCAGAGTCTGGTCAAAGAGAGTAACAGTGAAAATGCATTTGTATAGAGGAAGAGGGGACCTGAGGATGATCGAGAAGGATTTGGATGAGACACTTCAAGCCAGTGGACTGAAGGCCAAAGCCACAAGTGGTGTGGTTGGAGGCACAGGGCATGCCAGCTACAGGATCTCGAGTTAGTACATGAGGAGAATGCTTCGAACCGAGTATGGTACCAAAACTGGGGTTTCTCGCTGGAGGGGTACTCCAGGACACTAGCACCCCCATGGCGGCGGAATAGCCTTGGGTGGTACCGATGGCTTGGTACCTATAGGAATATTGGTAATGTGAGAACTCGCAGAGAGGGAGCAAGAGAGAGGGAGAGAAGGAGAGCTGCTTCTTGGCCTGTAGTCCCACGGGATGACTGCATCACAAGGATGCATTCAAAAAAGGGGAAGTGAGGGCAGGAAGGATGCCAGTTATCGTTCGGCTACCCAGTCGAGGTGGCCAAGGGGCTGGTAGAGACGCCGTATAGGGATACGGTCTCGCGTGCCTCGAGCACCAACAAAGGGATAGATTCACAGCTATGTTGCGTCAATGTGAGCACCAGGGGGAGGACACGTTGATGCGGGGCTACCCTCCAAATATGGTTGTCAGGGGATGGAGAAGTCATCTTCCAATCACCGATGAAGTGAAACTTCTCGGAGAGTAGCGACCACAGAATCCTGGAGGTATCCCGGGTTTAGAGAACCAATGTGGAGGGTTATTTCCAGTCGAGGAACCAGATGGTATTCCTCGTGGGGGGTACAAACCTCTGTATTCTGAGTGTTTCGGAAACAGGAACCATGACCTGTTTTTCTCTGTTTATTACCTATATATGTATGAGCAACGAATATCATCTGGTCCCTCACGGAGCTGAGGGAACGAAGGGCCTGGTAAGGTAGTCACCAAGATATCATGGAGGTGACCCGATGATTGAACTGTAGGGCCCCAAGCAAATATAGCGGGTCGGCGCGCCCAAGAGATGGTACCCTGCCAGGATACATATCCTAAGGTCAGGGAGGCTAGGCGGGAATTACAAGCAGCTCAGGAAGGAGCTTCCGTGCTTGGAGTGCGGCCTTCTACCTGACTATGACGGGGGAGTAAGGTCTGGAAGGTGGACGCTAATATAGCAGGCCCAAGATAAGGTATCCTGCCACTGTTTCTGTTCAGGGGGTGGGGGGGGCGATGTAGGTGCTGTCCCTGTAGGTTCCCTGATCTGGAGGGTTCCAGTCAGGTATATTAGGTCTCTGCTTCCTGAGGGAGGGGGCGGGGGGGAAGGAGGCTGGCCACCACTTCAGGTCGAGTGGGTCTAGGACGAGGACTCCTGGGATAGGTGTCCTGCTAGCGACTAAGCTTACCGCTAGGGAAGGGGCTGTTATGGAGCCTCAACCCCCATGAGGGAAAGGGGGATAAGAGTGGCAGGGGTTGGACCGCTCTGCCTTGGCCTTCTTTAGACGCTAGGGTCCACCGCGATGGTGCAGGCACGACCCACCTGATGGGTAGGGTAGTGGAGGTTCTCGTTGGGCTGAGGTGTCGAGGGCCCTAGTAGAGCTTGCTACCCGATATGCCGACAGTATACTAGCAAAGGTATCCCCGCTCCCGACATAAAATTGAGAATGGGGCCTACCTGATGTAGGGCACCTAGGTGAACAGTAGTGGTTCTGCGCCCAGGTGAACACCACGTATGGATGTTGCGGAGCCTCTGCAGCAGTGGCTGAGGCCACTATGAGATGTGCTTCTTGTCCCTGTCAAGACCCGTTCTAACGTGAACAGCACAGGGGTTATTGGTTGAAGGGTACCGAGGAAGAGGTGGGGGGGGTTGTGAGGGGCGGATTCCCGTAAGTGCCTGAGGTAGCAGCTGCCGAAGATATGTAGAGGTAGGTCCCTGGTACTGATGTACTAGCGGTGCAGGGAACAGGGGCTGGTTTGTGCGGCTGTGTCTGCCCAAGACCGGGGGAGGGAAAGGGGGTGGAACAACACAGCCAGAGTTGGTGCAAGGGAGGGGAGGCCGGTCTGAATCGAGCCCCATTCCCCTTTCCCAAGGAAGGGAGAGGGCGTCAACTGTCCACTGCAACAATACAGTGAAGTCTTATTCTACCCCAGATAACTTGGAACTAGGGTGGCAGCTAATTGGGTGGGCCCCTTTGCCACAGGTGGGAGAGGAAAGGGGTCTCAGCACCTTGCAGCGAGGTGATGACAGTGGCAAAGAAAATTTTGCTGTGTTCCCACGATGATGTAGATGAGTGGGATTTGAAGGTGGGGGCTTATGTGGGAGGGGCGGGTCCAGAAGGGAGGAGACCAAAGTATTGGCTTCTCCTCTGGGGTCCAGAGTGGTGCCCACCACCGATAAGGTTTCTGGGGGGAACAGGGCGTCCCCACCAAAAGGCAGGTCAAGGACCGCTTGTTGTGCGTTAGGGGGCACTCTAGCCTCCCTGAGCCAGGCCATCGGACGAATAGCTACTGCTGAGGCCATAGTGCAGGCGGCTGTATCCACTGTGTCATGAGCCGAGAGGAGGAGGTCTTGGGAGATTATATTACCCTCCTCCATGAAGGCATTATATTCCTCTCAGGCCTTGGGTGGGAGCAAGCACTGAAATTTCACGAGTGACTCCCACACATCCAGCAAGTATCTGCTGGTTATGGCTTGACTGTTTGCCACGCATAGTTGAAAGGCCAAGGAGGAGTAGACCTTACGGCCCAAGTGGTCCAGTTCCCTGGCCTCCCTGGAAGATGGAAGGGGGTCGCTGGGGGGCTCCCCCGGGCCTAATGCCATCTGCACCACATACCGCGGGGGAACTGGGTGATCAGCAAGGGAGGGAAAGTCCAATTCAGGGACCCAATATTTAATGTCCACTGTGTCCGAAACCGGGGCAGTAGAGCTTGGGCTCTGCCACCGAGAACATGCGAAGTCCCAGACACTCGGGTGAAGTGGGATTGTCAAGGGTTCTGCTGAGGCAAACGCTGGCCCAAAGAGGGTATCTGAAGGGGGACCTGAGGGCTGCACCTCCATTCCCAGATGGGCCATAGCCCGGCTCAATAAATCAAAATGCGCCGACAAATTCCCCGTATAGGACCCCGGTGCTGGGGACAAAGCGGTACCGGGAGCTCGCCGTGGTGGAAAGGGAGTCTCCTGGGGAGACCATTCCTGTGGGTGGAAGCAAAATGGCGACAGTGCCAAAGTGCAGTGCCAGGGTCGTTTAGAGCCCCTTGATGGCCCTTCTTCTGAACTGGAAGCGGGGGAAGGAGACCGAGACTTCCGGGGCAGTACCGGTGATGGCTAGGTGATGTGTTGCCATGGGGATGGCTCTAACGGTATCAGGCCCAAATGGAGAGGCGGACTGGGGGCTAAATGGCAAAGGAGAGTGGCACCCACGTTGGATCCAGGCCTTAGAGGTAAAGGTTGGTTTTCCCCTTCTAGCTGGGATTGGGATAGGCAGTGTGGGGAGTAAGAGGAGGGCTCGAGCGGCCTCCACCGCTTCAGGGCTGGACTGTATGAGGAGCGACTCCTCACAGCCCTGTGGCAAGTCCTTGCCCGGAGAAGGGGGACTGCCTGGTCTGGAGAGCTCCCGCTTCTGCGGCACCAGGCTATGGTGAGCCTGCGGTGCCGAGGGTGATTGCAGTCGGTGAAGGGGTGAACTCGGCACCAGCAAGGCCAGGCTGTGCCGAGCCAATGGTGCCAGAGATGGTGATAAGTGAAGCTGGGGTGATCTGGGCACTGGCGGCACCGAGCTGTGCCGCCAGGATGATCCAGATACTGGTGGTGCCTGACTGCTCGTAGGTGATCTCGAGTGGTGCTGACAGGCCAGGGTGTCGGGTTGGCGCCGAGGTGCCGGAGTTGGCACCAAGGCTGTGTGGCAGTGGCGGCTTTCTCTCACTCATCTAAGAGGCCTTTCTTTCAGGCTGAGGTGCACTGAGAAGGTGAAATGAAGACCAGGAGTAGCTTGCACATCTGCCACCCATGCTGGCACCATTTTGTTGACATCTGTCTCCAGTGATTGATAATCCAGCACCTTTTAAAAAAATATTTGCAGTACAGTTATTTCTTATTTGTTTGTTTCTTTGTTTTAGACCTGCAGCAATACCTGGTGACCCTGCCAGCAGGCTCGAAAATTTTTGGGACCTTGGGGGGCAATTACTGCACCAGCGGGGTACGAGATAATCTTTATTGAAAACAGGTATGGGAGTAAAGTGAGCTGTGTGTGTGGGGGGGTACGTGTGGTGTGTGTGTGTATGAAGTTTGTCACAGTGTCTCTGCAATGGAGTGTTGTGGAGTGTTCAACCTCGTGGGGTGCAACGAGTTGGGAGACAATGGGGGGTTCTCTGCTAACTTGACTAACTCACAGTAACTTAAAAAGCGTCTCAATACCATATAAGAAGGGGGGGTGCCACACAACTTGGTGTACTGCAGAAGTAGAGACGAGTGGAAATCAGTGGGAGAAGTGGGGATTTCAAGGCTGGCAGAGAGGGGAGGGACAAAAGGGGGTTGTGGGAGCAGAAACGGGGCAGCAGGAAGCGGCAGAGAGGGAAACCGGAGCCGTGGGAAGCGGCGGAGGGGGTGAAAGAAGCCGCAGAGGTGGCAAGGAGGGAGATCGGAGCCGGAGCCGCAGGAAGTGGCGGAGGGGGCGAAAGGAGCCATGGAGGCGGTGAGGACAGGAGGGAAGGAGCCATGGGAAGCAGCGGAGAGGGAAACCGGAGCCGCAGGAAGCAGCGGGGAGGGAAACTGGAGCTGCGGGAAGCGGTGGAAGGGAGTGAAAGAAGCCGTGGAGGCCTCAAGGACAGGTGGGAAGGAGCCACAGGAAGCCCCGGAGAGGGAAGCAGCAGAAGTAGGAGGGGAAAAACAAGAGAGGACAAGGGTGGTTTAGGGGAAAAGTTTATTTAACCCAGGGGAATCACAGAGGGGAAAAGTAAAAGTACTTGGCCACACAATTCTGAGGGGAACCACTAAACAATACAATGTTACACACTATCTTAACACTTCTAAGGCAAATTACACTAAACAATGTTGCAACTTACAATGACACTTAAAACAACTAGAGAAGAGAGGTACACTAATCAATATAAGGCAGTAGCACACAATTGAGGACCCAGGAACTTTCTTAAACAATGAAGAGAAAAAAAGGCAGTAAGTTAAGACAAGTAAGGAAAAAGCAAACAAGCCTGCTCCTAGGAAAGTGGGCTTGGAGAAAATGAAGGAAAGCAGTGGCAAAGTAGCAGCACAAGGTGAGGTAACTTTATTAAGGAAAGCTGCAGGGGGAGGATCTTACCAATACACCAGCAGCAGCAGCAGCATTACAGGCAGGAGAGAGAGAGACTCTTTACTCGGCTGGCAGTTCAAACGTGGTACGCTCAGGGAAGAACTCGTGAGCGGAGGAGGTCAGCGTCTGGGTGATCAGGCCAGGCAGGATGTCAGGAACCGTCCTGCCTGATCACCCCAAACTCTGAGCTTTTAAACTGTGTTTCCCGCCAGTGGCTACGATTGGCCACAATTACAGGTAAAGGGGAAACTCAAGTGGGCATGACTCATGCCTTCACTATTTTAAAGATCTTGCAATTAGGCAGTGCCCACCTACGCCCAGCCCTGAAAAGATCAATGGGGTGTCAACAGCCATCTAGTTTAGTTTAAGGGGGCCATCTAGTTGAGATGAAGGGACCATCTGCTCCCCTTACATTCTTTACATACCTAAGTGATGGCCCGGGAGGGGCAGCCATCAAATTAATTTCATGAGCAACGGACACCTGGAATGCAGGAAAACTAGATCCGTGACTTGACTTTAATTCAGACCAAGAGGATGCGAATATACAGTTATTCTCCATGCGGACACTAGTTAGATAGGAAGAAGGGCCCAGTGGTTAGGACTCTGACCAGATGCTCACGTTCTTCCTGTGTGACCTTGGACAGATCTCTCAATGCCTCCATTCCCATCTGTGCAATCTGGTGGGATAATTGCATTGCCCAGTCTTGCAGGGATGTTTAGTAGTTAACTACATCAAGGATCAAATACTGTTGTAAGAGGGGCTATATGGGAACCTAGGTTGACCAAGCACAATGCCAGTCCTTGGGGGATAAAATTAGTCCTTGTACGGAGTGCCAGCCTGTGCACCATTGCAACCTGCTGTTGAGGACTCAGGTGGCTTTGAGTACCACCTAGGCCTTGTGGTGACTCTGCAGATGAGGAATTTCACTCAGGGAGCAATGAGGAGGGAGTGAGAGAGGCCAGGAAGTTTGCATGGTGTGACCTGAAATTGGGACTGTCCCTGTTCTCAGGCACTATCAGGAGGGCACTAAGAGGACACAAGATGCCTTGACCCTCCCTGCCTTGATACATTCAGGCCACTCTGTGCATAGCTTCCACATGACTGCTGTTTCTCTCCCAAGCTCCTTGGCTCTGTCAACTCAATGCAACAGCCAGCACTGCTCAACCAGTACGGGGTGACTGACCAGTAGAGTGTGTCTGGCAAGGGGCTGTCAGATCACATGCCCCCTGGTGCCAGCAGCTCTATCCCAGGGGCACTGATGGGGCAACCCACTTACACCCACTGCTCCTTACACAGAACAAGAGGCAGAGTCTAATCTTGCCCTCGTGTTTTCTCTGTCCATCAGCTCAGACACAGTGTCAGTCAATGAGACATCAGGAGAAATGTCCCACAGGGAGGATTCCATGTAATTATTTAAACCCTAGAATGAAAAACAAAGCCTGAGGCAAGTTTTGCTGGCACTCAGCATGATGAACTCTGGAAGGGGCCTTCTTAAGGGCTTTGCTGAGAATCTGTCCATGGTGGATTGTGAGCCAGAATAAGCAGTGGAAAGCATTTCTGTGTGAGAAGGTGTCCCGGGGGAACATGACTGGGGGACATCAGCACTTAGCCTTTGGCAGGTCAGTCCAGGTCAGTGGCTGGATCAGTGCCTCTATGAATTCCTCTGGTCAAGAATTCAGGCTGAAAATCTTGTGGCAAGGAGAGATGCTTGTGAGATTTCTGGTTCATCATGGTTTCAACAGGGCTGGAAACCACACAAGCTGCCATGTCCTGACATCCCCCTGAAGGACAGAAAGCACCTCAACATTTAAAACAAAAAGTTAGTCACACTTCTGTTGAATTTCAGTTTCAAATATGAGGTTGGGAACTATGGTTTCTTAGCTCATCTCATCCCAGTGCATGCACTCATCTCTATTATAAATCCAATAATTAAGGGACTGCTTCTTTCCCATTATAACCCACCCCAGGCACTATAATACCACAGCTGTCACCGTTCCCTCCAGGACGGAGGCTGATGTTGGAGGCAGAGGTAGGAGCTGTTAAAGAACCCTGCGTTACCAATTCTTCGCAAGTCCCCTTGGCCATTTTGTATACTACAGTGTGGGTGAGAAAGCGGCAGCCATGTGGTTTGAGAGGGATGAGTGGCTTTTGGCAATCAGAAGAGCTCTTGCTTTAATGTTTTTGTTGGTAATTAGTCTGGGTTTCTGCACTGAGGCTTTAGGAATAGTTTCCATATCGGACTCCTGAATCTTGCTTTGAAGTTGTTTGGGATTATCTGTCATCATGTTTCCCCATCAGCGCATAAACACACTCCAGCTCAGCTTTAACCCGCTGGGTACTGTATGTCCCAGAGAGAATGGAGGAAGTTCTGTGTAAACTTTCTTATGCGTGGTAAATTCAGACACAGCCTGTGGGGCTCCTTGTCCTCCCAGGGTCGCCTGCTGCTCAGATGTAAAGCTGAAAAGGGAAAATTTTCAAGGGCCATGCCAGATGTTTTTAAAATAACGCATTTAATTCATATTAGTTCATGCTGTAATTTTAAAAGAGGGTCAGGTTTGGGTTGGGATTATATCTAGGATAAGGGACAGTAAATTTCAATGGAAGTTGGCTGGTTTCCTCCCATTTTGCCAGACATGAAAAATAAACTTTCAATTCTTACAACAAGAAGGCTTTCCAGCCCGGTGCCAGCTCTCACTTCTCCCATGGGTCCAGGTGCACCCTGGTGTAACTGAAAGAAGAATCAGGACTGCTATTTTTTAATCCAATAGACTTTATTTTGTGATTTCATATTCTGGTCCTTAGAAAAAAACAAATAATGCAATAATAGTAATACTTAGGTCTTATATAGTGTCTTGTCCCCCAGTTCATCAAAATTCCTAAATTCAATGATTTAAACAGAGCTGGTTGGAAAACAATACTGTTTTCCCCATGGAAAATTTTGACTCTTTTTGAAAAACAGAAAATTTTCAGCCAAAACTTTTCTGATTTTGTGTTTTTGATTTTTTTGAGGACAGACCAAAAATTCCTACAAAAAGCAGAGCCTCCCCCCCCCCCACTCCACCCCACAAAGTTTTGTTTAACTGAGAACCCAATTGTTCCTTGAAAAAGCATGGCTAGAGAATTTTTTCAAGAAGCCTTAAATTTGAGCACTTGGCCCTGATTCAACAATCCATCCCTATTCAGCAAAGCATTTACGCACTTGCTTGACTTCAATGGGATTTAACCACAGGCATAAAGCTAACCATATGGGTAAGTGCTTTGCTAAACTGGAGCTTGGACATCAATGGGAGCTCAGCTGATACTTAAGTGTTTTACCAAATAGGGATGTTTTCCTGAGTCAGTACCTAAGTATATTGTGGAACTGGGACCTATGTATTCAAGGCACTGTAGGAAATATAACTAATTAGCTCTCATGGCTCACCTGTGATGTCGATCAGTACTATTATCCTCAGTGGGAAAAGTTAAATCATAGGCGGGCGAAGTGGCTGACCAAGGTCTCACAGGAAGTTGGTGACAGAGCCATTATTAGGATATATGGCTTTTGTAAATAGGAAGCTGTTTGCATGACGGGAAAAGGCATCAAGATGTGGCCCATGATGGAACTTTAATTTGTGACCAAACACTGCTCCTGAGAAAGCAGAGAATGCAGGGCTTTATTGTCAGCCTTCAATTGTTTTATTTGTATAAGACTAAATGGTGGGGAATGCTCCAGTGTATTGAAAGGTCCCTCCCTATCTGGAAAGCTGCTGCTTAGCTCTCACATAGCTCTTTATGTGCATAGAGCGTGAACTGCTTTACAGAAGAAGGTTAGCATCATTATGGAATGGAATGTGGTGGCATTTATAAAATGGGGACACTGTGGCCCAAAGAGGGACTCACACAGCAGGTCAGTGGCACAGCTGGGGACAGTTCCAATGCATTGTCCTATCCACTAGCTCATACTGCTACTCTTGGGTGGAGTGAACTATTGGTTCCTATATATCCCCTCTAGGTAAGTCAGTGTTTCTCAACTTTTTTCATACCAGGGACTGGCTTCCTATACAGTATAAGGGAGATCTGAGGCTTCCAATACTATGTCAGGGAAATCTCATGGACTGGTCATTGAGAAAGACGGCTATCAAATGTTAGTGAGGTGCCAGCATTCTCAATGTCCCATTTGTTTATAAATGCTAGGGAGGGTCCCGATGTCCCTGCATATTTTACATACATTTCCTATGTGCCAAAAGAAGTTGCTGGGAAGCACTTTAATTGCTGAAGATGAAAGCCGTGCACTGCATTGTGGGTACTGGCAGGGTACCCACTTGCTGCTGGCTGCCACCTCAAGCGGGGTTGAGGTCACTATCTTCTCTGCTTATTAGGTTGTTCCCACACTAGTTTGTGTTCAAGGGCTTGGAAAACCCAAAGGCCAGTGAAATATGGCTGTAATTAAATGAGTAGAATTACCCCCTGAAGAAAGAACAGCACTGGACACAGCAGGATTTGTGCCCTGGAGATCCTGACATTGCTCCCAATTAGGGCATTCCTCACAGAACAGCCTGGGCAATACCACTTTGGTATTTTAGGAGCTGTGTTGCTGCTCTCCAGCTTGCAAGACTGCTTGCAAGCAAAGCAGAATCTGCTTGTGTCTGTCTCCCTGGACGGGTATGAAGTCTTTTCAGTCATACTGCATATGTGAGTGAAGACTCTTGCCAGACCACTGAGAGGTGCAGGATTGTTTACTACTAAAAGACAGAAGAACCTAACAGAGCCAAAGGAGTCAGTAAAAGCAACGCAGCCTCTTCAGGACAGGGTACCACGAATGCCTGAGAGCTAATACTGGCTGTGAGAGAGGCACTCAGTGACACTTGGCAAATCACTTCTCTACCCTGTGCTTCCATTCCTCTGTTGCATAGGGATTATCACTCTTACCTACTTACAGTGATATTGTAAGAATTAGTTAGTGGGCCACCAATGCCCTGCGGTCCAGTCACTGTCAAACGCTAACTTTAAGAAGTCTTAGGTATTTCTCCTGCCCTGAAAGCCAATCATATTTTCCTTATTTTTAAAAATTATTTTCTCCTGGGTTGCTGTGTGAAAGACCTACACCAACAACAGGAAATTTTAATTTGTGACGCTTTAAACAATACAGTAAGAATGGATTTAATTTCAGGTATTTTATAGATTTACTCTGCTCTCAACCATTGTAAAACAAGATGTTTGCAAATGTCAGAAGATGAAGCAGAAAAAAATTTACATCTATCATCCTACTATTTGTATGCTTATATACACTCAGGATTCACAGCCACATACAGCTTTGGGCACTGAGTTACCATTAATTTGTAACAGGATAGGTCATCCACATCCCTAAGGCAAACCCCCAGAACCCATATTTATTATGGCTCAAGACTGCTATATGGAGCTGATCCATGCATGGGTTTTTTTTTCCAGACTTCCATGGGTTTTAGATCAGGTACCTAAAGCGCTAAGAATTATTATTAAGTTGAGCTGGATGGAAACCAAGAAAACAACCGCCCAGCTCTCCAAAAGCGTTTATGTGTCACAAAGTTTGAAATGGACTCACTCTATTACATTTCTGCAATCTAAGTTTTAACCAAAATTTTCACCTAAACTGTTTTCAAAACTTCTCAGGAAGCTGCTTTTCTGTAAGAAAATGTGATTACCACTCAGCAAAGGGTGTGATAACAATTTCAAAATAATTTTGATAAAACTGTCAGTAAAAATTGACATGAGCTTTTTGTGAAATATGCAAAATGATCTCAACAATTTTTCTGAAGCAGTTTTACTTTTGAAAAAGGGCCACTGCTTTTTTTTGAAAAAGAAAAGTTCAGCTCTGTTGTTATCTTAGGTGACATGCTACACCTCCACAAAGTCCAGCGAATGTTTTTTTTCATATAGATATCATACTGTTCTCAGAGAAAAATCCCAGTCCATGCTAGTCAATGCAAATCCCTGCTAGCAATAAAGGGCTGTAACTAGCAAGGTTCTGGTGACCTTTCTATGTATTACCATAGAGACCAGCCTTGCATTGACTTACACATTGCCACAGCCCTGTTTGCTCTTGAACAAGCCTATTAGATATATGCTTTGCTGCTTAACACTCAAAATTGCTTAGGTGCTTTGTTGCCTTGGGGCCCAATTCCTCAAGGCCAATTATGAGGCTGGATCTCCATCCTCTTATCTCACCTCCAACATAGTCATTGTTCATAATACAGTGGCAAGTGTGTGCTCCTACTTGATGTGCATGGGAAAGTCATGATTTCTCACCAATGCATGTTAAGCATGGCAAATAATTGCATGCGTTTCCATTCTGATAGGAACCTTACTTAGCTGGCCATTGAACAGCAAGTTTATGCAATGCAAGATTCAACTGAATTGTCTCGTGCCTTGTTGCTTTGCTGTTGCACTTTAATAATAGCTGTTTTGTTTGGATCCTTGGCATTTTTCCCTGGTGACTGCTAGTGTTTATAAAGCTTTTAAATAGATGTGTTTGAGGAGACTTCTGTTCCTCTGGTAACTGCTGGAGCCTGGAAGCTGTGCCCCGTTCTTTCTGCCATGTTGTTGGCTTGCCCACTGGTGACAGAAGGGTGAAGGAATGCAGGAGACAAGGCATGGTGAAAGCCAGCTCATCCATTTCATCTTTCCGCTTTTTGCTGGCTCCTGCAGCCAGAGCAGTTGCGGGTGTGGGCTCTGCTGCTCCATCTCCCAGAAAGGAATGTGAAACAAGAAAAATAAACTGGAGAGTCTAAAATGGAAGTGATGATGGAGAGAAGAAAGGAACCCAGGATTCCCACACCCACAAGACTTGATGGCTTAATAAAGCACAGAGCTGACTGTGGAAACATTCCCAGAACTTGTGTGGGTACCGGGGGAACGCACCCAGATGCTCCACTAACCATAATACCAATTCTAGTCACGGACCTGAACCCAGCCATACACCCTTAAATCTCTCATCCCCAGCCTCCTCTAATGCACATCTTTGCTTGTCATTGTAGAGCAATGGGCACTTATTTGTACAGCACCTAGCAGCACAGAGATTTACTCCAGGACTAGGGATCATGAACACAATTGCAATACAGACAAGAAATGTATATGGCTCTGTGATGGGGTGGATACATCCCACGCTAGGCAGGCACTATATAGCCTAAGGCAAGAGGAAGCCCCTCCCCTCAAGCCCTGCTGGGCATGTTTGGACTGCTGGTCCAGTACAAAAGGGAGCAAGTCAGCTCATTCAGGGCTGACCAGTGAGGAGGAAGGATGCCTACTGGAGGTTCCTGAGTAGGAGCTGTGTCAGCCTCAGGCTGTGAGCAGGAGACCTCCTCAGGGAGCCGATACAGCCAGGGAACCAGCCAGAGATGGACATCCAGGATTGCATGGCTGCTGAAGACCTGTCAAAGGACTGCCACGACATACCAGGTGGGAAGTAGCTCAGGGGGCCTGGATGGGAGGTACTGGGGGTGTTAAAGGGGATGAGTCAGTATGTTGAGGTCTGGATCCCTGTTGACTTGGTACTACTACCCTGGCAACAATAGGGCCCAGGGCTGGGGCTCAGTGGAGTGGGAGGGCCTGAGCCCCCTACCTGGCTCTGCAGCCATTAGTTCATACTGCCCTGACCCAAGGGCTGCCTGAACCATGTAATTGACTCTGTGGCCATTAGGCCATGCTGGCCTAGCATAGGGTATTAAAGAGGATTGTGGAGACACCCTCCCTGCTCATGCCCCTGCCACTTCCCCACCAGGAGCCACGAGGTAGGGCTTGCCGCAGAACAGGCTCCAAATGGTGGGCTCCAAGAAAGAGACAGGAGCAGGTCTGGAGTATAGCGGAAATGCAAATGGTGTGATGGATGCTTGGAGTTTTGAGGAGAGACCATGCTGAAGGCCCATAAATTAAGAAAGGGAGAAAGTGTCTCAGGCATAGAAATGCTGAGGTGGCTTGGGTGTGTGAAAAGAAGATTGGAAGAATATAGAGGACATTGGGTGTTAAACTTAGATGCAGAAAGTAAGAGGAGGATTGGGAGACCCAAAACTAGGTGAATGGACATTACACGAAAGGACTTGATTAGTTGTGAAGCTTCCAAGGAAGTGAAATGGAAGGGGGGAAAAGAAACGTTGCTAAGCCAACCCGATAAAGATGAGATTGAGGCTATAATAATAAAAAGCAAATAAATAATTTATTGTCTTTGCACAGAGCCCTAACATGGTATTTTGCCATCTAGGGCATGTTCCGATCAGAATGTGCCCCTTCCCATTAGCGGTGCTTAGAGCCGGGACCGCGAAAGTAGCCCCTTTAACAGAACAGCCCACTGAGCCACTCCGGGCCACCCAAGGCTTTGCCCCACCAGTCCTGCCATACTTACGGCTCTGCCTTTGTGAAACAAATAAATCCGTGTGTGGTGTGGTGGAGATGTATAAACTCTAGTCAGGTCACAACCTTGAAGTCACCACATGAGGGACAGCAATGGCACGCTGGGGCGAACACTCTTCTCATGCTTGAGTGGGGCAAAGTACACATGCATGCACATGCAGTGATGCACACCGTCCTCATGTCCCAAAAACCCTGGGACTTGGGTAGGAGATAGCAAGGAATTCTTTTTAGCTTTGGAGTCCTGAGAGACAGGCATTTACTCAGAATATAAAAGTGCGTGAGAGTGTGGTAACAACACTTTCATGTCCAAAGGTGCCCCCAAGTCCATGCTCTTTCTGTGTCCCTAATGAGGTAAGAAAATCAGGATAGCCACATACATCACTGAAATGTGGGGGTTTGGTACTCTGGCCACATACACACAATCTCTGAGTGGCAGGAGAAGCCCTCAGGTTGATGTGAACAGACACCTCATGGGATGCAGGCTGAGGCTGCTATGTTCATCTATGCATCTGTGTCCTTAGTCAGGCCTTGAACTCAGGCGTTTTTCTAGACAAGACTAGTGCAAGGAGCTGTTCTTTTATCTGATTGCACCAGCTTCCCTTCAGGAAGGGATTGAGTTCAAAAGCCTAATTTCATCTTTGGCGTAATTCCTGTGAAGTCAATGGGCTTGATTCGCCACCACTCCCACTTGTGTAACTCAGGAGTAATTCCACAGACAGCAAGGGACTTAATAGGGGTGCACGGCAATTGTGTAAATGAGATCACATTCAGACCTCATGTCACTGCAGCAAGAAAGCCTGGGGTGCCGAATGTTCAAGTAATTAATGGACAGAATGCCTGGCTCTACTGATCAGCCGCAGGTAGAAAAGGGTTAGAGACGGTGTTCCGGCTGCCACATTCCACATTGTCACACAATGTTCTGCAGGCAGGAAAGGAATAGCAATTGCTGCCAGGCAGTGCTCTGAGGGGATTTGTCATTGCTGGCGTTAGAGCCCCCAAGTGAGGAAGAGAGGAGGATCAGATTGTTTACAAAATGGAAAAAAAAAAAGCATGATGACACTTCCTTCTTGGGCTGCAGCGCATAGAGCTCCCTGTACATCCACAAACAGCTACTGGTGTCACAGCAGCTATTTTTAACCCAGATATTTTCCCCCTCCTAAATAGTTCTCACAAATGTTTTTCTTGTGCATAACAAATACAAAAGGTTAATTCTAAAAGCTGATTCAATTACTGGAGTGTGTTTACATTCTAGAGAGAAATGGCAGCCAAGACAATACGTCTCTGGACCAACCCTGGAAATGCAACCATTTCCAGGGATAATACATGCTTAAGAAGAGATTCACCCCTTTGACCCAGAAACCACTTCACCAGAGCTGTTAGATAACTGATACTTCAATTCAATACCCTTCTAAAAAACCAAACTGTAGTTCAGGCCAACCCCAAAATGATTTTTTTTTAAATTTTTTCATCTAAAATGTTCTGTTTTTGCAATTTTTAAAAGATTTTTTAAATAAAACTGAAGTAATTTTCAAAGCAAAAAGATACTTCAAATAGAAAAACACTAAAACATTTAATTTCAAGAACACGGCAGTGGAATGTTTCGCTTTTTTCTGAATGTTTTTCTTTGTTTATTTTTCAACTGAAACAATGCACCGAATCTGACGTGAAGAACAGGCTGTATCTTTAACTCACATGTCAAATGAAGGGTATATTAAAATTGTATATAGCAAAACAATTCATATCCTTCTGTCTCCAGATGAGCTTCCAGTCTCAGCTGCCAAGCTTGGATCAGCAGCACTTCAAGCTAAGGAGAAGTTAAGAGCTTCAAGCTTATTGCAGTTGAGTGAAAAAGAGATACAGGAGCTTCCCCCAGTCTCCTGCCCAATTGCATGTGGGAGACTACAAGGAGATATGCTGATCTGCCTGGGAATGAACACTAAATTTATTCTATGCTGAATGAGCTACCACAAGCTACATCTAGATGAGCAAATGTCTCCCCTCCAGTCAGATCAGAGATGTTTGTCTGATTCTGAAATCACTATATTTTTCCAAACTTGTGGCTCTGCTCTGTAACTCTTGTTTGCTTTTTTCATCTGCGTTATGTACCCAGGGCTCTGATGGGGTTCCTCTCTCTGCCCCTCACACTCATCCCTGACGCAGCTGCAGAGAAAGACTGCCCGAAACACCTCACGAGATACTGAAACCAGAGTGCCTCCAGGCTCTGAACCACACTGGCTCACAAAGCTCTCTATCCACCCATACACAGTGGCGCTGCATCAACCCTATGTGTGTAGCGGCTGTCTGGTCCAGATCACTAGATAAGACAGTCTGGACAAGATGTGATTTGGACATAAAGCTGGTAATGAACGTCAAACACCATAAGTTTGACCCAAGGCCCCTTTCTCCCAGCATCTCTTACTGTTATGAGCACAAGAATTATTTAAGTAAACAGGCAGAAATTTAGAGATGACTCTAATAAAGTGCAGAGAGTGTCCAAGATGGTTTAATTTACATAGTGGCAGGGCCCTGGTGGGGCTCCAGTTAAGGCCTGCAGAAACTCAAGTCATGTCAATATAGAGGCCCTCATTATGTCATGTCATGGCTCCTGTTTTGTAACGCAGAGGCAGCCAACACTGGACAAAGCCAACTTCTGTTAAGCTCTGTTTCTCTGATGCTTGAACATTATAACCCTAGTAGGCACCTTGCACAGATGTTTCTCTCACTGATTCCTGAATAAATGGGTGTGCCTGAGCCAAAAGGAACCTGAATTACTGACACAGCACAGTCCCAGCTCCAGTGAACAGGGATAATTATGGTTGATCCAATGAAGGACAGCATCAGCAATGTCCAAGAAGGCACACCTGGTGTGCTGTCATTAAATGTAGCTGCCTTCTTCTTCCATGTGAAAGTGTGAGCCAGGATTCTGCCTTCAAGACAGAGCATGGCAGTCTCTGAGGGCCAAAGCCCTGTGGTAAAAGGTGTGGACCACATTGCATGGCTTCATGGTTTGCATCTCAGCAACAGACTATGCTCCAGCCAGTGCTGGGTTAGCAAAACTCAGGGACTGGGCAGAGACAGGGTTAACCCCAGAGCTAAAGAAAAAAGGACTTGTTTGCCTTGAGCCAGGACATATCTCTTCCTCATCCCCTTGGCAACTCAGTTGGAGGCAGAGTGGGTGTGTGCTTCCCAAGATCAGCATGGGGCTGTTTACCAGGGGCACCTTTTATCTATAGGAACAGCTCACTGGCATGCAAACTGGATGTCAGTTTGTCATTAGCATGGCCCCAATCGGTGAGGGATGTAAACAGGGCATGGATTGGAAATGTCTCATCAGGGTGAAAAATGTGTTCTGTGCTATTTTGGGGGTCTGTCTGTGGTCTAAGGAGGGCACAGGAGCCAGGGCCTGGCACCCCTCATTCCAGCACTGGGACAGCTCTAGCCTTGGAAGCAACATCAATCAGAGCTGACATGTTCATTCTGAGTGAAGAGGGGCCTGGTTCAGAATTCGAATCCAGAACTCAATCTGCCTTCCCCAAAGTCTGGGCATGCTGGGATGAGGGTTTTGGGTCCAGTTCTCAGTATTAGTCAGTATTGTCGCCAGGACTTGAAATTAGGGAGAGTGTAGGAGGAGGTTTGGAGGGGGGGGATAGAAAGTGATCACTAATTTGGTATAACAGTGTTACTAGCTGACAACTGGGATGGTGTTTGGAAATTCGGGGGGGGGGTGCAGGTGGAGTTTAGGGGATGTTAAGGAAATCCCTGGTATTAGTTCTGAAGGCTAAATAACCCTGTGCATTTACAAGTTGATTCTGAAAGGGTGTAGACAGACTTACTGGAGGTGGAAACAGAGAAGATGAAACCATTTTAATTTTTATTTATTTATTTTTTGGGGGAAACTATACATGTAATTGAAAACTTGCAATTTTTTTGTTCAAAAAAACTTCAACTTTCAATGAAGAAAAAAGGTCACTTGATGAAATGGGATGTAATTTTAATTTCCCCTCTCCACAGTATCTCAACAAACATTACTAAAATTGGTAGATCCAAACTCCTTTAAACTTTGGGGAAAATTGTTTGGGATCTAGAGCTGAATTCTCCAGTTGGACGTCATTTCTTCAACAGACCAAGCACCACTGAACCTTATGGTTAGTGAGCACTCTCCGAATTGGGCCCATCCCTCTCACACAACAGACAATAATTTCCTTGCGGAACAGGTTGCTTGGGAGATTAGCAACTGGGTATGAGTTGCGGAGGGATAGCCATGATAGTCTACATAGTGAAACAAAAAAAGGTATCCAGTGACAACGGGACATAGTGCTTCTTGCCTTCAGGTTACTAGTTTGGATCTAGCCAAAGGTCAGCAGCAACTAAAAACTAGAAGTGTTATTGGCTAGCAAATGTGAAATGAATTGAAGGACTGAGTTCAGTTGGTGGAAGACAGGTGCACACAAAGCCCAAATATGATAATGGTGAGTGAATGAACTGCTGAAGCTTAAACAACAGGTGGCCCCAGCAGATGTTCAGAAACCTTGCACTTTTGTTTTACCTGGTCTGTTCATAAAATGAGGCCATGGGTGCCTGTTGCTAGAATTCCCCACAAGCAAAACAACTCCTCATTAATTTCCTTGCTTCTTCAGCCTGTAGGTAGGAAGCAGGGGAAAGGACAAGCCACAACATTAAGCTTCTGATTTCAGACACCTCTGTGGGGAAGGCAAGGAGAGAGATTTGGTCTTTAGGTTGCAATGTTGCTCACAGGGTACCCAACCCTTTTTCAGAGAGAGGGTGAAGCAGGGTCCACTTCTAGAAGCACAGTTTGCCAGATGCCAGGCTTATCTATGCCCAGGAGAACTCCTCCAGCCCTCAGGTGCTACAAGTCACTCCAGGGACTTGGCTGGACCTTGCCAACTAGAAAACAGGGGAAGCAAAAGAATGAGGTGGAAATGCTTTTGTTCATCTCTTCCCACCCTGTGTGCTCCTCCTGAGGGCAGCTCAGCCAGAACAGAGTGAGGAGCCTACCAGCACGGCTTCAGTGACCCATCTAAAATCAATTAAGAACAAGAGCTCAGGGCCATTCACCAAGGTCCAGGGCAGGGGCTAGGTCCAGGCCCATTTCTGCACAGCAGAGTTGTAGGGTCCATCAGGGAGCTGAGTGCCCAAAGCGATGGTAATTGTGGAGGGAACAACGCTACTCTTGCGTCACTGAAAGGAAGCAAAGAAGAATGAGCCCTTGTTTGGGGCTCCCTGCAGCCCCATCAGTGTGTCTCCCACTGTTTACAAACTGGGGGAAGTTTATACTCTCCCTGGTTTATTTTCTTCCTGTCTCTGGCAAGCTCCCCTTTTATTAGGAGTGGGTTAGTATTGGTGGAAATGCTGCTGATAATAATGTTAGCGAACAGGAACTTTCCCCTGCTGCCAGTCACTGTCCGCTTCTCACGTGAGGGACCAGAAATGCACTCCCCGGAGGGGGAGGGCAGCTTGTCACACAAAGCAGCCCCCGAGGCCTGACGGCATGTGCCCCCGTGGGGAGCCATAAAGGGGGAGGTGAAAAATAGCAGGAAGTGCCTGAGCAAGGAAACGGGCAAAAGTAGGGCAGAAAGGGATGCTGGCAGCAAGGCGAGGCTGTGGGAGTCCAGGTCTGGAGCTCATGGGAGCTAAGTCCTGGCCTGGAGTTCTGAGGAAGGTTCATGTGCTGGATCCCCAAGGAAGAGAAAACTTCCAGGAACTGAACTGTGGCACTTCACAAGGGGCCTAGGGCCAAGAGTCGAGCTGGCAATAGAAGGCTCTCAGGGGATGCTGGCGAGAACAGGAATGAAGGCAGAACAGCAGCTCCCAGAAACTGAGTCCCAGCTGTGTGATCCCAGGCTATTTATAATGTCCTGGGATGATGCCACTTCCTGGCCAGGGCTTTGGAACCACAGAAACAGGGCACCCCAAATGGATCACTTGGGACTGCAAAAGCCCTGTGCACAGTGGCACAGGAGTTTCAATGAGCTTCACCCAAGCAGAGTGGAAATGGGCAGCAGCTTCTTTAATAATGGGCATAGCTGATTCCACATGTTCCTCATATAGCCAAGATCACTGGAATAAACCTTTTGTATCACAGGTGAAGCTGACTAAAAATTTCTCACTTTTATTTTAATGAAACACAAGACAATTCCTTTCATTAAAATGGGTGTGAAACATATTTCAGTTTTTAAACCAGCCTTAATGATAGTGCCTGCCTACTCCAGAATGTAGAACTTTGGTGCCCCTTACAAATGAGAGGTTGTACAATTAGAACAGAGCTCTGAAATTTTGAGTTTCTGCTGAAAGATGGTTTAGTGAACCCAGGTTGTCTTAGAAGAAGAATGATTTTCAAACAAGAAGGGCTCAGCACAGGCCTCAGTTTGTTACAGATAGTGAGTTGTATTTTTAAACTAAATTTCTCCTCATCAAACTGTTTAAATTAGGTAAAAATGTTTCTTGCATCATGAAAAGTTTCATGAAGGCAAAAAGTCCAAAATCTCTTATTCATGGACCTGCTGAATAGAAAGCCAAATGAAGTGCTTTAAAAAAATAACTCTAGTACAACTGAAGTAATTTAAACCAATTGCTTTTGCAATAATCCATCATCTAAAAAGCAAAGAGTAATGCAGCTATAATAATCAAATATGACGGGCTATCAGGTGAAATGGTGCCACTCTTTCAGGGAACATGAATTACAAAATAAAGGATATGGCAGTTTATAACAGCAATAGTTGCAATAATAATCACCATCATCAGTAAAATCTCTTACACTGTTTTAGTAGTTTCCACTCAAGGAATTCAAAGTGCTTCCCAAACACCAGTCTGGTTAGCCTCAGGACTTTCCTAGGAAGTAGGTAAACATAATTATTTCCATTTTACAGGTAAGAAACTGTGAAGCAGGCAAGATCAAGGAGAAAGCCTGCTGCAGAGGCGGAAATTGCATCCATGTTTCCCAGCAAGCAGGGTAGTGAGGACCTTGCACTCATCTGATGCTTCAAGCAAGATGTGAGGAAACAAGAAGCCCTTGTTAAATCACAACTGCTCTGCCAGCTCATGATGAGACCCTAGACAAGTGACCCTGCCTGAGGAAAAGTACTAGGTGCAGGGAAGAGGAAGAGGAAACAAGGACCACTTGTTGCATACCTTTCCCCTGGTTCCCTTGTGCCTCGCTCAAACCCTATTGCAAATCTGAGCTGGCAGCGAGTGTGTGAGGAGGCAGTGGTAAATGAGGGCTTGAATTAGACGGTTTGCCAGGAAAAGGAACTATTTTCCTGGACTCCTTGGTCTGGCTGTTTCCAGCTGTTTACTCCTGTCTTAGCATGTAAGCTTCTTGAAGCAGGGACTATCTTTTTGTTCAGCATGCAAAGCACCTAGCACAATGGAGGCCTGCTCCATGACTGGGATTCCTAATCTCTATTGTAAGAGTCACCGGGGATTCTGGCACCTTGACCAAATGCATAATGGTGTGAGCCATTCACTATTCCCTAACCCATCAGAATCTCTGCTAAAGGCTGGATATCAGACTAGGCAGGACCAGTGACCTGACCTGACTTTTTCATGTCAAAGGGCACATCCACACAGGAGCTGGGAGGTTGCTCCACTTCACACACTAAAACAAACAGTGTGGCTGCAATGATATGGGCAGTATGGCCCGCTACCTGACCCTAACCACATGGGTACATATTTGGGACTCAGCAGCAGGTCTGTGCACGCACACTCCCATCTGTAGTGCACTGTTTGGAGCAGAGAGAGTGTGTGTCTGTCTGGCCATGCTGGAAAAGTGGATAGCAATGGGATCTGAGCTCCCCATATGAATATTTTGTTCTCCTTTGATTTCCAGAGGGGGATGTCAGCGGCAAGAGAAACATTGCACTGCCTACCTTCCAACAGATATGGAGACAGATTTTATACTGGCTGCACATTCACACTGAGTTCATCGGATCAGGTCTTTGGGTTCCCCACCCTGGAACTAATTGGGTATGTCCACACGTCTCTTTTATTTAGAAATAACACTAGTTATTTTGAAACAAAAAAGATTAGGTCCACATCTTATTTGGAAATGATGGGCTCCGTCATTTTGAAATAAGAACCGTCATTTCAAAACAGCTTAAACCCTATTCATTTCAAAATGGCTGTTATTTCAAAACGGTTATTTTGAAATAACACCATTTGGGCATGTTTCAAAACACCATTGTTTTGAAACAACTGTTTCGAAACAATACGTACAAACGGCATCATTTTGAAATAACTGTTTCGAAATAACAGCCTTTTCCATAGCAGGCTTTCCCTTATTTTGAAATAAGTCATTTCAAAATAAGGGTTTTATTTCAAAATAAGTCATTTCTAAATGACTTATTTCGAAATAAAACTTTGTGTGTAGACATAGCCATAGTGCCAGATTTCCACTTCTCTGGAGGAATCAGTTACTGTCCTAAGACTTGCCTCCAGGCTGAAGACATCTAGACCAGCTGAATCTTCTGTGTTGTTGGAGCCTGCCATTCCTGCCTGGAAGCAGGTCTCAGATTTCATCAGTCCTTAGAGGAGGTGGGGCAGAAGGAACGCAATGACTGCTCTGAAGTTTCTGTCTGAACAGCTAGAAGGAGAGGTGGAGGAGTAGCACTATATGTAAAAGAGCTTTATGACTGCTTGGAGCTTCACTGTGAAAGTGGAGACTGAGTTAAATTTAGAGGAGAGTGCAACAAGGGTGAGGTCATGGAGGGTGTCTGCTATAGGCCACCAGAGAAGGAGGGGGTGGATGAGACTTTTTATGGACAACTAGCAGAAGTTTCCAGATCACAGGCCCTGGTTCTCACAGAGGACTTCGATTACCCTGACATCTGCTGGGAGGGCAATACAGCAGTGCACAGACAATCTGGGACGTTTTTGGAGAGTGTTGAGGACAACTTCCTGCTACAAATGCTGGAGAAACCAACTAGGGGCCTTGCACCTCTCAACCTGCTGCTCACAGAGAGGAACTGATTGAGGACGTAAAAGAGAATGGCAACCTGGGCAGCCATGACCATGAGATGGTAAAGTTCAGGAGCCTGATCAAAGGAAGAAAGGAAAGAAGCAGAACGCAGACCCTGGACTTCAGAAAAGCAGATTTTGGCTCCCTCAGGGAACTGATGGGCAGGATCCCTTGGGAGGCTAATCTGAAAGGGAAAGGTGTCCAGGAGAGCTGGCTGTATTTTAAAGAAACCCTACTAAGGGCATAGGAAGATACCACTCCGATGAGCAGAAAGAACAGAAAATATGGAAGATGTCTAGTGTGGCTTAGCAAAGAACTCTAAGTTGAGCTGAAACACAAAAGGGAAGCTTACAAGAAGTGGAAGCTTGGACATATTACTAACGAGGCGTATAAAGATATTGCTTGGGCCTGCAGGGATAAAATCAGAAAGGCCAAAGGACAATTGGAGTTTCAATTAGCAAGGGATGTGAAGGATAACAGGAAGGGGTTCTACAAGTATGTCAGTAACAAGAAGAGGATCAGGGAAGGTGTAGGTGCCTTACTGCATGGGGCGGGTATACTTGTGACAGATGATGAGGAAAAGGCTGAAAGTACTCAATGCTTCTTTTACCTCAGTTTTCACAAGCAGGGTCAGCTCCCAGGCTACTACACTGGGTAATGTAGAATGGAGAGAAGGAGACAGGTCCTTGGTGATGGAAGGTCAGGTTAGGGACTACTTAGAGAAGTTGGATGTGCACATCTGTGGGGCCAGATAAACTGCATCCGAGGGTGCTGAGGGATTTGGCTAATGTGATTGCAAAGCTGCTAGCCATTAGCTCTGAAAACTTTTGGCGACCGAGGGAGATCCAGGATGATTGGAAAAAGACAAATATAGTGTCTATGTTCAAGAAGGGGAAAAAGGAGGACCCAGGGAACTACAGACCAATCAGCCTCTCCTCAATCCCTGCAAAAATCATGGAGCAGGTCCTTAAAGATACCATTCTGAAACACCTGGAGGAAAATAGAATGATCAGGAACAGTCAGCATGGAGTCACCAAGGGCAAATTGTTCCTGACCGTTGCCTTCTATGATGAGATGACTGGATGTGTTGATGCGGTAATAGCCATTGATGTGATATACCTTGACTTTAGCAAAGCTTTTGATATGGTTTCCCACAGTATTTTTGTCAGCAAGTTAAGGAAGTATGGTTTGGATGAATGGACCATAAGGTGGATAGAAAGCTGGCTAGATTATCAGGCTCAGCGGGTAGGGATTAAAGGCTCAATGTTTAGTTGGGAAGCAGTAAGTAGTGGAGTGCATCAGGGGTTGGTCCTGGGCAAGTTCTGTTCAACATCTTCATTAATGATCTGGATGATAGGATAGATTGCATGCTCAGTAAATTCATGGATGACACCAAGCTGGGGGGACTGGTACAGACACTGGAGGGCAGGGATAGGACATAGGCAAGCCTAGACAAATTGGAGCATTGAGTCAAATGAACTCTCATGAGGTTTAACAAGGACACATGCAAAGTTCTGTACTTAGGATGGAAAAATCCCACGTACTGCTACAAGCCGGGGACCGATCGGCTAAGTAGCAGCACTATAAAAAAGGACCTGGGGGTTATGGTGAACAGGAAGCTGGATATGAATCAACAATGTGCTCTTGGTGCCAAAAAGGCCAATGGCATATTGGGCTGCATCAGTAAGATTGTTGCCAGCAGATCAAGGAATGTGATTATTCCCCTCTATTTGGCGCTGGTGAGGCCACATCTGGAATATTGTCTCCAGTTTTGGGCTCCACACTACAGAAAAGATGTCGACAAATTAGAGGGAGTCCAGCAGAGGGCAGCAAAAAAGATCAGAGGCTTGCAGCACATGACCTGTGAGGAGAGACTGAAGGAACTAGGCTTATTTAGTCTGCAGAAGAGAAGATTGAGGGGGGATTTGATATCAACCTTCAACTACTTGAAGGGGTGCTCCAAAGAAGAGGGAGCTTCGCTATTTTCAGTAGTAACAGAGGACAGAACAAGCAGCGGTGGTTTCAAGCAGCAGCTAGGCTGGTCAAGGTTGGATGTTAGGAAATATTTTCTCACTAGGAGGGTGGCGAAGCATTGGAATGGGTTACCTAGTGTGACAGGGTCAAACTAGATGGGTATAGAAGAGTGGTCCTATTGAGGGAATGGTGGTGGGTGAGCACAACCCACCTGCTTCTAAAACCCCTCCCCCAGCCTAAGGGGAGGTGGCACTGGGCCGTTTCTCAAAAGATTGCGGGGGACAACTAAGGAAATAACAGGGATGGGTGTGCGGGTCACAGGTTGATAATAAGCATTTCAGAAGGGAACACAGAGCAGAGAACCCTGGACAGCGCCTACTGCTCCTGGAAGCTGTCAAGGGAGCCAGTGGATGCCGCCCAGAGGAACTCTGCCCAGAGGTGTGCACGGATGAGGGACTGGAAATAGGCCCCACAGTCACAGACCCTTTCCCCAGCAACCTCCTCTCACTGGTCTTATAGATGGCTGCTTTCGCGTAAGCCAGGAGGAGTTTGGTGAGGAGGTTCCAGACTTTGTGGGGCCACAGATAGGGAGTGCGTAGAGGAACAGGTGGGGGCAGAAGTGCAGCCAGAACCTCAATAAGAGGTTCTGGTGGAGACGGAAAAGGGGCTGCAACCTGGCGCACTCTGGGTAGGCGTGCGCCAAGGTCTCCCTCATGCCACAAAAGGGGCAGGTGTCAGGATGGGGGGGGGGAACTGCACCAGGTACATGCACGTGCTAATGGCTCTGTGCAGAAGCCGCCAACTGATGTCCCCGGCGGGCTGCAGGGTCAGGGTTGCATACAGGCTGGCCCACCAGGGGTCTTTGCCCTCCGCAGATGGGATTAGGTCCCGCCATTTGGTGTCAGGGTAGGACATGAGGGCGAGGAAGTAGATGGTGTGGAGCACGAGTGAGTACAGATATTATGGGGCGCAGCTCGGAAAGAAGCCAGCTGCAGGTCTAGCAGCCAGTTTGGGGTGTGGGGTAGGGGCAGCTGGAGTGGCTCACGGGTCCAGGGCCCGATCAAAAGCTCCGGAGGGCCAGGACTGAGAGGGGGGCAGGGAGTACCCTCTGCCAGGACCCGCTTGAGGTAGGCCCGAGCAGCAGGGGGCAGGGCTGCCTTCACCTCCTGGAGTAGGCGTTGGGAGGTATGAGGGTTTGAGAGCCCCATGCGCCAAGGTAGCTTATGGGGATCCACCCAGTCCCCGCAGGCATAATCCAGGAGGTCTCCGACCCTGGTGACACCTGCCAGGACCAACCTCCGCCTCACAGAGGGGGCCTCTGCCACCTGCACACTGAGATGGAGGTTGTGTAGCAGGGGCTCCGTGAGGAGGTCCTCTCCCTCAGTGTGTACAACTGACCTGGAAGCTGCAATGAGCCTCCAGGTCTGGAGGAGGTCATGGTAGAAGGCCAGCAGCTTGGAGAGGTCTCACGGACCGCCTTTCATGTCAAGATATACGAGCTGCCAGTCATATTGGAGCCCTCGGTGGCGGAGGAAGGTGCATGCCAAGTGGCTCCATGCCAGACTACCTGCACCATAAACGAGTCTCTGCAAGGCCTGGAGGCAGAAGGCGTGGACCTGGCTGTGGACACAGCACAGGCCCTGCCCTCCCTCCTCCAGGGACAGGCTCAGGATCCCAGCAGAGACCCAGTGCAGTCCTGGCCAAAAGAATTCCAGAACTGTCTTCTGGAGGTTGGCCAGAAATATCAGGGGTGGGACCAGAGTGTTGAGCCGGTACTAGAGCATGGACAGGATGAGCTGGTTGACAACCAGTGCCCATCTCTGGAGGGAGAGGCATTGCAGCAGTCCCGTCCACCTCCACAGTCGGTCAATGACCCTGCCCTCCAACTCATGCCAGTTCTTGTCCAGGGAGGGAGGGTGGCAGAGAGGTAGACACCCAGATAGAGCAGCAGACCTGTGCTCCACCGGATGGCCTGAAGTGCAGGTGGGAGGGAGCCGGCCAACCACCTGGCCCCTACCATCAGGCCAGAGCTCTTGATCCCAGTTGACCTGGGCAGAGGAGGCCGCTGAATAGACGACCTGGCAAGCGTCCAGTTGCACCAGGTCGCCCGGATCCTGGACCATGAGGAGCACATCGTCAGCACACGCCAACAGGACCAGCCGCAGCTCCGGCTCATGGAGCACCAACCCCGTCAACCTCCAGTGGAGGAGACAGAGGAAGAACTCAATGGCCAGAGCGTACAGCTGGCCCGACAGCGGGCAGCCTTGACGGACTCCTTGCCTGAAACTGACTGGCTCGATCAGGGTCCAGTTGAGCTTGACCAGGCACTCCATGAAGGCGTACAGCACCCGGAGAAATGGGGTCAGAAGTTGAAGGCCTGCAGTGTGCCCAGAAGGTACCTGTAGTCCATCCTGTTGAATGCTTTTTCCTGGTCCAGGACCAGGAGGGCTAATGACAGACTGTCACTACACCTGAGCTCCAGGAGATCCTGGACCAGGTACAGGTTCTAAAAATGGACTGGCCTGGCACAGTATAGGTCTGGTCAGGATGGATCATGTCCTGCAGCACGGACCCATGCCGCAGCAAGGTGGCCTTGGCGACGATCTTGTAGTCCATGCAGAGGAGCAAGACGGGACACCAATTCCAAAGGTCATGGAGGTCCCCTTTCTTGGGCAGCAGGGCCAGAACAGCCTCATGAGTGTCGGCCAGGAACACACGCAGCCAAAGGCTCCTGGCTGTCCTCTGGTTGGTTCCCCGCATTGGCTCCATAGCCAGCCAGGATGGAAAGACAGGGCACTGAGCCCTGTCTCGGCACCGATGTCATGATCGCCATATCACCTGGCTGAACCCCAGGCACAAGGAAGGGTAGTGGTGGAGGGAATCCAGCAGCCCCAGGGACAGGGGGAGCCACAAATACCACTCCCCAGGAATTGGTAGATGGAAAAGGGAAGAACACGATCCCGGGGGCGGCAGCAATCAGAGATGAGGTCAGGGAGGGACTTGGGATAACATCTAAGGTGGGGGTTGGAACATGGTTAGGTGCAACAGTGATGGAAATAAGGGGAGGGGTGGGAGTTGGGACAGGTCAACCCACCGGGGTGCAGTTCCCCTTGACTGGGCACAGGATTTTCTAAAAAGGGTATCAGGGGCAGGATCCATGCTGATACTGGCATGGGAGTTGAAGTTGGCTGATTTTCCACGTCCTCAGTGTCAGACACGGGGGAAAAGACAAGAGAGGGAAGAAGCAGCTGTCCCGCTGGGGACAACACCCCAGAACCCAGCTGCTCAGGGCTAGCCGTCACCTCAAAAGGCTCAACGGCAACAGCTGGAGTACCCACAGCAGCTGGGCAGGTGGAGCAACCCAGGGGTGTCCCCGGGATAAGAGCAGGGACAGCAGACAGAGTTTGAGGCTTGAATTGGGTCTGGGGCAAGGGAAGGGGCGGCAATAGATTATAGCCACCCAGATTGAGGCCCGCTGGCAGAGGGTTTTTCCTCCCTTGGGGCTACCAAAGTCAGACCCAGGGCCTCAATCTCTGCAAAGATAGAGCCTAAGTCTCCCCCGCCTCAGTCATTGGTGGTAAAGCAGGTTCAGGGGGGATAGGAGCAGCTTCATCCGCAGCCCTTCCAGGAAGGGGATCAACAGAGGCCTCCTGTGAGGTGGCAGTGCTGCTCCCCTCCTCTACTGTGCCCACCTCCTCAGCCAGAACCTCCTGCTGGACCTCAACAGACAGCGCAACAGGTGGCTCAGTATTAGTATTGATGTTGGTATTATCAGCCTCTCGCAACGACTTTCGGAGGCCTCCTCCCCATCTGATGTGCTGGGGAGGGACTAAGCCTTTTTCTGCTTGCTGCGCTTCCTCTGGGGGAAAGCTTATCCCTCTACAACGGAGGTTGTTTCGAAATAAGGTTTCGGCTGTTCACACAACGCATGGTTGTTTCGGAACAACAGGAACCATTGTTTTGAAACAAGTTAAACCTAGTCTGTGGGCGAAACAACGTTGTTTCGCAATGGTTGTTTCGAAACAACGCCGTGCAAACGTGTTGTTTCGAAACAACGGTGGTTTCGAAGCAACTTGTTTTGAAACAACCGTCATCTGAACATGTTGTTTCGAAACAACGGTGAGTCGTTTCGAAATAACTGTTGTCCAGAATTGCTATTTCGATTCCAGCTTTTCTCCTTATTTTGAAGTGACTTTTTTGCTAATTTGAAATGTCATTTTGAAATAAGGCATTATTTCAATACAAGTTGTTTTGAAACAACCATATCGAAATAACCCCCCATGTGCCACCCCATCATGCGCCCCTGCCAGCAGCAGCTGGAGTTGCACCTGCTGGCAGAAGGACAAGACGTGACAGAGGGTGGGGTCCTTACAGCCCAGTGGGAGAGGGCTGATGATAGAGACTGGCTTCCCCAAGGTGGAGAGGAGGGGAAGGAGGGTGGCATTGGGGAGGAAGGGAGAGACTGAAGTGAGGACCACCCATACACCAGGTCCTCCAAGGGTTCCACTGGAACTTGGACACCCCCCCACCACCAGGCCCTTGACAATCGCCTCCTGCACAGCGGCCTCCGATGCTAGGAAGAACACCATCTTTCCATACATCTTTGAGGCAGCCACAATGGCTGAGGGCCCTATCACCCTCCCCATCACTCGCACATAAGTTTCCACGTGGGGCAAGGCAGCCACCAGCAGGCAACAGACACCGTACCTCCTGGTCAAGGAGGGAAAGGAACCCCGGCTCCCCAAGATTGTATTCAAGGAGGTGGCGTGAGCTGATGGTATGGCAGTGGGTGGAGGGGTGGCAGCTGTCTGAGCATACGATCTGGGGGAAGAAGAACCCCCAGAACTGGTGGAGGGAATGGCAGGGAAAGAAGGGGCCGCAGCTGATAGTGGGGCTGCAGGAGCAGCAGGGCCCTTGCTCGCCTTTTTCCCCTTGCTCTTTTTACAGGCGGAGGAAGTCAGGGCAGCAGTAGTGGAGGCCCCTCCCGTGCCCGCCACTGCAGGTGCCCTAATGGAGGCACCAGAGGTGGTAGGAGTGGCAGCGGTGGTCAAGGGGGCAGCCTCAGGGCTAAAGGGAGGAGCAGGCACAGGGAGGGATTCAGGGGGGACTGGGGAGGTCTCCATGTCCTTGGAAAGGGACTAACAAGAGGGGAGACATGAGGTGGGTGCAAAGGGATAAGGAACAGCTGGTGGGGGACAGGGGAGACCACTCCTCCCTGCTAGGCAGCTGGCTGGGGAGGAGGGCGTGAGAGAACGGGAGAGGGAAGAAACCAGGCAGTGGGAGAGGGGTGAATCAAGGGGCTGGCAATCCACTCCTCCCTGCTAGGCTGCAGGCAAGGGAGGAGGGTGCCAAGGGTAGGGGGATAGGGAACTTTGGAGCAGGAGGGAACCAGCTTCTCCAGCTGCACTGGGTGGGATGGGTCAATAGACTATCAGGGGGTGCAGTGCACAGGGGAAAGAACAAAAGATTAGGGGTGCATGTAGCCTGGCCAACCCTGACTGGGGGGTGGATACTACAGGGGTGGGGATAATAGGCATCAAGGGTGGGGCAGAGAGGCAGTGGGGGCTGAAGGGTGGGGCAGGGGAACCAAAAACAAAATTTCAGGACTAGGGTGTGGCAGAAAACTCAAAGATTTGGGGACAGGTGTGGGGGGGAGTCTGTGAAGGGTGGGGAGCACTGAACTAGCTGGAGGGCAGAGCAGAGGGTGGGAAGCCCTCCAGCCACTGGGGATGGGGGGGGAGGGGGAAGCTAGGCAATGGGGAAGGGGAGCTGCTACTGCTAAAAGGGTTCTGTGGTCCCTGCTGCACAAACAGTCCAAAGGTGTTTGAAAGTTTTGGGAGCCTGTTGCCTTCTTGGTGGTGGGAGGGGAGGCCGGGGAGGCAGCAGCTGGGGGTGATGGTGGTAGTATTGAGTTTACAGTCTCTTGGAAGGTCACCCCTAGCTGCAAGCAGCAAAGTCTCAGTCTTTGGAGGCCTCCCCTCAGTGGTGGTGTCTTCTTGTAAAGGCAGCAGGCTCCAGGTGGTAATAGGCACAACAGCAGCAGGGACTAGCTGGCTGGCAAGAGAGATGGTCTTCTCCAGGTGGTCTCAGTGGTGGTGGTTCTTCTTCTGTAGCTCTCCCTCCACTCCCCACAGAGCAAGGGGGTGGGAGGGAGAGAGGCCAGCCAGCAGCAGCAACAGCAGCAGGAACAGTGGAGGAGGTACCAGGAACAGCAGAGGCGGTGGGAACAGGTTCAGGTCCAGGAGCTGGTCAGACTCTGTCCTCCCTCTTCCACTTCTGATAGGAGAGTGGTGGAGCGGGTAGATAGGAGGCCTGGGCTTAGTAAAGCCTTGTTTCCTGGGCTAGGTTAGCCAGGACTACATCAGGGTCATTAGCTCCAGGTGTCTCAATTAAGAAACCTGCTGCACTGCTTAAAAGCTTCCTTCTCAGGCAGGGCAGGGCAACTGAAGGGAGGCCAAAGGGGAGTAGAACTGCTGGAAGAACAGTTGAAGGAGTTTGCAGTTTTGCCACAATACTCGAAAAGGTGCAGAGGGAGTGGGAGAATTCTTACACACAAGGCTGTTAGGCCCTGCAGCTTGAAGTAGGACTTGTTTTGCTCAAGAACTGAGCAAGGGAATGAAGTAGGGACAACCCCAACCCCAACCCAAACAAAGAGAGAACCACAGAGACTGAGGTTTCAGACCAGGAGACTGTGAAGCCTTCTCAACCTTACAGTGTGATACAGAAACCATGGGGCGATACTTTAGTGACCCATGGAAGACACTAGGCTTCTGGACTTGGTGTGAAGGCTACTACTCATAGGGGTCCCTGGGTCAGGGTAGAGGGTGGGACCAGGCCCCCCCATTTCCTCAGAGTCACAGCCTCACTAGGGGTTGTAGAATGGAGAAGAAGCCCCAGTGAGAGGGACCAACCAGACTTTGCCAACCCACAGGATAAATGCGCGGGACCTCCAGGAGGCAGACTAGGCCTCACTTCACCACACTAGGGAGGTGGTGGAATCTCCCTCTTTGGAAGCTTTAAAGGCCTGGTTAGATAAAACCCTGGCTGGGATGATTTAGTGACCATGGTCCTGCTCATGAGGTCCCTTCCAACCCTATGATTCTGTGATTCTAAGTAGGATTCTGCAGGCCACTGGAATAAAAAGAAGCAAACCTGCCTCTGTCCTCTTGCTACCCAGTTCCTCCATGGCTTCCTTTGCAAGCTATTTCATCTCAAATTCAGAAGAGGTAGCTGTGTCAGTCTAATCCATCAAAACAAACATGATTAATTCGATTTAAAGTGTTGCATGGCTACACTAACTTTCCTTAGTTCGAAATAAGGACCTCCTTCAATTCGAAGTAAGAAAAGGTCATTTTGAAATTATAAAACCTCCCTTGCAGGGGCGTCGCTGGCACTGGGCTTGCAGGGCTCGAGCCCTGAGACCCAGCACCTAAGCCCCAAGTCTGACACCAGGCCAGCCATGGTGGCAGCTGCAGTGGCAGTGCACAAGCCCGGAATGTCAGAGCACCAAGCCCCAGATCTTTTTCCAGGCTAGCATCACTCCTGCTCCCTTGAATTCAAAACAATGGTTAAATTGAACTTATTAGTAGCTATGTTGATTCAAACTAACCATTAGTTCAAATTAACACTTTTTGCCCTTCTTCCTCCCAGGATGCCTTCCTCTTTCTATCTTTTGGGTGGGGATCTGGCCCTTCTTGGGGCCATGTTGCCACACCTCCCATGGTGCCCTTCTCCTAAATCAAACTAGAAGGGGTTAAAGTATAATTTGGCAGGCCCTGGAACCCTCCTAATCGGGTGGGCCCCTTTCTGCATGGGTGCCCCCCCTGCACATCCAGGCCCCCCTCCCACACCTCAGCTCCTGCCCCCAAATGTGAGCACCCAACCCAGATCCACTCCCCCAAATACCAGCCCCCCCATCCACCTACCCTGCACCCCAGCTCCTGCCCCAGAAATGCCAGCCCCCCCACCCCAGCTCCTGCCCCCAAAACATCTACCCCAATCAGGCCCCTTTCCCCATGTGCTTCTTACCCGCAATCCCCACTCCCTAAGCTCCTTGCTCCCATTCCAGCACTCCTAACCCCCCAGCCCACTATCCTGAAACCTTCTCACCCCTCCCCACGTACAGTCCCTCCCCCCATGCTTTGCCCACCGGCTGCCCAACTGCCCCAATCCCTCTCAGCCCCCTTACCTGGCTGAAGATCTGGGCAGGGGGCAGGAGGCTGCAGCGCTGGCCAGCCAGGCGGCCAGCAAGGAGGAGCCTGGGGGCCGGAGGCAGGGGCCGGAGGCTGAGGCCTGGCCATGCGCACAACCAGGCCCTGGCTGAAAAGGGCGGAGCAACACAGGCTCCGGGGAGGGGAGGGGGATGGCTGGGTTGGCCCCAGGCCGCAGCCCCTTTCTTCCTCTGGCCCAGAGGGGAAGCACCATCATGCTGTGTTCTAGCGTGTCCTTCTATTTTTAGGGGGCACCAGAACTCAACATTCTGGCATGTCCCCCTATTTTTGGAGAGCCCCAGAATACAGCATTCTGAGGCTTTCCCCCTATTTTTAGAGGGCCTGGAATGCTGGCTCCCTAAAAAGAGGGGGCTCCAGAACAGCATTCTGAGGCATTCCTCCTTACTTTAACACCTGCAAACTAGCAAGTTTTGTCCATGGACATGCTAGTTTGATTGGGGTTTTTGGTGGAGCGATGTTAATTCAATTTAACTTAATTTGATTTAATTATTATTAGTTTGATTTAATTAGTTCAGTTTAAGTTAATTAAATTTAACAACCTAAGTATAGACATAGCCTAAGAAACTGGGCGGAAAATAAAGGCAGGGGAGTGTAAGTCATGGGATAAGGGTCGTACTGTAAATTCCCCCATCTTCAAAGCATCTGATGAAGTGGGATTCTCTCCCATGAAAACTCATGTGATAAATAAATTTGTTAGTCTTTGAAAGTGCCACCAGACTCTTTGTTTATTTCTTCTCAGCCACTGCCAGGAGGGTCACTCATATCACTGTGTGACCATTGCCACGCAAGGGGCTTCTCATGACATTAAGATAGATGTATTTCAGGTGACAATTCTCTTGTTTCTAGTTGTGTTGGGCTGTACTCTGATAGAGTACTTATGGAAGCTCAAGCTAAGGCAGAGAAAGAAAAGCATTCTCTCTCTCTCTCTCTCTCTCTCTCTCTCTCTCTCACACACACACACACACACACACTCTTCATTCAGAATTTTTCTTGTGTCTTTCAGATACTTCACAGCTATTTACACTGGTGTCATCCAGCCATCACCCTATGCAAGCATTCCACAGCAGGGCGGTTCTGCTCCTCTCCATCCAAGCACAAAACATAAATAGATGGTTCCACACAGCAGCCAATGTTCCCTCTAAGTTGCGCAGCTGCGCAGCCCCCGCCACTGCCTGGCGCAGAGACCGCAGCCAGCTGTGCATGGCCAGCAGCTGCAAACCCTACCCAGCCAGAAGACAGTGTCTTCCAGCCAGCTGAGATCTGCTCCGAGCCTGGAGTTTTTAAAACTCTCTCTCAGAGTAAGCTCTCACTGAGCATGAGCAGAGCTTCTGCGCATGCTCAGTGAGAGCTTCCTCAGCCAGAGGAGCAGCCGGGGGCCAGGCCACGCCGCTCCAGTGGCCAGGTAAGGAGGTGGGGAGGCAATTGGGTTACAGTTGGGACAGCCAGCTATGAACAGGGGCGGAGGGTTGGGGGGAAGATGGGGTTGGGCCAGCTTGGAGGATGTGAGGGGCCAGGATCGGGCCAACTGGGGGGAGTGACCCGGATAGCAGGGCAAGCAGGATCAGGCCGGTGGGGGGACAGGATCGGGCCCACAGGGGGCTGTGCAGCGAGCAACATAAGTTGCTCAGCTGCATTAGGGCCTTAGAGGGAAGATTGACAGGAGCACTGCCCAAGTTCTGTTAAAACCACCCCCCATACTAAAGCCAGTTGGATCTCTGCTAACAAGCTGCCTTTTCTCCCCTTATCTGAACAAAAGCTTTTATCTTGGTATGTCACTCATGTTCTCATCCTGGCGTTTCCTTGAGGCCACAAATGGTATTTTTATATCCCTGTGAAAACTATGCTTTTCTGTCACTTATTCAACTTTACATTTCTTTTTCAGATGAGATGCCAAAATCATACTATGTTACAGACTGGGGGATGGGGGAAGAAACCAGTTTGGGTAGAGAAAGAACTGACTTGAACTTTTTTCTATCATTCAAATGCAGTTTTCTGGACATACAAAAATATTTGGCTAAAAATTCTCCCCTTCTCCATTATATTTTATTTCCTTAAGTCTCAGTGCTTCCTCATTCCACAAGGAACAGAGGCAAAAATGCCAAATTTCAGTATAAAAGCAGTTCTAATCTAAACCAATCTGTTTCCCATAGAGAACTTTCTCTCTCTTTCCCATGTGTCCATCACCACAGTACCTGAAGGTGGTGTTCACAGCCTAACAAAAAGCAGGAATGGGAGAAGCAGACACCTTAAGTCATCCCTTAGGGAATGTCCAATTGAATTTAATAGCAATGAAACCAATTGAGTTCAACAGAGTGCTGTAGAAATGTTTTGTAGAACTGAATAGAGAAGGAGGCCGTAGTCAGTTCTGAGCTGGTGGTGACATAGAGTTTCTAAGCTGATCTTGGGAGCTGCAGTACATAGACAAACCCCTGGGCTGCTCTAATTTACATCAGTGGCTGTACCGATCTGGAACCTGGTCTTAAACTTTTCCCTATCCCTCACCCTAGACTTTCTGTATCATGTCACCAAGAAGCACAGAACAGAACAAGATCCAATAGGTTTCTAGGAGGAACATACAATCCATTTTTGCAGTGGGCACTCGGAGACCAGCCTGATGGGTGCAGCAGAGGAGGAGGGATGGATTAGAGATGGATAGTATCTCCACATGCACTCGACAATGTCCCAGGCAGAGCCGTAACGCTCTGTTTCAGTGCCCAGGGCACGTTCCGATCAGAACACACCCTTTACAATTAGCGGTTCCTGGGGCCAGTGGCACAAAACATGCCCTTTAATGGAGTGGCTCAATGGAGCTGCTCTGGCATGCCCAGGGCAAAGCCTCATTTGCCCCGCCATAGTATTGGCTGTGGCGACACTCCTGGGCTGTGGTCCCTGGCCTATCATCAGCTAAGCAGTCAGTAATTGTAAAGAAGCACAAGACGTCTTCCAGATTCTCTTCTTCACATGAGTGAAGCTGTGCCTAGGCAGAGGAAGTGTTAGGCAGGCCGGTGCCTTTGAAAGTCAGGATGGTTGTGCCAGTGATTCATGTCCTGCTTGCCCCCCTCTTGGCCTTGTTACTAAACACAGTGCAGTAGCAGTGCCTTCTAGGAAAAGGAAAGGGAAAGACAGAATCCAAACCAACCCTCTTCCTGTTGATTTGTCCATGGAGCCACTGCCAGTGGAGTCCCAGGGTCAGAGCAGAGATTAACCTGGGCTTTGGCCATCTCTTTAAAAAGGGAAAGAGTTTGCTCAGTTTGAGGGGCAGGATGCTGGGTCTCATTTTTCCAGAAGGCAACCCTAGGCATAGTCTTTACATTTGTAACAGTCTCTCTGCTGGGCTTCAACATGATACACGAAGCAACAGTCCACACATCGGGCTAAGCCCCACTGGAGACATGGGAGTGGTTTACAGCTGCTTTGTGCCCTCCACCCCATCAATCCCAGATATCAACAGGTCAGCCATTACTGAGGAGCCTTCCATTCCGAAGGCTAATGAAATGCCTCAGTTTAGTCGATGTGCTGCTGAGGTACCCAGAGCTAAGCTGGCCTGACAAATGTGTTGCCTAGCCATTCAAAGGGCAGTTGTTTGGTCTGCCATGCATCTGTCCTCACTCTGCTGGTGTATATCAGTCTTGCTACACTGGCATGAGACGACCTAGCCTGGCGTACTGCAGCTGGGCACCTGGCCTGGAAAGTCTAACTAAGGTTGGCTGCCACTTACACACCCCATCCTTCGTGTTTCTGTCTCGTCAAGAGTAGACTGAACCAAATTAGGTTGCACTGGCTGGAATTTGTTTCATGGGATGCCAGTGTTTTGCAAGGCAGTGGAATGGGCTACTCTTCCTTGCTAGGGAACCAAAAAGTGTTGGCATTCTGGGGAGCACCAAAACAAAATCAAACCTTTCCCTTGGCTTAGAGTCTTTGTATGTAGTCATGGTGAAGATAACCACATCCCCATAAAAACAGAAGATCAGTGTACTGGACAACTGTGACTGCATGGCAAACTCAGAAGCAACAGTACATGTGTCTAATGCATATGAGCTCGAGGTAGTGCAAAGAACAGACAGGCACCCACATGGAATGCATAGAGGACAGTTGACAAAGTGAGATCTGATGAGCACCTAAAATGTTCACATGCTTCCACTGGAGATTCAGATGCTTGGCATATTCTCAGTGGTCTCAGGACTGGGTCCAGTCCAGCATCTTTACTGGTGCATTTCTTGCATTCCTGTTACGTTTCCCCAGACTGCAGAATGGCATCCAAAAAATGTATGAGTCCACGGGCTGACTCTCAGCTGCAGAGCTAGCTGGTTGGATTCCACTGCCCTATGGACATTGGCAGATGCACCCCTACCACCCGATTGGTGCTCACACAAGACGTGACTTGACATTCTGCTGCCTTTAATCTTGTCCTGTGTTAGGCCATCTGGTCTGTCTTCTGACAGAGCCAGCCATCAATATAAATGGAAAAGAAGGTAGGTGCAGTTTGACTTGCAGTAGAATTTTCAAAACACTAAGGGTATGTCCACACGTCTTTTTTATTTCAAAACACCAGTTGTTTCGAAATAAAAAAGACTATGTCCACACGACGTTTCCCTGTTTTGAAACAACGGAGCTCGTTGTTACAAAACAAGAGCTGTTGTTTCCAAACAGCTTAAACCACTTTTGTTTCAAAATGACGGTTATTTTGAAACTAGTGGTTTCGAAATAACGCCGTTGGGACATGTTATTTTGAAACAATGGTTGTTTCAAAATAACTTTTGAACTTCCAGGGTGCTTAGCACCCTGCGAGGAAGGGCTACCCCCCCTCAGCACCCTAACCAGGGAGCCGTCAGCACCCTGGCCAGGGTGATGAGGGAAGACCGCCGTGGGCTATGGCTGCCCCCAAGCCTGCCAGCGGGGAACCCCTCAGCAGGGAGCCCCATGCCCCACTTCTCTCACTGCGGGGCTTCTGCTGCTGTACCCCGCGGTGGGAGAAGGAGGCATGGGGCTCCCTGCCATGGGGCTCAGCTCCAGAAGCCCCGCGGTGGGAGAAGGGGGGTGCAGGACTCCCTGCCATGGGGCTCAGCTCCAAAAGCCCCGTGGCAGGAGAAGGGGGGCGCCCCTGCTCCCACACCAACAGCCCTGGGGCAGCCCAGGCTGCAGGGAAAGTGCGGCTCCCCTGCTTCCTGCCGCGGGGCTCAGGAGCAGCCCCTGTGGCAAGGAAAGCTGCGCTAGACCCCTGCCGGCTGGGGAAGCCCCTAGCCCGGGGGGCTGGCGGGAGCTGCTGCAGGGGCTCCCACCAGCCTGCCGGGGCTAGGGGAACCCCAAGCAGGCAGGGGGTCTAGCAGCTGCGGCTCCTGTCAGCCCGCTGGGGGATCCCTGCCCTTGGGCGCTTTTTCCCCTGCCTGGCTCTCCAGGTGAGAGCCAGGCAGGGGATTCAGTGGCAACATGGCCCACAGGGGGGTCATGTTGCCACACCTCCCAGGGTGCCCCTGTCCTGAAGCAAAATAGCATGTCCTCACAGAGGACATGCTATTTCGCTTTGAGGTGTTACCTTATTTCGAACTAAAATTTTTTTAGTTCAAAATAGGTCATTTCAAAATAAGTCTTTTATTTCAAAATAAGTCATTTCGAAATTACTTATTTTGAAATAAGTCTCTGCATGTGGACATAGCCTAAGTGACTAAGGAGTCTAAGAAAAGCCCTTTGAAAATCAATGGGACTTAGGTGGTTCTTGTAGCTTCAACTAGGCACCTATAAGCATCTTTATTCAACTAAATATCTTTCTAAATTTGGCTCTAATAATTTAGGAGCACAAATACCATTGGCTATGTCTACACTAGGGGCTTAAATTAAATTAAAGCCTCTTAAGCTGATTTAATCAAAGCCCAGGCTTCATTTGGAATTTATTAAATTTACTTAAGCATTTGCTTAAGTCAGCTTAATAACTCTCAATTGTTAAGTTGACTTAATTTTTAAGTTGACTTTATTAAATCAACTTAAGCCACTGTAGCTTGGCATTAGGCTTAAGTCAACTTAATTGGCCTCCTGGCCACCTGAAAACCTTCCTGGCAACCAGGAAATGCCTGCCCTGCCCAATCCCAGGGCAGGATAAAGCCCAGCCCACCCTGTTCGACAGCCAGAGCCAGGAGCATTACTCGGGGGGGGGGGGGTGTCAGGATCTTGCTGGCAGCAGCAGGGGTCACATTAGGCTTCATGCCACTTGTGGGAGGCTCAAAGCTGGACCCACTTCCTGCCACTTCCCAGAAGCAGCTGGAGGCTTGGAGACAGCTCATGCCACTTGTGAGAAGCAGCACAAACCATCTCCAGCTTCAAGCCTCTTGCAGGAGGTCCAAAGAGGGAGATGGATCCTGCCGCTTCCTACAAGCAGCAGGAGCCATCTCCGCTTTCTAACCTCCTGCAAGTGGCTTGAAGCTGGAAACAGTTCATGCTCCTTCCCACAAGCAACAGGAGCCATCTCTGAGCCTCCACTGCTTGCTGGAAGCAGCGTAGAACCAAATCAGGCTCCTTCTGGCTGTGCAGCTGGGCAGAAGATGCAGTGCCCATGCCCCGCTGGCCCCACCACAGTGATGCACCTGGCCAGAGCTAGCTAGGGCTTCGGCTGGGTGGCAGTCATGTTTGAGGGCAGAGTCAGGAAAGTCAGGAGGCAGGATCCATCCTGGACCCACCAGGAGCTCCTAGGTCTCCTAGCTGTGTGGGGGGATGATACCATACACTCCTGGCTCCAGGGAAGCCAGAGGAACTGGGACATGTATAGGACCATGTTGGAGGCCCTGGCAGACAAGGGCCATACCTGCACCACCCAGCAGGTGTGGGTGAAGGTCAAAGACCTCTGCCAGGCCTAAAACAGGGCCCAGGAGGGCATACAGCACTGAGGGGTAGCCAACACCACCTGCCCCATTACACCCAGCTGCATGCCTTCCAAGGCCAGGAGGCTGATGATGGCCAGCCAGCTGGCACTGTTGGTTGCACCAAGTCCCCCTCCCAGGATAATGAGCTGGAGGAGGGCTCAGTGGACGAAGATGTGGTGCTGAGCCGGGAGGACACCAGCATTCCAGCATAGGGCACTGCACTGGTCCCAGTCAGTGCCAGCCTGGAGCTCATCCTGTAGAGGAGGCTCCCCCCTACCCCAGAGGAGGGAACATCATGCCAGGCTCCTGCTGCATGTGCCAGTGAGTGCTTCTTCCCTGCAGGCATGGTGGGGCAGGGACATGGGACAGGGACTGCAGGGGACAGGCAGGCACTGTTTCCTGTAAGCTGCGCATGTGCATGCACACACAGCAGCCCTCACTCTCCAGTGCAGGCCTTACTGCCAGCCACGACCGCCAGTAGCTGCAGCTCCTAGCTAGCCCCCAACACACATTCATCCGGCTGGTAGGGAGCTGTTCTGAAGAATTAAAAAGGTGGGAGATTTTAAGCTTCCCAGTGCACCTTCCTTCTGGCTGGAAGAATGGTAGCAGTGATGAGCATGCTCAGGGTGGGAGCAGCTCTGGCAGCCGGGTAAGTGGTCCTGAGGAAGTCAGGGACGGGAAGCTGGGGAGAAAGGGTGCCTGGGGCACTTAGGGAAGCCAGCCGGCAGGCGCAGAGAGAATTGATATTCACAGATCAAACTGTGAGTTGCTGAGCACCTGAAACCCTCAAAAGTCATGTGCTCTGGCAGAAAGAAGGGCTTTCAATATTCTTCTAAGCTAATCTCCTGCAGAGGCAAATACAGATTTTTGCTTCTTTCCCCCCATTTTTTCCTCTGCTGGGATGGCCTTATTAGATTTTTGTGTTTTTATTTAAGAGAAAAATCTTTCCCATGAAGATGAGATGCCAGCTGTTAATTAACAGCATTTATAAAGCATTGCCAAAAGCTCTCAGAGTTGTAAGTTATGCACATGGTGCTTTAAAAACTAAAAAGAGCCCTGCTTTCATCGGGTCTGAACTGTGAGGTCCAGTGGCCCTTACAGCAGAAGAATTCACAAGGCAGTGGATGAGAAAGTGAGCAAAGTGAATTTTAAATACAGACTTGTGACCTCATCAGTGCAGCCTACCAGCCCATTCACGAGCGGTGATCTATAGCACAGTGTTTGGAACACAGCAAGTCTGAATGCACCACAGGCACTGAGGACCTCTGTGAATTATGTGTTGAAAGGCAGTTAGCCTGGTTTGATCCAAGGTGTTATTGGGCTATTCTCTTTCCCCAGCAGCAGCCAGCTCACCTGAAAATATGAAAATTCTAATGGTGCCGGGTAGTAGTTAAGATTCAAAGGGGTAGCCGTGTCAGTCTAGTTTAGTAAAACAAACAAACAAGGAGTGCTGTGGCATTTAAAAATGAACAGATTGATTTTTTGCATGAGCTTTCATGGGAGAAAATCCCACTTCGTCAGACACTTTGAAGATGCGGGAACTTACAGAATGGTCCATTCTGGAAGTTGCAGCATCTTCAAAGCGTCTGACAAAGTGGAATTTTCTCCCACAAAAGCTCATGCAAAAAATAAATCTGTTAGTCTTTAAGTGCCACAGGACTCCTTGTTTGTTTTGCTGAACTAGACAAACACAGCTACCCCTTTGGAACTTCACAATATTACATGTACTCATGATCCATCATCATCATTCAGGAAAAATCAGAGGATTTGAACTCGTACAAAAAAGAAACCATTTGTACAAAAAATATACATTTGGAAAGGTATTAGTTATTTCTTGGCTTATCATGAAATGTATATTTTTTCTACAAGTTCAAATCTTGTGATTTTCCCTTGATGATGATTTCCCCTAGATGATGATGATGGATCATGAGCACAGCACGCAAAGCAGACTGCATGTGTAAGGAGCTGCCAGGCCCCACCACTCAGCATTGCCTGGGATGAGAAGGAAGGGTGGCAGGGGACAGACAGAGAAGCCTGGTCCTTAACACCCTGGAGGAGGGGGTCGGGAGCCTTCTCCTGCCAAGTTAGTCCCACCTGCAACACCATGCAGCAATGTTCCCTCCAAACTGATGATGCAGCTGAGCAAGTTATTGATGCTCTCCGGGAGCCAATGGGCAGTAGGGAAGGGGCCAGGTATGGGTTGGGGAAGCAGCAGGTAACTTGCTCAGCTGCATCCATAACTTGCTCAGCTGCATCACCTGCTTAGAGGGAACATTGCAGACAGGGTCCCGGGGGGGTGGTGCAGAGGCACTCCCACGAGGGCACATGGGCAGGGGGCCATTTAGTGGGGGGACCCAGAGTCAAGCGGTGTGGGGGCACTGTTGGTATGACAGCCAAGGTCAGACAGCATGCTCCTGACACCGTTGGCACGTGGCCTCTGGAGAACTTCCTGGCGCAGAGCTGTCTGGGGCTAACCGCCTTGGGCAGTGCACACGCCCCATACAGCAGAGCACAGCGGCATATACTAAGGCAGGGTTCATTGAAGTTCGGGCCATGACCCAGTACTGGGTCACAGACCCTCAGGGACTGGGTCATCAGCAGGGGAGATGTGGGGGAAGAGGAGGGAGGAAGGTGGCTGCCTCTCTGTTGTAACATAGTATCAGCCTTCAGTAGAGAGCACTGAGACAAACACGAATGTGAGTCATTAGGGATTAACAATGAGGTGCTAATTGTTGTTCAGACAATCTCTATGCCTCCTCTCGGAATCAGTATCTCTTTGGGCTTCTCTCATTCATGTGAAAAGGACTGAAGTCACTGGCAAGCAATCTTTGTGTTTTTTATCAATTGGATGAAAATAAATGCAGGGGAGTGTAAGACATGGGATCAGGTCACACAGCAACAGCAAATCAGAACATTTGTAAGGATTCAAACTCTAGGGCTATGTTCACACACAGGGGGTTATTTCGATACAAGTTGTTTTGATACAAGTTGTATCAAAATAACGCCTTATTTCAAAATAAGTTAATTCGAATTATTAACAGTTTGTTAATTCGAATTAAGGAAAAAAGCAGGAATCAAAATAGCATGTTTAGACAACAGTTATTTCAAAACGAGTCACGGTTGTTTCGAAACAACATGTTCAGACGGCATTGTTTCGAAACAATCGTTTCGAAACGACGTTGTTTTGTCCCCACATGGGGTTTAAGTTGTTTTGAAACAACACAGTTGTTTCAAAACAACGGAACCCATTGTTTCGAAACAACAGTACGTCATGTGAACATGGCCTTTCTTATTTCAAAACAACCTCTGTTGTTTCAAAATAAGACTGCTGTGTGAACATACCCTAGGAAACAGCACACAGAGGGAGGATGAAGTCAAATTACCTGTTATAATGTGAAAAGAATCCATAGTCACAATTCAGCCCTTCTTTCACACAATTTAATTTGCATATTAGTTTGATTTTAGCTGTTTCTCTTTGAAGTCTTGATGTCCCATTGATTTTCTTGACAACCGTCATTAACAAATCATCAATGGAGTGATTAGGAAGATGGAAGTGCTCAGCAACTGGGTTTTTTTTTTTTTTGTGTTGTGATTTCTGATGTCAGTTTTGTGTGCATTTATTCTTCTGCATGGGGATTGTCCTGTTTATCCAATGTATAAAGGCTTGGGGGCATTTCCGGCTAATGATGGCATAAATCACATTAGTGGATGAGCAGGTGAAGGACCCTTTGATGGAGTAGCTGGCTTGATTAGGTCCTTTTGTGCAGATATGTGAACAGAGTTGGCAGTGTGGTTTGTTGGCGGGATATGTGCCTGCTTTAATGTTTCTGTTGTTGGGTCTGTAGTTGCTGCTGAGTATCTGTTTAAGGTTTGGGGGTTGTCTGTAGGTGAGGAGATGTCTGTCTCCCAAGGCTACAGAGAGTGAGAGGTTATCTTTTAAAACAGGCTGGAGGTCCTTAATGATCTGTTGTAGAGGTCTGTCTTGAGGGTTGTATGGGTGACCAGTAGCGTTTTATTGTTTTCTTTTTTGGGCTTTTCCTGTAGTAGTTGACTGCGGGATACCCATCTGGCTCTGTCAGTCTGTTTCTTTACTTCTCCATGTGGGTACCGTAGTTTTAAACAAGCTTGATAGAGATCCTGAAGACGTCTGTCTCTGTCTGAGGGATCAGAACAAATGCGGTTATATCTTAGGGCTTGGCTGTAGGCAATGGATCATGTGGTGTGCTTAGGATGGAAGCTCAAGGGATGTAGATAACTATATCAATCAGTAGGTTTTCAGTATAGAGTGATGTTGATGTGTCCATCCCTAATTTGTACTGTAGTATCCAGAAAGTGGATCTCCTACATGGTGTGTTCCAGGCTCAATTTGATTGTGGAGTGGAAATTGTTGAAACCTCTGTGGAAATCTTCAAGAGCGTCCCTGCCATGGGTCCAGATGATGAAGATATCATCAATACAGTGTAAGTAGAGGAGAGGTGTTTTGGGATGAAACTTGAGGAAAACCTAAGTAATAGAATAAAATCCAACTCAGGGATGTATCTGCTGGAAGGAGGAATTCTTCTTCAAGTGCTGCTCAGATACATTCAGTAATAGGTGTATGTGTGCCTCAGCACATGCTTGGTCAGAAACCCTTTTTAGCCCTAGCCTGTCAAAACAGGGCTGGCAGCCAATGCCCCCTAGCCAGCCCATGGCTATATATATGGCCACAGCTCTGCCCCTCCTCAGTTCCATTCTTCTGCCCTCAGCAATGGTATCGGAACAGCCCACTCCTTGCAATCGCGCAAGCAGCCTGTTGTTTGCCTTGTGTATGAGCCACTTGCTTGATTGGGAGAACCTCTTCTTGGACGTTGTTCCACCAGAAAGTGCTCCCACACAGCACTTGACTACAGAGCAGGAACAATGCTCCTCCCTGCTGCCTACCATGCCAGGGTTCAAACCTTGTGCTACCTGTGGCAAGGCCTTTCCGCGGCACAATCCCCACAAGAAATGCCTCTGGTGCCTGGGCGAAGCCCATCTGGTCGTTGAACACTCTGTCAGTCCTTTAAACCTAGGACCATAAAAGACAGAGAGCAAGGTGCCGTGCATTGGCCTCGGAGTAAGTGCAGCAGCCTATCCCTGAAGCTTCAGGGCTACATGCAGCACCATGTGCCAGTTTGGCACCAGAACCATCCCGGTGCTGTTCTCCCAAAGAGCAAAAGATGCTCTCAGTACCAGCCTTGGTACCAAAGCGTCAGCACCACTCCATGCCTCCTCAGGACTGGCAGGAGCCAGTGCTGGTTTCCCCCAAACCAGAGGCTTTTGAGGCAGCAAAGGCACTTCTCCTCTTGCCAACGCCTCCCATGCTGGTACTGCCCAGAAAGGCTATGTCTACACTTAGCCCATTATTTCAAAATAACTTATTTTGAAATAACTTATTTCAAAATAAAAATGTTATTTCAGAATAACCAGAATTGAAATAACCAAAAATCCAGTCGAAATAAGGGAAAAGCTGGAATCGACATTGCTATTTCAATTTGGGGGAAGGGCACCATGGGAGGTGTGGCAACATGGCCCCCTCCCTGGGTCATGTCGGCAGCCATGTTGCCAGCCAATCCTATAAAAGCTGGCCCCGACCTCTCTTCCCTGTCCATTCTGGCTAGCAGGACTCTGCAAGTGACAGAGATGGATGCTGCCCGGCTGCCTAGCCTTCACCGTGAGGCTACTAGACCCTCTGTGCATCTGCAGAGTGTTCTCCTGTTGGGGGACAATCTGCTTACAGACCCCGATGCTACCCAGGCTGTGCCCCAGCCTGCCAGCATCCTGGGCCTCAGAGCTGCCCTAGTTCCCCTGCCCCCTTCTGTGCCTCGCCAGGTCTGGGCCCAGGAGACCAGCACAGACTGGTGGGAACAGGTAGTGCTCCGAACCTGGGAGGACGACCAGTGGCGGAGGAATTTCTGGATGACCGGGCCAGCTTCGACCACCTGGTAGCAGAACTCACCCCGCTACTGTGCCGAAGGGACACTGCCATGCATCCAGCCATCCCTGTCAACAAAAGAGTGGCCATAGCCCTCTGGAAGATGGCCACCCCAGAGTCCTACAGGTCCGTGGCACACCTCTTTGGGGTTGGCAGGTCCACCATTGGGATCATCCTGATCAAGGTCACCAGGGCCATCAATAGGATCCTGCTGTGGTGCCACATCATGCAAGGGGAGCTGCAGGACACCATGGACAGCATGGCCACCCTGGGATTCCTGAATTGCATGGGGATACTGGATGCCAACGCACATCCCTGTGAGGGCCCCAGAGCACCGAGCAGCTGAGTAGTGGAATCACAAGAGGTACTACTGTGTCATCATGCAGGCCCTTGTGGACCACCGGGGCGTCTTCCAGAACTGCTACATGGGCTGGCCAGGTAGAGCGCATGATGCAAGAGTACTCTGGAACTCTGCCCTGTACCAGGGCATGGAGGCGGGCACCTTCCCCCCCCCCCATAACGTCAATGTCGGGGGAGTAGAGGCGCCCGTCCTCGTTGCCAACACAGCCTATCCCCTCCGCCCGTGGCTCATGCGCCCCTACGGAGGGCCCCTCGATCCTTGCCGCCAGCTTTTCAATCCATGTCTGAACTGCTGCCGCCAGGTGGTTGAGCGGGCCTTTGGATGGCTGAAGGCACGCTGGAGGTGCCTCCTTACCCACTTCCACCTTGGGGAGGAGACAGCATTGGAGGTCATCAGTGCATGCGTGGCTCTGCACAATTTCTGCAAGCTACAGGGCGAGCCCATTGCAGCTGCCTGGGAGGCCAAGGCCCAGCTCATTGGGGGGGCCAATACGAGCAGCCCGCACCTGTGCCCCCACGGGAGCAGGCATCAAGAAGGGCTGTCACTGTACGTGATGCGCACACAAACAGCTTTGCCATAGAGGAGGACCTCTGAGGGCCAGGCCTACCCCACCACACACCACCCTCTCCCCCCTTCTACCACAGCCAGCCCCCACCCATCCACCCGCACTGTGAAGCACACCCAATAAAGCAAGACACAGTCACTAATATCATTTGTAAACTGTTTATTTTAACATAACAGTGGGGTTGGGGCAAGGAAGGGCTGGAGAGGGTTAGAGGATGGGGAAATGTGCGGGGTCACTGGGGGGAGGGCCTTCAACTGGGAGATAGGGTTAGGGTGGGGGTTCCTGTGGGGAGAGCCTTCAACTGGGAGATGGGGTTAGGGTGGGGGTCACTGGGAGGAGGGTCTGCCATAGCCCTGCCCATGGCCACCCCGGGTCCAGGGCCATCTTGGAGAAGCACCCTGAGGCGGTGCTCCACCAGCTGCTGGTGAGCCGGTGTTGTCAGCGATGCGGCGCAGACTGGTGGCCACATCTGCTACGACTGTGCCAAGGTGCTCCATGGCCACGGTCTGGCGCTCAAATGCAGCCACCAGGCGGTCGTCAGTGGTGGTCCCCTGGTGCAGCAGCTGGAGGGCAGCATCCTGATGGGTGGCCTGCTGTTGCCACCAGGCCTGGGCGGATGCCTCGGCCTGTTCGCCCAAGTCCTCCAGGCTGGCCAAGACTTCCTCCCACATCTGGGGACCCCCCCCTCCTCCTTCTGGGTCTGGGGTTGCCAGGTGGGCTCCGTGCCTGATGTCTAGTGGCTGCACAAACTGCTGGAGGGAAGCATAAAGCAGGGTTGGAGCCTGCTGCCTGCTGGCTTTGCCTGTGTGCAGCTTGTCTGCAGCACACAGCTCCGCCCTGACTGTTAGCAGGAATCTGGACCTGGGTCCTGTGGGACATTGCCCCAGAGGGACGCAGGGCCTAGTGGTGCCCCCAATGTGAGCTGGACTCACCCAGAAGAGTTGCTCGGGGGAGTCTCCCAAGGCCACTTGCCAGTGGTCTGCTCTGCATGCTGTGCACCCCGCCCAAGATGCAGCTGTATTTTTCACACCCATCCAGTGTTACCCAAACTCAGGCATGCAGGAGCCTGTCACCCTGGTGCCACATGTCTCCCAGGTACCCATGCCCATGGGAGGGCCTCTGCCCCCCCCCCCCCCGGCCCTGTGCACTGCCTGTCCCTGTGCTGGACCCCCTCGCTGCCCATGACCTGGGTAGACCTAGCCCTGCCTGCTTGTATGGGACAGGAAGACTCACCAACAGGGGCTCCAGATGTATGCCAGGACATCCCGTCATCTGTGTCGGACTCCCCTGGGGTCGGCACGTTGGCAAGCCAGCTCTCTTCCTCACCGCTGGCGCTGTCCTCACGGGCGACGGGGAAGAGCTCTGGAGTGTCTGGAGCAGCCTCTGGTGGTGGTGGTGGCAGGACAGGAGGCTGCCCGACATTGAGTGATGCCTCCAAGCTGCTGTCTGCTCGGTCCGGTCCTGAGGAGGTGCTGGGGCAGTGGCCAATGTCAACTGCCCTGGCTGGCAGGCCACTGGGCTCAGCCCCCAGGAAGGCATGCAGCTCCTCGTAGAAAGGGCAGGTAGCAGTGCTACCTGCCCCCTGGAGCTTGTGTGCCTCCCTGGTGCGAGCATGGTCCTGCCTCAGGGCCTTGATCTTGGAGCACACCTACTCAGTGGTGCACTCCTGGTCCTGGGACGACAACTCTGCCGCGATGGCGGCATATATGTCCCGGTTCCAGTGGCTAGCCCGGAACCGGGGAAGGATGTCCTGCCTGCTCCAAATGGTGAGGAGCAGCTGGACCTCCTCAGTGGTCCAGACGGGGGCACGCCATCTGCCCCCAGATGCTCCAGAGCCATGTGCTGACATGGCTCTAGAAGCCTCTCAGCATGCTGACAAGGGACAGCTTCCTTCTTCCTCTGGGTGCTGTGCACCCTGGGAAGAAGCTCAAAACGCGTTATTTCAAAATAACTGTTATTTCGAAATAACACTTCCAAACGGTGTTATTTCGAAACAACCGTTTCGGAATAACCACCATTTCGAAACGACGGTACTTATTTCAAAAGGACCGGCTCCGTCCTTTTGAAATAAGAAAACATCATGTGGAGCAAATATCTTTTATTTCTAAATAACTGGTGTTATTTCAAAATAAAAGTGCTGTGTAGACATATCCAAAGAGGGCAAACCGGCCTTCCTTCTGGGTGCCTGGTCGCCCCAAAAAAGGCACCAATCTCTCTCTCTCTGGTCTCGGTACTGAGCTCCCCAGTACCAGAAACAGGTGCCCAGGAAGAGGCCCTCAGTACCATTAGGGGACAGAGCCTAAGAGCCTCCCCTCAGGGCCATACCACTTTGTCTCTGCCAGCACTGCTGACTAAATCCCCTCCCCCAGTGCTGAAGCCGAGCCCAATGCAGCCCCGGGAACCTTCTCGATCCCCAAAGTCTGAGGAGGGGGTCTCAAGGGGGAGTAAATGGCCCCGCCCACAGTCCTCAATACCGACGCCTTATAGGTACCGACCCCATGAGTGGTGTCCTCAGGAGACCTCACCACTCTCCCACAGTACTGATCAGCCTAGACTGGCACCATGTCCTCTGGTACCTGACAGATCCCTTGACCCCATGCCCTGCTCCTATACAGTGGACCTCAAGGTGCATTTTGATTTTCTCCACCGTGTGTGTGCTCACACAGGGTTGGAGGCTTGCTCCTTTGTGGGACCTAGCGACACTCTCTTTAGCCCTGGGCTCATGTTACCTCTGAGCCCATAACAGTTCCCTTGCACCCTAGTGTGAAGGAGATTGCTATGGTGCAATGCCAAACTCCTGCGTCCATCGCCTCGGTCTCTGATACCATGGGACAGAAGTACCAGTTTCCCTGTGGAAGATTTTTCCTTCCTCTCCTACCACCTGACACCATCTCAAGGGGTGGTAGAAGCGGCCTTTGGCCCCAGACAATTTTCCCACAACCCTCTCCCAAGGTCTAGGGAGACAAGGGAATTAGACCTCTTAGACTGGAAGTCTTATTCCACCTCTGCCTTCCAGCTCAGAATAGCCAACCACCAAGCTCTGGTGGCCAGGTATGTCATGGAGGTATGGGAGTCCATGAATAAATTCAGGCATCTAACTCCCCCAAGAGAACAGGGCAGACTATGATGCTTTTGTTGAAGAGGGCAGGCTGGCGTCACAAAACCTGCTGTTATCCGCCTGGGATGCCTCAGACATGGCAAGCCACAGCATGGCTTCTGCTGTGGTCCTGAGATGGGCAGCATGGTCCTGGGAGGCAAGGGTGCACCCCTCCTCCCAGCAGGTCATAATGGACCTCCCCTTCGAGGGGGGGGGGTCCCTCTTTGTGGAAGGGTCACATAGTGCCCTCTGTGGTGCCCAGGACTCCTAAGGGGACCTAAAATACCTGGGCCTCCTGGCCCCCTAGCCACCCTCCCAGGCCATAAGGGGCATCCCTTAATCTCATTGCACTGCAGGTTTCATTTTCCTTAGGGTTCTTCTCCCCACCTAGGACTGCAGAGGACACTCTGACACACACACACCCCGGGACCTCCCATCCCTTGCCCTGAAGGTAAATTGGGTTAACATGATTCTGGGGCTTTATACCCTTCTGCATACTATTCATGGAGCTTTCAGAGGGCTACGGGGTTCAAACTTATATCCCTTGCATTCAAAGGGGAACACAACTCGGTCACAGGGCACTACACACATCACAACTTGCCCCCTGAAAAAAATAACTCTGGTGGCTCTACTGGCATGCCCTTTGGGATCCCTCTTCTCATGTGGCATTCCCTTAAGCAGGGCTGGCTCTACTATGAGGCAAGAAACAGACATGGCTTCAGGTGACAGTTCTTAGGGGTGCCTAGCCCCCCCCCCAAAGATCAGGCTGGCTTCCACCTCTTTAAATCTTTCCTAGAAGCTAAGGCACTGTTAGTCAACCTGCAGCTTAAGTCATGTAGGCAGAGTGCGCTTTAAATCCCCCTGCAGGCAGACACTGCAGGTTTAATGGAATGCATACCTTCACAATGACTCAGAGTCCAGGAGGGAATAACAATAGGTAAGCAGGATTTTGGGGGGGGGGGAGTGGGGGGGACACTAGCCATTGGGGACTGCAGGAAGCTCTAGCCCCGGTGACATGGTCTAAGAATTACAACAAGTTGAAACACTCCCCATCCCTCCTCAAACTCAAACAGCCTGGCCAGGGCTCTCTCCTCTCTTTCATCTTCCCCTGCACCAAGCCCAAGCAAGCAACTGTGACTCCTGGGGGACGAGGAAGACCCGAGGTGAGAGCAGCCTGTTTCTTGAAGTGGCACCCAGGACAGTGAGTTCCGTGGGGTTCTTTGGATTGTTTTTTCAGGTCCAGGTCAGTGGGGAAAAAAGGAGAACAGAGAAAGCATGGGGTACAGGTTTTTTAGGAGTTTGTTTCCCCCATCTTCAAAGCATCTGACAAAGTGGGATTTTCTCCCAGGAAAGCTCATCTAGTTCCCTTCATGGCTGTTGGGGTGGGGGTGGGGGGAAGAGAATACCAGGGCTTGCTTACAGTGATATGATCTGGTTTAAACCCAATGACATGTCTCTAGTTTAAAAAAAAGTTGAACTATACACGAAAGGACAGCATTTCCTAGAGCACTTGGCTTGGCACTTGGGAGACCAAAGGTCTCTTTCTGGCTCTGCCCTGAGCTGTTTGGGAGAGTCACTTTTCCTTCCTGTGCTCAGTTTCCTCACCTGCAAAATAAAAATGGTGATGAGGCTTACCTCCCTTTGAAAAGTGCTTTGAGATCTACAGCTGAAAACTGCTAAATAGACACTGAAATAATCCCTCATTCCTGTTAGATTTAGCCCTTATAGCATTCTTCCTCTCACTGCGCTTTGCAAAAGGGGGCTGAGGAGGGCTTCCCAAACATAGCCCAGACAGTGTGGCTGGGATCTCTCCCCTCTTCTTCCTCCCCCCAAGCCCAAGTGGCATCGCAATGGGGGGGGGCTGAGGGTGGCTATACCACTCCCCCACAATACTAGGAACAGAACAAGGCAATAGACCACAGGGGACAAGGCAATAGACCACATTTATTTGTAAATGTAAAAAAAAACAACAAAAACAACAAAAACAAAAAACCACCAAACCTGACACACAACTACATAATAGCCAGGTTAGTTTAGTTCAGTAAAAATAAATGAGGAATCCTGTGGCATTTTTAAAGACTAACACATTTATTTATCATATGAAGTTTTGCAGGAGAAAAATCCCACTTTGTCAGAGGCTTTGAAGAGATGGGGGAACTTACAGAATAGGATGAAAATAAAAGCAGGGGAGTGCAAGACATGGTATACTGTAACATGACCTGATCCCATTATTATTACTTTATGACTTTTTATTATACAGAGGTCTAATATTTTTGTTGCTGTTCTTTGAGCATCTTTCAATTTTACTGTCTTTCCAATATCAAGAGATGATCTCTCACCAGGGCATTTTAGGACAGTCTGTTACCTTCTCACTTTTGTTGTGGTGTGTGCAGTTCTGTGTATTGTGACAATACAATAGGTCTCTTTCCTCCTCCTCTTCAGCAACATTCATTGTTTGATATTCTACTATCCACAAAAGCTTACCTGAAGGAATCTGTTAGTCCATAAGTTGCCACAGGACTCCTGTTGGTTTTGCTATTCGAATAAAATTGTCAGTGCTTTAGCCATCCTGCTGTAGTTATACCAGTATAACAGAAATACCTCTTGAGGGCTAAACTCTTTTTTTATACTCCTATACAAGCCATGGTGAGGGTTGTCTTGCTTTACACCAGTATAGAGCTGTACAATCTTTGTGTACAGACAAACTCTGAGTCATTTTGCAGTAGACTGCAGCCCTTTAAAGATAATTAACACTTCTTACTGCTTCCTCTCCACCCAGCTCTTTCTCAAGCAAGATATTGATTTATCCACTACTGTTTGTCCCCAGTGTTCCCCACCAGTAAAGAGGCCTGGGCAATAGCTAGGGTGGTGGGGGGCAGGCACTGGGAGGGCTAGGGTGAAACTGTGAAAACATGGGCAGTTTTACAGAATTGTTGAAAATTGCTGAATTGTTTTTTTCAGCATTCCTGAACATAATGCCAATGTAGAATGGGTTTTCTCTCTTACCAATGCTCAGTGGACAAAGGAGAGGAATCAATTATCAATTAAATCTGTGAAGGGTGTTGTATTAATTCAGTATAATATGAATGACATGTCGTGTGAGGAATTTAACTCATATATTCTTGACAATGATAGCCTATAGACAAAAACAGGTTCAGCTGATAAATATCAAGAATAGGCTTAACCATTTTGAATGGTATAATTTGGTCAATTAAATGTTATCATGACATTGCTGACACAAATTGCATATTCACAACAATACTCATTTTATTCTGTTACAGTTTTGTATTATACATCTTTTTTTTACAGTTAATGTGCCCAAGAATATATCTGTTGTTCAACATGTTCTCCATTTTTTTCATACATTTATTAATCATTACCCATTTCCACAACATAGTACAGTAATGACACATATTAATACTATATTTTCTCCATGTCCTCCTTTTCTCACTTCCCTGTCCTCCTTTCCATGGTTTGTTATCTGGTAACCCTACACAGAATTCCTTGTTTGTTTTTACAAAGATATGCTGATTGAGGTAGGTGTGATTCACCCTCGGCAGCCCCCCACAAATTCCATTTCCACAGACACCCAGCCTAGCCTCTGCCACCCATTTGCCCAGAGATATCGATCCCAGCCTCCCCCACCAAGCCCATTAGCTGCATGTACAGCCATACTAACCTCCCATGCCCAGCCCCATGCACCTAAGCCTTCCAACCCCCCCACTCCAATACCCTTAAAAACTCCAGCTTCAGTGTCTCCCACCCCAACCTCCCCCTCTTACTCCATTACTGCAGAAACATGAACCCCAGCCTCTCCACACACCCCAATCCCCCAGACACCCATCACGTCTTTCCCCAACCATCCCTATGCCCCCGAAACACCAATTCTAGCCACCCCATTCACCCTATTTATCCACTCCAAGGACTTAGATCAAGATGAAATGATACAACAACTTGCTGTTGTTAAAGCCTGAAAATTTACCCTTTGAAGCTGAAATTTTACTAAGTAGGTACATGATAAATGTTACTTGTTACTTAAATTTAAATTCATCAGTATTACTTTTTATTTTTGTATTTAGATTAAAGGAATGAATTGATCTTGCTATTTGAATGTTGGTTGTAAATACAATTTGGAAATTCTTTTTAAGCTTATGTGAATGAGATGGGGGGGGGGCGCCAAAGCAAAATTTGGCTCAGGGCACCACAACCCCCTGAGCTAGCCCTGCCCTTATGAATGCCCTCCCGGCAACCCCCTGGGCAGCCCATACCCCCGATAGTTTATGGGACATGCCTGGGATAGGGCTTGTGAACCATCCTTCCCTACCCCGAAGGCCTGCTGCCCTCTCCCCCCACCAACCAAAAGTGTGAATACCAGTACGCTTCAGGTCATGGTATTTGAAGGGCTGGCACCCCCCCCATACAGTCCATACTTCATTAGGCCACTGCTAAGCGGCACAATGGGACACCTCCATGGGGGTTCTTCTAATGGACCGTGCCATACTCTCAGGTGTTTCAGCTCAGGGTCCTCTACTTTGAAGGGGGGGGCTGCTTCCTCAAAAAAAAAAAAAAAACAAGAGGAAGACGAAGAAGAAGTAGCGAGAGGATAACACGGGGGATCCCAATACCAGACACCAACGCCTCCCTTTTTTTCAGAGGATCTCGGTGACTACTGTCCTCGTAAGAACAGTGATAAACACCACCAACTTGTTTGCTGTCAGCATGGGCACCATGGGCCCCTTATCCTCCCATTCAATAGCATTCATCAGTCCAGGTTCAGTCAGGCCTTACTTGTTCCATTAAGGCCTTGTCCTGGGGTCGTATTGGTGGTCATTGCCTTAACTGCTTTATCAGACGCCTGGTCAGGAGCTGATAGGCATTCCCTCACTAGTCATCTGCCCTACCCACGCTCCCACTCTCCTCTCAGGCTCTGACATGTTGGAGATCAATTTAGTTCCATCCCGGGTCGCCCCCAGGGCAACACCTTGGACAGTACCCAGGACCAAGTGCACTGCTTCAGTGAGTTGCGTCATTTTCAGCCCCTGCGCTTGCACAACCTGAGGGCACCTCACTCCTCGCCATGCTGATAATCCCATACCCCTTCTACACCTAGAAAGGGAGATCTAACTATTCCAGGGCCTTCCCGTGGGGACAGGAATCCTTCTCGGGGCAGACCCCTTATGTTGCCTTCTTCGCCTCTTCTCAGTTAGGGGCAATATTCACCTAGTTGGGCAGACAGCTTTTCCCGATTTCAAAGTTTTTCTTTTTCACTAAAGCTTTGTGGAAAGCTCCTTGGCCCTAATCTTCAGTGCCAGGTTCTCACCCACTGACCCCACAAGAGCCACGTTACAGCCATTGACTGGCAGCAGTTCTCTTCTTCCTCTTTGTGTTTTCGACAAATATTTGTCGATACTCTTATCCAGGATCCACGTGTTTCTCCCCAGCTTTGCCCAGTTCAGGCCCACTGTGGTCAACAGCCCCTTAGCTTTGTTGCTACCCCCTCTTTCCATAAGGTGGCATCCCTTTTTTTTCCCCCTGAGAGAATTATCCTCCCATACCCACCTTGATTCTGGGGTACTTGTCAGAGGGAAATAAACATTCCCATCCAAGTCTTACTACCCCTTCATGATTCCTTCTATTTAGTACTTGTGAGGCCTTCAAAACCATCCCTCCCTTCCCTCCTTTCATATGTTCCATGGGGAAAGTTTATGGCCTTGATCCACTCAGGACCTCTATCCATCTGCCTCCCACTCAGTGAAGGGAGGCAGTCAGTTGTGGAGGCAATATACCTTAATCATGGGGCACTGCTTCACATTGTGCCTTCTCCCTCCTTCTAATCCACAACCAGCCAAGTGGAGCTGGTTCCTCCTCCATTCCAGCCATGGGACTTTCTCTTCCCATTGGCATTTCAAAAGTGTTGGTTTGGCCCCTTAGCACAGTGGGCTCATACAAACTTTCCCTGGCCCCACGTTCTCCCCGTACCTTTCGCCACTAGTGGCCACACCTTCATGGGCCTCTGAGGGGACATCCAGTACCTCGGCTGCGGTGTTGGCATTTGCCCACCAGATAAATTGTTCTTGCCGGGTGGTTATTCCATTCCTCCCACACAACCCTTTACCCCTTTTTCCCCTTAGTTGGGTCGATAGAGGGGTCTCCTTCTCTCCCTCTCTCTCTCTTACTGATTCCTGATATAGGTTAGTAGGCCAGCAACACTGGACTGCACCTTTGCCTTCCTATCAAACCAGCTAAGGTATGCATTGTGAGCCTAAGACCAAGGGATGCACCCTGGTCACCTTGTTTTGCCAGGTGCTTTAGCACTGGCCCATTATGTCCTTCATATGGCGGCACCCAACCAATCTGAGATGCTGCCACCATATCTCTTTCAACAATAAGGTGATTCTAGGTCTCCTTCTTCCGTGCAGGTCATAGGCAGGGTACACGTGAGGGCTATAGGTCTCAGTCCTTCCCTGCTTAGGCCAGGCCGTCTTCATCTTGCTGGGTCCTCCAGGCCTGGGGTTTGGCTGCTTCAGAGGCAGCCACACTGAAGGCCAAAAAACAGCCCAACTCCACCCACCCTCCTTCAGTACAGCTAGCAGTCACCTATTACTGAATATATCCGAGCAGCACTAGAAGAAGAACGGTGGGTTACTTACCCGTAACCATCCTTCTTTGAGATGGGCTGCTCAGATTCGTTCAGAACCCTCCCACCATCCCCACAACTTGGAGCTGGCAACTTTTAGGGACTGAGAAGGGGCTGGGCTGAGGCCATATATATAGTCATGGGATGTCCAGGGGGCCATTGGCTGCCAGCCCTGTTTTGACAGGCTAGGGCTAAAAAGGTTTTTGACCAATTGTGCGCTGAGGCACATACACCTATTACTAAATGAATCCAAGCAGCCCATCGCGAAGGACAGTTACCAGTAAGTAAGTCACCATTATAACAAGGTCCCACTCTGAAGGGGAGTGGATAGTCCCATTGTGTTGCTGCCTTATGCACACTGCCAGCAACAGGGCTCACCAGACCAAGCAGGGAGGGCTAGCACCCTTCAATCACAATATTGTGGACAATTGTGTGTTCATGGCGACTCATGCAGACCCAGGGAGCAGATGAAGAGCAGAGGTAAAAGTGGAACCCAGCGGGGCTGCTTTCAGTTCCTGGGATTTGGCAGTGGAGAAGGGAGCAGGACCTGAAGGGACTTGGACAGGCTCAGCAGTAGATAGGAACTTCCAGGACCTTTCTTTCCAGCCTGGCATTGGGTCTATTCTCCTTCCCCTATTTCAGCACTTCCATCCCATTTCTCCAGCCAGTCACCCTCCCCCCCTTTTTCAGGGAGCTACCACACATACACTCCAGGCTATTACATGCAATTTCGGAGACTTGACATACTTCCTGATTTGAGACAGGAGTATGGCATGTGAGATCACCCTCTGCATGTTCCATGCTGGTGATCTCAAATTAGATGTGTAGACAGAAGCAATAGAAGCCTCAAGAGAAAGGATGAAAGCTATGAGGAATTCCCACCCCACCCCACCCCCCACCGCAGCCAAAGTTGCTGTTCGGTTTTCTGGTGGCAGCCACTTTTATCCCAGTGGAGGGTCACCAGATGGCAGAGGGGTACAGAACTGGATCCTGAGGAAAAAGTTTGACAACCACTGTACTAAGGGGTCCTTGTCCCAAAGGACAAGTGGAGGTGAGCAGCATGGGGATGGGCATGGGACAGCAGCTGCTGTCAGCCTGCACTCCAGCTTAGCTAATGGGTGACCCTGCCAGCAGGTTCAATAATTTGGGGATCTTGGAGGGCAATTACCGCACCAGTGGGGTACAGTTTAATCTGTATTAAAAATGGGTATTGATGCAAAATGAAGTGTATATGTATGAGGTTTGTCACAGCTTTTTCAATGGGGTTTGTGAAATACACTTAACTTTATGAGATGGAACAAGTTGGGGGACAATGGCGGTTCTCAAACTAACTTGACCTACCAATCACAGTGGCTTAAAAGATGCTCTAATACCATACAAGTGAAGGGGTACAGTACAGACTCAGTGTGCAGCAGTAACAATGATGAGTGAGAACAAGTGGGGGAACAGGAGTTTTCAGGTTGGCACAGAGGGGGCTGCATGGCGGGAAAAAGAGCTGCAGGAGTGGGGAGGAAGGGGTGGTGGAGCAGCGGCTGGGGGAGCTGCAGACAGAGAAAAGAGCTGCGGGAAGCGGCAGAGGCAGGAAAAGAAGCCACGGGAAGCGGCAGGGGCAAAAAAAGAAGCCACAGAAGGTGGCGGGGGCAGGAAAAGAAGCCGCAGGAGGCAGCGGGGGCAGGAAAAGAAGCTGTGGGAAGTGGCAGGGGCAGGAAAGGAAGCCACAGGAAGCGGCAGGGGCAGGAAAAGAAGTCGTGGGAAATTAAGAGGGGACAAGGAAAGTTTAAGAAAAAAAGGTTTATTTAACCAAGGAAGTCAGAGAGCGGAAGGCAGAACGGCTTAGCAAAATGACTCTAAGGGTTACAAACTAAATGAAACAACCTTACCATCTATCTTAACAATTCTAAGGCTTACAGATTAAACTAAACAATGTTGCAACTCGAAATAGTACTTCTAAGATAAGTTCAAACAAATCAGAGGGGAGAGATACAAGCAATACAGAACAGTGGCAAACAAGTAGAAACATGGGAACTTCTCTTTAAAAAGTGGAGAGCGGAACAACAATCTAAAAAGGAGAAGCCAGAACCCAAAAAGGCAAGCCTGCTCTTAGGAGCATGGGCCTGTTGGAGCTGGGAGAAAGAGCAATGGCAAAACAGCAGCCAAAGGGGAGGCAATTTATTTTTAAAGAAAGCTGCAGGGGCAGGCTCTTGCCAATTCCACCAGCAGCAGCAGCAGCATTACAGACAGGAGAGAGAGACACTTGTTACTTGGCTGGCAGTTTCAATCGTGGTACGCTCGGGGGAGAACTCGTGAGCGGAGGAGGTCAGTGTCTGGGTGATCAGGCCAGGCAGGATGTCAGGAACCATCCTGCCTGATCAACCCAAACCCTGAGTTTTTAAACTGTTTGTTTCCCGCCAGTTGCTATGATTGGCCACAGTTACAGGTAAGGGGGAAACTCAGGTGGGCATGACTCATGCCCTCACTATTTCAAAGATCTTGCAATTTGGCAGTGCCCACCTACGCCAAGCACCATCGAACTCAAATGGGTGTCAACGGCCATCTAGTTCAGTTGAAGGGCCCATCTGCTCCCCTCCACATACTTCGCATACCTAACTGATGGCCCAGGAGGGGCGGCCATCCAATTAACTTAATGGGCAATGGACAATGGGAACTCTTGTTCTTTGCTTCTCTCCTGCAGCCCCTGTGCTTGTGACACCAGCCCCTCCTAGGGTGTGCCCAGCCCCAACCTAGAGGAGGAGGAGGGGTAGGTCCAGGGAGGAGATACTCAAGGACCACCTCCAGCTGGCTGAGCTTGCTGAGGCAGACCTCCAAGTCTGGCAGGAACAGGAGCGAAAGGAGGAGCACACCCACCACAGGTTTGAGCAGTCCCAAACAGACTGCTTGATCAACCTCATGGAGCACCAGACCCATTCCCTGGGAGTTCCTGGCATATGGCTGGTGCTTTCATTGGGCTGAGGACCCTCCTGCCCAGGACCCCATCAGCAGCCCTCCCCACCAGCAGCCCAGGACTTGGCGTAGCCAGCTGCAGTCCCAGGACCTGCCAACCCGAAGCCACTAGGCACCCGCCTCCCACCCCATCCTACTCCCCTCAGTCCCCCTGAACCTTCCTCATTCCCTTTGACCTCCCCTCCCCTCAAACCCCTTCACTTCCCCCAAACCCCCCAACCCCTACAGCTCCAACAACCCTCAACTCCCCCCCCCCCCAGTTTCTCCCTGTAAAAAAACACATCTAAACCATCATTCTGTGTGCAGTGCATCCTTTTATTGTGTTGGGGACAGGAGGAAGATGGGGGGGTGGGAAATAATGGGTGGGTGGGAGTGGTGACACCAGCTGAAGGCAGATGCTCTTCCTCATCTGCAACTTCCTCAGCCAGTGGTCATTGCCCCAGGTGGTGAGACCGATCCGGTGCCACCAGTCACTGCTGATTTCCTGTGCCCAGATACGCAGGTGCACGGAGGGCACCCTGTCCACACCAGCTCCCACGGAGGGTAAGGGGGTCAGCCTGCTGTGTCTTGCCCCTGCACTGGCAGTTGCCCTGCAGCACCTGGTCCAGAGCCAGAGGAGTCTGACCAATGCATGGCTGTATGGAGTGCTGTGCTGGCACATTGCTGGGGCACGTCAGGGCCCCTGACCTCTCTGGGCTCCCTGTTGCCACACACAGTATGGAGGGTGGTGTGGTCACTTGCTTCTGTTGTAAAAAAGTGGCTGGGAGAGAGGAGCACTTCTGCTGTGGTGCACTGTGGGCCAGCTACCCAAAATGCACCACTCCTAAGGTGACCTAGCAGCTTAAAGTAGATTTTATTAAACCAGTTTAACTGAGCCCTCTAGTGTAGGCATAGCCAATGACCTTAAACAGAAATTAGGCTCCTAAGTCACTTTGGCAAATCCTATCCCATGATCAAACTCACACTGCTTTCAAGGAGAAAAAGGAAAGATGTAAATGCTGAGCATCTTTAAAAATTCCAGTCATCCAGGATGAAGCCCCTGCCCCACTGAAGCCAATAGAATTTTTGCTATTGACTCAATGGGGCTGGGAGTTCACTTTTAATGTTTGCAGAACTTGCAGTGGTGTTTTGAGGGATGGTGTTTTCCACTGAACATGATAGAAGACAGAAGGTCCCCTGTTTCAGTATCTCAAAGTCAAGAAGTTTTTTATAAAGTTCATCCAAAATCTTCCATTGAATTTCATTGCATTGCTCCTGGTTGCCTCACCCTAATGTGCTTAAACCCTTCTCACACATGAATCTAGCATGTCCTCCCAAGTGATCACTTGTCAGCCTGTCAACATTTGACTTCTGTTCATTTCCATGCATCACTCCCTCTCGCTGTTCTTCTCTGAACACCCTACAGCTTTCAATGTCATTCTAGTTGTAGAGTGTGCTGAGGGGAAAGTAATATTCCAGATACATCTGAATTGCTTGCTATGGGTACAGATGCAGCAAGTCTCTGGCCATAGGTATAGAAATCAACCATTTTATTAGAGCTGCATTATAACTATGTGTTACAGCATTCACTCCAGCTGGGATAAGTTCTGTCACTCCTGCACTTTCTAGGCCAACTAAGCTAGTCGTCCTTCACCAGACACATCACTGACCCTACTGGGGCACAAAAAATAACCAACCGGCTCTGAATCTCTTCAGTGGACCCAGGGTTTTGAAAATAAACCTGCAAAACTCAATGGCCCCTGTGGCCTTTACAAGAGCCCAGCATCCAAATTACTTACCATGTAGGACTCAACTTCTTAAAGGTGCAGAGTTCATGTACCACATTACAGTCCTATTGTGGGTGATTCATTAAAAATGTATGAGAAGAGTCAGTTCTGGGGTCTCAGTGAGGATTATCTGTCTGGGGATCCATGAAAAATCCTTTGACCCCTGAAGGTCAAGACATTTTCCTGAAACTTCACTCTCAACACCCTTTTTTTAGGTTGTTTTTGCTTGACAGGGCTTGCCCAGCTCTGCATTACATGTACAAAACAGCACAGACATGCAATACTTTTCCATCACTATGTTACACAATGCCTTCTGTTACCAGTGGAAACATAGCTGATTTATTGCCAGCCACTGATCATTCCATGCCACCAACAATCTGGGTGGAGTCTTTTTCCCACATGTGGAAACTAAGGGACAAAAGTGAACCAAAAGGTAGAGCTATTGTTAGCATTGTTGGGTTTACTCAGAGCCAAGTCATTTCTTTGGAGATCTGATGCACAAATAAGGCCAGAGACAGAGAGCATGGCAGCAGAGGCTAGAGAGGAAACTACTACCAGTCAGATCCCTTCATGCTTTCTGGCTGTTTGGGGGAGATTTTCACGACAAATAGGAAAGTAGTACTAAACAATCAACTCCCTGCCTTTCAGTGGGAATGGTCACATCTCTGCCATCTGTGCCTTTAAATATCTCCCCCTTTATACAGGACAGTGGGTTGGTTTGTCTCGCTACCACAGAAAGGGGCTCCGCTTATTTATGTAGGTGTAAAGGAGTATCTCCCCCAAAGTGAATGGAGTTATTCTGTGGTAAAACTGACAGTACAATCAGAGTCAATGCATTGGTCCAGCCCACATAATTCAACGGCTATGAAAGTTTGTCAAGGCTATAAACCTGCTGCCTAAACTGTTTGTCACTGTGATATATAAGTCCCACTTTAAAACAGCTTGGTTAATTGCTGAGTGCTTTTTTCACACACACAGCATGGAATGCCTTTTACAAATATCACAATTCCATGGACAAAGTATTGTCCTTCAACTGGACACAAAGGGTCAGATTTTCAAGTGCGCAGCAACCAGTCAGGGCCACACTTGTGAGATGGCTGGGTTCTCATGAAGGCACCTGAATAAGGGCCAGATTTTCCCAACTGCTTTGGTCCAGCTGTGGGACAGGGATTTTTCAGGACTCTCAGCACCCATGGGCACAACACACACTACACTCTTCTCAGAAACTGGCTCCAAAAAAACGTGAGATGAATCTTGATCTCTCATGAGCATCTGCTAACTCCTGAGGAATTGTCTCCATGTACCCAAACACCAGTTGGCTAGCAGCCCTGTGAGAACAGCTTCATTAGAGGACTCCCAGCTGAGTTTGGTCAGGTGGGAAATCCCAAGAAGGGCACATCTTAGCTCTTCTTTCTTTTAAATGATGTCAACGATTTTTTTTTAATGACCTTCCACTGCTAACCAGTGGAGTAGTGAGTCTCCATTGCATGTCCCCATTGGGGAGCTTTGCTTATTTCCTGCAGCTAACCTGAATCAGTCTGCAGGTTGCCCAGTCCTTGAAATGCAAAGCATCCAACGCTCCTTGCTTTGGGTGTAACCTGTGTTCAGCAACTCTTAGAACAGAGGAAGAGAAGATGTACAACCCAGTTTTCACAGCTCATGCCCTCCTGACAGGCAACTGTAATTCAACCAGGTGCTAATCAGTTCCCCCACTCCTACCTCTGAATGTTGGGGGTGAGGGGAAGAGTAGGGAAGCCTTCCTGAGCTCCTGCACATCTGTCAACACTGGATGGTCACACGGGATCCTGCTTAGTGCCACCTTCTCTTCTCTTAAGGTTCTTACATCTGGTCCCTCACAGTGTGTGTCTGAATACCTACTGTGTGGGCAGCCCCCTTGGGCAGAGCCTTGGCTCTCCATTTACTATAGTTCATCCAGCCCAGCATGGGCTTGTGTGCTGTGTAATACACAACACCACAATAGTCCAGGCAATTCAGCAGAGGGTCACTGGACTGCAGGTCTGATGCTGTCTTGATTAACAGCTAAACTTAAGGAGAAAAGAGATTGTGAACATTTCTTCTCTCTGGGTACTTCTAAAGGGCTCATCCCCTGAGATGTAAGCACCAGGGACTATTTGCCTGGAGTCCCCAATCAAAATCAGAGACAATCCTTGCCCTGAAGAGCTTGCTATATAAGTAGATAAGACAGAGGGGAAACAAAGGCACAGAGAGGGGGAGACATGCCTTAACCAAGGTAACCCAGCAGGCAGCTGCTCTCCTGGCTTTCCTGAGCCCCCATGCAGTGCCATGCCCCCCACGCCCAACCAGCCCACCTCTCAGCCTATCCCACTATACATCAGTCCTCCGAGTGAACTTCAAGTATCCTGCTGTTCCCCTTCCCTGCTGGGTGACAGATGGATTGAGTTGATGCTCAGTGGGTATAGGTGGCACCCAGTGAGGGCTCCCTGCTCTGCCCAGGCGTGTCCGCAGAGCCTGACCTGACAGTGGCTCCTTGACCCTCTTAATGGTCCATTCAAGGGGAGAAGGAAATAACACCAAGCCCTTATTGTTCAATAATAGCCATGAGTTGCTTGGCTCTGGGGAGAGGAGGAGGCACCGCTGATGTCATTCAGCTCAGCAGGATGTGTTCTTTTCCTGCACCATCTCCTGATAAGGCTCACTAGTTGGGGGCCAGGAAAAGATGTTCCCCTATGGCATAGCAAGGAGGCACCATTAAGTACATGATGCCAGGGCTAATGCCTTCCCCTGAGGGACTCAGAACTGACCATGCTGGAGACAGGTTAACAGGCTAGATTGGCAAGTGATCTGACCCAGCATGGTCACAGAAAGAAACAGCACCTTCTGGCATCTGGAATGAGGTTGCCTGTCTAGTTCCACCCTCTAGAACCTGACGATAAAAGTGTACCATTCATAGCACATGCTATGGTCAGTAACATCAGCCTCAGGGTTAAATGACCCTCAAAAAGTGTTTCAATTAGCTGTTCAAGTACTTATTTAGCATTATCATTGCTGCTTTTGGCACTGAACAGTAATATCAAAGCCTTTTCCCTCCCCAGCTTGCCTGAAGTTTGGTCCCAGACCATGAATCTGTGACAGAAGAGCTGGAGGGAATTAAGGAACATTTATAACACTGAAAAGAATGTATGTGAAACTACAACATCAAAGCTTCCCTGCCTGCTTATCTAAGCATGTCTGACCATTCCTGGTTTCCTCAGCAGTCTGTAGTGATCCCTCAAAAATTTTTCATTAAAAGACCTGGCAGATACCACCCCCTATCACACTGTTTTCCTATATAGCCCCTACTAAGATTTGCCAGCCCAAGGCTGCCCTTTTATAGGAACTTTTCCCCAACAAGCCTTTTAGGGGTTGGCCCTTTAAATTTGGCAGGCTCAGGCTCTGGTTTAGGCTTGAGAAGTTTGTAGTTAGTTCTGTTTGAGGCTGCTTATTTATTAGTATGCACGCTTGTGTTGGTTATGTTTTCTTTCTCATTTCAAGGGCTTGTAGGATAGCATGTTATCATGATGGGGTTTTGAGAGGGTAGGAGAAGGTAGATAAGGGGGCTCATTATACAGTCAGTGACTGCTGAATTTTGCAGACTAACCCAGCTAATGTGGTAAATAAGGTGTCAAAAATAGCTAGGAATCCAGGAAATAGTTTTTATGTACTGAAGTACATTAGCTAGCTCACCTAGCTGGAGTAACTCTTCTTCTTGAAAAGAGACTCTAAGATATGCTAGCTTTCATTAGAAACCAAAAGATACTTTCTTCCTACTGAAACAAACAAGGAGTCCTGTTGTACTTAAAGACTAAGAAATTCATTTATTGCAGGAGTTTTTGTGGGAGAAAATTCCACTTTTTCTACCACAAAAGCTCATGCTGTAAATAAACTTGTTAGTCTTTGAGTACCACAGGCCTCCTTGTTTGTTTTGCTGACCTAGACTAATATCACTGACCCTTAAGAACTTTTTTTCCTAATGCAGATCAGTCAGGGTAGTCCTTGCAAGTAGTCCATCATGACCTTGTGGCTAAAGTAGGACATATGTAGGAATTCTGTGATCCAGGTTCCATTTCTTGTGTCTGCTCTGACTTTTTGTGTGAGCTTGGGCAAATCTCTTATAGCTTGAACTATTCTGTAGGAAGAGGAGATCGTTCCCATTTATCACTATTTGTAAAGTGTGTTGAGACTCATGGAAAGTGGGATGGTTAAATAACTTTAACCATTTAGTGCAATTCTGAATGGTTATGGACATCTCTGTGATTGTTGGTGTGACTCACAGGCTGATTGCTTTTACTTGTCTGCTCCTTAGACATAGCTGGCACCTCATACTTTACACCTATGATAATCTGAACTCTCATGACCTGTTAAAACTGGCACAGATCAGAGAGCCTTTGAAGAGGACTTGGACTCTGCCTGGCCTGTGATGGAGCAGTTAATTCTCATTTGATCTGATAGTAGGGGCTTAATTAGTACTAGCGACCATCAGGGAGGATTACCTGGAAAGCGGAATCCATTTCCACCCTCCACTAGAAGGGTCTGGGGAAAATAAGGTGTCTTGAGGCAGAGATGGGAGAACCCTGAGAGGCATTTCAGGAGTTCCTGGTGAGGGAAGGAAGTTACACCTGCTAGGATGGCACAGCCTAGAAGAACTCTGCAGGGCCTGGGTGACTCTGCTGAGGCAAGCCATTGCAGAGCTAAGGAAGTGGCTATCAGAGGGTGCTGGAGGCAAAGATACAGGCAGGTACTATGGTGGTGTGTGCAGCCCTTACAAAACCACAATAGCTAGGTAGCAAACTCTTCACTGGGGGAGATTAGACCACAATGCTTGAGCTTTCTCATGGTGCAGCCACCTCCAAGGGATGCTTGCAACCCATGTCCATCAGCATGCCCCAGAATCCTTGGTGCTGTGCCATGCAGCCTCTGAAAAGTGTGTCAGGATCTGGGGGAAGGCTTCAGGATTTTTGAGGATCTGACCACAAGTAACTAAAACAAGCCAGGTCAGGGCAAGACCAGAGAAAGAAAACTGGCAGGTGAGGGTTGTAGAGGGATGTGGAAGAAGAAGGAAGCTAACTTGAGATGACAAACTTAAGTTTATTTAGCTGTGTACTCAGGTCCATGAAGGGCCCAGCATGCTGTGAACGAGTGCCATCTATTGGCTTAAATTAGCACTAGCAAATGCTGTCAGAGCAAGACAGAATACTAAGCTTTAGCAAAGTCAATGCAGTGGTCTAAGTGGTTGGGTTTTACTCTTGGAACAGAAATGCTCATGTTCTGTTCACTTGTTCTTGGAAACCTGGAAAACCTGTTTCCAGTATTGTGGATGTGCAGGTGTCCGTATAGAGGCTTAGGAGTAAGGGAACAATGTATGTACTGCAACCAAATGCTTGATCTTGTGAATGTGTCTATGAATAAAGCACAACATATTGTTTACACCTTTTGGCTAAGAATCTTAAAACACTTCAACAATGCTTGAAGAGCATCCATTCCCTCCTCCCACAGGATATCTGAGTTTCTTTAACTTCTCCAACAATGAGATGTTGCTGTGCAAATTCGCAATCCAGCCATTCAGAATGACTACTCTCTGATACCTCCATGGGTGCCCTGCATGAGATGTCATTGTGCTAGCAAGGAGTTTTCAGAGGTTCTGGGCACTGACAGCTACTGTAGAGCTGAATTCTGGTGGCTGGTGCCTGTGAAAAAGCTGGCCTGGGGGTCTCGGTTTCTAATTTTTTGTCACTTTTTAAATGCTTAGCTGTATGTCCACTACTGCATGATCAATATTACCTAGCCTAGTCAAGCAAAGTGCATGTTGAATTTAGTGGGTGCTTTGCTTGAGCAAAGGATGGATAGGTAGGACCTGCCTATCATTTGCACTAAGGGCCCTCGGTGCCTCTCTGGCAATGGAAAGGGGCTCTAAGGTGTGAATAAATGGCATTTACATCAATTCCCCATCCTGTGATGGGGTGTGCACCCTGCACATGCAGTAAAACCATACAGTCACAGAAGGTTAGGGTTGGAAAGGATCTCAAGAGGTCATAGTTCAAATCCTGCTTAAGCAGGACCAACTCCCACTAAACCATCCCAGCCAGGGCTTTATCAAGCTGCACTTTAAAAACCCGTAAGGATGGAGGCTCCTCCCACTCTCTAGGTTACCCATTCCAGGAATAAAAGGAGGAGAGCCTAGTGCAGTGCAGCTGGCCATGAGCTGGTACACCTGTGGTGAAGACACTCAGAGAATTCTCTCTTGCCTACCAGAATGGTGGCAAGGAGCCTTAGTGTAAATAAGGATCAAGGTGGCAGAGATGAAGGCCAAAGGGACCATTATAATCCTCATTTGTCCTCCATCACTTAGGTCCATGGGAAGGGTGTACTTGCATGGTCTCTGGTACCCCAGCCTCTTTAAAAGTACTTGCCCAAAAAAATGCAATTAAATTTCAGGAACTAAAGAATTTTAAAAACTCCAGATGTGTCTAACACATCTCCTCCAATGTCTGCTCCAGTGTGGCTGCCTTTTGCCTTAGTGCATTCCAGACAGTGCTCTTTCTTGTGCCACTGGCTGAGAACATGCTGAGGTCCTTGGGAAAAGTCTCTAAGGAGAGGGGGAATTAAGCCCTTCAGTGAGTTTCATGTTCTCTCTCTGTCTGGTCTCATGTGAACAGACTGGATCCCATGTTTCAAGAGTGGCAGTTTTATAGCTGGCTGCTATGAGTGGTGACCTGGGGAACAGAGGTTCAGGAGCTTTGCCAAGCTACAGTGGGAGGAGAGAAAAGAAGAGCATATTCACTCCAGGTTCAGTGTGTTTGAAACTGAATCAACGTATTAATGCTACCACTAAAAAATTAAGATCTGTTTGTTTGCAAAGAGCTGGGAGGCCAGAACATATTTATAGGTGAACCCAACAAGGTTCAGAAAGGCATCCAAATACACTTCTCCACTCATGCTTTCACCTGGAAATCTTAGTAAATTCCTAATCCTAGCATTTCCCAGTCATGGCAAGATGTCTGAAGCTCATAGGCTGAGGGCTCCCTCCTAAGCTATAAGTGTGGATATGAGATACTTAAGAAATTCTATGGCCCCTGCCCTGAGGAGTGTTCTGTTTTAACTTGGCTGCAGGCAGTACCAATTGTACAAGGAAGAGAGCAGAGAGGGTGGTGACTTGGCAAGTCATGTCCCTGTTCTGTGCCTCAGTTTCCCTAATTTTAAAATGGGGTTGCTGCTGCTGCTTCCCAGCCTTAGCAAGGGACTAGGTGTTGTACGATCGGGGTATGTTAGATATCTTCCATCCAACTTTCTGTGGGCCTAACTGCCTCCAGAGCAGATTCAGAGTTATACACGTTACTGAGGACAAGAGCCCCAGCACAGTGAAGGGACCTTGTCAATTTGTGATAGCTGTACTGCCTTAGTTAGCGATGTCAAGAAAATGCCAAACCAGCAGACCAGACTGAGAACATAAGTTATCCAGTGCTGTGTGCATATCTGCATCATCCTCTGTGGGGACCTAAAACCAGGGAGAGGTGATCCATAAGTGATCCTATCTACGGCATGCCAGGAAGAGTCTGACAGCTTAAGCCAAGGTAGTCCTTTTATAGGGTTATGAGGCCATCATGAATATCCATGATGTTCGGTCCCCTCTAGCCATATCTAAATTTCCTCATCCTAATCGTGTCGGGGTGGTCTTCTCCCACAGACTGCTATACCATTTACCTCAAGCTAACTAGCATGTACATCAGTTGGTTACTGCAACACTCTTGTGGCAGAACATCAGTAGATTTCCCTGTCTCTTGAAATAGCCAAAGCTAGCATCAGCTGGTATCTTGTAGCTACCTGGCAGCACTTTAGCCATATAGTACTTGTTTATTACAATGTTCTGTCTGGGGACATCCTCTGATCAAAGGTTGCTGCTGGCTAACTGCCTACATAAAACCTTTAGGCTTCAATCTCAATTAGTTTGTCTAAGTAATTGTCTTATAGGCTTACAGGACTGTAGGCTTTTTGTTACTGCTTTAACTTAAACCTGTATCTTGCCAAGCAAATACCTATGCCTATGGGAAATCTGTGGGAGGAGAGCAGAGAGTCATGACCAAAGAAGCTCAAATGTGGCAATGAACACAAGGCACTGGGAAGGAGGAGACTTACGTCAGGTTCATAAGGCAATGTGATAAAAGGTATGAAGTCAGAATCACAGGTGTGGGCTGTGACCCTGTTACTTGGTCATTCCGACAGTCAGTAGAAAGGGGCATGACACTATTTTACTAATCATGGATGATTCCTAGACAAGCTATAGCTCTGTGCCAAAATCTGTTGTTTCTTCATTCTTCCTCCCAGTGCAGAAATGTTTGTGCATCATCTCCTGCCAGTTTCTGGAATAGGGGGACAATTATGTAGAGAAATCTCTGTCCCATATAGGACTAGGCAATCCACAAAGAAGGTTGGTCAGTGTCATCTGTGTATGAATGGGGGGGCACAACTGAAGCTAATCTGTTCTGGGCAGAACTTGGAGTGGAATTTCTAGAGGTTTTTTTGGGTTGTTGCAGAGATCTGGCTGGGAATTTAGAGGGGATGTGTCCTCAGAACACTAACTGGGGGAAGGATTGGGCAGAGTGTCAGCAGGGTAGAGCCGTCTAAAAAATACTGACAGAGCCTGTTATGGGATATCTTATCCTTCCTCCACTCTGCCTTTGACTGAAACAAAAAAGCTAAGAATAGCAGCTTTTTTTTCCTTTTGTAAATCAAGCTCAGTGTTTCAAACTTGTAAAACTGGTGAGTGGGTAGCATGTGTCTGGATTCCTTACCCCAGCCATCATCTGTTCTTGCAAATATCCCCCGCCTCTTGGTTTTGTACTGTATTCTCCAGGACATAACATCGTTTCTGACTGCATAGCACAGTCAGTATGAAATCCAGTTAAACTCCTCTTTGGCACTACTGATTACCTGGACAGATGTGCCCTGAGAAGACTTTTCCAGAGGGTCACTTTAATTAATATACTTTAATTTCTTCCCTGCAAATTTGGAGCTGAGAGAGAGGTCATTAGATTTAAAGACATGTCCAGGTCTCTCTTCTCTTCTGTCAGTAGGTGTCAGCATTGATTCTTGTCTTCCCTGCACAGGATAAGAACAGTCATATGGAGAAGACTTCTGCTTTTTGAGCTTTTCAGGACTGAAGTAATTGTCTTTTATGGAAACCATGAGAACAAGAAATCTTGTATATGCAGCTGTGTTTAAGGACAATTGTTGGAGACTTAAATTTCACATCATGAATGATTTAAATGTATTGCCTTAGTGCTAGTAACCTCTTTCAATGCTTCTTTTGAAGTTTTAATTTGCTGTTTCACTCCATTTTGGTGACTTGGCTCATAGCACATCATGCCATGCTTGGGTCTCTGTGTTGCCTGTTTGCCTTGGGATGCAGCTAAAGTTGTTGGTGACAATACTAGAAACTGTTGAAAGACCTGGAAATGAGTCAACCTGGCAGGTGCCTCACCACTTCTCTTTTCAAGGTGTTTAAAATCAGCTGGGAGGTTCTTGCTGTCAATTGCTGGGACAGATGGCTGTGATCTCTAGCTGGGAGGTGTCTCTACAGAGCTCCCAGAACAAACTACCCCTGTGGTATCATCAGAGCACCAGATTAGCAAACTCTAGGCTGCAGTAAAAGAAGTATTTAAATACTTACTTTTAATGTAGGTCTTCTCCACTTTTTTGACCACATGGATGCTCATTAAACCTTAGATTTTCAGTGCAAATTCCCACTGATCCCCAAAAGGACTTACTCAGGCACTTTTGAAGCATCCCCTGTCAGCTGTTAATATTTACAGCACTGGGTTTGATGACCCCTTCCTCAAGGAGAGCCTCAGAGGAGATGACTGAGGTGCTCAAGATTCAGATAGAAAAGGAAAACGTGTTTTGAGAATTCATCAGGTCATTTTTCTCTGGGCATATTAGTCATAGTTTGCATAGCTAAATGGGATAAGGAAATTCACTGGTTTTTTACTACTATCCTTTCCTGTGTTACTCTAAAGGAAATCCCAAGGTTTTGAGGATGTCAACTCATTCCTTTTGATGAGCAATTATGAGCCTTAAGACAGTGTTTTCTATCTGGCTGTGCACAGCTTCTTGCATTGCTGAACTGTGTACCAAGCCAACTCCTCCATGTTTCTATCATCTACTGCACTCAAATCCATGCTCCATGGAGGGACACCTGCTTTGAGTGCTATGAAGAGAATATTAATTACACAGCACGTTGCTGCTAGCTGCCTGTGTTCCAGTTCCAAACCATTAATGAAGCAAACAAAAGATAACTGACAAAGTTACATGGGAGGCATTTGAACTTTGCTGTGTGCCTGTGAGCACAGCTATCAGAAGCAAGGGGGAGGAAGTCTGCAGAAGGCAACTAAAGGGCAGTCCGCATTTATTGCCCTCCACACAGTCTTCACAGCACTGCCTTCACAAATCACAGGGCTCAGACCAGCACCTTCTCTCTGCAAGTGCCAGACATGGTAAACACTATTCTCACATTGCACACAGTGTGATTCTTGCATCAGCTACAAAATTCCAGCTTCAAACAGAACTCCTGTGCAAATGCAAGTTTATCATGAGAGAAAGGGGCCCAGCCTAGCTTTTGGATCTAGGTTTCCAACATACTTTGGAAAAGTTAAGAGCTGGGGGATGGAGGTGCTACTTCAGTGTACTCCCTAACTGTAATGGGCTCTTTGAAAGCTGTATCAGGTGTGGCTTCCTGGAAGGCAGGAAATAGGGCTGTCACAAACTTTAATGCTATATTTGGTGAACATTTTTCAGACCCTTGTTTTCTGCTCTTTAGTACCCTTGGTTTCATTCCCACCCACAAGAGAAAACTATATCTAAAATGTTTCTAACTGCAAGTCAATAGAGGGCCCATGTCAATCTTCTGCTATAGGAGCACATCTCTTGCTTGTGTTGGTGGTTGTCAGGACCGTGTACCAAAAAGCATGTAGGTCAGAAGGGTGCCATTATGATCACATCTTAGCCTGGGGATGAATGCAGCTACTTGCTCTGCTTATACATATAAACACAGACCTAGAACATCCCCAACTTTACATTTGTCAGAGCCAAGAAGAATTCACCCATCCAAAGTTTGTCTCTTTATTGACTATACATTTTTGAATGACAGATGAGCACCCCTGAGTTGCTCCATCAGCCTTCCTTCAGCAGCACCAAGCACCCAGACTCATTGAAATCACTGGCATATGTGAGTGCTCAGAACCCAGGTGCTGAAACAAGATGGACCTTGCCCCCTTTGGAAATCCTCAGCTTCTTTTCTCTATTCATGCTCTAAATTACTTTGTTTTAGTGACAGTCTGGCCCATCCTGGGAAGTGTTATCCCACTAGTTCACAGGTCACTTGAAAAGCAACATGGCCTGATTGTGATCTTCCACTAGGATAACCATGGTACTGTATAGTGTCCCAGTGGAGATGAGCCATTATTCTTAGGTGGTTTATGAAGACTGGTGTCAAAACCATACTGCTCTTCAAATCCTGGTTCCCTTTAATGTTCACTTTTCTTTTTTGGCGGCCTCTTATGCATTCCATACTTCAGGGTTCCTGTGACTCTGATTTTTCTACAGCCATTGCCCTTACAAATCTGTCTTCAGCACCAAGAAGTGGGTTTTGTCACCCCTAATCCATAACCATGCTTGTATTTTCCTTTGCAGGTTGAAAGTTGCTTGCATCATCTCTTGAAATGTCAGAACACTTTGTCTCATCCTTGCCAGGTGGGCATGACAACTGTTGCCTCTACCAGCAAATCATGTATTTTTTCTCCACTGCTGGATGTTCACAGATACTTTGTGTGTTTGCGTCATGAATAATTATTGCAATGTTCTCCCATGCGCTGTCTAGCTCTAGAATGTAAATCATGGTACACAATTGCCATTGGAACTGGATTTGTTTATGACAGAGCCAGCACCTCAAAGGCTTTAGCACAGCTGTTTTAGGTGTCACACATGGAAAGAGTTTCAGCTAGATCCTAAGAAACCAAGGAAGAACTGCCTGCAGCAAGTAACTTGGGAGTAGATTAGATGTATTTAAAGGCCTTCAGTTTTTACCTTTAAAAGTTTTGCCTTAGGTGTTTCTCAATCTGTCTTCTGTTTCTGCACACAATCAAATGTGCACACCTTTCTTGGTCCCTAAGGCTTGCATATCCATAACCTTTTGTCCACCCATAAGATCTTGTTTGTCTGCATGCACAAAAGAAGGTGGAAAAGGTCATGCACAAGTGATCTGCATGCCTGAAGCAAAGAGAATCTATGCTTTGAAAATCCTCCCTTAACATCCATATTTCTATTGAAAGCCCCTCTCCAGGCCTGGAATTCATGATTAGTTGAGAAGCCTGGAGTTGTGCTTTGCTTTTTATATTATTTATAAGCACTAAGGAATTTTTGAAGGCATTCTTCGCAAACAGCAACACTTTGTTCTCTGCAACTCACAGGTTTTGATGAGGCCAAAAAGGAGGGGGATGAGGGATTTGTCCATGAGAAGTATAGTTAGAAATTTTAATGAGACAGCATTCCAGGGTGAAAAGTCTTGTTAAATATGTCCTTGTAAAAGATGGACTCTGCTTAGTGGCAATGTACAGAGCAAAAACAGGATGTGAAAAGTCTTCAAAGGACTTGCCTGAAACCTCATTATAAAACATACAACCTCCCTTGCTGGCATTGACAGCAGCCCAGATCTCTATGGGTTTTTACTGAATTCTAATTTAATGCTAGGGGAACATCTTGGGAGTTTTGTTAATAAGTCTGCTTCTTATATTAAGGATATATTGTACACTGTGCAGGATGAAAAGATTAAGTGATTGCTAGGTCTGTTAAATGGTCCTTCAATGTTTGAGTACAACAGAGCAATCATATTGCTAATAACAATCAACACAACTCTTCTGTTTCATGATTATCAAATTAGACCCTCTTCTAACTATTTATAAATGTATCATTAATGTAAATTATGTAAACCAATAGAACTAAAATTCCCACACCTGAGTGCCTGACCATAAATTCCTAAATATAAAGTCACTTGGAATTTCCAAAAGCGGTTAAGGGAAGTATGCCCACAGAACCTTGAAAATCAAGGGTGTTTGGGTTTTGGCTTTTTTAATTTTGTTTTGTTTGTTGCGGGGGCATTTAAGTCCTATTATGTCTTTCTGGAAATGCTACCCTCTAACAGGAGGACTCACTTTCAGCATGCTGAGCACTCACAATTTCTGCTGAAATCAGTGGGAACTGCTGGGTTCTCAATGCAGTTGAAAATCAGACTGTTTTTATTGTGTTGCTGAACTGTATCCCTGAGAGCCTCTCTTCAAAAATCTCAGCTCAGGCATCAATGTCTTCTCTGCAAATCCCACACATAACACATGGTGATGTGGTGTTCATCTCCCTCTGGTTCCTCTGCAGGGCTTCTTTCTGCTGAGCAAACATTAGAATCTCTATCCCATCCCATCTCTGCTTCTGCTTAGACCTTAAAAGGACCCCTAGTGGCACCTATAGCTTGCGAGTTGTCTGGGTCTCATTTAAAGGCCCTGAAATGGAGTTCACATTTTTTTCTGAAGGGTCTGACAAAGTGAAATCCCATGTCACTTGGGTGGGCAAAGGAGGTGGTGATGACACATTGCTGACAGGCTCCTGCTTTCAGTGGTGGGGCTGCAAACTGGTCTGTCCGTTGTTTGCAGTATCAAGGAAAACCACTCTACTTGCTGATCAGCAAACCCATGTGATCTTATTTCAAACCCTGTCCATTGTTCTAAGTGGGGTTTTTCCTCCTGTTGCAGTGATAAGGGAGCACCTGTTTGTAAATCAACAGCAATTACCAGTTTCTTGGCCCAACTCAGGTTTTTTCTCCCTTTTGTACTGGTTGATTTGTTATGGGATTCTTGGCCCTGTTTGAGCTGCTAGGTGTTAGTGTTGCTAACAGTGCTCTTGCAATGGGAGCGGGTGTTTAAAAGGAAGGTTCTGCAGTCTTTCTTAATGACAGCTGAGTGCAGTGCCAGTCATTTCTGCCTAGCAGTATAAACAGCTCTGTGAATGTTTGCCTGCTCAGATTCTGCTGCTGTGCTGAGGCTTTGTTCTAAAAACTCCTTGTCATGTCCAAAAGTGACTCAGTGGCTACAGGCTGAGATCAGCAGAGATGCTCAAGCTGGAGTCTTATATCAACACGAAGGAGCTGGTGACCATTTATCCAAGGAGAAGGTAATGTGCATTTGGGATTCACTGCTTCCTTTTTGGTTCACAATAGCTTGACTCTAAGGTCATCTGGGCCTGTTGCAAAGAGTGGAAGGAGGGTCCTAGCCTGCTGTCTGTTCACTTGCAGAACTCCCCTCTCTCCTGTCCTCTCCTCTCCTGAGGCAGCTGCTACTGGCTCAGGTTGGTTTGGAAATGGGGAGATCTGCTGGCTGGCGTTGCTATTTCTACTCTATTGCTAAGCTGTAGGATCCATTAGTGACACTTGGATATTTAGAGGTAAAATAGCCTCATATTCCCACTTACTAACCTCTTGGGACAGCTTCCACCCTGTGAATGCAGGAGCTGAGTCAGGTATGATCATAATACAATAGAGAATGGTTGGGCTGTTCCTAACTCTGAACAAGGCTATGGTAGTTCTTTCAAAAGCTTATAACTGAAGGTTGGCTTAAGACAGCTTTGAAACTTTCCTGTGCAGAAGAAAAATGATGGTTTTTAACCACCTTAATTTAAATCAAAGAAGCCCAAATGGCTTCTTTATCTTGTCAATTTCTTTTAAACTTCTCTTTTACTTTTTCCTAGTTTTACAGGTAACACAACACTGTGCTGGGTTTCTTTTCCACCTCTGTGGCTGCCTGATTGTGTACTTCCAGTTCCAAATGACGGGTGTGGCTGGACAGTCAGCTTGTAATGCAGACTTTCTACTGCATCCTTCAGTGAAAGTCTTGCATTGTCCCAGGCTCCTGGAGAGGGCCTGTCTCGGGGGCTTCCCCTGCCTCTGGGGCAGCAAAGCAGGGCAGTATAATTTAGCAGGCAGAACCCAACAGGAAATGGTAGGAGGACTTAAGGAGAGGCATTGGGTGGGCTTGGATTTCTAGCACAGCCACACATGCTCTTGTACAATTATATACACATCAGCCCCAGCTCTTCTCTCTGCCAAAATGCTTGAGGGTAAATGCTGCAAAAGTGGCATTGCCTCCCTTCTGGAAGGGCTGCAGGCCCTGGCCTTTTGCTGGTCCAACCCCATGGGCCCCTGCAGAGGAGCAGGTGGGGGATGGAGAGCAAGGACCATTTTACCCACCCCTCCAAATCTGCTGGCTAGCTGACATAGCCTGTTCTTACCTATACATCAGCATGAGGTGCACTGCCCTGTGGGTGAGTTGAACCTATGCAACAGATGGATGGCTCCTCACACAGAGGCATAGTGTTTACTATTATACCTGCCACCAGCTCTTTGGCTTCCTGATGGAATCTTGCCTATGTCTGGTAAAGAAGCAACAGGTATGTGTAGTTTGACTCCTGCAACTACCTTAAATCCTCAGCATCTGGTTTTAGACTGGTAACTCCTAAGAGCAGAAAGTGTTTTCCTTTCCATTTTGTACAGGATTGAACAAACGTCCAGAACTCTTCCCCCCAGCCTGATCCCCCTGTTGAGCACTCCTAGCTGTGCACCCAAGCTCTTCTAGGTTTGAAATGTGGAACAGTGAAGTACCCTGAATCTGCGTCCCACTTCTGATATGATTTATCTCCTGTGCTCTCTAATCTGGAGCTGGGGTGAATGTTGGCACTTCACCTACCAGATTGCAGAGGCCTGGGGCATGTGCAGTTAAGAGTAGGCAGGAAGGTCAGGCTTAATTTGCCACCTCCCTCTGTTTTAACTAGCTTGCCATCTTTGCGATAGAGAAACACATCTCCTTTGCTTTTCCAGGCTCATCACCTTTCTTTTCTTGCATAACTTCTGTGCCCTCCCTCATGCCCTGCTGCCAAAGATCCTACATGGCATAAAAACCATCTCCTCGCTTAAACCATGTGAACAGGAGCACTGTATAGAACCTGAGTGACAGAAGAAGCTTATTTATTTAAGCCTAGCTATTGCTGCCTGATTGAATCTGTTCGTCTGGCAATTTGCCTGCAGGCTGCAAATCCTGCTGCACACACTTTCAGTCAAATCCCCAGTGACTACAGGCATGTTATTGACTGTACTGTCTGCCTTCCTATCTGTCTGACAGACACACGGGGGGGCCGGATTTGTGGAAGCTGCTGAGAGTTGTAAATAATGAATTCCCTTATGCTCTCTCACTCAGGTGCTAAAGTGGAAAAGCCAGAAGAATAGGTTGGATCCTAAGTGTCGCAGTGGGAGCTGCTAGGTGCTGACTCCTTTTCAGACTCTGGCAAGCTGAACAGGAGTTTGAGGCTACTGCCATGGGTACAGGATCACTTCTACAGTCCTATTCTCAGCCTGGGGTCTCGATGATGTCCACTCCATTTCCAGAGGAATAATCTGAGGCACAGAGAGCCAAAACAGTTATCTACAGTTAGAAAAATTGATCTGAATCAACTAAAAGACAGGTCATTTACACTGCCTTACACCCCTCTGTGGATGCTCTTATTCAGTTTTAGTAGCCTTAATTGGGTTTTGTTAAATGTACTTTTGAATTAAGGTGACGTTAATTTTGAATGAGAGGGTCCACACAGATTTAAGATAGGAATAGCAGGTTTAAATAATCCACTTTTAAAATTAATGTGGATTCATTTTCCTGAGTGTGCCTAGCAGCTGGGCATGAAAACTGGCTTGCTTCCTGCCCGCCCCTGCCCTACCAATTGGCCATGGCACCTAGATCCCACTCACTCTTGGAGCAGCTAGCAAGACATAGTGCAATCTCTCTCTCGCTCTCGGACTATTTGAGGCATTTCTGCAGCTCCTCTCAGTGTGGTGTCTAATGTATTAAGGAGGGGAGCCCCACAGTTCCCCTGCCCCCGACACAGCTGGGAATTATTTAAGGCACAGTAGGAAACACTGGTTTCATGTCTCCCATAACCTCTGCTCTGGCTAAATAATGGCAAAAGTAATGAAATATTTAGGACTTGATTCTGTTACACACTGATAGTGTAAAGGGGCCTTAAACTGGCTGTCAACCATATTTCAGTCATGTTGGACAGCTCCATCTTCAAAGCCTCTGTACCAGCTCTTATCTGCTGCTAGCCTGAAAACAGCAGACAAAGAACAGAGGCAGCATGCCTTTGGCTTGCAGCTTACTCTCTTCTGTGAAGTTACGGATTAGCAGGGCTAGCCACTGACAGCCAGCTCTCTGCCCGAGTTATGCCAAAACAGGAAAAAGGGAAAACTGCAGGATGGGGAAGGAGCCCCTGCTGTGACAAGACATCTTCAACAGCTGCTAGGCTCTCTAACTGGTGAGCGTACTTCAGTGGAAGGGGTAGCCTGCACAGCAGTTCAGTATCCTGCCTTTGGGCTCTTTATAAGGGATCAGAGGTTGTGTTCTCTTTCCCCATGACAGCTTTTGCCTAATTCTATTTGTTAGTCTTTAAGGGCCTACAGGATTCCTCATTCCCTTCTCCTCTGGACTTCATGGATCCATGCACTCACCCTCTTGACCAATAACATAGTGGCTTTCTGGGAGACTACTGCATTCACAGCATTAACTATTGGGAGACTCAAGCCAGGCAGGCATATGCTGACCACTGTCAGACAGTGAGGGCACTAGTGGTATGTGGGAATGTGCCTTCCCTGCCTACCTGAGCAAAGTTGCTGGTGGTAGCTCAGTAAAGCTGTCAGAAGAAACCTTCACTGTTATGGGGTAGGTAACCTGCTTGGGAGGCATGAGCAGCACCCCAGGGAGACATGCTCCTACTGGTTCTCTGCATTTATTTGTCCAAAATGGATATGCTTGAATAATGTGCGCATGCTTATTTCTTCATGGAGGCCTCTATAGGATTCTGTTTAATTGGGCCTGCTCATTCAGACCACACTGGACAAATGTAAGTGATCTTTAGCGCTCAGTGGCCAAATTCTGCTCTGGTGTAAGCCATTCCAATCACTGATGTAAATGGTTGCATCTTTTTACACAGGCGTTCAATTTGGCTTTGCTGTATGTATGATGCACTAGTTAGAGCTCTCCTGTCCATTCCAAAATACATGTTCCTAGTTAGCCACAAGATGGAGGCTGCCAATGAACTCATCACAGTTTCCATGGTCTTTCCATGGCATGTTTTTTCCCAGGAGGTCTAATCTAGAAATTAGTTGGGGGATGTTCAATGCCAGGATGTGACAGAGCTTCACCGGAATCATGCTCTGGTCCTTCCTTCTCCTTGCCGATCAGGATTCTGCAATGCTACAGTCTACCCCAGTCCTCCCAGGCCTCCACATACCTACCCTCTTCTCAGCACAGCCAGACAGGATGAAAGCACCTTAGGAGAGGTCTGCCACCCCAGGCTCCCTCCACACACTTCATTTCCTTCATCTGACCCCCAAGGGTTTAGCATTCCTGCTCTGCAGGGCTGTCCCTAGGGGATGGCGAAAGGGACAATTGCCCTGGGCCCTGCAGTTCCACGGGCTCTGTGCTGTCCTGCTGTGAGCGGGCAGTACAGGGCCTGAACCGCTGCCCCCCCACACCCACGCTGTTCCCCATCTGGGGGATAGGGAGAGCCAGCCAAAAGTGGCAGCTGGGATCAGTGCTCCCACACCTCCCCACCCACCCACACTTCGGGTCTGTGCTGGAGGCAGCAGGGAGGGGGTGCGAGGCAGCGCAGGGCCAGCACCCCTGCCCCCCGCCAAGCTGCCTGTGGCACGGAGCCAAAGACAGCGCAAGTGGCGGGCAGGTGCAGGGGCACTGACCCCGGCTGCTGCTTTTGGCTGGCTCTCCCTGGCCCCTGGATGGGGAACAGTTGGCTCTGGGGGGGGACCAGGTCTGTCCTGCCCCTCTGGGGTGGCTGGCTGGCTCCACCCCCCACAGAGGCCAATTAATCTGGGGCCCCGCAGCTCCCTAGGGACGGCCCTGCTGCTCCTCCCTGTGGGAGCCCCTCCTGTGGGGTCCTGGGGAGTCACTCCATGCCCCAAAGGGTCATGTACTCTGCCTCCGCAGTCAGGGCGATTACCAGCCATTGTGGCAGTCAGAAGGGTTCATTAGGTTTCAGGATCACGGCATTGACTGATTAGCAGTTAAATGCACCAACTAGCTGGGGAGTGAGTTTCTTTCTTGGAACTTCCTTCCCATCAAGCCTCTCCTGGGCAGGGCCGGCGGAATAGGGTAAGCAGGGTTAGCGTTGCGGGGGGGGCGCCAGTGTTTGAGGGGTGCCAAAATGCCATCAGGCGGATGCATCCCTCGCCCAGCCGTCCCATGCCAGCAGGGCCAGGCAAGCTGACCAATAGGGCAGCCAGGTTCAGTGCTGCCGGTCTACCCCCCGCCTCCCCCACCACAACGTGCGCTGCTCTCGGCTCTGTGCCAGACCAGCAGGGAGGGGGTGGGAAGCAGTATGGAGCCAGTATCGCTCCTCCCCCCCACAACTGTGCTGCCTCCTGCCCCCTCGCTGCTGCTCCCACACACAGCCCTGAGCAGCGTGTGTGGTGGGGGGGCAGACCAGCAGCACTGCACCAGCCTGACCTTTTGGCTGCTCACCTGGTCCCTGGCATGGGGAGGGCAGCACAGGGGTCTGCCCCTCCCCTGGGCCAGCCAGGCCCCCCCCAGTGCTGGGGGGGACCCACAGAGGGTGATTTGCCTGGGGCCCCGCACCCCTCTAGAGATGACCCTGTCTGGGGGTGGGGGAGGGAGGAGGGTGCCCATTTATAGGTTACAGGGGGGTGCCAGAAACCCTTGCACTGGCCCTGCTGCTGGGGGACTGATCTCTTTCCCCCAGCCACACTCAGACCAGAGTTTAGCCCCTCTCAGTCCTTCATCTCCTTCCCAAGCTTAATAAGCAAGGAGTCTCGTGGCACATAAAAACTAACAAATTTATTTATCGCATCAGCTTTCATGGGAGAAAATCCCACTTTCTCCCATGAAAACTCATGTGACAAATAAATTTGTTAAGTCTTTAAGTGCCACAGGACTCCTTGCTTATTTTGCTGAACCAGACTAGCACGGCTATCCCTCTGCAGAGCCCTAACGCTCTGTTCCGGCACCCAGGGCATGTTCCAATTGGAATACACCCCTTGCAATTAGCGGTGCTTGGAGCCGGCGGTGCAAAATACACCCTTTAATAGAGTGTCTCTATTGAGCTGTTCCAGTGCACCCAGGGCAGAGCCCCATTTGCCCCATTGAGTTATGGCCCTGCCCCTTTGGAACTTCCCAGGCTAAGTAGCCACTTCCCTGATCTTCACTTGCCCCAGCCTGTACAATTAGTTAGGGCAGAAGCAGGGGTCCTGACCAGGTCTGCATACACGTGACTGGGGGAGACCCATCCATGCTCTGGTGGTTTCTGCACTGATTACACACACAGCTTCCATCACCAACACACATGGGGAAACTGAGGCACGCAACTAGCACCCGGAGAAAATCTCCAATGAATACCCATTTTGTCACACAGGGTTATGTAGGAGGTTTGACTAGATGATCACGAAGGTCCCTTCTGGCCTTGGAAGCTAGGAACATGTCCTAGTTTTCTGGAGTGCTGAAATTGGTCTATTTTCTTACCCACATTGTTGTCCTGTCTTCTGCCAGGGAGACATGTGGCACATTACTGTAGGGTCCTGGCAAGTGAAAAGTGTTTTGAAGCCCACCCCCTTCCATTGGTAATGAGGTAGACCTTAGTATGCACCTGGGAGACTTGCAACCCCCCAGAAGTTAGAGGAGGCTCTGCTGTTCTGTGAGTTTCATGGACAGGTTCTATTCACAAGTAAAGGCAGACTGGGGGCTCCAATGTAGGCCACCTCAGCCCCCCCAAGGCTTCAGCTTATTGGCTCCTGCTTCTCCCTATGTCCTGTGCAAAAACCTCCCGTTCTCTGCTCAGGCCTAGCCTCATTGTACCAGCATCTTCATAGCCAGACTGCAGCCATGCTTCTCCGGGGCACAGGACATATAAATGCCTCCCCACACATTGGCTCTATCTGTGCATCCCAGCAGGGACCCCTTGAGCCAAGTTATCAAGGAGCTGGGAACATGGATAGAGTTTTGCAACATCTCTGTCAACTGGTCAGTTGCCCAGGACCAAATGACTGGCATCCTTGCTTCTCTTACGGACAGTAAATGAATGGCACAGTGCCCTCCTTCTCTTGTGTGCAAGTTCACTGTTTGGAACAAAAACCCAGGGCTAGTTGGAAATGACTGTTCTGTGATGCATATTCAGCAGTGCGATGAGCACAGAATACTGAGCCATTCAGGGTAGAGCAGAGTGGGCCAAGAGCAAGGACATTGCCTCAGGGAGGTATTCACTTGCAGTTGATTTACTCAAGAATGACAGGCCTGTAACCATGCTTTCTCAGGGCACATTTTCACAATCTTGCTCATTTGCCACAGCTTGCCTGCTGCTATGTTTGTTCAAAATGAAGTCCAGTTTCAGACAGGGCTGGATTAACCACCGTGGGGGCCCCGGACTGCCTCTCAGGGAGGAACCCCCCCACTGCCTCAGCCCCTGCCAACCCAGCATGGAGGTTTGTCACTGGGGGTGCCCCCAGGGCCAGACGGCACTCTTGCCCCAGTCACTCTGCCCCCAGGGAGAAGGTCGGGGCAGGCTGGCATGCAATGTGGTCCCCAGTTTAGCACCCCGTAAGGTCATGGGCCCTGGAAGGCTGTGGTGGTGCAGTGGAGGTGGTGCAGAGTGCCAGCTGGCCCTGCCTTGCCAGGCAGATGGAACAGGTGCTGGCCTGCCTCTCTGTCTGACTAACCTCTGGCTCCAGCTCCACACCTTCTGCAGTGCCGCCAGGCAAGCTCTCAGCACTCCCCCAAGCCCTGTTGGCACTGAGTGGGGTGCCAGATAGGGAGTTTAGGGGCTGGAGCCTGGGCCTCCTTTTTGGCCAGGGCCTGTGCCTTCAAGCAGCTAAAGCCCCTGCTATAATCCAACCCTGATTTTACAGTGATGAATGCATAGTGATGGATCCAGGGAAGGCACTCGTGGTTAACTAAAGAACTCCCAAATCACCATGAGAGCCTTTTATGTCATTCTTGCTCCTTCTCTGTGATGTCCTCTTACAACCATTTGCTCTAAATTTATTACTCCCTTGCTTTTCTTCATTACACTCATCCCTGTGCATGCTGTGGCTTAAACACTGCTTTCAGTTAATGGGGCCTTCCACATCAAGGGGATCAGGGACACTTCAATGAAATCTCTGCTGTTCCACTTTTCACAGGAAAATTCCCCTTCCATGCAACCTGGGAAATCCTGCAGAAACTAGCTTGTTGGAGGGTTTGCTCTTGAATTAAGTGTGAGTTGAAAAAAGACTAGCGGGAAGTTAGGGCAGCATGGTAAAAGTGGGGCTCTGAGGCCCCAAATCTACAAGCCATGCTCATGTGAATCATCCTTCTGCAAAACAGCGGGCTCTTCAGAGATGGCAGGGCTTCTCATTTGCATAAATATTTGCTAGCTCAGTACAGTGCCAGCTATGAAATTCTTTAATCCATCATAAAAAGGAGTAATTGGGCATAATTAACTGCATACAAGACAGCTGTTGCTGGATATTTACACTGGAGGGGGCCTGGGCAGCAGAGCATAGTCAACAGAGCTGTTAGCTTTGCTGGATGGAACAGAAGGACCAATAAATCCACGTGGGTCTCATTCAATGACTCCCAAGTCCTGAGGTGCTTCCTGCTTCCACCTTCCACATGCACTAAACAAATCAAGCTTCAAACAGCTCGAGAGCTTTTGGTGCCTTCTGGAGCCTCTGCATTATTGTCTTCAGCGTTTGCTACCAAATACATTTCTTTCTTAAGCACTTAGTACTTGAGCCAGGGGAAAGGGGGCTGCTGACCAATGAGGCTAGGAAAACTTGTAAAACAGCCCCAAGTATTCCTGCAATTAGCTCATATAACTGTAGAGTTCACATGGGGCTGCACTAGTGATTGCTACCTCCATTTCCTACAAATGTCTCCCTAGGGTAAACCACCATTGTTTAGGTACTATTCATCCATGCTAGCCTTTATGACCATGTCAATCATCTGGATGGAGGTGAAAACATAGCTGCGGAGGGCTCGATTGGCTGTTGAAGCACGGCATGTTGGTGTCACCCATGCCAGCCCCTCCTCCCCAACCCTCAGCACCTCCCTGCCCCCGCCACCCCACCACCACCACCACCACATGAAGGCACGGAGCCAGCCGGGGGAAAGAGCCGCTGTGTGCATGCGGCTCTTGCTGCCCCAAGCCACACTGCTGGTGTGTGGCCAGCAGGGGTGAGCAGCCACAGTGATCACAGTCATGCAGAGCAGCACGCAGGACCAGGAGCCCTCTGTGCTTCTCAGAAAGGGCGCACATGCCATCTTTGGCATGCATGCAGGGGTTCTGGATCCCTGGTGTAGCTATTTGCAGAGATGCATCATGACTTAAGTGACGGGGGGAAAGGACCATCAATCAGAATGGCTGCACTTCGCATCCAACACACAATCTCTGGCCTTGCACTAGAACAAATGGCTGCAGAGGGGGCCGGACAGTGGAAATTCAGGTCCTTGCGTCTTTTGTTAGCCAGACCACAGGTCTAATTCTTCTCTCATGCACACCAAGTCTATCAAGAGTAACTCCACTGAAGTCAATGGAGTAAGCCTGCTGAAAGATTAGAATCAGGCCCCAAGCTTTTATTTCTCATTCCCCAACTTCTTTCATTATTCATTGACTGACTAGCAGCAGTCCTCAGCCACTGTATCGGGACACATTTCTGTCACCACACAGTGGTCAGTGTGTCACAGAAAGCTGGAGGATGGTGAAGGATTATCCTGTCGTGTCACATATGCCACTAAGCATGTCATGACCCGCAGAAGGTTGAGAACTACTGGAGAAGAGACTAAGACACGAAGCGGGAAGTGTTCAGGACACCAGCCCTAGCACATTCCATCTGAGTGCAGTGGTGCTGCTAAGCATGTCCAACAGCTTCCCAGCTTTGTGCTTGCAATGATTCATCGCTTTACATGTCCACCTTGGAGTGAAAGCTCTTTGCTTTTATTATTTCCTAGATGGTGACCCTAGGTCTGTAGCATGGCTAGCACTTCATCCCTTCAGGACTGAGCAGTGAGATACTCCTGCTCTTGGTGGGAGCATGAAAAAGCAACACCTTTCCAACTGGATCACAGCCATGCAAGTCCCTAGCTAGGCTTGGCCTGCTGCTGCCAAGATTTCCTTTGTTTGCTTTCTGTAATTATCTGTTGCCCTAACTCAAAGGCAGTTCATAATTACAGGAGCTGTTGATAGCCTCCACAGTAGTCTGCTGGGATGCCAGGTGTGTTCACAACATGCAGCTGCCTCTCTGAGCTGTGTTGAGACAGAAATTCCAGCTCATGGTTTGTCTTGATTTCTTCTGCACCCCACTCCCATCTGGAACCAGCACTGCAGTTAATCAGTGAGAATTCATCCTTCAATATCATGGGTATTGATTTTAACAATTTTAACAATATTTTGTCTTCTCTGCAATGGAATCCTTGAGCACAGTATGAGGAAAGATGCAATGTTACCATACTGGGCAGGGTTGCAAGGCACTGAGGTAGCTGCCTGGTCCTGCCACCAACTGTCTGAACTTAGGCAAGTCACATCACTTCCTGTGCAATAGTCCTCATCTTTAGCATGGGAGGGTTACAGTCCTTCCTCTCTGCCTTGTCTATTTTGGCTGGGATTTTGAAAGAGCTAAGCTTCCTTGTTTTCCTTTGACAATCCCACACAGAGATTGTAGGGTCTTCAGGGTCGGGGCTGGGGTTTGCACTAGGGTGGCCACATCAATAGCAAAAAACTCACTGGGATGCTGATGCCCCAATGCCAGCATCAGTGCAAGTTCACACCCAACAATGTGCCTGTGTGCTGCATGCGCGCATATGCGTGTGCATGCGCGCGCGCACACACACACACACACACACACACACACACACAGCAAAATTGAACTTGGGGCTTGTATATACTGAGAATGTGCGATGCCTCTCAGGGTTCAAAATCTCACACCCATGCTGACCTAACCTCTGGTGTAGGCAGTGGTAGCCTGCTGGAAGAACTCTTCCATTGACCTGGCCCCTTGCCCCTCCTAGCACCATGGGAAATTTGTACGTAGTAAGTTGAAGTGCTAGGGCTCGGCTACTGGAGTGGCTTAGGTGCAGACATCCTCAGGCTCTGCCCCACTGAGACTTTGCTTCTCTGTGGGGACCATCAATGAAGGGTTTGGCAGGGATGGAGAAGGGGTGCATGTATTGGTGTGGCTTATGAATGAGGGTTTCACAGGGAGAGAGCACTTGTTCACAGTAGGGATTAGAAGTCAGCAGCTTCTGCTGCACTTGGAGCAGCTGGGTCAAGGCAATGCAATTCATTGGTTCTTGTGACCCAGACAAGAAGACTCCAGATATTCCTCTCCCCAGCCCCCAGCATTGAGTTGTTATAGCAGGGAATAGATTGTTTTAAATATTAACAAGCTTTGCATAAATGTCTTGCTTCTCTCAGTCAACAAAAACAGTTGCATAAACACCCCTCTGCTGTGATGTGCTCCGATCTCCCCACAGCTTTCCTGTAAGAGGGAACAGTAGCCTTCTCATTCAATCCTATCACATCCTCACTTAAGAGTAGTGGGCCCTGTGCTCCCTTCCCCCTCTCTGAGTGCACCTCTAATGACTCATTGTTTTAAGAGCCTATTGTCATTATCCTCACTTTGTCTTCCTTTGCTCTCAGTAAGGACTGAGTTGAAAGTGCTATTCCACTGTCACAGCATCTTTAAATCTAGTCTCTTGGGCTCTAGACAACTCACTCACTAGTTGTCAGAACATATATATTCAAGAGGCTAATTGTCAGAAGTGTTAGACGAGCCAATGCCTTTACATGGAGCTATACAGAGATCAGGAGTTCACACAGCTCTGGTAGTTTGCACAATACAGATAGGCTGTGTACTGAGATAACATGTAGTCCCCTCTACCAGGTCAGGACCTGATGTGCTAGGTGCTGTAAAACATACCAAATGTCACTCTGTGCCCCAAAGAGCTAATAAGCCACGGTTCTGATCCTGCAAAGGTGTGCTTAACAAGATTAAAGTACTGGACAATAATCTCATGAAGTTAGCAGAGCTGCCCCTGTGCTTGAAGAAAAGCCCATGGGGTAACAGGCTGCTCCCCAAAACTAGTCCTGGGTGCCTCTGTGACCCCTGATCTGCATTCCTGGATCCCAACTTATTCCTCTCTGCCAGGCGACTACTCATTCCTAAGTCAGTCTACACCAGCCTCCTTTGTGTGATCGGTCCCAAGCAGTGAGTGTGTGTCATCTGGCCACTCAGGCTATGGTCCCCTAGCGAGTGTCCCCAGTCCCAGATACCAGAGAGAGAACATCTGTCTTACAGGGACTAGGATCCTTCTCCAGCCACCATAGACTCATGTCCATCCATAACAAAGAAATGGATTGTGCCCAGCCACTCTGCATACCTGCTAAAGTTCACACAGTTTATTGATTAGGGTATGATTTTAAGTGAGCATATAGCAGTCAGAAGTAAGCATGAGTAAATGGAAGTTATACATCATACTACTCAAGTACATTTCTACAGTTACGCTTGTCTCACCAACCAAGTCTGGCTGTGATTGTTTGTAGCCCATCTCTGCCTATTTCTAGACAGGACCGAATTCTTGTAGATGTTTCAAGATGGAGAGTTCATAGCAAAAAGCCAGCAGTTTCTCTCCTCAAAGTGTCAGCATTCCTCCTTTTCATTCCCTTTGTCCCCTCCCTCTCGATGCTGTTGTATGATTCTCTTTAGTTCTACCTGAGCTGGGCAGCTAAATTTACATTTCCTTTGTCATGTAACTTTCCAGCCTCCGAGAGGGAGTCCTAAGAATCTGAGCTATGTAACATGCTTCTCCTCTGCATGCATACGTGCTGCTGCAGGGAACATGATACCATAACAATCATGGCATAATTGGCATCAAATTATCCAATCAGTGCAAAAATGAAAAGAAAAATCATAGAAATCATAGCCCAGGAGCCCACGGATGTGTCTCCAATGACATCTCCCTCCTTTCAAAACTGTCAGAGGGCTAGCCTGGAGGCAAAATCCTCAAAGACCTCTTGAAAGCATACCATCAGAATGATGAAGTTGTGTGCCTCGGTTTCCCCATTGGCCATTCTTAGTACATACACAATTTTTTACCAAAAACCTACACACAGTATGTCTAACTACAAAGATTACATGAATAGCTGAATCACAGCTGTACTATAACATCAGTAACCAAACTTCATCATAAATAGGTACTTACAAGTATTTGTCCATACAGCACCATATATCCCAGTGTACCTGAATCCAGTTTGGTTCTTCTTATTCCCCAGCAACCTGTCAGAGTAGCTTTGCATTTGGCTAGCCTCAGGTTTTTTTTCCTACCTGGGATTCTCTTTGCCTAGGCCCTCGGACTTTTGGAGCTCAGGGGCATATTGTGGTAAGCAGGGCCATATCTACGGGGGGTGCAAGGCCTGGGGCAAGTGGCCTGGGGCGGGGCCCCCGCACTTCCTCCCTGTGCTGGGGGAGCTGCACAGGCTGGTCTGGGGGCTGGGCTCCGCTCTTCTGTCCTGCCCCTAGGCCAGCTATCCCCACCCCCAGGGCAGAACAGCTGGCTCAGGGGAGGGGCAAGAGAAGGAAGCCCGGCCTCTGGGCTGGCCAGTTCCACCCCTGGGCTGGCTCTTCCCTGTCCTAGAGGTGGGGCAAGCTGGCCTGGAGAAGAGGCTGACTCTGCATGCTCTCACTGCGCTCCCCCCTTCCCTGCCACCTTCAGCTCTGCACCAAAAGCAGCAGGGAAGACACGGGGGACAGTGTGGTTGTCAGGGAGCAGCGGTGCAGGCCCCGCGCTGCCCTGCTTATGGCAGGACAGTGTGGGACCTAGGAAATCATGATTCTCAGGGTGATTGCCCCTCTCGCCCCCCATCAAGGACGGCTCTGGTGGTAAGGGCTCAGGAAGATGCCAGTCCAGAGCGCCTGCTGATCCCCTATGCTTCTAGTTCCCAGCTCCAAAAGGTTCATCATGTGCTGCCCCAGGGCCCTGACTGGTCAAAGTTTGTGTATGCAGCAACTTGGGAACCCTCACTGTGCCACTGTCATCCAGCAGGGGTGGCTTGCCCCCTGACAGTACCTCACAGAGCACCCTCCTGGTTTGTGGGTGGGAGGCCAAATGTCTGGGGGCAGGGACTCTGGGCCATCCTCCCCCGCCAGGCATCACCAGCCAGGTGGGCAGCAAGACAACTTTCCTTCATCCCCACGAATGCTTTGCTAGACTCCTTCTTTGGAGTTTGCTTTGAGTCAGGGCCCTCACTAGCTTGCTGAGTGAGGCCCGTTCTTTGCAACATCAGAACCTGCTGGCCTTCTGCATGGAGAACAACCTCCGCGGCCAGAGGATCCATGTCACTTCTCTTTGGCAGGCAGGATCCAGCCACCATTCCCTCCCGACAAGAAGACATGCAGTCCTCCTCTATGGTACCCTCTGGGGCTACACCCATACCTCTTGGGGTCTCTGCTGGGTGTTTTGGGCTGTTGTAAGTTGCAACCCTGACAGACCTAGCTCACTTTTTGAAGTCATTTCCTGTTAGCATTGGCTCAGGGATCTCATTTAGTACCCCCACAGTCATATGACTTTCTAAACCTTCAAAATGCACTTGCACCATGGCAGGAGGCATAGACATCCTGCCTCCCCCAACAACATCATTGCACGCTCCCTAGTCATGTAACATGACTTCCTCCAGGACCTAGCCTGGCCCAATCAGTGACAGTTGCGTACAGGTGTCCCCCCATCCAACAGCCTCCTGGCAGTTTATCTTGATATCACTCAGAAACTCCACATTTCCCCTATCTCCCACAACACCTACAAAGTTGGTCATGTAAACAGGGGGCATCTCCTACATCACAGGAGTCCCAGGTGTCACGATTACAGATCTCCCTTGGGGGGTGAGAGGATGACTCCTGCCAGTCTCAGGCACTGATTCCTTAAATGCTCAGAGAAATTGCATTGAAAATATCTTCTCATGCTCCCCTCCTTCCCCAGGGGAACTGTACTGGGCTTTCCTGAAAGGCTGAGGGCTTCTAGGGGGCATGTATCTGCCACCCCAACCCCACTCCTTCCTCATGGGTGGGCTGTGCTGGGTCTTCCTAGGTGAGGTGGGGCTCCTAGGGGATGTGCATCTGCCTCCCTGGCCCCCCTCTCTCTGGGGTTATGGCCCATAGATCTTTGCGCTTGTTCAGAAGTGTCCACCACTGCAGCCAGTTCCATTACTGATTTCATTTCTTTATCCCAGAACCGCTCCTGTGCTTGAAGCCCATGCAAAAGCCTTTGTACATTACAGCCTTAAAGACCAGAAGATGGAACAAACAAGTGGATGGGGAGGAGGGAGGAAAGCTAACAAAAATAAGCAGATGCTTAAACATAGACTTGCTGTGTAAGCGGTATATAGTCTCTCTCACCACCTGCCTGGCCAGATGTGCTGTCTCCCCAAGCACATATCCAGTCCGCACATGCAGACAGTTTAATGGACTTTGTAGTCTTTCCCTAGGCAAATGGCTGATTTGGGTTCTGGCTGCTGCAAAGCTTTACTCTCTTTCCTCCTGCCTAGATGCTGATTCTTGGATATCTAGGAAGAGTCAAGGGCTGTGCTGTTGGAAACAATGTTAGACTCTGAACAGAATAGAATGGAAAAATCTGTACAAGGAGCTCAGGATCAGCCCCTGTGAAAGTCAGTGAGAGTTTGCTATTCCCATCACTGGGGCTCCTAGGTATCTCTGATCTTGCAGTAGATATGGGTGAAAGCTAATTAGTTGAGCAGTAGCTGTATTAAAGTCAGTGCTAGAAAATCAATCCAGAAATTGCTGAACAACCCTGTCTCTTTGGGAATCCACAGCCATCTATTCTGGACTTTCTACTCTGTGTTTGGAAACGACCTAAAATCTTCTATTAAAATCGCTCACTGGCTTAGTCAGTCCCTTACTTGCAGAGCCCTGGCTGCTTTTTGTACTTGGGATGATTGAACATCTTGTGTTAATACATCAGTCAGAGAGGCTTCAGCAAGACCAGCAGGATACAACAGGCCAGCAGCCAGGGCAGGATCCATTGCAGAGGATGGAGAGTTCAGGTTTGTGGGTGGAGAGAAGTTCCTAGTGGTTGTGCCATAGGACAGGGGTTCCCAACCACTGTGCTGGGGCACACTGGTGTGCTGTGGCACAACCCAGAGTGTGCCATGAGCATCCCTAAGAGCTGGGATTAAAGTTCCCTCCCTGCTTAGCTCAGCCACGTGGGCTGTGCAGGGCCAGGAAAAGGCAGGGGTTAAAGTAAGGGGGAGGCACCGGAACACAGTTCTGGGGCCCCCTACTTTTTAGGCAGGCAGCCTTCCACCCCCACCCCCCCAAATAGAGGAAGGCACCAGAACCTGGAGTTCCAGGGGTCCCCCTAAAAATAGCAGGGGCAACCAGAATGCAGCATTCCAGTGGCTCCACCTTAAACCCGGCTCCACCTTAACCCAGCCAACAGAGAGGGGCGGGAGGCCTGGAGTTTGCAAATCTCCCCCTGCAGGGTGGAGCAGCTCCCAGCGGGTCAGCCAGCCTGCAAACAGCCCAGGTAAGGGCTTTGGGAGGGGCTGCTGCTGTGTGTGTGTGAGGGGTGTGTCAGAGGTGGGTGGGAGTGGCTGTGTAGCAGAGGGTGTGTAACTGGGGTTGTGGGGTGGCTGTTTGGTTGGCGGGGGTGTAGCTGGGGGTGTTGGGTGGTTGTGTATGGGGGGGTGTAGGGGGGCTGGAGGCCAGGTTCTGGCTCCTGCAGTGATGGGAGGGTCCATCACAGGCAGCAGGGGGCTGGGTGAGGGGAGGTCGGGACCCACTGGGGTGGGAGGGAGCAGCAGTGGGGTGAGGATTTGCCCTGGGTGGCAGGGAGCCACTGTGGAGAATGGGGAAGTGGGTGCTGCACCATGCTCCCCTGCCCTACCTTCCCACTCCCCATGTTCCCCCCTGCCCTCCACAAAGCCAGTCCTGTTCTCCCTTCCTCTCTCCTCTCTTGCCACCCTTGTGCTGTTCCCCACATGGCTGCCCTTGTCCCTTTTTGCCACCCCTGCCCTGCTCTGCTCCCCACACTCACTCCTGGCACTGCACACGACTCCTGACCTCCCCTGTTTTACCACCCCTGCTCTGCTACCCCTACTATGCTACATAGACGCATTTCCGAAACACTGTGCCATGGTTCATGAATATTCATAAGTGATTTAAGTTAATTTGAATATTCCTGAGTTTTTTCATGGTAGTGTGCCTCGAAAAATATGAAGGTATCAAGGTGTGCTGTAGCAGAGAAAAGGTTGGGAACCACCTCCATAGGAAATAACTTTCAGAAGATAGAATGGGTTGAAATCATCCCTGGATATAAACTAGACCTAATGTGTGTTTAAGGTCTGATTCAGATGCCTGAATGTTTGCTCAAGGGGATGGCTGAGAGGATGGTCTATGTTAAAGGTGCTTTTCTGTTGCTTTGATTTACTGCACAGATGAGCTAATCTGTGACCCATGCATGATTATTTAACATCACTGGCTGGCTGTGCCAACAGGCTACTGTATACAAATTCCTAACGCTGCAGAGTGGTCATTGCAATTTTGCTCTAACATTTATTAATTGTTAGACTGCTGCAAGGTTTTTGTGTGGACAGTTCTAGGTTTAAATAAATCCAAATAAGTAAATGGAGCTGGATGACTAAATGCACTGAGCTAGATAATCAAATCATCTGAGAATGGCAGATTTGCCTTGTAGTCTCCTTCATGTGTGATCTCTTGGGGTCCAGGGAGCCATCTTTACTGTGTCTGGCACAGTGGTCTGACCACGGCTGTGGGACTCAGGAACTAATGAGATTTGTGCCTCAGAAAGTCAGTTCCTTTCTGTGCCACGGTTGCTGATGGATTTGATTAGTCAGTGTTTATACGGGTCTTTGGAAATGCACAGCACTATACATGCAGTGATTATATTGTTTCTATTGCACCCTTATGTCTGATCTGTTCATTTTTCATTCTTCTTTTTAAGTTCATTGGGTTGGCTTTTTCTGTGACAAGATTAAGGTGTGATCTGGCAGCAGCCTCGCAGAAGGTAGCAAGTGCAAATGGTTACAACTTTATAGAGGTGAATGCTTCTGCCTACATTTATTTATTTTTATTCACTGATGCAGTAGTTTTCAGCCACTGTGTTGAGATACATTACTGTGTCACCACACAGTGGTGTGTTGCAGAGACCCAGGGAAATGGCTGGATTTGGCCTGGGGAGGATGGGCTAGCGTGTCCTGTAGGGTTGCAGTATGCTGCCAAGTGTGTCATGACCTGCAGAAGTTGAGAACCACTACACTAATGCACAGGGGAATTATTGTCAAATATCTGAAGCAACCAGGTAGCTCTAGTCTCTTCCTTTTGAGCAAGAGCCAAGCGCTATGGACATACCCTAGCAATAACAATGAGGAGGAGAATACCTACTTCCTATTTAGGGCTTTTCATTCATAGATCTTGAAGGGTGTGTCTGCACAGCAAGCAGAAACTGGGTATGTCCGTACTGACAGTGGCAAATTTGCCACTGTCAGCTTGATGTGCCAGGAGCAGTTTGCAATGAGTCAGAACTCGCTGCACTGCTCCTGGAAGTTGACCCCGAAAGTCCTGGGTGTCAGAGGGCATAAGGAAAAGCCTACCACAAGGGATTTGCTGTTGGCTTTTCCCTGATGTGTACTGGCAGCTTACAAAGTCGCTGTTAGTTACACAAGAAATTTTATGTTCCTTGCATAACTGGTAGTCGACTGCTGCTGAAAAACCCTCTAGTGTAGACTAGGGCACTGTGGCAGGGAATCATGAAGACCCAGCATGTGCCAGGCTCACAAGGCTCCTGCAGGCACCAAAAATAACCTGCGGAGCTATACAGGTTCAGGCTGTCACACTGGCTTTGAAGCCGACCCCACTCTGTAGACTTCAGAGCCCAAGACAGAACGTCTACCCGACTATTGTTAGCACTGTAGCGCTGGCCCCATTTGCCTGAGTTTATAGACCTGGGCTCTCAGATTAGCTGCTGCAGGTTCTTGTGTGGCATATAGTCCTACCTAAAGTGCATGAGAAGGGAAGCAGACTATCCAACTGTCCTTGCGTCAGGGGACTTAGACTCCAGAAAGGCCTGCTAACTGCTGTCTGTCACAGAAAAGAGATAGGACTTAGCTGTGATGGATATAAAGGATTTTTACTTAGTTTGTGGGACAGACCCTGTGGTTTCCACTGGCCCCTGATCAGCACACCCTTGTGCTATCCAGTGTATCTACATAAGCTGTCCTACTCATTTGGACTCAGCTGTCATAGGAGGAGCCAGGGCCAGCTCTAGGCATGAGTCAGTGTGGCACCGGCTTGGGGCACTGAAGTTTAGGGGCCCTGGGGGTGGGACGGGCCAGCCCAGAAGTTGGACCCTGTGCTCCACCCCTCCTCTGAGCCAGCCACTTAGCCCCCTAGGGGCAAAACAGGCAGCCCATGGGTCAGACTCCGTTCTTTTGCCCCGCCTCTGGGCTGGCCCTGCCCCTGAGCTAGCTGTTCCCCATCACAGGCAGAACAACTGGCCTAGGGAAGGGCTGAGAGAGCAGAGCCCAATCTCTGGGCTGGCCCACTCTGCCCCTGAGCTAGCTGTTTCCCATCCTGAGGATGGGGCAAGCTAGCCCAGAGCGGAGGCCGGGTTCGGCACTCCCCCGCCTCTGGGCACAGAAGCTGGTTTGGGGTGCCACAACCCATTGACCTGGAAGGCCCTGAAAGGAGCTGTTGATGATACTGCATTGCCCCCAGTAGCATCTGCCAGTGACCACTCTCTCTTTTTCTCTCTGGATCTTCATTTCCTTGGGCACAGAAAGGTGCCTTATGACACAGGAACATGGGAGCGTTCAGTGAAATCAAAACAGCAAATTCAAAACTGATAAAAGGAATTGCTTTTTTTTTCCCCACTTAATAGATAATTAGACCATGGAACTCAATGCCACAGGAAAGAGTTGAGGAAAGGAACTTAACTAGCAAGATTTGAAGAGGGACTAAATATCTGCATAGCAAAACTAGCCAGAGTTAATGCTGTAATAGCCACCGCTGCTGTTTATTCAAAGAGAGCACTGGGTTTTCATTTTATAATAAAAGCCACAGGGCTCCAGCCACCTCATCCATTGTCAGACATCCACCTTTTGTGGTAGCTCATCATACAGCTGTAATAGCATTACTAGTAACTATTATTCTAACACAATTTTTTGAGGAGATATAAAGCCTCCTACTGCAGGGTTTATGCCAGTTTCTAACTGTTAGGGTTGAGACTTGTATAGGTGCAGATTACCTGCTGCAGATCTCTCACACGTTCCTCTGAATCTGGCCACTGGCACTGACGATGGGATATGGGGTCACGTGGACCTGGGGCCTGATCTAGTATGGCTGTGCCTGTGTTCCATTGAAGCCTTCACTCAGGAAACCCAGTGAAAGGGAAGAGGAGCCAGTTGGTTGATGCCAAGGCCAAAAGAGGGCACAAGTGAAGCAGTGGGAACCAGGGCAGAAGGGCAACCTTGTGCTCAGGCAGGAGTGAGACTAAGCAGCAGTCGCTTCAGAAAGCAGACAGTTTGCAGTCCACAGTGCTGCTGTTTATTCGAAAGGAGCAACAGGTTTCCTATTTACAACAAAATTCACAGAGCTCCAGCCACCTCCTCCACTGTCATGTGTCCGCTTCTGGTGGTGGTTCATCATATGACTGTGGGCCTCCTTCCTGCTGTTGCTGAGATGATCTGAGCTAATGGCAAAGACCTCTCTGTGCTGCCACTCCACACAGCGAGGTTTGGTGTGTTTACTTCATTGCCAAGAGTGGAGTTTTTTCTCTCCCCTGCCCTGAGGAACACCTGAGTTTACCCTAGATGTGGTTCTCAAAATAAAGAAATTTCTGATTTGAAACAGACTGGCATGATTGAACTGCAAGTAACAGGCTTCTCTGCCTGGTCCCTTGCGACAACCTAGCCCCAGTTGTGTGTTCTCAGCACCTGAAAACTTACCCCCCATTGTGACTCACTGATCATAGTGCCTGTCATCCTTCACAAGATACAGATCATGATGCTGCCCTGACACATCCTACGAGAACTCATCATGATACAGCTTGAGCCAGTGGCAGATTTACCATGAAACAAACAGTGTAATGGAATGGCAAATTCAGGGCCAATCTAACAAATGACTGAACTTAATGAGCATTGCAAGCAGGGACGTTGTTGGCACCAGGCTTACAGGGCTCGAGCCCTGAGTCCCAGCGCCTGAGCCATGGGTCTTTTCCCAGGCCAGTGGCGCTCCTGGTTGCAAGTGGTAAAGTGGTCCAGACTTCCTACATTCTGTGAACTTATTCTGCAAACTGCGCTCTAAATGTGGCTTTTTGAAGTAGTCTAGCAAAGAACTTACATAAGCAGGGGATGTCACAGGATGCCCACTTGGGTATGAGCTGTGTACCATTTCTGTTCATTCTTGCAATGTAATTGGATGATTTGATGCCAAATATGCCAGGGAGGGGATTCCTTTATGCATGCACTTAACATGCTCTGCAGTATTGCTATTGTATCATGTTGCCTGCTGCATCATACATGCACTTATATGAAACATGTTTCATGTATTTCACGTGGCTCAGGAGGGGGCAGACAATCAGTGCTGTCTCTCAGCACATAGGCTGAAGGAGTACATGACAAAGACAATGCAAATTGAGCTCCCTGGATCAGGTGGGCAGAAATTGCCAGAGAAACACCATCTTGAAACATCTCCATCTACAAGAAGGATTGGATCCTGCCTATGGAAAGGCAGAGGCCAGCTGCAAACCATCACAACTGAAGCTGAGTGGTGAGCTAAACATATCTGTAGTAGTGACTTCATGTTAGAATGCCTCTTATATTTTTGTTTGCTTGTGTTACCTCCTGACTGCTTTACTAAATGATTATGCATTGATTTGCTATGTACTCACATAAAATCATGTTCTAATCAATAACCTAGGGTTTGTTTTCTCTAAAGCTGTGTGAGCTTTAGAGAAGGTGACTAAACTACTGGGTGTGTTCCAGTTTTTTTGATAAACTGGTGAACTGGTGTCCATGAGCCTAGTGAAAGGGAAGGGTCCTGAACAATGTTCCCTCTAAGTCAGTGGTTTTCAAACTTAGGGTTGGGACCCAGTAGTGGGTCGAAGCCCTTCAGGTACTGGGTCACAGCACCCCCTGCTGCTGCCGCCAAAACACTGGGATATATTGCTCAAATAAGTAATTGTTAGGTCATGTGCATAAATGCTTTTTTTTCAAGTGGGTCCCAAGAAATAAAGTTTGAAAACCACTGCTCTAAGCTGGTGATGCAGCTGAGCAAGCTATGAATGGATGCAGCTGAGCAAGTTCTGTGCTGGTTCCCCGACCCCCACCAGGCTCCTTCCCCGCTGCCTGTTGGGTCCCCAGGTGCATCCAAAACTTGCTCAGTTGCATCATCAGTTTAGAGAGAACATTGCCAAACCATGTGAGCAAACTTATTCTTATGTAAGTGGCTGGGGTTTTTTTTAGTTTAGATTGTCAACTTAAAAAGGGGTTTAAGTTAAATCAGAACCCCACAGTCTTATGTGGAACAACAAGACTTTTACGTTAATACAGACATATGTGTGTAACCGGTAAAACTTTCCCATGTAAAAAAACCCTCACTCTACCATTCTGGTTAAATCTTCACCAAGAGAAAAAAAAATGTGTTCACCACAGGATGACTAACTTGTGTTGGCTAGCCTGCTGTAAAACATAGTGGAAGCAAGACACCTGTAGTCTTGCCATGAGGCAAACCTGGAGAAGCCAACAGCTGGTGTGGCAGAGGGTGGGGAAGGAGGACATAATAGTGCTGATTTCACCTAGCTACCTCATAATATAAACTACAGGTGCCTGGTCTCCAGTAAAGATTTTACAGCAAGATAACTTGCATGTTTATCTCATGGGGCAGGGGGAGAAGGTCCAAAACACAAAACCCCAACAGATTTGGTCAGAGGAGACAAACCTTCTGTCTGGTCTTGGAGTTGGAGAGTTCTAGAGCTTGCCATGTGCCTAGAAAATTTTCTCCCAGAGTCCTCTGCTTGTCAGTGGCTCATGTGAGGAGAATTTTAGCTTTTTCTAGTGTGGAAACAATTTGTGCTGATTCTAGGTCATCCAGTCTTGTACTCGAACTGCTACAGGCTTATAAGACAGAGTGCTCTAGAAACATAGGTAAATGAAGTTTATTTGGTGCCCTTTATCCCTGGCTCTCTTCCTTGCCTTCAGTTTATCTCCCCATAAACGCCATTCTTAAAAAAGTTTAGCTTCACTGTCCAGCTGGAAAAGGCTAACTAAATGCAGTAATGCCCTGATGGTACTGTTTGCTCCTTTCTGCAGTAGATAAATCTGATTATTCTTTCTTCACTGAAATTTAGAACTCCTGGTTGCCCTGCTGCCAGCTCCCCCCAGTTCCTTGAATCACCCTGACCCCTTCCCTACTCTGCCCAAAAGCTTACAGCTCTCCCCAGTCCCCTGAGTCACCTTGACCCCTTCCCTAACCTGCCTCCCTTGCTGCCAGCTCCCCTCAGTCCTCAAAGCCACCTTGACCCCTTCCCTAACCTGCGTGGCTGCTGCCAGCACCCCCTAGTTCCCTGAGTCACCCCAACCCCTTCCTTAACCTGCCTGACTGCTGCTGGCTCCCCGGGGCCTCCCCTGGGCCTTCTCTGCCAATCTCCCCCACATTTTTTCCCCACCAACTGTGCGTCCCCAACCTCCTCCCCCAGGTCCCCTTCCCCCTTATCTGGCTGCTGGAGCTGCTACTACCTGGCCGTGCCACAGGCTGCTGCTCCTGCCCTGAACATGCATCTGAGCATGCTCGGGGCAGAAGATTTAAAAAGTCCCAGCCTGGCACAGCTCCCTGCAGGCTGGAAGACTGTGTCTTCCAGCTGGGTAGGCACTGCGGCTGCCAGCTGTGTGCAACCAGCAGTGTTGTCTGCATGGGTGAGTGACAGGGGCTGCACGCCCATGCACCTTATAGGGAACATCAGTCCAGATCCCTGCAGGGTGGAAGTTCTCAGTGTGGCATCTGGGGACTGAAGGTGCTCACTAGAGGACTGTCCCCTGAGTGGCTGGACATCACACATCCATGGTGTGAGATTGATTATATGCAGGAGGCTCTTGTGGACTGACTTAGGAGTGGGTGGCCACCTGGCAAAGTGGAGTAAGTCAGGGTTCAAGAGCTGGCAATCAAGGTGGCACAGCAGCACATTAGACCGGATTCTGGGAAGGGAATGTCACAGAGGAATGAGCCCACTATTGAGGAAAGTTAATATACTATGTTGGCGGAATTGTCACGTGATACACGCTTGGGTATGATCTGTGTAACTTTTGTGTTCACCATGTAATAGTGTGGTTTGATGCAAAATGTGCCATGCAAGGTTCCTTTTTGAATGCTCATAACATGTTCCGCATTAATATTTTGGTATCATGTTTCCTGCAGCATTATGTATGTGTACAGATGTGAAACATGTTCCCAGGTATTTCACATGTTTTAGGATGGAGACAAGCAGAACTGTCTTCCAGCAGCATGTAAACAGCCAGGGCTGCAAGCACACATCAAGAGAATATAACAATGACAGTAGGCTAGCTAAATGTCTGTAGCACCTAGGCCAGAGAGGGGGAGATCTCCTGCCCTTTCTGAACAAAGATCACCTGAAAGAAGAAGAAGGGAAGGGGGACTGGAAACAAATACACACACTTGGAACTGTGACAGAGCTATTTACCAGAGAAACACCATCTTGAAACAGCTCCATCTACAAGAAGGATTGGGCCCTCCTTATGGAGAGGCAAAGAGCAGCTGTGAAGCCATCACAGCTGAAGTTGAGTGGTGAGCTGAACATATTTGTAGTAGTAACGTTAGGTTGGAACGCATCTTATATTTTTATTTGATGGTGATTAACCTCTGACCACTGTATTAAATGATTGTGCATTGATTTGCTATATACCCACTTAAAATCATGTTCTAATCACTAAACTAGGGTTTTTTGGTTTTTGTTTTTGTTTTTTTTATCTAAAGCTGTGTGAGTTTTAGAGGATGTGGAAGAACAAAGCTGGGGCATTCCAGTTTTTTCATAAAGCTGGCAAAACAAATTGCATAAATATACAGGTATCTGGGAAGGATACCAATCCCTGTAGAATGGAAGTTGCCAGTGTGGTATCTGGGGCTGGAGGGGCTCTCTGGGGGCACCATTCCCTGAGTGGTTGAAGCATGCACACCCACTGCCTGGGACCAATTACATGCAAGAGATTAGTATGGGCTGACCCAGGATGGGTGGCCACCTAGCAAAGCAGGGTAAGTTGAAGTCCAAGGAGTGGCAATCAGGGAGGCACAGCAGCACACCAGGCCAGGTTCTGTGCGAGAAACATCACAGAAATTGGTTAGCAAAAGGATCTGAGTTCTTGCTCTTACTCCCTTTACCCAGAGGTCTGTCTGACCTTGAGGGCTCCCTTCCCACTCTCCTGTGTTGCAGGATCCACGTAACCATGACAAGGCTCAGCCCTGGGTTCCTAGGGACAGAAAGGGAGGCTCAATTCCCAACCTTGTTGTGGTCACCTAGGACAGGGGCTTAAGTTTCCCCATGCTGGGGTACTACCTCCGCATAGGTGCTTCCCTGACCCATTCATCATCACATATAGGTCAAAGCAAAACAGCACATGTTGTTGCCGCCACTCTAAAAATGTTTTTAACAGTACCTGTCACAAATGCTTTGGGTGACAATTCTTTTTCTGTATTGAAATGAGTTAAAAATACAATGTGTCACAAACATTTGACAAGTTTGGCAATATTGACAATTGAAAGTGCCTCTTTACAAAATATTACTTTCAATGACTTAACAATTTTGTAGGGAAAAAAAGCTATCTGAATATTTTTTCCAAATCAAATAAGTTTCTTCAGAGGATGTTAATTTTTATTTTTTCATTCATGTGTCACCTATGTTTTTTAGTTGTACACATTTCTCATATTAACATAATGCAAATACAAACTTTCATCTAAGCCAGAAGTTCTCAAACTGTCACCCAAGAACTCCATTCAGGTGGAACAAGGGAAGGTTATTAAGGTTTTGGGGATTGTTTGGTTTGGTTTTTTTTAATGAAGCACTTTCATCCAAACACTTTACAAGAGTTAGCTAATGGTACAAACAACATTTGGAAAGATCATTAAGTGGTTTGGCCAAGACCCTCAGTAATTTTCAGGTGGTGTGTGGGGAAAAAAGTTAGATTACAAAAACAACCAAGGTGCCTCACTTTATTTTCATTTACTTCCTATTACTTACAATACAGGAGAAGGATGAAGGAAACAGAGAATGAAAAATGGGGTGTGGAGATAAGAGAGAATGTTCTTTTTCTTGACTGGTCCCTGGGGGCTCCAAAAATGAAACCTGGCACAAGGCCCCACTAGCTCTCAATCCACCACTGACTTGAGTGCTCACTGGATCTGTGTCACATGCCTCCAGTCCTTGAGGGATAGTCTCAGCAGGAAGACCTGGTGTAGTGACAGCTAGCTAGGTGCGCCCCCTAGTCTCCCTCTCCATCTCTACTGAGAATGACTCCGCAGCCCAGATGCTCCCCTCACTGAGAGAGAGCGCAGCCATCCAGTACACACTAAGTGCTTCTAGGCCATTCATTCTGTCAGGCCCTTCACAGGTGGATGCTGCCTTTCATCTTCTAAGTGGAGAAACGTAGCTTGCTTGCATCTGAGATGTCTGTGATCAAAGTCATTCAGCGGTGCTTTATGCCTTTGAAACTTCAGACAGATGCAGACCGCCAAGAGGCAGAAGTCTGATTAATTGTGGGATCAGGAGGCAGCGATCACATATGCCCTGGCATATGGGTCGGGTTTTGAGGACTGACTTGCCTTGTATTAAGGCACAGCTAGAATATTCCAACCCTGGGATGCCTTAACGTATGAGTCTGCAACCCTGGAACTGAATAAATGGGACCTCAGTACAATGACCAGATACCCTAATTTTATAGGGACAGTCTTGATATTCAGGATTTTTACTTATACAGGCACATGTTACTCCCTGCTGCCTGTCCTGATTTTCTATCATTTGCTATCTGACCACCCTAGATAAAGTGGAATCCAGGAGACATCTTGAATACCACCCACAGTTCCCTGGGAAGGCAGGGCAAATGGGTGTGTAGGGATGCATTATGCCATTTTCAAACAGGGCTGGTGTGTCACATGTCTAAGTCACTGGCTGCTCCCATATCCTAAGTCTCAGCATGGTGGGATGTCATTCACTGGGCAAGCCTGTTCAAAATGATATACCCTGCTCCTTATTGAGTGCAGCCAGGTTTTGCATCTGGCATAGGCAAAATTCCAGCCACTAACAAGAAAATGGCATGCACTGAAATCCTGGAAAGGTGTAGCAGCACAGAATGCAGGGCTGATTGTGCTTTCCCATACAGCTGCCACTGTTAGTTGGTTTCATATGGAATAGGTTGGGGATGAAAAATATCAACTTGTTTTTCAAAAAGTAAATTTCTATGGGAAATGACCTTTCTCTATCTACATTTTCAAGGTTTTGGTCAAGACTGTTTTCTATCGGGTGGGGAGAGGTTGGATTTTTTCAGTGAAACCTCAACATTTTTGAAGGAAACATGTGACAACTTTTTTCCTAACTGTGAAGGGGTAGACACACCCCGCACTAGCACAGCGCTTGCTGGGTTTTATAAGGGAGAAGCCCCACCCCTAAAGCCCTGTCGGGCATGCTCAGACGCCTGGGCGGGGATAAAAGGCTGCAGCTCAGCTCAGTCGGGGCTGGCTAGAGAAGGGGAAGGAAGCGCTAGGAAGACTCCAGCCCCAGACCCCCGCCAGCCCATTCCCGAGGAGGTTAACCAGCCAGTAGAGGCCCCGGAGGAACACAGAACTTGAGGAAGCTCTGCAGCAGGGTGACAAGACCCAGAGGAAGGCTGATCCCTGTTGTATCAAGACCCAGGTAGGAAGCAGCCCAGGGGTCCGATAAGGGAAGGACCAGGGGAGGAGGGGACACCAAGTCAGCGTGTTGTGGTCTGGAGCCCCGCTGATTGGGTGGCGTACCCCTACACCCCTAGGGCCCTGGGCTGGGGCTTAGAGACTTGGGTGGGACTGAGCCCCCCTACCTGGGGTCCTGGGCCATATAGAGACTGTTAGTTTGTGGACTGTGGCTGCTAGGCCACGCTACCCTGCTCGGGGGGGACATATAGAGACTGTTTGTTTCTGGACTGTGGCTATTAGGCCACACTGCCCTGCTCAGGGGGACATATAGAGACTGCGCGTTTGTGGACTGTGGCTGCTAGGCCACACTGCCCCGCCCTGGGGGCAGTCTAGGGGCATAAATCTCCATGACATAGTGGTGGAGAGTGCAGGCATCGACCAGGTCCTGAGAGAAGACCCACGGAGAGGGAGAAGGGGAGGCACAGTGAAGAGCCAGAGACTACCCAACCGAGGGCTCCAAACTTGCAATGGAGACTGAGAAGGTTTTGAAATGGCTTTTAGAGAGCCAACAACAGCAGGCAGCTCAGCAGCAACAACAGTACGCACAGTTGCACCAACAGATGGCGTCACAACAACAAACCCAGGCTGCCAGGCAGCAGGATCAGCTACAACAATTTATGAAGGAGCTGGCCACTCAACAACAGAATCACCAGGAGAGGCTGGCACAACAGATGGGGGCTGCACTGAAAGCCTCGGTCAACCCAATCCCACCCCTTGGGGCCACGGACACCGGAGGCAGTGCTGGCAACTTACCCATCTGGCTGATGAAGATGGGTCTAGGGGACGACCCCGAGGCTTTCCTAGTGACTTTTGAATGGGTCGCGACCGTTGCGAAATGGGCGCCGGAATATTGGGCTACCATTTTGGCTCCTTACCTGACAGGACCGGCACAAATAGCGTATCGCAACTTGGATCCCCAGGATGCCCTGGTTTATGCCAGGGTGAAAGAGGCAAATCTTGACCAAACCGGGATAAACCCCAAGACCTACTGTCAACGACTATGGGGAGCACAATATCCCCCTCGGGGCACGCCCGAGAGCGGTGGCCCAGCATATTAAAGAAGACTGTTGGCGGTGGTTAGAGCCGGAACAGAAGTCTGGGACAGAGGTCGCGGAATGTTTTGTCCTTGAACAATTTATGCAGGTGTTACCAGACGGAAGCCGAGAATGGGTACAGCGGCACCGCCCGAAATCACTAATGGAGGCTGTCTTCTTAGTCGAAGACTACCTAGCAGCAGAAAAACCGGGTCAGAGGCTGCCAAAAGCGGGTGGCTCCCGCAAAGGGGAGGATGGAAGTGTAAAAGCCCAGATCAAGGCCACCGCTGGGGGCTCCCCCAGAACTCCGACACCCTTTTCTGAGCCGACTCGGCCCAAGTCGGTAAGGACATTTCGAAGACCCCCACCGAGTACTAGATTGGGTCAACACCCCAATTTGGAGGTACCAGCCAGTGGGGCCCAAGGGGGGAATGACCGGACCCGGTGTTGGGAGTGTGGCGAAGAAGGCCACTACCAGAAAGACTGCCCTTATATGGAGTGTGGCTATGGGCAAGTATGCACAATAGGCCACCTTGCCAGACAGCACACCCCACCGAAACTCGTGGTCCCGGTACAGATTGGGCGGACTAATAACTGGGCCCTTATAGACTCAGATTGCAGCCAGACCCTCATTTGAGAGGGGTTAGTGTCAGGCCTGAGGGAGCCAGGGCCAGTAATACATCTGCAATGCATACATGGGGACGTACGTCCATATGCAACCACGAGAATACACCTTACAGTGGGGAGCCAGACAGAGAACATCCGGGTAGGAGTGGTGCCCGGGCTAACATATCCAGTGGTGTTAGGACGGGACTGGCCAGAGTTTGGCAAACTTTTGCAAGAGTATGACCCTCGCCCGACACAGGCTCCAGATGTAAACACTTCATGAGTAGAACGAACAGAGAACCTTACGGAGACGGGGCTGGCTGGGAAGAAGGCAGTTCCCTCGGTGGGACCGGCCACATCAGAGACAGACTTAGGCCCCCCTCTGGAAACAGCTGAGGGGCAGTTGAAGGGGGATAAGGAGTTCCTCCAAGAACAACAGGAAGACCTGACGCTGAGGTATGCATGGGAGCAAGCCACTAGCCCCGACCTGGAGTCAGGGGACGACCCGCCAAAGACCCAAGGACCCCGGTTTGAGATCCACCAGGACTGTTTGTACCGAATAGTGCGTGATCCGCAAACTCAAGAAATCCTCTATCAGCTCTTGGTACCGCAGAGATTCTGCCAAGAGATCCTACATCTGGCCCATGGCATCCTGTGGGCTGGACACTTGGGCCGGGAAAAGACCCTCCAATGAATTAGTCAACGGTTTTACTGGCCAGGGATTTACAGGGAGGTAAGGGACTTCTGTACCTCCTGCCCGGAGTGCCAACAGACTAAGCCGGCGGGAGTACCCCGAGCACCTCTCATTCCCAAGCCGGTGGTAGGCGAGCCGTTCGAACAAATTGGCATGGATCTGGTAGGACCGCTCAAACCAAGCCAAGTGGGAAACTGTTTTATCCTAGTCATTGTGGACTATGCTACCAGGTATCCAGAAGCCATACCATTACAAGTAGCAAAAGCCCCAAATATTGCCACAGAACTAATGAAAGTATTTCCCAGGGTAGGAATTCCTAAAGAAATATTGACCAACCAGGGCACCAATATCTCGTCTAAGCTAATAGGGGAACTGTGCCGACTAATGAAGATTAGGACCATCAGGACTGCCGTATACCATCCTCAAACAGATGGCCTCGAAGAACGGTTCAATGGTACCTTAAAGTCCATGCTCCGTAAGTTTGTCCAAGAAGACCCCCGGCACTGGGATTCCTTGTTACCAGCCCTACTGTTCGCCATCAGGGAGGTCCCCCAGGCCTCCATGGGGTTTTCACCATTCGAGTTGCTGTATGGGCGGAGACCTAGAGGCATACTAGATCTCCTAAAGGAAGAGTGGGAGACACAGACGCAGGTACAAGGGACAGTACACTATATAATCAAACTCAGAAAGCGTCTCCGCTTGCTAGAGGCCTTTGCCCAGGAGAATCTAAAGCAAGCTCAGGGAGCTCAATCCCAACAATATAACATAGGCTCACGGAACCGCAGTTTCAAACCGGGGGATAAGGTATTACTCCTGTTGCCGTCCTGTGAATCGAAGTTGCTCGCCAAATGGCAGGGGCCCTATGAAATAACTCAATAGGTGGGGCCAGTGGACTATGAGGTTAGGTTACCAGGGCGAAGGAAAGAGGTCCATATCTACCACATAAACTTGTTGAAGAAATGGTTGGAACGAGAAGCCTTGTGGATTGCCCCACGAGCCCCTGAACCAGACTTGAGGCCCTCAATGGGGGAGACCACGGGGCCCGCCTCACCAGTGGTAGGACCAGATCTCAACCCTAAACAGCAGAATCAACTACAAGAACTCCTGAGCAAGTTCCCAGACGTCCTCTCCACTCAACCAGGCAAGACGAGACTCATAAGTCATCACATTTCTACCACCCCGGGACAGAAGGTAAGGGATAACCCGCGGCCCCTCCCGCGGAAGATGTGGCCCGTGGTCAGACAAGAATTGGAAAACATGCTTAAAATGGGGGTGGTGGAAGAATCCAAAAGCGAATGGCGCAGTCCAATCGTCCTAGTACCTAAACCCGATGGTACCTTACGTTTTTGTATTGATTTCAGGAAAGTAAATGCAATATCTCGATTCGACGCTTACCCCATGCCTCGAGTCAATGAGCTGTTGGAACGACTAGGGGAAGCGAAGTATCTCTCAACCATAGACCTCACTAAGGGGTACTGGCAAATACCCTTGACGCCGAATTCCCGCCCTAAAACAGCCTTCTCTATGCCCTTTGGGCTCTTCCAGTTCGTCACCATGCCGTTCGGCTTACATGGAGCCACTGCCACCTTCCAGAGACTAATGAACAAGGTGTTGCAGCCTCACGACTCTTACGCGGCAGCCTATATAAACAACATTGTAATATATAGCAGTAACTGGAAGAGCCATCTTGAACACCTCAGGCAGGTTCTGGGAGCCCTCAGGGAAGCTAACCTAACCGCTAACCCCGCCAAGTGTCATCTGGGACAGCGTGAAGTAACCTACCTTGGGTATGTGGTAGGCGGAGGTACGTTGAGACCATTAATTAGCAAAGTACAAGCTCTGGCCAACACACCGAGGCCACACACAAAGAGGCAAGTGCGGCAATTCTTGGGGCTGGCTGGCTATTATCGGCGATTTGTGCCAGATTTCGCGACTATAGCGGCCTCACTGTCAGACCTGACCAAGAACTCCGTGCCCAAGAGAGTACAGTGGACAGACTGTTGTGAAAGGGCCTTCCGGGCGCTGAAGGAAAAATTAATGCAGGAACCAGTACTCATACATCCAAACTTTAATAACGATTTTATATTGCAGACAGATCCCTCAGGGGTGGGACTAGGCACTGTGCTCTCCCAGGAGATCAATGGGGAAGAACATCCCCATCCTATACGTGAGTAGAAAATTGTTTCCACGGGAAACACAGTATTCAACCATCGAAAAAGAAGCATTAGCAGCCAAATGGGCAATAGATGCTCTGCACTATTACCTCCTGGGAGCCAATTTCACATTGGTAACCGACCACGCGGCGCTGCGCTGGCTACATGCAATGAAGGACACTAATCCGCGCTTAATGTGGTGGTACCTGTCACTACAGCCCTACCACTTTACAGTTGTGCACCGACTGGGTCAAAAGCATGCAAACGCGGATTATTTTTCTAGGGTGGGAGGAGCAGAAGACACATTCCAAGACCCCAACGCTGTCTTAAGGGAGGGGGTGTGTGACGGGGTAGACACACCCCGCACTAGCACAGCGCTTGCTGGGTTTTATAAAGGAGAAGCCCCACCCCTAAAGCCCTGTCGGGCATGCTCAGACGCCTGGGCGGGGATAAAAGGCTGCAGCTCAGCTCAGTCGGGGCTGGCTAGAGAAGGGGAAGGAAGCGCTAGGAAGACTCCAGCCCCAGACCCCCGCCAGCCCATTCCTGAGGAGGTTAACCAGCCAGTAGAGGCCCTGGAGGAACACAGAACTTGAGGAAGCTCTGCAGCAGGGTGACAAGACCCAGAGGAAGGCTGATCCCTGTTGTATCAAGACCCAGGTAGGAAGCAGCCCAGGGGTCCGATAAGGGAAGGACCAGGGAAGGAGGGGACACCAAGTCAGCGTGTTGCGGTCTGGAGCCCCGCTGATTGGGTGGCGTATCCCTATACCCCTAGGGCCCTGGGCTGGGGCTCAGAGAGTTGGGTGGGACTGAGCCCCCCCTACCTGGGGTCCCGGGCCATATAGAGACTGTTACTTTATGGACTGTGGCTGCTAGGCCACGCTGCCCCGCCCTGGGGCCATATAGAGACTGTTTGTTTCTGGACTGTATCTATTAGGCCATGCTGCCCCACTCGGTAGGACATACAGAGACTGCGCGTTTGTGGACTGTGGCTGCTAGGCCACACTGCCCCGCCCTCGGGGCAGTCTAGGGGAGTAAAACTCCGTGACACTGACACTATGTCAATCCATTTGCGCAAGTGAGATTACTTGTGATTTTCACTGGCCAGGGCCCATTATGCACAGTATCGACCTGAACTGAATGAGGGCTATTGCCCTCCTCCCGTGTCTCTCTACCCCATCTCATCTCTGCTCATATCCCTGAACTCAGTGAGAGACTGGTACAGAAAAAGGAACTGCTCACGCTTCTTCCCCTAGCACCTTTCTTCCAGGTATGGGGTGCCCTGATAACCAAGTAAGTAACACAGAATTTGGAGTGGCCTGGGACTGCAAGTTTTGCTAGTATACTTTGCTTTCCAGCTTGAAGTCATGATTGCTGTTGACATGCCTGTGCCTTGCTCAGTAAATCACATCCCTTCACAAGCTGTTTGCACTGCTGTCGTTGATTTGGGGGCTCAGTTTGAAGGTCAGACTTCACAGAGCTAATAGCCACCAAACAAGTAAACTGAAAGAGAGAGCTATTGCATGCTGCTAGACACGTGTGGCATGTCTACACTGCATTGTAAACTAAGGCTCACACTCAGCTTTGAGCCCAACCCCTCAGCCACACACAAACCTGGCTGGCTCCCTCAGGTCTTAGACAAGCTCAAGTCCCACTGTGACTTGGGGCCACACTCTGTCATTTTGCTATGTGGGTGCAGCTCAAGCCTAGGTCTGCTTGAAGTATTGTCACTCCAACATGGTTCTGCTGCTGTCAAGCCGGGATTACAATGCAGTGAGGATACACAAGTGTGGATTTGGAAACACCAAGCCTACAGGCATGGGTCCTGCAGACAAATATACTCTGACAGGTTTCCACAGAGTCCTCAGAATAGGCCAGGTCAGCAAATAGCTGAGTTATTGTTCCTGTCAGTTCTCATTTCAGACAATGCTTGTGCGTGTTGGATAACTTGAAGCACACCACTGGGCCTGTTTGTGATCCAGCAGTTGTTCCAGTTCTGCACAGTAAGAGCCCTGCATTGATTAACGAGGAAGCCAAGTGGACTCAAATTTCTCTATGATACTAATTTGTAAACAAACATGTTAAATTAATTCTTTCCCTGAGGCTGTTGTCTGGCCAGTGAGTAACTTCTCCTTGCATAGTGTTGTCATGAGTTCTAATCCTGCCTCTACTGGTCCGTCCCATTCAGTGTCACATCACCACTCTGTGCCTCAGTTGTCCCAGAACACTACTTTCCCAGGGTGCTTCATGGACTACTGAACTAATGTCTATGTAGGGCTTTGAAAATGGAAAGCTCTATAAACATGCTGGCTATGTGTACACTTAGGCAATTAAATCGATTTTAAGTTAAATCAGTTTTATAAAATGGCTATAAAAATCACTAAATCGATTTAAGTTCAATTGATTTAACATGTCTGCACTAGAAACTCAAATCAAACTAGCATGTCCAGGGACAGAAGTTGCTAGTTCAATTTAGGAGAGGGGCACCATGGGGGGAGTGGCAACATGGCCCCCTGGAAGGGCTGTGCCCCCCCACCCAATATATAGTAAAAGGACAGCACCCTGGGAAGGAGAGGGGTATAAGTATTAGATCAAAATAACAGTTAAATCGAAATAACACATCCACACTGCATTATTTCAAAATAACAGTTTGATTTAACTCTCATTTCAATATATACTAGGTTTTATTATATCGAAATAAATTTTCTTATTTTGAAATGAGGGAGCTCCTTATTTTGAAATAAGGAAATGTAGTTTGGACATCTAATTTTTTAAATCACAATAATCAGCATTATTTTGATTTAAAGACTAAGTGTGGACATACCCATTTTGTTCTGGGTCTTTATTCTGCCATGTCAGGTGAGCTCGCAAAGGGAGGAGAAATCAGCATGTGTACTTGATGGAGGAAGGTTGGTCTTGTGACTTAGGTATAGAACAGAACTAAAGGGAGCTGTCTTTAATTCCTTGCTCTGCCACTGATTTTTTCTGGGTGACCTCAAGCAAGTCATTTAACCTTGCTGTGGGTCCATTCTCCTTCTGTAAAATAGGCATGATGTCTTTTCACCCTTCCCTCCCTGTCTTGTCCATTCTGACTCTGATTTGGGGGGGGGGGGTCAAGGCCAGTCTCTCACTATGCATTTCTATAGCACAGGGGAGCCCCAATCTCAGTTAGGATGCCTATACTCTATTATAATTTTATTAAAAATACATGTTGCCCCTTGAGCTCACACTAGACCAACAGAAGTTCTCCAGAAAGCTGGTTCTGATTTACACTAATAAATGTGGTTACATGCACTGTAAGGCCCTTTTCCTCTGCTAGAGCAGTGTGAAGAGGCCTTCAGGTAAATGAGAATCAGTGAAACTCTGGCTCCAAACACAATTCACAGCAGTGATTTGGAGAACAAGGAGCAGAACCATCACCTGGGATCTGGAAGGGGGTGGGTCTGGGACATACTGGGGTAGTTCTTCAAATCCTACTTATAAGGGGCAGCATTTCCATTCCCTGGAAAGACAGTAGAAGGAAAACCTCATGGGGAACAAACCCTTCTTGATGTACAAGTGCCGGGGCGGGGCAGTGTTGCTATGTTAATTGAATAACTTTCTAATGAGATGTGCTGGCAACAATGCAGAACGCAACAGTTTTCTCAACTGTAGATAGAGTGGTTTCAGAGGTGTTAATTAGTGCGTTTCTAAAGGCCCCCAGCAGACGAGTCAATAAAGCAAGCAATATATCCAGCACTAATTGCCTGAACATGGAAGCTTTCGCATTGAATTGATTTCTGAAACAGCTTCCCTACACAATTGAAGGGACAGTTTTGTTCCTTCCTTTGTCTGCCAAAAGAGCTGTTTAGACATGCAGGTGACGCAGTCAATTGCGAACAGTGCCTTTTTCTTTTCTTCCAGAAGACTGGACAAATGAGGATTAGGTTTCAAGTTTAATTGACTGGACTGCAGGGAAAAAAACAAATTTATATCATCCTCTCTGACTCCATAACCTGTCAACCAAGTTGGGTATGATGAAGCGGACAGGAGACTCCCTGTAGCAGAAACAGAGGGGTAGCCATGTTAGTCTGTGTACAGCAAAAACAACAAAAGTCCTGTGGCACCCTAAAAACTAACAAATTTCTTCAGGCATAAGCTTGATGAAGATTGATGAAGTGTGTTATAGCCCACCAAAACTAATGCCTGAAGAAATTTGTTGGTTTTTAAGGTGCCACAGGCCTTTCATTGTTGTAGCAGAAACAGATGGTTTCAAGGTTTCCACAAAATATAGATGATTTCTGTCAAAGGGTTCATTAGCAACAGCCATGGGGTATGTCTACAGTGGAGGCTCTGATAAGTTGAACTAACGAGGCTGACTTAAAGTCGACCTTGTTAAATCGACTTAGAGAGTCCACATTGAAAACTCATGTCAACTGCCTGCGTCCACACTGGCAGGTGCTAGGTTGATGGATGAGTGGTGCATTGTGGGTAGCGGTCCCTGGTGGCCAGGAATGCTGCAAAGGGGCCTGGATGCCAATTAGTTCAACTTAAGGGCTTTCCCCGTCTATATTAGCTTAAGTCGACATTAAGAGTTGGTGTTATGATGTTGACTTAAGGAAGCACCTAAGTCAACTTAGTAAAAGCCCAGTGTGGCCGCAGGAGTCTGTAGGTCGACTTAACCCTCCTTAAGTCAACCTAAGGCTCCAGTGTAGACATACCCATGGAGAGGGATTTCCTGGCCTCCCCTTTGTTAACGCCTTTGGCATAAGTGGAGAAAGATAATCAAAGCTGATGTTTGAGAGTGTGATAATGTGATTCCAGACATATTGTGTTTCAAGGCCTCTCTCTGGTTCGGGATTCATTTTTTTCCTGGATGCTGCTCAGATGCTGTTGTCAGATGGGGTGGGTTGGTGTCCCAGAAAGTTCCCATTACCCTATGAAATGGCTACCACTCACAACAGAGACAAATGCAATGGTTCCTTTTGGCATTTGATGTGTAAGAGTAGGGATTTCTGTTGGTGTCCACAATCTAGTTTTCTGCACCTAAGTGTTTGTTGTAAATATTGGAATTCCTTGCTAGATTTAATTTCATTCTGAAGAACAGCACTAGTTTTGCAGCCCATTTTAGACTATGCCCTCTGTATATTCAGTTATTTCTGCTTCTGCCTGCAATCCACCGCTCCCCTTTGTTCTTTTGAATCCTTCCTTCATTTCTCATTGCCACAAATCTCAGAAACACAGGGAAACAACACAGAACCATTAAAACACCACAATGAATTTTTCCTGTGCAGCTGCCTCCCAAAGATTGCAAAAGTGAGGCATAGGAATGAGCAAAAGTAACTGATTCACATAGCTCATGATTTTCAACAGTGTGATTATGAATAGACAGGAGCTGATTTAGCATAGGCTTTGTAACTAACAGGAAATGGTTATGCTATTGTGTGTGCAATTTGGATGAGCTAATCTACATTCAAAGAATGAATACAGATGGATCAAAGACCATAATAGACTCCTGTTCTAGCAGACCTGTACAAGGAATTGTATGGCTAACTGCTTGCTAAGGATGAGAATGACAGGCACCACTGAAATCACCAAGGGCTGATCACTGGAACAACCAAACTGTGTATTACACATCACAAGCTCTGGTCAGGTACTCAAATGTCAGTCCCCTTGGGGACATACATTTCTTCTGCATTCACTTCAGGCAGCCACTGGTAATTGGGGCAGCTGGTAGGGTAAACTCTCTCTCTCTCCCTCAGTCACTCTTCAGCAATGTGAATCCAGAAAACTGCACTGAGGAAAATGCCATTACTCTAAATTTACACAAGGGTAAATGAAAACAGGATTAGGGCCACTGTCTTTGGTGCAGTCTGTTTTCCAGTTGTTTCAGTATGTCATGCCACAGGAGGAATTTCTTCTGAGCAAAATGTCAAGTGATAACAAAAGTCTAGTCTAGTCCATAGTAGCAGGGGGCACAGGTCACTTGCTCATGGATTTTCGGTACTATAAAGTCTTTAAATCATCATTTGAGGATGTTAATAACTGAGTCATAGGTTAGAGGTATATCACAGGAATGGGTGGGGGAGATTTTATGGCCTGCATTGTGCAGGGGGTCAGACTAGAGGATCATATTACTCCCATCTGACCTTAGAGTCTATGAGTAGATGAATGCATTGGTTGAAATAAATCAGCTAGAAAATCAGTCCACCTCTACTAGGGCAAACCCCTAATCCAGGCACATTAAACCAGAGTAACCCTTGCCTATTTTAGTCTAACTTACTGATTCAGTGGAACCTGTTTACATTAAAATAAGCAAGGAGTCCTGTGGCACTTAAGGACTAACACAATTATTTATCACATGAGCTTTTGTGGGAGAAAATCCCACTTTTCCCAAAGCTTTTAAGTTCCCCCACCTTCAAATCATCTGATGAAGTGGAATTTTCTCCCATGAAAGCTCATGCGATAAATAAATCTCTTAGCCTTTAAGTGCCACAGGACTCCTTGCTCATTTTGCTGAATTAGACTAACACAGCTATCCCTTTGGAACCTGTTTACAAAAAGGTTAAACTGGTTTAAGTGTATCAATATCAAGGGTTTGCATCAATTGAATTAGAGATGGGGGGGGGAATCTATTTGGTTAAACCAGTACATATTTCTAGTCTAGACAAGGCCAAGGAGCAGAAATGGTGAAAAGCATCAGGAACTGGACTACTCATGGGCTTGAAGTTAAACAGCTGCTTAAGTGCTTTGCTGGACTGGGCCTATACTCCTCTTTTTATAAATCCTTTCCCTTTTAAAGTGAGCTTAGTAATGTAAGCATGGAGTTTTTATTGTGGCTCTGCCCCTAGATACACTGCAGAATGCTGTAGTAGTTCAGCTTGTGTATTAAAGTACTGAACCTGAACCATTGCAAGAGCAGCCAAGGAGAGATTTGGGCTGCTGTTCAGCTTGCTTTCTTCATGTAACATGTTGGTATCACAGCAATAGGAGCTTGACATGCAGCTGTTTAACACAAGACAAACTCCTCAGATTTTTTTTCAAATGCAAAACTGAATCCTAACATTTTAAAAATATACTTTTCCACCCCCAAAACACCTGATTCTGAATGCAAGCCAAGAGATCCAGCATGGAGTTGTAGCTTTACTACATAACCATTTTATATGCCAGCTGGTCTCCACTGTACACTGAAAGCAATGTACAGACATTAGTGTATCAATAATAATATTGAACAGTAGCCCAATATGATTCATTTGCATTTACAAAACAGAATATGAATAGCTAGGCAGCCAGGCCTAATGGGAAAATACTCATCACGGCACAAATATCACAGTAGAAATGAAAGAGACAGCATTCCTAGCTCACCAGCCACCTCACTCATCCCATGCTTTGCAGACTTTGTTCAGAGGGGTGATTTTATCAATATCCTGCAGGGGAAGCCCAAGTTGCTGGGTCTGTCCATTCTGCAGGGGGCAGGAAGGTTTGGTACGGATGCTCTGGAGGCAGATAGAGTTGGAGGATTCCCTGTCAGTGAAGATCTTGTTGCGAGCGCTGAAGCCACTGGTACTGCCCGTCACCTTCTCAGAGTAAGTCTCATGGTGCCCTAGCTCCTCTGAGCAGATGTGGAAGTGGAAGGCTGCTTGGAAGCCCCTCTTAAAGTTCTCATTGAAGTAGCCATAGATAATAGGATTGATGCTGCTGTTGGAGAAGGCCAGCCAGTGTGCAAAGGGGAAGATGTAGCCTGTCAGCAGGTCGATCTGGTCATCCTCTAGCTTAGTGTAGTCTGTGAACAGCATCAGGGTCCACAGGGGCAGCCAGGAAAGCATGAAGAGCATGGCCACCAGGATGAGCATCTTGATGACCTTGACTTTCCGCCTGGAGACAGCAGCAGTGCAGCACACCTGGCTCTCCACTCTGTGCTTGCTCACCGGGCCTGAGGACCTGTAGAGTTTGACACCAATTCTACCATACATGGCAATAATGAGAGTCAGTGGGGCCACATAGATGTGGGCAAAGAGGACAGTGGTGTAGACCTTACGCATCTCACTGTTGGGCCAGGCCTCATAGCAGGAATACAAGGGATAAGCCAGGCTCTGGTTGTCATACACCATGTAGTGATCTTCGATCTGCACCACGGTGAGCATGACTGCAGAAGGGCACATGATGGTGATGGCCAGGATCCATATGATTGCGATGGTGTTCAGGGCTTTGAGCAGGCTGAGCTTGGATTTAAAGGGGTAAATGATGCAGCGGAACCTAATGCAAAACCAGCACACACAGGGGTGAGTTTCTACTGAGGCAGGTGATGCAGATCAAGATACCAAAGGCATCTAAGCACAAAGCAGTATCAGGTTCCCTTTGGTCATAGTACATTATTTCCTTGGGCCTGGAAGACAAGATCATGTCTTTTTGGCCTTGTGCCGACAGAGGTAGAAAAGGGCAGGGCTCCACATTATCTAATCCAGCAATGTTCTGGATTTTTCAAAAGTTCTTAGTATTGGCCTAATTCTGCTTCCATTGAACTCATGGTAAAGCTTCCACTGAAAGAGATAAGGGATGAAAGCCTGGCTCACTTGTAAACTGCCATCAACTTCAACAGAGGCAGGATTTCACTGCTTGTGTCTTTACGTAGTGCCCATATTCTGTAATGGAGATAGCTGTTCTTATTGACTGCTTATATTACCATAGTGGCAAGGAGCCCTAATCCTGAGCTAAGCCCTGTCATGCTAGGCTCTGTATACACAGGGAACAAAGAGATGAGTTATCAGCTCTTTGGGGCAGCAGTTACCAGTAAGTACAAGACAAGCACAGCAGGTGAGACAGAAGCAGAAAGAAACAATGAAACAGTTCTGATCAGGATGGTAGGCAGTGGTCTCAGTACATCAGCAACATAACCACTGTCGAGATTTGTGTAGGTTTCATGGCAAAGTAGTTTTGAAGCGGAAGATAAAGGTTTGTGTCTGTTTGGGGGGCCCTCATTCCAAGCAGGAGGGGCAGAGCTTTTAAAGGAAAACCAGACAATTTTCTACGCTGGAGGGGGAGGGACAGCCTGCCCAGGGGAGTGTCTGACAAGTCATTCCTAACCCTTCCAGTTTCCTGTTGCTCAATATCAGGAGCCAAGAAGTTCTGCAAATAGGAGTAGGAGGGAGGGTGATGGATCATACTGTCCCTGGGACTTCCACCCCTGCCCCTCCCATGAACTTTGCTGTGACGCTTGCCTTCCCCACAATCTTCTGAGTGGCAATATGAGACTGGGGAGCAGGGAAGGCTAGTGTGGGGTGTCAGGAGAGTAAGAGAAGTGCAGCAGGGTGGCAGGCACCAAAGAAGGCAGCACAAAATCTGCAATTTCCCATGCTGTTCCTGCCCTGGGCCAAATGCCTGGACATGCTGCATGGCAGAAAATTTAAAAAGGCTTTGGCATGGTCCAAGCTTACAGGTGCATGCAAACCAGGGGGGAGGTTAGGGAACTCATGAGGCAAAGAAGTCCATTTCACTCAGGATGGGAAAAGCAAGAAGGATCCACCCAGAAAGGAAAAAGAAAAAAAATATAAGATGAAAGTCATGTCTGATCACCAGCCATTTACAGTGATCACACAGGAGCTCTGAGGAAGCAAGACAGAGGAAGTTCCATAGATTTACTTGAGCATCAGGAAATATAAAAGATGGGTAAAAAGATGAAAACTTACCCAGTATCAATGTTCCCTGTAAGCTGCACCAGTGAGCAGTAGCACAGCTGCCGCTGCTCACTGGCACAGCAAGCGCTGACCCCAGCGCAGGTCCCCAATTGGAGGACCCAGGGTCGGGGCTGGCGGGGAGCAGCAGCGGGGAGTGGAGGAGCTGGGGTCAGGGCTGGCGGGGAGCAGAAGCTGGGATTGGAGGAGCCGGGTCGGGGCTGGCGGGGAGCAGAAGCTGGGATTGGAGGAGCCGGGTTGGGGCTGGCGGGGAGTGGAGGAGCTAGGGTTGGGGCTGGCGGGGAGCAGAGGAGCTGGGGTTGGGGCTGGTGGGGAGCAGAAGCCAGGATTGGAGGAGCTGGGTTGGGGCTGGTGGGGAGCAGAAGTGGGGAGTGAAGGAGCCGGGGTTGGGGCTGGCGGGGAGCAGAGGAGCTGGGGTCAGGGCTGGAGAGAGCAGCAGCAGGGAGCGGAGGCGCTGAGGTCAGGGCTGGCGGGGAGCAGAAGCCGGGATTGGAGAAGCCGGGTCGGGGCTGGCGGGGAGTGGAGGAGCTGGGGTCAGGGCTGGCGGGGAGCAGAAGCCGGGATTGAAGGAGCCGGGTCGGGGCTGGCGGGGAGCGGAGGAGCTGGGGTTGGGGCTGGCGGGGAGCAGAGGAGCTGGGGTTGGGGCTGGCAGGGAGCAGAAGCCAGGATTGGAGAAGCCGAGTTGGGGCTGGTGAGGAGTGGAGGAGCTGGAGTCGGGGCTGGTGGGGAGCAGAAGCGGGGAGCGGAGGAGCCGGGGTCGGGGATGGCAGGGAGCAGATGTTGGGGATCGGAGCTGGGTTGGGGGCTTCCGGGCTGGGGGCAGATTAGAAGCCGGGGAAAAGCTCATGCCACGCGGGGGGGGGGGGGGGCGTTTTGATATGTAAGGAAACGTTTTGTTTCCTTTTCAAGTCATTGCTGACAGATAGATCAGTGGTTACCAACGTTTTCTCTGCCATGGCACTCCTTGCTACCTTTAATTCATTTGAGGCACACTACCATATAGTTTCCAAATGAAGCCATATATTTTCATGAGCCAATGAGCCAATCCAGAGCTCTTTGAGTAGTTTTTCAAAAAATTTTGTGGCACAGCTGTGTGCTGTGGCACATTGGTTGGGAAACGGTGAGATAGGTAGACACAACACACAAATTCCACCCAAGATTCAGAATAAACACAGAAAACTGTATAGAACCTTATGTTATTTTATTAACACCCAGCATTTCTACAGCACTTTCCACCCCAGGATCTCTCAATGGCTCACTATAATAGGGATAGCCGTGTTAGTCTAGTCCAGTGAAAAAACAACAAGGAGTTGTGTGGCACTTTAAGACTAACAGATTTATTTCTTGCATGAGCTTTCGTGGGAGAAGATCCCACTTCCTCAGATGCTTCGAAGATGGGTGAACTTACAGAAAGGAATGAAACTAAATGCAACAAGGGGGTGTAAAACATAGGATCACCCCCTTGCATTTAGTTTCATTCCTTTCTGTAAGTTCACCCATCTTCGAAGCATCTAAAGAAGTGAGATCTTCTCCCACGAAAGCTCATGCAAATAATAAATCTGTTAGTCTTAAAGTGCCACACAACTCCTTGTTGTTTTTTCACTATAATAGGCATTCACACATGCTTGGCTCTGTGGTAGCCAAGAGGCACACCCCACCTGTGCTCACATTTAAGTGAATGGCCCTGACAATACATTATAGGCAAACTACATGTGTCCTCCCATTTTGATATCTTTACCAAGTGCCATAAACAATGGCTTTAGGAGGAGGTGTCCCCTCCATGTAGTTTTAGCACAGCTCTATTTTCAGTTGGAAGCTGGTAAAGGAAAGTTGAAAGCTTGCAGACAAGAACAGCATAAAACTGGTAGATGGGGATTGTAGCAGAGAGAGAAGGCAGCCTGATCTAACTTTTCAGTAAAGTGGAAAAACTGTCATTGACCTTAAATTACATTAGCTCAAGTAATATATAAGCCTAAATCAGGGTGATTTCTTTTAGCTCAATGAATGAGATCTAGTCAGAATTGGCACATTCATTAGGAATCTCTAAAAAAATAATAGAATTGTATTGGCTATCTGTGATCATCAGCTCTTATCCGTGTAATTTCTTACACATTTTCTTTATGTATTTTCACATCTTCTAAAAGTGAGCTGAAATTACAGACAACCAAAATGTTTGTTGTTCTGGAAAAGGTAATGGCTGGTACACTGAACACATTCTTAGACGTTGTCACCTATACACTGACAGAAGATAAGTTCCCATTCCTGGCCCAGTTGGTTGATATATGTGGTAGGTTTCAAGCATCTAGTGCAGATGCTGAACAAGGCTTCAGTCTAATGAATAATATTAAGACAGAGCCTCGTAACAGGTTGGATGTTTCTCATCTAGACACCCTAATGTGCATCAAGTCATATCTAAGTGCTGGATTCAACGCTGACCTAGATTCTGTATATGCATTCTGGAAATGTGACAAAGACAGGAGTCAAAAACTGAGGTGTAGAGGAGGCTTGATAGGCAGCATCATTGCTTCATATTTGTTTAATAAAAATGTTAAACTGAAATACTGTGGTTTTATTAATTTACTAAAGTTTGAACAGAAAGACATCTATACAATGTTCCCTCTCTAAGCTAGTAATGCAACTGAGCAAGTTATGGATGCACTTGGGGAGCCGATGGGCAGTGGATCAGGGGCCCTGTCCCGGGACAGGGTAGGGAACTTGCTCAGCTACATCCATAAGTTGCTCAGCTGCATCATCAGCTTAGAGAGAACATTGCCCAGTATCTGCGGTAGAAAGAGCAGGCAACACTAATTGTCACCTACTAACCCTGGTATGGGTAGGGGGAATTCAAACATCAAGAGATTAACCCTATGATTCTATTCTATTCTATTCTATAATCTTGCCCCCCCCCCCCAAGGACTTATTTTTGCCATTCTTGTGATTTTTGATTTCTTGAAACTGGCAATACTGTATAAATTAATACCATATACTTCACTCAAGGCATTCCTTTCCCTAACTATTCTTTGTGCTAGTGTAGCAGGCTTCTGTAGCCACAATGTAGGGAGACAGAGAGAGAAAATTAATTGAATGTACCTTTTAAAGCATCTGTTAGGCAACACTGTATCTGTTCTTTAATAACATAACTGAAATAACTAACTCAGTTTAATAGACTTTGTAACCAATGTCCAACAAAGCTTGATGTTGTAAATGTTGAATTCTATTTTGTATTCTTGATAAAACTTTTTAGGTGTATACTCTGGAATTTTATTTAAATGTGTGAACAAGATGTGTGAATGAAGGGTGTGTGTGATGGAATCAGTCAATACTAGTCTGTCCTGATGAAATGCTAGTACTACCTTAGTGGCTAAGTGATGCAAACAACTCCCACAAAAGCGAGGGTCCATCCCAGAAAGAAAAGAAGAAAACACAAAGTGAAAGTCATGTCTGTAAATGGCTGGTGATCAATGATCACACAGGATCCCTGGCCCCCCCGCCCCCCCCCCCCCACCCGCGGGGCGGGGGGGGGGGGGGGGGAGCAGTCCTTGCCCTGGCCTGCCTGCCACCCTCTTGCCTGGCCACCAACCCAGCATGAGCCAGGGCCCAGAGGGGCATGTGTGACAGTGTGCACCTTGGGTTATGAGCTACATGATTTTCCTGTTCACTTGTACACTGAAATTGTATTATTTGCTGCCAATTGCACAATGCAATGTTTCTGTGTGGATGCTAATAACCTATTCTACATGATTTCTGTGATGATATGTTGCCTACAACTTCATACGTGTGAACAAACATGTAACATGCTTTCTATGGCTCAGGGATAAGGAAAGAGACAGAGGTCTATCCCAGCAGTGTCAGACAGAGACAAAGGTAGCTAATGGAGGTGTCTGAGAAGAGACAAAAGAATCACCTCAGCCCTGAAAGGGAGGGGCTGAGGGGTTTGGAAACAAAGACAGACAAGCATCTGACAAAGTGGGATTTTTCTCCCACGAAAACTCATGCAAAAAATAAATCTGTTAGCCTTAAGTGCCACATGACTCCTTGGTTTTTTGGTTTTTTTGTTTTGTTTTGTTTTGTTTTTTTTTTTTTGTTTGTTTTTTGTTTGTTTGTTTTTTTTTTTTTTTGCTGGACTAGACTAACACGGCTGCCCCTTTGGAAATTGAGACCTGGAAGTTTTAAAAGGTTTTTTGAGCTGGGACTCTCCATCTCGAAACAACTCCAAGCGAGATATGGGCCCTGCCTGGCCTCAGGCAGACACTGGCTGTGCAAACACCTAACAGCCAAACACCTTGAGCTAAACTTGTTTGGACTATGAGGTTAATTTAAGTAGAAGTATTAGGTTAGCATGTGTGATTTGCCTTTTGTATTCTTGTGGCCTCTCCTGACTTATTATACTGTGATTCTGCCATGCTTGGCCATATTCTCACTTAGAATTATAATCTGATCAATAAACTAGTAGTTGTTTTACCTAAAGCTGTGTGATCTTTAGAGGGTGCGAGTGAAGGAGGCTGGGCACAATCCATTTCTTTGTTAAATGGAGGGACTTGAGTGTGTGGTGCTTGGGAGTGGTTCACAGTCTCTGTAGACAGTGGCTCCTGGTGTAGTAACGGGCCGAGGTGCTTGCTCGGGGACCCTCCCTCGAGTAGCCAGGGGCATACACCCCCTGCCTGGGACCGACTGCATGCAAGAGGCTGGAGTGGACTGACTCAGGAGTGAGTGGTCACTTGGCAAAGCGAGATGAATCAGGGTTCAGGAGTGGGAACTGGGAGGTCACAGCAGCACACTGAACGGGATCTGGGGAGTGGTCTGTCACAGCATGATCCCTGATCTACCTGCCCCCCACTAGCCCAATGTGAATCAGGGCCCAGGGAGAGTCTTGGACCCCAGCACCCTTGTCCTCCTCTGGGCTCAGACTCAGGGTCCCACCAGACTCCCTCCAGTACTTACCTGGCTGTGTGTTCACTGGGCTGGTGCTGGCAGTGTCTGCTGGAGGAGGAAATGATTAAACTTCCCTCTCCCCTCCAGCTAACTGCTCAGCTGGAGGCTCCAGGGAGAGGGGCGGCAGGCAGCCCAGCTACTCACTGGCAGAGCAGCCTCTGAGTGAGCCTGTGTCTGCCATTCGGGGGTCACTGTGGGAGAGGTGGGGCTCATACTGATCCCTGCCATGGGGGGGTGCGGGCCCCGCAGAGCCCACCAAAGTGAGGGGCCCACATCAAATGTCCCATTTGACCTACCCTAGGGACGGCTCTGCCTGCCAAAGGGAAAACACTGATCATTTAAAGGCTGCCATGTGCCCAGAAGCAGGAAGACAGAACCAAAGGCCTAAATTCCATTCCAGTCTTATCTGGAGTTTACAGGTTCGCTCAAAGTCAAACTCCCCAAGTTACCCTGCAGCATGAAACTGGGAACCAAACAAGCCTGCATTTGATTGTGGTAATTGTCTGCCTTTGCCACATTGTGCTGCTCTGAATGGCTGGCTGTGAGTGGGCACGCAGCTGTTAATGATTAAAACGTATGGCAGTGGAAATAACCTTTTGATTCTGGTTCTTCTTATTGGAAATAATTCCAGAGTTATTAAGGCAGCAGCTTCATAACTGTTCTCCAAGTAATTGACTTTTTAATTAAATGTAGTTGTCTTGCAAAACATGGGTCTTTGAAGCTGTTCAAAGCACAGCATAGTGCCACAGATTTCAGGCCTGAAAGGTCTGGAATGAGGGAAGGGGATGGCTCAGGGATTGATAAAGGAACGAGGAGTGACACTGTTCTCCGTCCTGCACCTCTTGGTAGCAGTTACTCACTGATAGCTGCTCAAGCCCTTTCTGTAGAAGGAATTTGGGACTTCCGTGTGGGCAGGCATCCACTCTGCAACTGGTCTAGACTGGCCGGCTTTTTATCGCAGCACAGAGACTAAGGCTACCTTGAAAGCTTTGCCAGTGCAGCTCTGCCACTGTACAAGAGCAGCCCAGTGTGGACATAGTGGATGCTGATGCCCCGCTTCTGCTGGTAGAGTTTCTGCTTGCTTCCATCCCGACCATGCTGACTTTTGTCACGCCAGCATGGCTATGTTGGTCACAAATAGGACAAGAAGCAATGGGCTTAAATTACAGCAAGGGAGGTTTACGTTGGACATTAGGAGGAAATTCCAAATTGTCAGGGTGATTAACCACTGAAATAAGTTCCCTAGGCAGGCTGTGGAATTTCCATCATTGGAAGTTTTTAATTGCTGATTAGACAAGCACCTGTCAGGGATAGTTAAAGAGGGAACTTGCTCCTCCCATGAGTGCAGAGGACTGGACTCGATGACCTCTCATGGTCCCTTCCAGTTTCTATGATTCTATGAAATCTCACCACTGTCCAACAGAACTATGCAAGCATAAGACTATAGTGTTAATTTGGCCTAATGGCTAAAGGGCCTAAACACCTGTGTAACCTTCTCACACCGAGATGGGTTCACTCATGCGCATTGCCCTGCCAGTGTGGGGAAGTTGGACCTGTCAGTATTGGGAATAAATGGCCTGTTCCAATCCCAGTGGAAATCAGTGAGAATTTTCCTCTGTTGGTCTTCATGGGAGTTAGAAGGGGCTTCAAAGCGCTGTGTTTTGAAGCTAACACCATATTTGCTTTATTTAAAGTCTGGGGCAGGGGAGCTTCAGTGTCTGTTTCTCCCGATCCACCTTCCCTCCTGCAGCCCCTTCTCACCTGTCCACTGCAATCGCCACCAGTGTGAAAACAGACGAGGAAACAGACATGCCCTGAACCAGCCCACTCATCTTGCAAACTCCATTGCTGAAGGGCCAGCCTAGCAGAAAAACAGACAAGGGTCAGAGTGAGTCTAAGAGAAGTAGACACTCATGAAAACTAGGAGATGAAGTGTCAAGTCATTAGGTGCACCATGTTTGAAAAGCCAGTGCAGTTTGCTGTCTACAGGGGCAATCACCTTCTGGAGGAATCAGGAGAGGCTGCAATGGCCAGATACAGCTCTGACTGTATACTGCGGCTTGAGAGTCCCTGCAGTTTACCCAGCTGTTGTTGGTAGTTGAAATCTCATCTTTGCTGCTTTGGCAGAGAAGAGCTGCTACTCAGCTCACTCCATGAGTTCAGACAAGTTAGTGTCTATATGTGTATATGAAATGAACAACTGGCAGATCTGGCGAGTGATGGAGTGTGGCCTGACCTGGACAGTCTTTGGCTGTCAGGGTTGAAGGGCCCTGGCAGAGCTGTGTAAGGGTTGCCAAGGGGAGGCTGCAGGACAGCTATTAACAGCATTGGTGGATCAATGGGGAAGCCCAAATGTGGAGGAAGTGGATCAATGTGACTTAGCAGGGATGTGTGCAAGCTCTGGACTTTTGATAGCAGAAAGTGTTTGCTAGCAGGGGACACAGCAGGTGTGAGCTGTCGTCTCTTGGCAGAGATGTGTGTGGGACATTTGTGCAGCATCTTCTCTCCCTGCACCTGGCGGGCAACAGCACAATCAGCTCCTCACTTCAGATTTCACTTACCAGTTACAGAAAACAAGATGCATTCTCTGACCCATTTATTGAGAGTCTCTCAGAGCTCCGTACTATCCTTCAGTCCCCTAGGAGTTTGGGTGCCAGGGACTGGAGAAGCTTCAATATGCTAAACACATATTTTTCCTGACACATCTGGAAGGGGCATTATTCCAAGTGGCTCTTGGGCTACAGAAAGAAGCCTTTCATCATTCACCCTGACCCCAGCCTAGGCAGCAGAGGAGAAAACCCTGGCATATTCTAACAAGGATGTGAGCTCCTATGCACAATAGACCTTTAATGAAGGATGCAGGAACAGCTCTAATGCCCATGGACAGACCAGACCTTGCAACGGGCCCATCCAGCACTGAACCAGGTCAGGGTTGCAAGAAAATCTCCTGACCCAACCTACTGTGTAAGATGCACTTACCACAGCAGTGCCACAACTTTCCTTAGGGTTGCAGCAGGGCCTGAGCCATAGTTCTCTGGAGCCACCAGTTGACTTCCACAGGCTTTGACTCAAGTCCGTAGCACTCACAATGCATCATACAATGTCCTTCATTTTGCCAACAAACAGCATGGACCAGGACACGTGGCCTAATTTTTTTCAAAGGTGCTGAGTTGCTTCTCAGTCCATGGAAGTCAGTGGGAACTGCAGGTGCTCAGCTCCTTTGCAAACAAGGCAACATTTATTTAGAAGTTGCGGTGAGACCCCCAGCTTTGCAGATGTTGGCTAGTTTTGCACCACTTGTACAGCCCTAAATGATCCCTATCCCTCTCTGGTGTTTGCACCTTTAAATGCTCATCAATGGAGCTGCGTAGCCTGTGTTCCTAAGGCTGCTTTAGGTTCATCTTAATGGTCTCCTTGCACTTAACATTTATAAGGCAGTCTCCATCTTCAAAGCAATTAACAACTATATTAATAACTAGCTGACACCTCCTTTCTGAAGCAGCTGGGTATGTGAATGGCCTAGCGTAGTGAACTGCTGTCCCTGAGAGCCCAAAGGAAACTGGAATAGGGTGAATCCCAGGAGTTAAAGTGTAATTTGGCAGGCCCCAAAACCCTCCTAAATTTCCAGGCCCCCTTCACGCAGGTCCAGGCCCCCTTCATGCACCCCAGTTACTGCCCCCCAAATGCCTGCCCCTAAATGCCCCCCATCCCAGCTACTGCCCCAAAACACCTGCCCCCATCAGACCCTTCTTTCCCCATGTCCTCCTTAGCCCCAATCTCCATTCACTAAATCCCCCACTCTGCTGTTGGCTCTCCACACCCCCCCAAGACATCCAAACCCCCCCCACCCTGCGGCTGGCTCTCCACACTCCCCCAAGACAGCCCAACTGCCTCCCTATAGCCCCCACCCTGCCGCCCACTTCCTTTGCTCCTCTGAAACACCCCAACCCCCTCCCTAGTGCCCCTTTCCCTGGCTGTCCATGCCTGACCCACCCACAGCCCCTCCTTCCCCCTTACCTGGCTGCTGGAGGGCTCATTTCTGGCCATGCTACAGGCTGCTGCTCCCACCCTGAGCATGCTCAGGGTGGGAGATTTTAAATCTCCCAGCCTGATACAGTTCCCTGCCTGTAGGGGCTGGGGCTGCCAGCCATGCACAGCCAGCCTTGCTGCCTGTATGAATGAGTGCTGGGGACTGCAAGCCCATGCTCCTTAGAGGGAATATTGCACTGGGCCCCCTAAAAATAGATCCAGCATGCCAGGGCTCCTAAAAATAGAAAATGAAGCCAGAACGCTGTGTTCTGGGACCCACTATTTTAAAGGTGGGCCCCCGAACTCAGCATTCTGGCTGTATTTTCTATTTTTAGGGACCCTGGAATGCTGTCCCCCTAAAAATAGTGGGCCCCAGAATGGCATTCTGGGCTGTTCTGGCTCAGAGCACTCAGCAAGGCCTCTCTTCTCATTAATTCTTGTAGATGGGAGTTGACACTGCTGGCCAGCACAAAGAATGCTCAGCCTCACCCTCTCACCTTACCTGTGATTAAATTGTCCACAAGGGTGGTGGGCACACAGAAAATCCCCACCAGTAGGTCACTGATGGCCAGGTTGAGGATAAAGAGATTGGTGACTGTCCTCATCCGGCTGTTCTTCAGCACAATGAAGCAAACCAGACTGTTCCCAACCATGCACAAGGCAAAGATAAACAAGTAGGAGACGATATAGAGGGCAGCAACAGGTGGGGAGTGCTGATAGTAGGGTGAATAAGTCACGTTCCTTTTATGGCTCATTAAAGAAGAGGTCGACTGGTTGATTCTACCTTCTGACTCCATCCCAGGGCCAGCCATGGCATGGCAGGAATTTAGCTCAGCTGTGAAAGACCAGAGGAGAATTATGGGAATTTACGGGTTTCGGCAATCACAGGCTGGATGAAGGTTTGTGACAAGACACTCAGGAACCATGAATCTCACTCAGTGTGGAGCAGACAGACAGATGTAAAAACTGAGATATGCATGTGCATGGATAGATGAATAGATTTGCATGGGGACAGATGCAGAAATAGCCAGAGATGGATCATTGAAGAGAGGGGAAAGATAAAGGAAATGAGACAATATTTGTAAAAGAGACTGTGCCAGGATATATACAAACTGTCTTGGAATGTATCAAATGAAGTAAACAGCTTATTAATTGAGAGGCAGACCATTAATGCAAGAGGCAAGGCAGAAGGGGAAATCCATGCAGCAGAAAAGACATCTGTGTAATTGGCATTCCATTATTGCATTTGTATAATTAGTTTATGTACATAATGAGGGTGAGCACAATGACACCATGGGAGCCAGAGATGCAGTTCTGCGGTGTTGTTTTTATCCCTTTTAATGAGCAGGTGACACCATAAGGCAGATACTCCACTGCTGTGACTTGCCACAGCTCCACTGAAATCAACATAGCTCTAGCAGATTGCCCCCACTGAGGATCTGCCCTCCTGTTTTCAGACTAATGCCATCCCTGGTGTTGTGAGCGCTTCTACCTAAAGGATATTTGTATGCAAATTTCTTCTCTGTGCCTTCACATCAACAGATAACTCCTTGCTCAGCACTGGAGAGTCAGACCCCCCACAACAGCACACTATCTTCTCCACAGCAACCAGCAATAAGGCCCCCTTTAGGGATGCCCAGCCTCACAAGAGGGCCGTTGAGCTGTGAAGGAGCAAAGGACCTTGGGTTTATGGCAGCTAATAAAAGCATGCCTCCATTGTGCTAGAAGAGCTAACCAGGCTGTGGCTGGCCCAGATCAGGGCTTAGACTGCAGGGCTCTCAAATGGCCCTGTGGATGTTCAGGCTCAGGCTGCAGATACAGCCTGGACCAAACCTTCTCCATGAGTTGTCACACTTTTTTTGCCACTGCATTTTAAAGAGCAAAGGACTTAGGTATGCAAGGAAGAAAACAATGCAAGCATCCTTCTCTACTCATTTGTAAAAGGAGAGAAGGCCTAGATACTAAAGTGATAGATGATTTACAGACAAGATAAGTAGTTATTATTTGTACTGCATACATAAGCCTCAAACAGTGATCAGGGCTCTATTGTTCTAGGCATTAACAGTCCCTGACCAAAAGAGCCTATCAAGCTGGAAATATAGATAGCTCTGTATGGCAAAGGAGGGAGGCTAGATAGATAGTGGAACAATTTATTAAGCAATCAATTTATTCAAGTGTAGCAGATGATTGGGTTATAAAAGGCATGGCCAACATGGATTTGTTGTGAGCGAATAACGTCAAACCAACATCATTGCCCTTTTTCACAGGGTAAGCAGCCTATAGGATAGGCAGGAAGTAGCTGGGCTGTATTTTGATTTTAGTAAAGCGTTTGACCCAGTCCCACATGACATTCTCGCAGGGAAACATGGTCCAGGTTTTATTTTTATAAGGTGGGTGCACAACTTGTTTGAAAGAGCATACTCAAAGAGTACATATCAACACACTGTCACACTAGGTGACAGCACTTCATAGATGGGGTCCCAAAAGGGTCTGTCTTGGGTCCAGTGCTAGTCAATATTTTCACTAATAATTTAGATGAAGGTGAAGAGCATATGCTTGTAAAATTGATGACACCAAGATGAGAGGGATTGTAAGCACTTTGGATGACAGGATTAGAATTCAAAAAGATCTTGACAAATTGAAGAAGTAGTCTAAAATCAATAAGATGAAATTTAATAATGGCAATTGCGACATACTACACACATAGGAAGGAAAAATCGAAGGTGCAGCTACAAAATGAGGAATAATTGGCTAGGCAGCAGTATTGCAGAAAACATTCTGGGGGTTATAGTGGACCTCAGACAGAATGTGTCAATTTACTGGCAGTCCATTGTTCCTGTGTGTAAGACATGGGGGGTAATTATCCCACTATACGTGGCACTGGTGCGGCCTCAGCTGGAGATCTGTCCCCAGCTGGGGTGCCACGGTTGGTGAATGATGTGAACAAATTGAAGAGAGTGCAGAGGCTAGTAATAAAAATGACTGCAGGTTTAGAAGCCTAATCCATATGAGGAAAGGCAGAAAGAATTGGGGCTGTTTAGTCTAGAGAAGAGGAGGGAACCTGAAAAGCCTCCATGTATGTAAGAGGCTGTTAGCAAGAGGATGGTGACCAGTTATTCTCCATGTCCTTTTAGGGTAGGACAAGGGCAAATCAGTTCAGGAGGCAAGGGAGCTTTAAGTTTTACATGCAGGAAAAATATGAATTGGAGGAAATGAACAGCCCTCTCCTGTTCCCCCTGCCCCCCCACCCCCACTGAGATGGCGTACCTGGGACATAACAGGGCCTTTCGTCTTCTATTTCTATTATTCTTCAACTGCCAGCTGCACTGCTCCCTGGACAAAGCATTTTGTCACAGCAGGTACTCTATACGCATCACACAGGGGGCTCTAGAGGGCCTCTCTAGACTTACAAAAACATTGAAAGCTTTGGCTGGACAAAGTGGGATTTCGGTGCCATCTGGTGCTGTGACTCAGTCAACTTTGAGTGTTGGTTTTAAGCTGTCAGGCTCATGCCAGGGAGATTTCCAGGCACTTGCCTTGTCCAAATTCCCTCCCCATCCATCCTGAAAAGCCAAGGCATGAACATACTTTTAGGCACAACCCTGAGAAAAGGTGACTGTGAAAGTACAAGACACCCAGTCCTCAGAGAAGTTCCTCTGTGGCACAGTGACGCCCATCATTCCCCACCTGTACCAGCCAGGGACTAGTAAGCTACAGGCCTTTCCAGTAAGCAACATACTCCCCTTGCAGGCCACCAGTTTCATGGCCTCCATATGGAACCATTGTTTTACCCACCTTGTGCTTTCTCTACCCAGTTATTCCCAGGGAAGCATTCACTAGTGTCAGGGCTCCAGTCCATGTGACTCCAATGCAGGCCAGGCAAGCAGAGCATGGTAGTCCCTGCCCCACCTACAACCTTGTGTAAAAGTCCATGGCATAATCAAGCCCCTGATCTTTAACTTTCTTGGCCATCCCAGTGTTGCCTGAAGGCTGAGAATTGTCTGCTCAGCATCTGATCCAAACAGATGATTCCTGGTGTGGACTGTCCCTGTCTGTTCCTCATTTTCTGTTGTGCATTTCTTCCCCACTTTCTAGGCCTGCAATGCTTTTAATGTCATAAGCCCTGCTCTGCAGGTTGAAACCCCAGGCAGGAGCCTCTTCACCTTTGTTTTACTGGCTTCTCCTGGTGCCTAGTTCTAGGCAATCAGGAGTTAATCTAGGCAGTCCACACTGCACCCATAGTTGAAGTATCATGCACACACTTCCCTCCCACTAGGAACAGAGGAACTACAATCAGCACTGAAGAATAAGGTTAAAGGTGTCCTAGAGATAAAGATAAGCAGATAGTTGCCTATTCTTATGCAACCACTTGGAGAAAAATATATTGTACTTATATAAACCTCAGTGCTAAATACAGAGTTATAGTTGTCACATCCTTCGGATTCCTATTCATGGATACAGGATACAATCCATTCTCTTCAGACTCTTTCTTGCCTAAGTCTACAGCTCTGCTCACGCAGCAAGCTCTAACACAGATGCTTTAATTCTAGGCACAGACTGAGTGATACTGAGCCCTTTAGTTTACAGTTTGGTACAGTGACTTGATTTTGACCACTAAGGAGGTAAAACTAGATCATGGTCATCTGCAAGAGCCTTCCAAGTTCCCTGTCCCATTTAGTACATGTCTTTATCTGACCTGTGATTGGGTTTGTTCTTTCACTGAGTCTTTGTCTGCTTTATTGATCAATGACTCCGTCACTACAATATCTATTTCTTCATCACCCTTGATTGTTTTAAAGATATTTTGCATCTCTTTCAGCTGGCAGGTGAATAGCACCACATTTCGATATGGCAGCTCTTCAAAATATTCGGAATTATTTAGTTTCTTACCTGTGTCCTCTAGGAGTTGAGGGAATCCTCCTTCCTTTCAGGGTGGCAGAAGAAGCTATCAACTTCCTGTTAATATCTTACATTTTCAGCATAAAAAGAACGGCCAGTTAAAAAAAAAGAAAGCAATGTCTGATCTCTCAAGTATTTAATATTAAGCCCTCAGTGCATGGACATGAGGTGGGAATGCCTGCCTCTTCAGTGGCGATAGATGAGCAGTGCAGTTGTTTCTAATATGCTTATCTGCCTCTGCTCAGACTGAATGCAGACTCCAAAGTCCCCTTTATTATAAAGACAAGAACAGTGATGTCACTGAAAAGGCTTCAAAATGCAAAGAGAACAGTTGGAAGGACCTCTCGGTGTGAGTCTCTCTGTCACTCTCACTTCTCCCTTAGTCGTCACTCCACAGTAGTTCAAATGTTTTGGTCTGACAACATTTTTTAAACATTCCCCCTTGCAGAGGCATGTTGGTTTAAATAAAAGCATTGCATCAAATCACACTAGGTTAGAAAGCTGAAGCCTGGCTCTATCGTCCTGACACTTTTATTTTTGCATACGTGGAAAGCGTGGGGATGTAATTATCCTTTTGAATAACAGTCCCTTGACTGTCTCTTTGCTCCAGCCTTTCAACACACTTTACGAATGCTCATTGAGCTCTCCAGCACCTCTGGAATGTCATTTATCCCCTAAATTACAGTGGGGAAACTGGGGCATGGAGAAGTGCCCTTGTTCAGCAGAAAGCAAAATCACTGTCTCCCAGCCCACTGCTCTAACTGCAGCGAAGCATTGAATGAATGAACTCATCAAGATTATGAGCAGTGATGGGCCAAACAGCTCCCTGCACTCTGTGCAGGGGGTAAGTTCAGTATTTGCCCCCACAAATGCCCCCAACTGTTCTTCCTCTTGCCCGCTAGGAGGGTCCCAACACCATTGGAGTTTCCCTGAAATCTGCTGTACATTCAAAGGTGTTTGTTTAAATGTTGCAGAACTTCACAGGCTCCCTGAGCTTGTCTAGCACACAGTCATAACATATTGTTCCCCTGGAATTGTGGATGCTGCCTCTGGAAAAATGCATTTGCATCATTTCTTATCTGCATATGCAGACACCCTACATTTACCCCAATCCATAGTGCTCAAGGCATAACTCAGTGAAGACATTCCCATTCCTATCTGTAGGGCTCCAGGAAAGGCACCTACCTTCACCCAATTCACACTACAGGGTTCAAAGTCACCCATTCCCAGTCCACAGGGATCTGGGCATAATCTGGTTAGTTTAAGTACCCACCCTTTTCCAATTCATAGGGCTCTGGCTGTGATTTTCTGTGGGCTTGCAGAGTCTTTAACCAATGAAGGAGCCTTACACAGCAATATTCTTAATCTCTATTTATTAACAAGTATCAAAATAAAATACACAAGCTAAGCACCCAGTGTCCACAGCTCCCAATAAAACAGAAAAGCATCTTCTAATGGCTAATCCAGATTAGATCATCTCGGGCTTTAGTGTCTGTAAATACCATTGGCAGAGCATTGAGGTCTGGCAGCTTTGATCTGGAGTTCTGTCCCAGAATTAGGTTCCAAAGAACTTCTTTTTGGATCTCAGATTAGACAGTTAAAATTTGGGTCCTGCTTAGTTATACCTTAAGCAATCATTATAAACAAAATCACTACAAAACAACAATCCTAGCCCATTACGAGACAGTTCTTTAACCAATCATACCCCATCACCTTAGCTGATTTAAATATTACCAATTAGTTACACAACAGACAGAAATAATAAAAGAATCAGACACAAATCCCTCAGATACCCAATAGGAAAGTGGAACCATAAGACAAAACAATAAAAATTGTAGATTTTACAGCTGTTATGCCTAAAAAGCTTGTGTGTTAAATAACTTTGTTAGTCTTTAAAAGTGCCACAGAACTCCTTGTTTGTTTAACTGATTGATAAACGGTTCCTTGCCGGACAGAGTGGGGCGCAGAGAAGTGCCTTGCCCAGAAGAAAGCAAAATCACGATCTCCCAGTCCACAGCTCTAACTGCAGCACAGCTCTGAATGAATGAACTCATCAAGGTTCTGAGCAGTGATAAGCCAAACAGTTCCCAGCACCCTGTGCAAGGGGCAAGTTTTCTTTAAGTATTTTAAGATCTTTTACTTTATCTGGTGGTGGTACAAACTATTCGGACTGTAGCATCTTCCTAGTAGACCAATATTTCATTGTCTTAATGTAATTTCAGGAATGTGAAGATGTGACTACATCCTTCTTAGTTTATGACTGCTATCCAGGAGTGGAGTTTATCAAAGGCTAGGGGAGGCATTGCCTCCCCCTGATTGGCCTCTCTCTGCCTCCCCACTGAGGCAGGAGAGGGACCTGGCTGGGACCCAAGGCTGCAGCAGCCCTGAGTCTCAGCCAAGGCCCACTCCTGCCTCAGCAGGAAGGCAGAAAGCAGCCATTGCCGGTGACAGGATCTGGCCCTGGCAGGGACCCAGGGACTCCACCAATACGCAGGATCTGGCCCCGGCCAGGGACCCGGAGCTGCCACTGGCAGGTGGGATCCCGCCCTGCTATGGATTTGGGGAAAACCACTAGCAAGTGGGATCTGGCCCCAGTGAGGACCTGGGGACACAGCCAACAGGCTGGACCTAACCGGGGACTCATAGCTGCTGCCAGTGAGCAGTCTCCAGCCTGGCCCCAGCAGCAGGAGACAGATGAGGTGAGGGGACTGGATATTTGGAGCTGCCTTCTCCCAGGCGGTCTCTAGCCAAAATAAATTACCCAAGGCCTCATGCCTTACACATTCAAACAAAATGGGATGTGCAACTCCAAAATTTCCTTCCACCAGGAACGTGCCCAAGGGAAATCAAAGTTTGGTGGAGGTAGCTTGGATGGGGAAAAAGAACATTTAAAATTTACTCATTCAAAGTCCCCTAGAATATTTACAAAGAAAACAAACACACTTAATTGTTTGTACTCCTTGCTTCCTCTGAATCTCTGCATAGTTTTGTGCCCAGCCTTCTGTCCCTTGCAGTAGAGTCAATTAAGACCCTACTTCACTTTTACCTAAGGAGCAGCACTTTGGATAATCATGCCACTGTGTATTATGTAATTAGGTTTTGCCAGAATAGACAATGCACACTAATGCTTTGGCTGGTCATCAGACACTCCCCAGAGGAAATTATAGTCAGCTATGTCCTCTTAACCTCTGTCTGTACTGGAATGAAATGTTGCAGAGAAATCTGAGGTACTCATTTTTCTCCTGGCTGTTTTAACAGCAAAAGCCTATCTACTGAAGCAAAATATCTAGGCTAGAAAAAAAAAACTGTTTTTCTATAAACAAATGCAAGAAGTATGATGAATTAACAGGAAGAACTACACATATTAGTACTTTAAGAGAAACTATGACTTCATTGACATGATGGGATAAATCTCATGACTGTGATATAGCTATAGAGGGGTATAGCTTATTCAGAAAGGACTGGAAGGGAAAAGAGGGAAGCAGTGTTGTGTTATACATCTAGAATATATATACTTGTTACGAGGCTCAGAAGGAGGTAAGAGAAGTCTTTAGGTAAAGATAAAATGGGGAAACACTAGGTGACATCCTGGTAAGTATCTACTATAAACCACCAAATCAAGAGAAGGTGGATGAAGTATTTGTAGAATCAGGGCCGGCCCTACCATAGAAGAGACCTAGGCAGTAGCCTAGGGCACCAAACAGTAGTGGACACCAAGAGCCGCTCGGCTGAAGCCAGCGAGCCTGTTTTAAATTTCCCACCCTACTCCACACAGGCACATAGCCCAGGGCAGATTAAGGCAGGAAATTGTTTCAGCTAGCTCCACTCCCCAGAAAAGGGGGTGGGGGGCTAGGAATGGGATTGGGGTTGAGGGGGGCTAAGAACAGGAGAGGGGGCTGAGAGGGGAAGAAAGGGGGCAAGGACCTCTCGGTGGGTCTGCAGCTCACTGGCTTGGGGCTGGGCCGTAGCTCACCCTGAGAAGCCCGCAGGCCACTGCTCAGCCTGTGCCCCTCAGCCAGCCTGTGGCCCGGCATGGCCCACCAGCTGGACCCTCTGCTCAGCCCAGTGCACAGCTCAGCCAGGTTTGGGAGGGACTAGGAAGAGTGGGAGGGAGGGCCCAGCATCCAGCCCACATGACCCAGGTCACCACTGGGGGGCACCAAAATCACAGGCACCTGGGGTGCCAAAAGCTCTTGGGCCGGCCCTGTGTAGAACATACAGCAGAAATATCCAGAACATCAGACCTGGTAGTAATGGGGGACTTTAGCTACTCAGGGAGCTGTTAGAAAAGTAATATGATAAAATACAAAATATTGCATAAATTCTTTGAATGCATTAGAGACAACTTCATGTTTCAGAAAGCAGAGGAAATAACTCATGGGGCATCCATTTTAGACCTGATTCCAAACAGCAAGGAGGAACGGGTTGTGAATCTGAAGCTGGAAGGCAGTTTGAGTGAAATGAGAGATTTCATTGTTCTAAGGAAAGAAAGAAGTGAGAGTAGCAGAATAACAATAGACATAAAAAACCCAAGACTTTAACACAGTTGGAAAACTGGTTTACAAGATCCCATGGAAAGAAAATATAAGGGGTACAGGAGGTCAGAAGAACTGGCAGTTTCTCAAGGAGATAATATCAAAGGCATAATTGTAAACTGTTCCAATGCATAGGAAAAACAGGAGGACTAATCAGAGGCCAGTTTGGTTCTGTCAGGAACTTTTTAATTACCTGAAAATCAGAAAGGAGCCCTGCAAAAAGTGTAAACATAGGTTCCGATGAATTGCTAGGGAGGAATACAAAAGAATAGCACATGTGTGTATAGGCAAGATCAGAAATGTTAAGGAACAAAATGAGTCAGATATAGAAAGGGACTAAAAAGCAATCAGAAGAGACTCTTTACGTCCAATAGAAGTGAAAGACAAAAATCAGTGTTCTTGACTGAACAGGAAAGGAGAGCTCATAACTGATTATATGAAGAAGGCTGAAGTATTTTAATGCGTATTTTGCTTCAGTCTTCACTAAAAAGGTTAATGGTGAGCTGCTACTCAACTAAATTAATATTAACAAGGAGAAAGGAATAAAAGCGGAAAGAGGGGAAAGGACAGGTTAAAGAATATTTAGGTAAGTTAGATGATGAAAGTCATCTGGGGCTACTTATGGAACTAGCTGAAGCAGTTTCAGAACCATTAGAAATTATCTTTGAGAGCTGATGGGGGACAGCTGAGGTCCCAGAGGACCGAGGGAAGGGAAAACGATGTACATCTCTTTAAAAGGGAGAAATTGTAGATAAGTCAGACTAATTTCAATACCTGGACAAATACTGGAGCAAATTATTAGACAATCAATTTGTAAGCACCTAGAGGATAATAGGTTATAAGTGTAACCCTTCTGCCAGGGCAGACTGGCAGAACAAGGGCCGGGTTCTATACCTAGGGAGTTCCCATTAATGTAACACCACCAACCAGCTTAAGCCCCCACCCAGATTTTTGGGAATCCTGCACTGTTCCCTGGGCACCCCAAAAGGGGTAAGGCTTCCCCACTCGCAAGCATGAGTCTGAGTGTAGTAAACAAAACTTTTAATAATAGTAAAACAGAGTGTAAAAGGCTAAATAACAGAAATCAGCACTGATCTAGCAAATCAGTACAGAGCAAAGTTTCCAGCAACCCACACCGCATAACAGAACATACGAGACTTAATAGCAAAACCAGCACTGATCTGGGGAATCAGTGCTAACTAGGCTCCCAACCAACTCTAGGATACATAGGGAGTGTCTTTCATGCCAGCTTCCCGCCAGCAACACCTACTGGCTGCTCACTCCATCCAACAGCACTGTCTGCTGGCTCTCCCTGCTGTCCACCAGCTCTGTCCCACAAGTTACTCACACCACCCAGCTCACTGCTCTCACTGTCCGCCAGCTCCTTCATCTGCTGCTCCTCTTCAGTGATTTCAGCTCAGGCAGGAGGTTTTTTTTCTCTTGTAAATTTAACTCAGAGAGAGTTTGTCTCTCTTTCTATTGATTCCAGCTCTTAACTTCAAATCAAATCATAGGGCTGGAAGGGACCTCATAAGATCATCAAGTCCAACCCCCTGGAAATTGAACCCAGGACCTTCTGCATATTAAGCAGAGGTGTTAGCTACTACACTAAACTTCAACTAGCTGCAAAGAACTACTTCTATTTAAATGAAAAAAGCCTCATAAGAAGCCTAACTAAATCTATCATTAGACAGGAGAAGCAATATGAAAAAGGCAGAAGTAGCCTCAAGCCCTCCCCCACCACTGTCTTTAACTTGCTTCAGACTGAAACATCCAGTCACCTTTCCTACAAATCTCTTTTAACTAAGGGTAGTTTCTACCCTTTAAATAACCCAGACAGATTTGAAACAAACAGAGAATAGCAACTCACAAAAAGACAGTATTTCACATTTCCCCTCAGTAGAATTACAGATATTGACAGATTTGTGACCAGATTAACCCCAAATACCATTACCCACTATGCTCTACACCCACTATGCTAATACCTAATTGTCCTCTTTGTGTTCATGCCAACACAGGACCCATGCAGATTAGATGTCCCCCTTCAGAAGCTGTTAGGCACATCTCCTAAGCCTGCCTTACATCAGGAATAACCAGCATGGAGGTGTCAAGCACAAATCATGCAAACTACATTCTTTCCTTCTTTGATGGAACCTGTGGTTCTGGAGCCGTACGCTGCTCTGGCTGACCCCTTGTGATTCCAAGCTTTGGACCCCTTCCATGAACAGGGAACCCTGCAAGTGGTCTGCTCCTTGCTTTGGGCCCTCCCTGCAAGTGGGGGACCCATGGCAGCCCCCTCCTGGTTCCAGGCTTCCTCCCCTCCCTGCCAGGGGACTCTGTGGCCAGCACCCTGACCCATCTCCCAGCTCTCCCCTCCAGCAGGATACACCCCTTGCCACTCTCAAACTACTTGGTTACTGAAGGAATTTCCAAAAATGGCTCTTCTTATCATTTGGTTTGCTGATACACAGCCTAGTGGCTAGGAGGGGAGCAGGAGGTGGGATGATTTTAGTAAGGCTTTTGATGCAGTGCCACATGATATCTTTATAAGCAAACTAGAGAATTGTCCAAGTCAACTCAGCACTGGAGAGGCCTCAGATGGAGATCTGTGTCATATTCTGGGTGCTGCACTTCAGGAGACATATGGTAAATTGGAGAGCAACAACAAAGCTACTGTTAGAAAAAGAGTGGGCGCTTATGGCAATTGGGATTCTGCTTACCCATGTCTATCATAGAGGCAGCTCTGTGGAAAAGAAACAACCAGTGTGGAAGATAATGTGTGTGGGGGGGTGTTATTAACAACGGGTAGATATAATACCAAAGACTCTTCCCAGAACACAAAGCAGGTTCAAAGGGAGAATGGAATGTCTTAAACATTATGGTATTTCTTCTCCTTATGGGTGGAGACCACAGAGCCTGACTCAGCCAGACAGGGTCAGCAGCGGGTCACTGTGTCCATCAGGATCAGGAACAGGTGAGTAAACTTTGACGTCAACAGCTTAGATCTGCTTCTTCCTCTAAGTAGGGTTGGTGAAAAAGGTAAGGACAGGATGGCCGCAGCACACAGCAGCAACAACAGACAATGGTATAGCTGCTCTCTCAAATGGATGAGTCCTAAAGGAGCTGCTCACTGCTGCCTCTAGGCAGTCTAAGTAGACTCAAGGTCTTGAAATAGGCCCAGAGCATCCAATCAGAGAACAGAGATTTCCAACTTCTTTCATGCTTTTGTACATGGTATCTAAAACTATTTGCATGCTACACTGAGTCTTTTGCACCCTACACTGCTTGCATCTGTGCATGGCACCAAGCGATGCACACAGTACTATAAAACCTGTTTTACATAAGAAGATACCATTTCAACAACAGTGAATGGGAAGGTCCCATCAATAACTGAGGGACAGGGAGTATGAAAACTGCATCCTACAATAAAAGGTTAGAACACCTTACCTGTGAGAACTTCAAAAAAAAATTTGGGGTGTATCTGGTTTTCAGAGAAGGCAGCAAAGGGGGGTCCCGACAATAGTCTTCAAATATGTTTTAAGGGCTATTATACAAAGGATAATTTCAGTTCCAGGGGGTAGCCGTGTTAGCCTAGTTCAACAAAACAAACAAGGAGCCCTGTGGCACTTCTAAAGACTAACAAATTTGTTTATTGTATGAGCTTTTATTGGAGAAAAATCCCACTTAGTCAGATGCCAGAAAGTGTAGAAACTTCCACTGAAAAAAAACTTACAGTATGGGAGGACAAGGTGAATCCTGTGATTACATTTCACTGTATCAATTCAGATTACTTCAGCAAATCAAACACGTTGTAAGTGGGACTTTGCCCATGAAAGCTCATGCAAAAATAAATGTTAGTCTTTAAAAGTGCCACAGGACTCCCTTTTTTGTTATACAAAGGATGGGAATCATTGGTCTCCATGTCCACTGGAGATAGGACAAGACATAATGGGCTTAATCTGCAGTAAGGGAGACTGAGATTAGACATTAGGAAAAGCTTTCTAAATTTGATGGTAGTTAAGTGCTGGAAGAGGCTTCCAAAAGAATTATCATCACTGGAGGTGTTTAAGAAGAGGTTGTTACAAACACCTGTCAGAGAGAGTCGAGGTTTACTTGGTCCTGCTTCAGCACAGGGTGCTGGACTTGGCCTCTTGAGGTCCCATCCAGCCTTATGATTTTGTGCTATTCTTATTCATCTGTGTCCAAATCTTTCTTGAATCTTACCAAAGCAATTGTCTTAGCAATATCTATCCCTAACAGTCTCAGTGTTGACTTTGGATATTCAGTTTTGCCATGAAGAATACTTCATTCTGAAAATATACCAACCATCACCATGATAAAAATAATGGGCCAAATTTTCAAAGAGCTCAGTATCCATCAGTCCCCACCAGGAACAATTGAGAACACACAGACACAAGCATATGTGCTCACTCTGCTTCTGGGGACAATGGGAGTCACTGAATGCTAAGCATTTTTTAAAATCTCACCATTAATCTATAAGTCCCCATCATGTTAATACATGGCACAGACCTTAACTAACCTAGTAATTTTCATGTGTCCCTGTACATTGGGCATTGTACAGATGACAAAAGTGAGGAACTGAATAGCTAAGTGGGTTGCTCAATCCTACAAAGGTGTCTTTCAGAATCAAAATGAGAACTCAGGAGTTCCTGCAGTCTGGTCCAGTAAATAGCCCACACAGCTACTGTTCACACACATGCAGGCAGCCTGGATTCTGCCCCCTTTATGGATTTCTGCATAAAGCATGCCCCTCACTCCACATGCAATACTACTGAACCCTCCCTCCAGGCCATGTCTAAGCTGGGGTCTGAGCCAGGGGCGTCGCTGGGGTGGGGAGGGACCCGGGGCACGGGCCCAGCCCCCGCCCCCGCCCCCAGAGGGCAGGCTCCACCCCCGGCCACAAGGCCACGCCCCCTAGCCCGGGATAGGGCCGGAGATCCGATTGGGCCAGAGATCCAGGGCACCAGCGTTGGGACCCGGGGCACGTGCCCCGGGTGCACAGCGCTAGCGACGCCACTGGTCTGAGCCACGGGTAGTTAGTGACTGATGCTTTCATAAAGAACTCAAATATTGGCCATCCTTCAAAGCAGGGAGAGAGTGTGCTCAAAGATCCAGAAACCAAAGGAAACCCTAAATAATGAAAGAATGCATCTGCATGCTGCAATGCAAATGCAAATCACTCTGGTGTCCTGGGATTTTTCACTTAGACCATTGGCAGCACCTGCCGTTTGTTAGCTTCAGCTGAGATCTGTGTGCCAGCAATGGGTTACCAAGTCAGAATGCAAATTGAAGCAACCTTCAGTTTAGGTAGGTCTGAGGCCAGCCAGATCTGGAAGGCTAGAAGCATTTACTCTCAGCTTGATGCCTATGGATTGCTAGAATTACTGACTTTAACTGCTTCATGCCCCAGGGCCCTCTTCCCGCAAGGCAGAGTACACTAGCCTCCTATGTAACCACATTATCATAGATTTTAAATGTCAGAATGGATCAAAATGACCTCCTGCACAACTGGAGCCAAATTAACTGGCGTGGGGTCCCTGGGCTGCCCCCACTGTGTGGCCCTTGCCCTCAGCATGGTGGTCAGGCTGGCCCTGGGGCCAGAGGATGGCCCTGCCCTGGCCAGTCTTGCTGACTGGTGTGCAGTGCAGCCTCCAATGCAACCCCCACTAGTGCCATGGGCCCTGGATGGCTGCACTGGAGCAAACAGGCACTGGCCTGCCCTGCCCCACACCACCCCCAATGACGGACCAGATGGCCCAGGGGTGGAGCAAGAGCTCGAAGCCTGGTTTCTAGCCTGAGCGCCCCCCCCCCCCCCCAGCACTGGCAGGGTAGGAACACTCTCATTGTACACCTCCCCAGCTCCAACATCACTGAGCGGGGCGGGGGGGGGAATCAGGTAGGGATTTTAGGGGCTTGAGTCTGAGGTCCCCCTTTAGGTCAGGGCCCAGGGCTTCAGCCCATATAACCTCTGCATTGATCTGACTCTGGCACAATGCAGGCCACAGAACCTCCTGCCCACTCCTGCAATAAACACCGACTTATTTTGAGTCACTGAAGTCCTCAAACCATGGTTTAAACTAAAGGCTTCAAGGTACAGAAAAACCACGAGCGAGTGACCCATGCCCCATGTCACTAGTTTTCAACCAGTGTGTCACAGCACACTGGTGTGCCATGAGGACTGTTTAAGTGTGACATGAAATTTTGTACAAAGGTAATGAAAATCAATGTAAAACAAACATTATTTCATCTTAAACAATATTCTATTCAACCAAAATTACAACTAATAAAACTCATGAAAATTAATCATCAAATTAAAAACAAGGTATCATTCTTTTGATTCTGAAACGTGAACTTGCTAAACACAGGTAGCCAAAGGGCAAAATTGAGATGATGTATTTTTTTCAGGTGGATTTGAAACATTAATGTATTCGATCCTTCTTTAGTTTATTGTATGCACTATGTTTCATACCCCTGTAGTAAGATTGTAACCATAGTAAATGTGATGTTTATGAACAATCAATTTAGCTCAAAAAAGTGGGTGTGCTGTGGAATTGTTTGTCTTATTGAAGAAACTAGTCTTATTTAGCCTGCAGAAAAGAAGAGTGAAAGGGGATTTGATAGCAACTTTCAGCTGCTTGGAGGGATGCTCCAAAGAAGATGGAGCTAAGTTGTTCTTAGCAGTGACAAACAACAAAACAAGGAGCAATGGTTTCAAGCTGCAGCTAGGGAGGTATAGGTTGGATATTAGGAAAAATTTTTTCGTAGGAGGATGGGGTTGTACTAGATAACCTCATGAGGTCCTTTCCGGCCCTAATATTCTATGATTGTATGATAAGTGTGCTGTGTTATTGAAAGGTAGGGAACCTCTGCCCTACTCTACAGAGGAAGGAAAAAAACAAAAACAGGGTCCCTGCCAATCTGTCCTGGGGGAAGTTCCCCTTCTGACCCCAGATACGGTGATCAGCTAATTCCTGAGCATGTAGGCAAGACTCACCAGCTAGACACTCCAGAAAAGAATTACCTGCATCAACTCGGAACCCACCTCAGCTAACATCCCATGACAGGCCACTGGCATATCTACCGTTAGATTACTTAATTTCCAAATTAGGCTGCCACATCATACCATCCTCTCCATAAATTTATCAAGCTCAGTTTTGAAGCCAGTTAGGTTTTTTTTCCCCTCACTGTTACCCTGTTTATTCCATGCCTTCCCTACTCCCTCCTGGTCCTCCATCTACCTTCCTTCCCCACCCCCTGCTGTCCTTGTCTTTACCTCTCTTCTACACTCTGTATGGCAACGAAGCTGTCGTTACTTTTGGGGGAGGAACTGTTCTCGTTAGGTATTACTAAAATGTGTAATGATGGTAGCAGTCAGAGACTTTAACTGAGATCAAGTCTCATTATGCTGAACATGGTATGTAGCCATGAGAGGCTGTCTCTACCACCAAATAGCTCCTGAGTTTCACAAGATACCTCTTTCTCACCTCTCCCTCCCCTCTGAGATTAACACTACAGCATTCCATGCTTCTCCAGGCCAAAACCCCAAGTGCTGAACCTGTGTAGTTCCTTGTCTCTGGTTGCTAATGGTTATCAATGGATTTTAGAGTAAATGATTTGTTCCTAGAACCAAAGTGTTATCTGATGGTTGGGAAAGGCCTAGTACAGTGCTTCCCAACCCTTCCTTTTGCAGACCACTACATCGTCATCAAAAGCTTCTGTGGACCACTATGTAAGCAAGTCATTTTAAACATTTTTAGCATAGTTTATGACCAGGGATCAGCAATGCAGGCTCAATGAACCACCTGTGGCTCTCTGAGCACCCTGTTCTGGCTCCCTGGCAATCTCCTTCAGGGAGTCAGGTGTGCTCTGGGGATTCCCAGCTGGCCCCAGCATCATGGCCAAATCAGGGGCTCTGCGGTCGCCCCCACCCTCCCACCACAACCGCATGAGCCGGAAGGAGCCCAGCAGCACACCACAGCCCCCAGAACTGGTGGGGGGGGGGTGCTGGCGGTGCACACTCCCTCCATCCCTCCCTCCCCTGGCAGGGTGAAGCAGCACTGCCCTGCCTACCCCCAACAGGCCATCCCTCCCAAGAGCAGCTGGTGGAGAGCTGCAGCTTGTGTAAGCGGGGCCCTGGAATGGCCCCTTTGACCTGGTCACTCCAGGTCTGAACAGAGGCCACCTTGCCCCTAGGGCCTGGATCAGGCCCATAAATTCCTGGGGTGTCAGGGTCGAAGCAGCCTGAACTCTGTGGAGGGGCCATTCCAATATCCCACCTCCGCAAGCTGCAGTTCTCTGCCATCTGCTCTTGGAAAGGGCGGCCAGCTGGGGGTAGGTGGGGCAGCACTGCTCTACCCTGCCAGTGGAGGGAGGTATGGAGGGAGTGTGCGCCACCCACACACACACCCCACCAGCATTAGGGGATGCAGCACAGCTGCTGGGCCAGCTTGGGCACATGTAGTTGTGGTGGAAGGAGGGGGGGGGAATGGCTCTTCTGCTCTTTTGGGTTGCCGACCCCTGGTCTATGACTGACGGGAGTCAAACTTACATATCAAGAGGTATTAAAAATGCAGCTATTCCTAATAATTTATAATGCTCCCTCATGAACATATTTCTCTCATCATAGTACATTTACCTGCAGTAGCTTACCAGTAGGAAAAAGAAAACACCTAACTAGAAAGCTGATGGTGTGTCACATACATTAAGAAAATGTTATATTACACAAGGATATTTGTGAAGCAAATTACATTGTAAATAATAATGTAACATTGAATATGATGCATAAGAGATACATGGGATTACATTATCTCTCCCTTCCACCCCAGACCATGTGCAGTACCCTTGTGGACCACTGGTGGTCCATGGACCACAGGTTGGGAGCCATTGGCATAATACAAATAAAGAATGTAATGCAGGGGTGGGGGAAATCCTTGAATTCAGCAGCACATGGCCCTCAGTCTGCATGGCTGCACCAATCTACACTGCCCCAGCTTGATTTACTATGTTTTGAAAAGGGAACTGAGGTTTGCACTCCAGTGTGAGTCCAAAGCTGACATGTGGTGTTGAGTTGGCATGGGAGATGAGACAGGGAGGCATCATGTTGGCAGGTGCCATTTTTAGCTAATTGGTACGAGTGGAGTGGCTGTCTAAATGTGACTGACTGGAGCTGGGCTCAGTTGGTTTTTCCAGCAGACTCAAAATGCCACTCACAGTACACAGGGTGTGATATGCCTTAAACTACCAAGGATGAAATTCAGCCTGGTTCAAAAGGCCTGCTCAAGGCCCATGTGCCCAATGTAGCCTTGAGATCCCCAATCTGGTACCAGTCCATGGACGGTCTGTCACTGACTCCCACACTATCATTGTTTGGCCTTCATCGCTGGGTGCAGCTAGGTCCCAGCATCTTGTGCAGGTTCCTAGGCAGGGATCTCTGCACCCTGTCTCCATGGCCTAGGTCCCACAGTGTGTAATGTCCTTTAGAGGAGCAGGAAAGGAATAAAAATGGCTATTTCTCCCTTACAAAAACTTGACTCTGTATGTGAGGAGCAAGATTTGCTTTAAGGATGGGTGCGAGTCCTCATGGCCTTGCACCCTGGGCATCACAGGCCACCACAAAAGCAGGCAAAATGTAAAATGCCCCCCTGCTTATGTGGGAATGTTTCACATTCACTTTGCACAGATTTTGTTGTAACCCTTCTGCCAGGGCAGGCTGGCAGAACAAGGGCCGGGTTCTATATCTAGGGGTTTCCAAGTAACGTAACAGCACCAAGCAGCTCAAGCCCCCACCCAGTCTTCTGGGAAATTATGCACTATTCCCTGGGCACCCTGAAAGTGTAATGCTTCCCCGCTCACAAGCATGAGTCTGAGTGTAGTATATGGAACTTTTAATAGTAGTAAAAACAGAATTTAAAAGGCCAAATAACAGAAATCAGCACTAATCTAGAAAATCAGTACAGCATAACACACCACATAACAGAATATACAAGACTCAATGGCAAAACCAGCACTGGGGAATCAGTGCTAATTAGGCTTCCAACATGATCCCACATATCATAACAGCAAGTGTAGACTCACTGTCAAAATTGGCACTGATCTGGAGAATCAGTGCTAACTAGGCTCCCAACCAACCCTAGGGTATGTAGGAAGCGTCTTTCATGCCCACTGTCCACCGGCTCCACCCACTGGTCACTCACGCCGCCCAGCTTGCTCTCACTGTCCACTGGGTCCACCCACTGTCTGCCAGCTCTGCCCACAGGTCACTCACACCGCCAAGCTTGCTGCTGGCCACTCTCACTGTCCACCAGCTCCACCCACCAGTCACTCACACCACCCACCTCATCGCTGGCAATGCTCACCATCCACCAGCTCCACCCACTAGTCAGTCATGCTACCTAGCTCACCTACGGGTCATTCCATCTGCTGCTCTCCTTTAGTGATTTCAGCTCAGAGAGAGAGGGTTTCCTCTCTCTCTACTGATTTCAGCTCTTAAACCTAAAGTAGCTGCAAACAGATACTTCCATTAAAATAACAAAGAAAGGCCTCAAAAGAAGCCCAGCCAGATCTATCATTTGACAGTAGGGACAGCAGGGGCATTGCTGGCATCTGGCACATAGAGCCCATGCCCCAACTCCCAGTGCCAGTGCCCCCAGTCCTGGCAGGGCCTCTGCCTTTCCTGGTCTCTGGCCAGATCCAGCCAGAGATCCAGGGCCCAGCTGCCTGTGGTGGCAGCAGCCACTTCCAGCCTCTTCCTAGGCGGGGCAGCCCCACAGCTGCAACTCCCTGCCCTGTCCCTAGCTAGGGGTATGGCCTGTGGTCAGGGGGTGAGGCCTGCACCTATGCCCAGGGTCCTTCCCCAGGATAACAACACTCCTGGGGGCCAGGAAGGAGATGAGGAAAATGCCTCAAGCATAACTCCAAAAGCAGTTTTGCAAATCCCTTCCTCCACTCCCTTTTCTAGGCTAAAACAGGCAGTGGTCTCTCTTACAAGTCTCTTTTTAGCCAAGGGTAACTAACCCAAACAGATTTGGAACAATCAGAGAGGAGCATATCACCAAAAGCAGCATTTTATGTTTCCCTTCAGTAGAATTACAGATATTGACAGATTTGTGATCAGATCAACCCCAAATACCATTACTCATATTGCCCTGCACCCACAGTATATTTATGCTAATATATTCTTTGAGCTCATGCAAATACTAAACCCATGCAGATTAGTTGTCATCCCCCCCCCCGAAGCTGTTAGGCACAGCTTCTAAGCCTGCCTTACATTGTTAATGCAAGGATCCTGAACTCCCCTGCCCTACCTCTTGGTGCTGTCCTTTGCTCTTGTGCAGAGCAGGTATAAATGCTCCCATTATGATTTGTGCCCGCTGGGCACAGTTGTAAATGTTTACCTGCAGGGCCAATGCAAGGTGCAAGGCAAATTACCTTCAAAGCCACCTTCTTAAAATTCTCCACCATAGTCCCTATGAAAGCTGGCACTTTTTACACTGACTGGAATCAGCTTATTGGTGCTTTGTGCTCCCCGTCATTTGTTTCTTGTATGCTCCTGGTGTCCATGGTCTTACGCCTGGACTGCAAGTTCTTTGGGACAGAGAACATCCTTTTGTTCTGTGTTTGTGTCATGCCTGTGTGATGAAGTGGGGATACTTCAGGGATTTTCTCTGGGTGCTAGTTGTGTGCCTTAGTTTCCCTACATCTGTTGCTCATGTATGACGGTGATGGGACCAAAGTGTGTAAGCAATGCAGAGATCATGTGGATGGGCCTTCCTCAGTCACATGTATGCAGACCTGGCCAGGACCCCTGCCTCTGCCCTGACCATTTGTACAGACCGGGCCAGCTAAAGATCAGGGGACTGGCCGCTTTGCCTGGAAAGGAGACAAAGGACTAGGAGGGGCTAGAGCTCTGGTCTAAGGGTGGCTGGGGGGAAGAGAACAGTCCTCCTGGAAGGAAAACAGTAAGGAGGAAGCCCAAGAGGGGTTCTTCACACGTGGCCATAGCTGTAACTTATAATGGTCAGGTGCATGCTCAGGGTAGAAGCAGCCTGTGGGCACAGGTAGAAGCTCCGGGGACCAGCGGCCAGGTAAGGGGGGGAAGGGACCCTTTGGGGGGGTTGGGATGGGGAGCTAGCAGGAAAGGGGTTTAGGGGGGTCGGAGGAGAAGGTCCAGGGCGCAGCAGGATAGGAAAGGATTGTTTCAGGGCTGAGGGAGATGGTGCCTGGCAGGAGAGGGAAGGGGTAGGGAGGAGATGGTGCCTGGTGGGCAGGTTTGGGGGGGTTTGGTGGGAAAGGGGCTGGGCTGTGGGGGGAGTCGCATTTCCCACTCAGCCCTCAGCTCTGCAATGGACCAGGCAGCAGGGGTCACGCTCTCCCCGCCTGGCTCCACACTGGGACTAGGCAGTGGGGGCTACACTCTTCCTCCCCAGTTCCTGGCTCCGTACCAGGGCCAGACTGCAGGGGGAGGCTGCACTCCCCGTCCTGGCTCTGTGCCAGGACCAGGCTGCAGGGGGGCCACACTGCCCCTCCCAGCTCTGTGCCAGGGCCGAGCGGTGGGGGGTCGCACTCCCACCACACAGCTCCCAGCTTCATTGTGAGACTGGGCTGTGGGACACATTGCACTCCCCCTGAACAGCTACCGGCTTTGCGGCCGAAATGCAGCCCAAAAGGCACCCTCCCCCTGAGCCGGCTTGGGGCCTGATCCAGCCCCAGCCACCACCGGCAGGCAGCTCAGATTGGGTCAGATTGGGCCCCAAGCCTTCTACTGGTGGCAGCGGAGGCTAGATCAGGCCCCAAGCCGGGTTGGGGACAGGGTGCATTTCAGGCTGCTTGCCCCAGGTGCCAAAATATCTAGTTCTGACCCTGCACAGAGGGATTTCCTGGGATCCCATGAGGAGGGCTCCCAGAAGGGGAGGCCCTGACAGAGCAGGAGTGCTAAACCCTTTTGGGTCAGATGAAGGAGATCACTACACCAGGTGTGGGGAGAGCCCAGGGGCAGCAGACCCCTCCCAAAGAACTTTCCTCCTGTCAGGCTGTGCAGAGAAGAGGGTAGGCACGTGGAGACCAGAGAGGACTCGGACAGACTCCACCATGGCAGAATCCTGATCCACAAGAAGAAAGGACCGGAGCATGATTCCTGTGAGGCTCCATCACAGCCTGCCACGATGGGGCTCTAATCCAGACCTGGGGCCACTACATGCTACCACAATGCAAGTAATAAATATCAATAACAATAAGGCAGGGGTAGGTATCTATTTCAGGAGTGAGCAGGAGGTTCTGGGGCCTGCATTGTGCAGGAAGGCAGACCAGTAGATGATCATGATGGTCCCTTTTGACTTTAAAATCTATGAATCTGACCTGATGGGTGTGCTTGATATTTGCCAAGTGCATTTTTGCTCTCCTATGTGATGGAAACAAGGCTTCAAATGTTTCCATGGACCACCATTGCATAACAGGGCAGTAGCTTATTGAACATGCTAACAAAGGAAACTGAGGGCTGCATTTTGCTAGCCAGCCTGTTGCTGTGTTAGCTAATTGCAGTTATTTCATTCTCCACCCCACGTGAGTGGGAGAGAGCTTATTCCCTTCTCCAAGATATTTGGATTTGAGCTGTTATTTTCTTGATGCTTTTGTCTCTAGAATGTGAAATTTACAGCCAGCTCCTCCAGTGCTGAGGCTCCATAATGAAAGGATTTCAGTAAATAATAATTAATAATACCACATTTCAAAACTCCCTAACACCTACAGGACTTTCAGACAATTTACAAACATATGTGCTTAATATCAACACCCTCCTCTGAAGGTGTTGAATAGCTGGAATTCCAGACTGCTTTAATGTATTATTATTTCTAGTAAAAAAAAAACAACAAGCAGTTGTGTGGCACTTTAAGACTAACAGATTTATTTTTTGCATGAGCTTTTGTGGGAGAAGATCCCACTTCCTCAGATGCTTCAAAGATGGATGAACTTACAGAAAGGAATGAAACTAAATGCAAGGGGGTGTAAAACATAGGATCAGGTCATAAAGTAACAGCAAATCAGAGCAGTTTATGGGTTCAAACCATGGGAAGCCTGAAGTCAAATTACCCTTTGTAATGGGAAAAGAATCCATAGTCTCGATTCAGACCAGCCTTCACAGAATTTAGCTTGCATATTAATTCGAGTTCAGCTGTCTCTCTTTGAAGTCTTGATGTCCCAGGTACAGCTCTAACGACAGTCGTTAACAAATCCATCATCGAGTGATTAGGAAGATGGAAGTGCTCAGCAACTGGTTTCTCTGTTCTTTGATTTCTGATATCAGCTCTGTGCTCATTCAGTCTCTTACGGAGCGATCGTTCTGTTTGTCCAATATATAAGGTGTAGGGGCATTTCTTGCACATGATGGCATAGACCACATTAGTAGATGAGCAGGTAAATGAGCTTTTGATGGAGTAGCAGGCTTGATTAGGACCTATGCTGGTGTCTGTTGTGTAGATATGTGGGCAGACTTGGCAGCGTGGTTTTTTTTGCAGGGGTGTGTGCCTGCTTCAATGTTCCTGTTGTTAGATCTGTAGTTGCTGGTGAGTATCTGTTTAAGATTAGGGGGCTGCCTATAAGCAAGGAGGGGTCTGTCTCCTAATGCTTGAGAGAGAGAGGGATCATCTTTTAGAATAGGCTGTAGGTCCTTAATGATCTTTTGCAGAGGTCTGACTTGAGGATTGTATGTGGTGACTAGTGGTGTTCTGTTGCTTTCTTTCTTGGGTCTCTCCTGTAGTAGATGACTTCGGGGAACCCGTCTAGCTCTGTCAATTTGTTTTCTTACTTCCCCAGGTGGGTACTGTAGTTTCAAGAATGCTTGATAGAGATCCTCAAGATGTCTGTCTCGGTCTGAGGGATCAGAGCAGATGCAGTTATATCTTAGGGCTTGGCTGTAGACAATGGACACACCATATGATCCATTGTCTACAGCCAAGCCCTAAGATATAACTGCATCTGCTCTGATCCCTCAGACCGAGACAGACATCTTGAGGATCTCTATCAAGCATTCTTGAAACTACAGTACCCACCTGGGGAAGTAAGAAAACAAATTGACAGAGCTAGACGGGTTCCCCGAAGTCATTTACTACAGGAGAGACCCAAGAAAGAAAGCAACAGAACACCACTAGTCACCACATACAATCCTCAAGTCAGATCTCTGCAAAAGATCATTAAGGACCTACAGCCTATTCTAAAAGATGATCCCTCTCTCTCTCAAGCATTAGGAGACAGACCCCTCCTTGCTTATAGGCAGCCCCCTAATCTTAAACAGATACTCACTAGCAACTACAGATCTAACAACAGGAACATTGAAGCAGGCACACACCCCTGCAAAAAACCACGCTGCCAAGTCTGCCCACATATCTACACAACAGACACCAGCATAGGTCCTAATCAAGCCTGCTACTCCATCAAAGGCTCATTTACCTGCTCATCTACTAATGTGGTCTATGCCATCACGTGCAAGAAATGCCCCTACACCTTATATATTGGACAAACAGAACGATCGCTCCGTAAGAGACTGAATGAGCACAGAGCTGATATCAGAAATCAAAGAACAGAGAAACCAGTTGCTGAGCACTTCCATCTTCCTAATCACTCGATGATGGATTTGTTAACGACTGTCGTTAGAGCTGTACCTGGGACATCAAGACTTCAAAGAGAGACAGCTGAACTCGAATTAATATGCAAGCTAAATTCTGTGAAGGCTGGTCTGAATCTAGACTATGGATTCTTTTCCCATTACAAAGGGTAATTTGACTTCAGGCTTCCCATGGTTTGAACCCATAAACTGCTCTGATTTGCTGTTACTTTATGACCTGATCCTATGTTTTACACCCCCTTGCATTTAGTTTCATTCCTTTCTGTAAGTTCACCCATCTTTGAAGCATCTGAGGAAGTGGGATCTTCTCCCATGAAAGCTCATGCAAAAAATAAATCTGTTAGTCTTAAAGTGCCACACAACTGCTTGTTGTTTTTTTACTGGACTAGACTAACACGGCTACCCCTTTGGAAATTATTATTTCTAGGCTTTGGCATGGCCCACCATCAGCAGAGTGCAGCACCTCACAAACAGCTCTCTCAGCCTCAGCCAGATACCCTTGTTTCCTTGCTGCATCTGGGGTAACTGAAGCACCAGGCAGGGCGATGACTTGCCCAGGGTAACAGAGAAAGGTTATAGCTGCACAGTGAGCAGCACAAACAATCCAGTTTGCCAGATTCACAGACAGGCTTCCACCATAAGCACAAAGCCATCCTGTTTCCCCAGCAAGGTCTGATTTGCTTTGAGAGTTACCACTGACCTGATTCTCTATATCTGCCAGGAGCGTCGCTGCCCCGGGGAAGGACCTGAGGCACTGGCCCAGACCCTGCTGCCTGACCACAGGCCACACCCTTGGCCGGGGACAGGGCAGGGAGCAGTAGCCGCAGCCACGGCCGTGGGGCCAGAAGCAGACGCTGCTGCCGCGGGTGGCCAGGCCCCAGATCTCTGGACAGATCCGGCCAGAGACCAGGCTAGGCAGGGGCCCCGCCAGGACCCGGGGCACTGGCACCAGGATTCGGGCCACAGGTTCCATGTGCCAGGCGCCAGCAATGCCCTGATATCTTCAGGGCCAGATCAACGCAGGAGCTTCAGGGGCTGCAACCCTAGGCCATAGCTTAAAAGGGGGCCCCAGGCTGCAGCCCCTAAGGCCCCTATGTTGTTCTGGCCCTCCATTGCCTCACTCAGGCTGCCACAGTGCCAGCAGCGCTTGGGAGCACTAGAAGAGGCCATTCTGGCACTGGGGGATGCAACCCTGGGGCCAGAGGCCACACTCAGCAGTGCTCCTGTCCTGCCCCCAGGCCAGCTGTTCTACCCCTGGGGGCAGGGTGGGCTGGCATGTGTCTGCTATGCTCCAGGGCCAAAGTCACCTGGCACATGGTGTGACCACCAGCACAGCCCTCTAGGGACCAGAACACTGTCACCCACCCTGCTGAGGCTCTGTGGCAGGTCCTGGCAGGGCAGGCGATAGTGTTTCAGGCCCTGGAGGGCCACATGGGAGGCCATACTGCGCACCAGCAAGCCTCCCCCCTGGAGGCACACTAGCCAGCCTGGGGGCAGGGCAGGAGCACTGTACCATGGGCAAGGGGCTGGAGCCCCAGGTGGGGGGCCACAAAAGGGGGCAGCCCAGGGCACTTTAATTCAGCTCTGCATATCCCTGCACCTTATATTGTCATTTACGTCAATGCAAAGTGAGCGTGAACTTGAGGGGACTTTTTTTTGCACAGACTTTGCTCTGGTGTGAATAACAGCATAAAACACAGGGCAGTGGAGAACCATGCCCACAGTGTCCAAAAAATGCTGCATCTGCAAGAGAAGATAACCTGACTATATTATCCCAGTAGCCTAGGGCCCTGCTAGAAAATAGCTTCAGGTGATCTTGGTACCAATGGCAGATCATTATCTGCCCAGAGTGCTAAATGTGCAAAATAGTACTGCAACAAAGGAAGATGTGGCCCCCTTCAACAGAGTCAAATATCCCCCTCCTATCTATGGGCAGGCTGACAAGGAGTGAGAGAGAAATGCATGTAGGCAGAAGGAAGGAGCTGCCTTCCCCCAGGCTGGGGCTTGGGTGGGGAGGCTGAAGCTGCAGTGTATAACTGAGGGGTGGCCAAACTTACGGAACTCAAGAGCCACATGAGTCAATTATTAAACCTTCGAGAGCCACACTGACACATATAACCACATATTTTTACCTACTCCAAAATTGCTAAGCTTAAAATTCATTGCATACTTTAATTTTATTGTAAAAATAGGGCAAATATTGATCCACTAATGTCAGATTCTAATAATTATTTAAGATTACCATGAAACTAGGCCTATACAGTAAAAATTTAGCTGTTGCTAGATGTAGAACACTACAGGCTTGTGGCAAGTTGTTTTTTAAATCTGGGCAGTAACTTGTCAATGCAGCAGGTAAAAGCTCTGAGATGCTGATCCCTAAATATTGCACAATGTTTTGAATTTCATTGTGGAATATGATGCTTCACAGCAGTAAGTTGCGCCAAAAATTGAAAGTAATCTCTCTTCAGTTTTAAACTTTTCTCCTTTGTATTTTCATTTCTTAGTATTCCACGTCATGTTTAGGACTTGTAAAACATGATTTTATTTTAACAACAAGTAAAGTGCATTAGGGCCTATGAGAAAATCTAAGCATGCTATGGCTTCTCTGACCATGTCACGCTTCTCTCCCCCAGCCCCCGTTGCCACTTCCCTGCCATCTCTTACCATACTGCTGCCTCTCTGCTTTCCCCAACCATGCCGCACTTCTGCCTCCCACCCCATCCTGGCACATACCATGCCCCCACTTACCTGCCAATATTTCTGCCAGTAAACTTGTTCACTAAAATACTCATGGACGGTGAAGACAAACGGTCTGAGGACTCAGACACAATTAATTTTAAAATGAGAGTAATAGTAAGGGAAAATACTGCTTTCATCTTAATCCTGTGAAGAGATGCACACAGGGGCACCTTTTCAACTGTTCAGAAACACAACAGATCAATGAGAATTTAGGGGGACATAAAGGGCAAGGGCAAGATCAGAGCCTTGTTCAGTAAGTGCTTTGGAGTCCATACACAGAAGATACTATGGAAAAAATCCTATTGAGTTTATTCAGTTTGGGGTCAGGCCCTGTATAAATTCTAAATATCAATATTTGGTTTTTATGATACAAAGTAAAATCTTTATTGGTGAGAGATTTTTTTTCAGAAAGTTTACAACACAATTTTCTGTCCTCAGCCCTTCACAACAATTACTCTTGTCTAATGGGCTCAGATACCCATAGAGTCATTCATGAAGACTGCTCTGAAATATAAATAGATTTTGACTATACAACAAAAAAGAATTAATACATGTTGAATGCTATTTAATCATTAGAACTATAATGCTGCTGTTGAACTTTGCAGTGAATGTAAATTATCTTGGTAATTGACTTAGTTATATTAATTAAAATTTTCTTATAAAATAAATGTGCTAGCAGTTCATTCTGCAAACAGATGACATACTGATGTTTCAGGAACACTTGTTCAATGGACTTAAGGAATTTTTTTTTCCTAAAGCCAGTTTTCTATAGTGGTGGTCTATCCTAAGTCTAAATTATTTTGCATACTGAAAATGAACCATGATCCATAATAAGTACTTGTAACGTTCTTTAAATAAAGGGTTTTTTTTAAATAACCTTTTGGCAGTAGTCAGTGGTTTTGGATGTAACAGTTGTGTCAATTTTCAGTCATTTCTGATTATTCTTATTTAATTCTCAAAATAGAAATACAAGAGAAATAATTTTGCATTATATTACAATATCTGGAAATGCCACGGGATTTTTAAAAAAAAATTAATTTACAATTGCTTTTCAGGTTTAAATTGCTAATTATCATCACTTATCTGTAGTTCATTGTAAACTTGGTCTTGATCAACTTATGTTGCTAGTTTTAAAAATATTTGCCCAGAAAACAATATCAAAAAAAGAAAAGTATTTAAAAAATCATGCACTGATGTAATTAAAGACTGTATCATTATGCACACAGAGAAGGAGGGTAGAAATTAATATTGTGTGGGTAAAATGTAGAATCTGGCAGTTACTTGCTCTGAGTGCTTGCCTTTCCCTGCGGGCTCACACAATGCTGCCCCTCCCCTCCTAGCTCTCACCACTCTGCTTTTTTCTGCCAGTGAGGCTCTCTCAGTGTGGCCCCTCCCCTCCCTTCCCCGCTCGTACCAGGCTGCTTTTTTCCTGCCCGCTCTCACAGTGCTGCCCCTCCCCCAGCTCTGACCATGCTGCTTTTTCCTGCAGCTCTCACAACACTGCTCCTTCACTGTCAGCTCTTAGCATGCCGCTGCCTCTCTGCTGTCCCCGACCACTGCAAATTTCTCGCTCCTGTCTCCCACCCTGCCGCCCTTCCCTCCTGCGCTCTCCCAGGAGCCGCAATTTTTCTTTAAAGAGCCGCATGCAGCTCGCGAGCCGCAGTTTGGCCATGTCTGGTGTAAACCAAGCGCATCTGTCTACACAGAAGCTGGGAGGGTGCTTCCCAGTTTGCGTAGATGAACTAGCTGGAGCTAGTGCCTAAATATAGTGGTATGGCCCAGCATCTGACTACAGTCCCACTAGAGCTTCTAGGTACCATCTGAGGAGCTAACCCAAGATGTAGCCAGCGCTGCTGTTTTGAGGTGTTTGCCAGGGCCAGAACTAGGTGTTTTGGTGCCCGGGGCATGCAGCTCAAAGGAACCCTTCCCTGACATGGCCTTGATCTGGGCTAGGGCCCATGGGTTAAAATATAATTTGACAGGCCCTGGAATCCTCCTAAATTGGTGGACCCCTTTCATGCTTGTCCAGGCCTCCATCATGCCAGTCTGGCCCCCTTTCCACAGGTCTGGGCCCCCTTCACTCACCCCAGCTACTGCCCCCCAAATACCTGTCCCCCACTCCAGCTACTGCCCCCCACATGCCTATCCCCAACCCCAGCTATTGCTCCCCATATGCCTACCCCTCCCACCCCAGCTGCAACCCCCAGCCTCCCCTCACCGCTGGTCCCCCAACCCTTCCCCACCCTCCACTGTGCCACCCTGTCTTCCTCCACTGTTCTGGGCTGACCACCTCCCCCACACCCTTTCCCTGCCTGGCCGGCTCACCTGTCCCCAACTCCACCCTCCATGGGCCCCTTATCTGGCTACCATGTCACTGCGGATCAGCCCTGACCTGGCCTTAGGCTCCCACCCACAGCCTGCTCTGACTGGGCATGCTCAAAGGCTCTGAGCATGCTCAGTCAGAGCAAGCTGAAGCCGGAGCCTCAGCCCAGGCCGGCGCAGCTCCTTGCCTCCTGGAACGTCCTGGAACAGCATTCCAGGGCCCACTATTTTTAGAGGCTCAGTGTTTAAAAATAGTGGGCCTCAGAATGCAGCATTCTGGCTCCATTTTCTATTTTTAGGGACCCTGGACCACTGAGTCCCTAAAAATAGTGAGCCTCAGAATGTCACTCCTGTGTGTTCTGGCTTACTTTAAGCCCTGCTGGGGCCTGATCTGTCTCCAGCAGAGACGGGGAGCTGGTTTCAGCCCCCCTGTCGGTTAGGGATGGATCTGGCTTCCTGCTACCTTCCAGGGCAGATGGGGACAGATCCAGCTCCCTGCCACCCCAGGTGCCGAATTTTAGAGTGTGAGTGGAAAGAATGGGCCAGATAGGGGGTGCAGCTGCTGGCCATGCAGCATCCTCTAAGATTCGGTGCCTGGGGCTTTATCCCAGTCACCCCGCCCTAATTACAGCCCTGGTGTTCACTCATGCAGAACTAGCATGTGTGCACCAGCTGATGCTAGAAATTTTCATTTCTCAGCTGCAGGATAGCTATATCCAGGGACAGCTGCCTGCCCTGCAAAAGTGTGCAGAGTACAGCTATATTGAGAGAGCGCTGGAGTTCTGCATCCAGCTCTGAGACACTGTGTTGCCTGTAAATAAAAGTTCAGCACTGGGAGTCTAGGCTGGCTCTGCCCTGGCCACATGACTTGAGCAAATCAGATAAACCCATGTTTGCTTCTGTGTCAAGAATAATGACATGTGTCTGCCTGTGAATTAATGCTTCTACTGTGGTTTGAGGTACTTGGATGAAAGGTGCAATAAGTATGCAAATCACTATTTTTGTATTTCCTTCAAAGGCATCCCAGTCTGTGCAAAAATCCAGTCATGTTACTGAGAATAACTTCTACAGCTCACATGGACTCAAATGGACCCCAAAATATTTCAGATGCTGTGCTAAATCATTCTCTTTGTCTGTTCCTCCTAAGGCCATGTGAATCCTCCAGTGGAGAAATGGCAAACACTTCTATTTGCTTGAATAAGAAGCATTAGTTACCAAGCTGTGTTTTGGTACAGAGTATAATGGAGCCAGCCTCAGCCCACAGTAGGTCATGAACCACATCCAATGAGCCATTTCCAAGATATTACAGCTGGGGACAAGCACCTACCTGAAGGCACTGAAATGGCTGAGTTAAATTTCATTGCTTTGAGTTAATGAGATAAATACACTACTTAAACAAACTGGAAGTGCAAGCTGTCCTCATAAGGCAAAGCTGTGAAAAAAGATGGAAAAGTTGGCTCCATTTGATACTCTAATTTCCTTTTAAATATTGTACTAGTTGCATAATATTAAAAGGCAGAAAATGCTGTTGTGCATAGTGAAAAAATAAATAAGGTAGGGTGGAAAATTCCCAGCACAGCAGTTGAGCTGGCAGTCAGAGCCATAACTACCCATTATGGCACCCCACTCAGAACACGCCCCTTACAGTGAGCAGCACCTGGAGCCAGCAGCACAGAATGAGCCCTTTGATAGAGCGGCTCAATGGAGCCACTCCAGGGCGCCCAGGCCAAAGCCTCGTTTGCCCTGACGTAGTTATGGCCCTGCTGGCCGTTATTTGCAGATGAGGTGCCATGACTCCACTACTCCTGTTTCCTTTGTTGAATGACCCCTTTGGTTCAGGTAGCACAAGAGTTCACTCCCTGCACTAAATGGAGAACAGTAGGTTAGCATTATTGCAAGGAACAGAATAATTAATGATCATAAAGAGTCACTAATATGTGACTTAGGGAGATTTCCAAGACAGCAGAATCAATAAAGCAGATTCAATGACTATAGTTTTATAGGGCCCACCCCCCACACTCCCAGAGCAGGAAATCTGTCTGGCTAAGAGATTGCTGCCAGAGGATTACTCTTTGCTTTACCATAAAGCACAGGCCCAACTCAGCTGGTACTATAACAACTAAAGCAGTTAATAGTTACTTTTAGATGGGGTATTTATATCTGAGGACCGTTTTCCTTGTGTCCATAAGACAGAATACCTGCCTAACAAAGACTTAAACCTCTTTCCTGCCATCACGCTTGTCAGAAGTGATTCTTCTTCGAGCAGCTGCTCACATGCATTCCCCTTAGGTGCGCATGTGCAGATGTGCCTGGCTGCTGGAAAGCTTTTGCCCTTAGTCTGACCTCGCAGGGGCAGCAGCGATGCCCCCTAGCACGGCCAGCGACTGCTCCTTCCTAGCCGCTGCTGCTCCACCTCTCCCCTCAGTTCTTTCTTTCTGTCCTTGGTGTTGGTTGCCAGTTTGCTGTGGTCCACATGCTTGCCTTGTTCGCTTGTCCGTGTCTTGCCCTGTACTTTTAGTAATCAGTTAGTTAGTTAGTTAGTTAGTTAGTTAGTTAGTTAGTTAGTTAGTTAGTTAGTAAAAAAAAAAAGAGAAAACTTAAAAAAAAAAACCATACAAGGAGAGAACAAGGACCAGAGATGCCTCGCTCGCCCAGCTTCAAGCCGTGTGCAGCCTGCGGTAGGGCATTCTCCACGAGTGACCCCCACGACTGATGCCTGCAGTGCCTAGGGGGGGCACACGCCACTGATAAGTGTAAGCTCTGCAGAGCCTTTAAACCCCGCACTAAGAAAGAGTGAGATGCCAGGCTGAAAGCCCTACTCATGGAAGCCGCACTAGCCCCAGCTCCGGACTCCAAGAAAGTGCCCCGGGGGGGACCCCCACCACGCGCCTGGACCAGCTGACATTGGCGGCGCCGTCACAGCGGGGAGAAGCCCGTGTGGGTCGGGATCGCAGCAGCCTGGAGTGGGCGAACTCTCCCTTGACCCCGGGCGGTTTGAGAGCGGAGCCAGTGCCTGCCCCCTATACACCAGAGGCTTATGAGGTGGCAAGGGCCCTGGCGGCCTTGCCCTTATCCCCACCCCCACTGGAGGCACGACCCCAGCTACCCTCCTTGGGGAAACCGCCCCTGATCTCCCCTGAGTGGGATCGCCCGCAGGCGGAACGCGCAGCCAGCCCCCCCACAGAACCATCGGCACAGTGGGGGCAGCGCCATAGGCACTCGGCGCACACAAGCCACTCAGAGACTGGGTCTGGCCCAGCGACATCATTGGGGCACGCCCCGCGGTGGGGCAGATCGTCAGGATGGCAGTGGAGCCCACCTGGAGGGAGGAAAAGGCAGCGGCTGTCCTCTTCCTCCTCCTCCTCCTCCTCATCATCATCATCATCCTCGGCACCGCAGAAGGCAGCAGAAAAGGGCCCAGTACCAACGCCAAGGCTGCTCTCCGGCTTGGCAAAGGGACCATCTGCGTTTGCCACACAGACCCCACGTGGGACAGGAGTCCTCTTTGCTCGCCCAGCCCAGGTACGGGGGGCGCTCTGCCTGGTCAGAAAAAGATGTGTGGTCGTATGATCATGGGGCTTCACCCTCTCTGTCATCTCTCTCACCAGGTCACCCAGAACTGACACTCTCAGCCCAGGGCAAGCAGGGTTGGGATGACCCTCCCGCTGTGCCACCCCAGTTGCCTAGCCAGCAGTTGGTGTGCACGGATGAACTGGTGCCGCAAGAGTCAGCTGCACCCACTGACGATTTTAGAGCACACCAGGACCTCCTGCGTAGACTAGCATCAAATCTCGGTCTACAGGCGGAGGAAGTGAAAGACAGTTCAGACTTACTCTTTAATGTCTTGTCCTCCTCAGGGACCTCACAGCTGGCCTTGCCCCTGCACAAAGGGATCCAAAAGATTGTGAATGCAGTGTGGCAGACACCAGCATCAGCGGCGGCCACCCATAAGGGGGCAGAGAAGAAATACTATGTCCCAGCGGCCTCCTTCCAATACTTGTACTCCCACCCAGAACCCTCCTCCCTGGTGGTGGAGGTGGCCAACCAGAGGGAGCACCAGGGCCAACCAGCAGCGACGCTGCAAAACAAGGACGCCAAGGTGCTTGATGCATCAGATAAAAAGCTGTATTCAACAGCCACGATGCAGCTCAAGATCACAAACCACCAGCCCCTGCTGGGGCGGTATAATTTTAACCTATGGGGTTCCCTGCAGCGCTTTTCAGACTCTCAGCCTCCGGACACACACTCTGATTTCAACACTATTCTGGAGGAAGGGTTGCTGGTGGTGAAGGCGACGTTGCAAGCCGCCTGGGATGCCACCAACTCAGCAGGACGCACAGTCGTGTCAGCCATATGCCTACGCTAGGCGGACTGCTCCAGGTCTCAGGGCTTCCCCTGCTGGTGCAGCAATCGATCCAGGACCTCCCGTTCGAGGGGCCCTCATTGTTCTCCAAAAAGACAGATACAAAGTTACATGGGTTAAAGGACTCTCGCATGACACTGCAGTCCCTGGGCCTTTATTCGTCACAGGAGCCCCGTCGCCAACACAGACAACAGTCATGGGGCCAGCCCTTCCAACCACGTCAATCTTTCCGCCCCTGCTCCAGACCCGGCGACAGAGAAAGGGCGAGATCCGCTAGGTCTGGCCGACCTGGATCCCCTTCCAGGCTCGCACGATCGACCAGGCACCCTCCTGGCAGCCAGCAGAGGCATTTTTGACATAAGGCCCAAGGACGGCGTCCCACTCCACCAGGCCCGGCCCTCTTCCATTCCTCCCTTTCACGACCGGCTCTCCTTCTTCTTCCACGAGTGGGCATTGATCACAAGAGACCAATAGGTACTGCGGACGGTTCTTCACGGTTACGCCCTGCAGTTCCACGTAAAGCCTTGCAGACGCCCCCTTTGCCCCCCAGTCCCTCTCATGGGATGCGGGGCACGAGCAGCTACTCAACGAAGAGGTGGGGAAGCTTCTGAGGCTTGGTGCCATAGAGCTGGTCCCAAAGAGGGAGAGAGGGGAAGGATTCTACTCACTTTATTTTCTGATCCCCAAAGCGAAGGGAGGCCTCCGGCCCATCTTGGACCTTCGAGGCCTAAACAGGTTCCTCAAAAAGCTAAAGTTCCGGATGGTCACCCTCAACCACATTATCCCATCGGTAGATCCCGGGGATTGATTTGCTGCCCTCGACTTACAGGATGCATACTTCCATATTTCGATCATACCCAGTCACAGGAAGTTCCTGAGATTCGTCAGGGGCACCAGACATTTCCAGTTCACAGTCGTCCCATTTGGGTTGGCATTGGCCCCAAGAGTTTTCATGAAATGCATGGCGGTGGTGGCGGCTGCCCTGCAAAGGAGAGGGGTCCAGGTCTTTCCTTACCTAGACAACTGGCTTCTCAGAGGGAGGATGGAAGGCCAGTTGCGGGCAGCCATCCGCACAACCCACGCTTTGTGCAGCCGCCTGGTCCTGCTAATCAATGAGCAAACATCAGTCTTGTCTCCCACTCAAAGGATAGAATTTATCGGGGCATCTCTGGATTCAGTCTGGGCCAAGGCCTCCCTGCCACCAGCCAGGTTTGCAGCCATAGCCAACGCCATCGCCACACTCGAAAGAGACCCAGCCACCACAGCCAGACAGTATATGAGACTTCTCGGCCACATGGCAGTGGCCATGCCCACAGTCCGCCTCGCCCGCCTCCATCTCCGTCCGCTGCACTTGTGGCTCCGATCTGCCTTTTGTCCCAGCAGGCATCACTGGGACAAGGTGGTGCGGGTCCTGAGGCAGGTTTCGCATCAGTTGGCATGGTGGAGGAACACGGGAAAGGTGATGGAAGGAATCCCCTTCAGATCGATAATCCCCTCGATATCGCTGATATCGGACACTTCCAATGTAGGGTGGGGGGCCCACCTAAGTTCCGGCCCCAGCACCCAAGGGACCTGAGAGCCAGGGGAGGTCTCCCTCCACATCAATGTGAAAGAGGTGCAGGCAATCAGATACGACTGCGCGGTCTTCAAGGACCATCTGCGCGGCCAATTCGTACATGAGCTCACAGACAACACGACTGCCATGCACTGCGTGAACCATCAGGGGGGTGCCCGCTCCTCAGCCTTATGTCCGGAAGCGACTCGCCTATGGGATTTGGTGATGAGGTACAGTTTCCACTTAGTGGCCTCTCATCTCCTGGGAGCAAGGAACAGCCAAGCGGATTGCCTGAACAGGTACTTCTGTTCACAACATGAGTGGTCCCTTCACCCTACGATGGCGCAATCCATCTTCCACGACTGGGGTCATCCCCAAGTGGACCTTTTTGTGACTCGCAAGAACAGGAAGTGCCGGCTGTTCTCTTCCTGCAAAGGCCTGGAGAGGGGCTCCCTACTGGATGCACTCCTGCTGGACTGGTCAAGTGGCCTCCTCTACACCTTCCCCCCGTTTCTGCTCCTGCACAGAGTCCTCCTGAAGGTGAAGAGGGACAAGGCGAAAGTCATCTTTATTGCCCCATCATGGCCTCATCAGCACTGGTTTCACCTCTCGCTCGAACTGTCGGTAGCCCCGCCATGGGAGCTCCCACTCAGGCCCAACCTGCTGTCACAGAACAAGGGGCGCCTCTTCCACCTGAATCTAGCCTCACTCCACCTGACCACCTGGAAGCTCCATGGTTGACTGCAGAGGAACTGGCCTGCTCGGAAGACGTGAAGCGCATCCTTCTGGGTAGCCAAAAGTGATCCATGCGGCATACCTACGAGGCAAAGTGGAAGAGGTTTTGTGAGCTGGACCAGGGCCAGAGGGGTGGATCTGCTAGGGGCACCCATCCAGGTAATTCTGGACTACCTGTGCTCTCTGAGCCATCAGGGCCTGACCTCATCTTCATTGAGGGTCCACCTAGCGGCCATTTCCGCCTTCCACCGGCCCTTAGAGGGAGGCTGAGTCTTCTCACACCCGATGGCGGTACGCTTACTCAGAGGGCTGGACAGAGTGCTTCCAAGACAACAAGCCCCTACCCCCCAGTGGGACCTCAACCTAGTCCTCCGTGTACTCTCCGGCCCACCCTTCGAACCCATGGCCACGTGCCCTCTCACTGTCCTTTCGCAGAAGGTAGCCTTCCTCGTGGCCATCACGTCAGGCAGGAGGATGTCGGAACTCAGGGCCCTCTCATCTGAACCACCATACACAGTGTTCTTCAAGGACAAAGTCTGCCTTCAGCCGCATCCAGCCTTCCTCCTGAAGGTGGTGTCTGCCTTCCACTTGAACCAAGACATTTTTCTGCCTCTGTTCTTTCCCAAGCCGCACGCCTCGGAGGAACAGAGGTCATGGCACTCCCTGGATGTTCGTAGGGCCTTAGCCTTCTACATCGAAGGGACAAGGGCCTTCCGCAAATCAACACAGTTGTTTGTAGCTACAGCGGAAAGGCTCAAGGGCAACCCAGTGACGTCACAGACAATCTCATCCTGGATCGTAGCCTGCATAAGGGAATGCTACCGAATCGCTGGAACCCGCTCCCTGGGCCCGTTAAGGCGCACTCGACTAGAGCTCAAGTGGCATCAGCAGCATTCTTAGCCCGTATTCCCATTCAGGTGATTTGCCGGGCAGCAACTTGGGCTTCGGTCCACACTTTCACCTCCCACTACGCCCTGGTGCAACAAGCAAGAGGCGACGTGGTGTTCGGCGAAGCCGTCCTCCACACCAGCAGCTTGTAACTCCGCCCACCATCCAAAGTAAGGCTCACTTTTCACCTAAGGGGAATGCATGTGAGCAGCTGCTCGAAGAAGAAAAAGGACAGTTACTTACCTGTAACTTCTGTTCTTCGAGATGCGCTGCTCAAATCCATTCCACACCCGCCCCCCGTCCCCGCTTTGGAGTTACCAGAAAGAAGGGACTGAGGGGAGAGGTGGAGCAGCAGCGGCTAGGAAGGGGTGGTCGCTGGCTGCGCTAGGGGGCGCTGCTGCTGCCCCTGGGAGGTCAGACTAAGGGCAAAAGCTTTCCAGCAGCCAGGCACATCAGTGCATGCGCACCTAAGGGGAATGGATGTGAGCAGCGCATCTCGAAGAACAAAAGTTACAGGTAAGTAACTGTCTTTTTTTTAGTAGATTCATGACCTTATTTTCTAGCTATATTTTCCCAAGAAGAGTTCTGCAATTGACTGAAGCACATGAAACATGCTTTCGTGAATCACCATCAATGGGAGACAGAGTGTGGGGGGAGGCGTTAGTCATTCTGGGAAATGAAGTTGTAAGTTCTGATCTCCCAGCTTCTATGATCTCAGTGTCTGAGAACAGCAAGGGGGAAACAGAGAGGAAGATGAGACAGGGGTTACCAGGAGCTGAAGAGCCAGACGTGTGTGTAGATGCTCAGAAGGATGGATGCTAAGAATGGACTCTAAAGATCAGAACAACTACAGCATCCTGGGGAGATTTTGTCCAGTTGCAAGGTGGAAAATTGGTTCCCCTAAGTTTGCCAACAGATCGTGCATCTCTTTGTTTCCATTTTCATTGCTCAGTCTTTGCAGCATGGATCAAGATGGATTCTCACTGATACTGTTCCACCTCCTTGGTTCAATGAGGCGGTGCATCCAGTGTATTAAGTATTTTTTTTTAGACTTATAAAGCCTGAAAAATCTCACCAAAACAATTAAAACAGCTCCCTGATTGCTGAATGTGAGGACTTCACTTGGAATTTGCAAAATTTTCAACTTCTCATCACACTAATTCTCTTCAACTAGTGCTTAGTCCCCATATCTGCTATCTGACAGGAATAAATAAGTGTTTGGGTGACATGTCTAGCACGCAGAGATGGATTATACAGGGAATTTACACTTGGAAAATGAGACATGATTTCCAGTTTGGAGAGTAGCTCTTCAGATTGTGCTCCTTTAGGACATGTAGAGGGCAGAAATCACTCATTTGGTCTCAAACTGATATCTTTTTTAAGGACCTCTTTGTGACTGTTAAAAGAGTTTTTCCATATTTCTTTTCTCAGGATTTGCATCAAGAATTGCATGGACAAATCTTTATAGGCAATCTGTATATATGAATTTAGTAGAAAATAAGTCAGATGAAAGCCCTGGATTTTTATCATGTATTTCTATGTTTCAGGTTGTTTAAGAGGTAGCATGACACTGGGTTTTGGTCTGAGCACCTCAACTGTGTGTGAAAAGGTTGCTAGGTCCATAGAAAGCAGGTTTTCCCATGTGGAAAAGTGGGGAGAAGAGGGCATTGTGACTAATATATAGGACTGCAAATCAGGGGAACTGGGCACTGTTTTAATTGCTGACTCATTGTGTGACCAGGAGCTAGTCACTTCTCTGTGTCTTTATCTCCTTACCCATAAAACAGGGAAAATTTGGCCTACTTCACAAGTGTCAGGAATCTAAATCTTGTTTGTTCTACTTCAACTCCTGTCTTCCTGCTAAGGGCTGCCCAAATATGTATAAAACTACAGTGCTAGTCCCAAGGAACAAATCAACAGCCCTCATCCTACATCCAGGCCCTTGTCCCTGTTCAGAGCACTAATGAATCTGGCTGTAGGGTCAGAGCTAGTATTTGTAAAGTGCTTTGTGGTCCTCAGATGGAACGCTTCATATACTGCAAGGCATGATTGCTATCTTTTATCATTAATGCATATCTATATTGCAAGGGTGCACTTATTCCACTGGTGTGTTGCATTTTGCCAGACCAGGTAAACATGATGAAAAACAATTTCTCCTAAGGTCTTGTGCCCAGACATCAAAAGAGAACGTCACAAAATCTCAGATTTATGGTAGGCCCCCTAAACCACTTCACTTTTCTCTTAACTTGTTGGTATTTTCCTCTGGCACCAGTCTTCATTTAAGTATGCACACTGCAAAGGGGAAAGTGGGATTTAGGAAGCAGTAAATCCAATGCATAGTCTCAATACCATTTTATCTCCCAGTTTCAGGGCAGCGAGACTAATCTGATGCTATTAATAATTCATTTGAAATGGTAATGAACTCAGGGCTCTACAAACACTTTTCCTAGTAACTAAAAACTGGTGCCAGCACTGAGTGTGGTATTTTCCATTCTAGGTAAACAAAGGCACTCGGCATTAAGACTAGGGATCGTCTTGAAGCAAAACAGATGTACTCCACGTATGCCGGACTGCGGCTGCCTTTTGAACTGAGCAATGGGACGTATAAAGATTCCAGCTGGTCTCCATGGAGTGGAGGGTAAAATATCAAGTAATGAACTGTAGAGCTCACCCAGAGGTAGGTCAGTAGAATTATCTCCATCTTAGAGGAGGAACCTGAGGATAGGGTTACCAGATGTCAGGCAAAAGGAGGACATGTCCTCCTTTTTACCTTCATGTCCTCCTTTTTGCCTTCACATCCTCCATCTGGCAGGCACTTTAAAATACATGATTTTGTTTAGCTTTTTACTTACAGAGGTTAAAGTATGCTGGAATGCCACAGAATACCTTATTTTTAGGGGAAAGTGTGCCAGGGCCCCCTAAAACAGAAGAATATTACATTAATACTACATTTTCTCCATGTGTCCTCCAATGTCCTCCTTTTAGTACTTCCCTGTCCTCCTTTCCAGGCTTTGGTATCTGGTAACCCTACCTGAGGAGCAAGCAGTTACTTGAGTCACTCAGGGTTAGAGAAAAGGAACCAATGTCTGAGCTGGGATTAAGACTCAGGCTAATGCTCTGACCACTAAGCCAAAAGGATCTATGGAAGTTATATTCTGCACAGTGAAGTATCACGTCTCAGCCCATTGTTTCCAAAGTACAGGAATCGTAAGTTTCCACCTACACAGCCAGGGGAGACCTCTGGCCTGGCTTGCAGTTACATTAAGGTCCCTGTACACTGCTCTGGCAGGATGAAGTAGGACTCAAGGATTTATTTTAACATCTCATCTCTGGGTCAGCTCCACTGCCTGTGCAACCTCCCTTTCCAACAAGCATAGCACTGCATATTGGCACAGGATAGGCACACTGTCCTAATGGGTAGCTATAGCTCACAGGGAAAGTTCTTGCAAATAGTGTAGTAGCTAGCATGTCTGCTTAACGTGCAGAAAGTCCTGGGTTCAATTCCTAGGGGGCTGGACTTGATGATCTCATGAGGTCCCTTCCAGCCCTATGATTTGATATTGATCTAAATCATCCAGAATGTCAGAGCTGAGAGGAGACATGGTGTCTGAGGAGAAGGCTGCAAAGAAGTGGAAATTATGAAAGCTTGTTCTCCTTCTTGCACAGAGAAGCTGCGTTCACACAGCCCTCTTATTTCGAAACAACAGGGGTTGTTTCGAAATAAGATTTAGGCTGTTCACACGACACACGGTTGTTTCGAAACAACAGAAGCCATTGTTTCGAAACAACCACGTTGTTTCGAAACAAGTTAAACCTAGTCCGTGGGCGAAACAACGTCGTTTCACCATGGTTGTTTCAAAACAACGCCATGTGAACGTGTTGTTTCGGAACAAGATGTTCCGAAACAACAGTTCACGGCGTGCCCCCTCAGCACCCTGGCCAGGGGACAC
>ML681972.1:39935656-40165151 GCA_007922195.1 Podocnemis expansa | reverse complement strand
CCCCGCCGGTGCTTGCACAGGGGGGCTGCAGGCACCGGCGGGGTTCAGCACTGCCTGGCGCTGCTCCCTGCCGGTGCTTGCACAGGGGGGCTGCGTCTCTAGCCAGGGATCTGAGGCCTAGTTGGTCGCCTGGCAGGCCCCGCCCCCTGGCCAGTGATAGGACCAGGGGGTGGCTGCGCCGCTGCCGGCAGCTAGGCCACGACACGGCACGGCCTGGCACGGCCAGAAGTGGCCGCTGGAGGCCGGGCCCGTGGCCGCAGCCAGGCCCTGGATCCCCGGCCGGGGACGTGGCCACTGCGGCTGCAGCCAACGGTGGCCAGGTCCCGGATCCCCAGAGGGCGACGGGGCCGCCGCAGCTGTGGGCGGCCGGCCGAGTCCCAGATCCCCGGCCGGGGACGGGGTCACTGCGGCCACTGGCGGCCAAGCCGGGGATCCAGGGCCCGGCTGGCCGCCCGCAGCCGCAGCAGCCCTGTCCCCAGCCGGGGATCCGGGGCCCGGCTGGCTACCCGTAGTGGCCCCATCCCCTGTTGGGGATCTGGGGCCTGGCTGCGGCCATGGCCGCAGCCGCAGCAGCCCCATCCCTGGCCGGGGATCCAAGGCTGCGGCCACGGGCCTGGCCTCCAGGGGCCGCTTCGGGCCAGGCCAGTCCATGCTTCACTGTGCCGCACTGCACTGCAGCCTAGCTGCCGGCAGCAGCGCAGCTTCCCCCTGGCCGTATCCCGGGCCAGGGGGCGTGGCCTTCTGGGTGGGGGCGGGGCCTGCCCTTTGGGGGCGGGGACGCCCGTGCCCCAGGTCTCTCCCCGCCCCAGTGACACCCCTGGTTCTTGGTGAATGTAGAGTTCACCAGTGAGCATTTAGCTTCATTAAATGCAACATCACAGGCTTCAGTCCAGTTCCAGGCCTTTTTTGGCCCAAGAAGCTTATGTAGGGGTTTCAGGAGTGTCGCTAATTGTAGAATAAACTTGCCATAATAGTTTAATAACCCTAAAAAAGAGCAAAGTTGGGTTACATTCTGAGGTAGTGGAGCATCCACGATAGCCCTTAATCTTGGCCGGAGACTTATGGAGACCATCAGCATCAATTATGTGTCCTAAATATTTAACTGAGGGCTGGAAAATCTTACATTTGTTTCTGTGAACATGTAGACCATACTCTTCCAGTCTTTGCAGAATAGCTTCCAAGTTTGTAAGGTGTTCCTCCTCATTTTTGCCAGTGACCAGGATGTCATCCAGATAGCACTGTACTCCTGATAAATCACTCAAAATTTGGTCCATTGCCCTTTGGAACGAAGCTGGAGCTGAAGTAATGCCGAAAGGTAAATGACAGTATCTGTACAACCCCTTATGTGTTACGATTGTCAACAACTCTTGAGATTCTTCTTCAACATGCATCTGTAAGTACGCTTGACTCAAATCTATCTTGCTAAATTTTTGTCTTCCAGCCAAACCTGCAAAGATGTCCTCAATGCAGGGAAAAGGATATTGTTCTGCACATAACACTGGGTTGACAATGACCTTGAAATCACCACAAATGCGAATGGAGCCATCCTTCTTCACTATTGGGACAATGGGTGTTGCCCACTAGTTGTGCATAACTGGCGCTAAGACTTCCTCCTTGACTAACCACTCCAAATTTTCTTCCGCCTTGGGTCTGATGGCAAATGGCATCATCCTAGCCTTCAAACATTTTGGTTGGCAATCAGGCTTTATATTTAATTTTACAGTGATTCCCTTCATGCTGCCTAAGTTTTTACCAAAAACAGCAGCGTGTTTTGTTAGTTCTGTTGCTAGATTCATTTCTTCTTTAGTCAATTGATGCACTTGTGACCAATCAAGTCGGATTTTTCTGATTCAAGATCTTCCCATTAGGGCTGGGTAATTCCCCTTCACCACAAACAGTGGTAGCTTTGTGGTCTGTCCATTGAGTTCTACTTTCACATCAATAGTACCCAACAGGAGAACAGTCTCCCCAGTATATGTCTTCAAAACAACTACTGTTGGCTTAAGTGGCAGATCTGTCCTGCTCATACACAATGGTAGAAACTAATGAAACAGCTGTGCCAGTGTCCAGTTCCATGCATACATGTTTGTCTTCCAACACAAGTGTCACCCAGAATTTACGTGGGCGAGCTGTTATAGACAAAACATGGAGGGAATCTTCATTTTCCAATTGGGTGTTGCTATGATCACCTGTATTCTGCTCTACTGCATGCAGAATTTCCCTCTTAGTCCACCAAACCAACAGCCCATTTTTCTCAGGTCTGCCTCTTCTGTTTGGCTCATTCTTCATTTGCAGGCGTGTTCAATGTGACCTCTCTTACCACATTATTGACACAGTAGTTCCTTACACCAATACTCTGATGCAAGGTGACCCTGCTTCCCACACCGGTAACATTCCCGTCTCCCCGGTGCCCTGTGGGCAAGCTGTGGGGATACTTTATGCATGCTGACCTTGATGTGTTGCATGTCTTGGGTGACGCGTTCCATAGAGACTGCAATTTTCACAGCCTTCTGCAAGGTGAGTTTATCTTCAGTCAACAGGAGTTTTCGTGTTGATTTACTGTGCAGGCCACACACCAGCCTGTTACGGAGCATTTCCTTTAACCTGTTCCTGAGGTCACAGTGTGCTGCCAGCTTCCCCAGAGCTGCTACAAACTGTACAACTGATTCACCTTCACCTTGGTTCCTTTGGTAGAACCTATACCTCTCTGCAATTACTAGTGGCCTCAGGGAAAAATGTGCTTCCAAAACTTCCAATAGGTCCCTGTAAGGTTTCTGCACTGGCTTCTCCGGATAAAGCAAATCACATAGCAAATTATAAGTCTTAACTCCAATGACCATTAGAAAAACTGGTACCTTCTTCTCATTAATTATATTATTTGCTATTACAGAATTTTGAAATCGGGCTGTATATTGTCTGCCACGAACCTGCCAAATGGTCAAATGATTCGAGGGTTGTAATAAGTAAAGCCATGATGCCCTCTTGTGGTTATTGTTTATCTCCTCTTAACAGCAGGCAGATCAGCTTTCAGCATAGCCAGTCAGCCTTATCTCTTTCTTGTACTTAACAATAGGCAGATCAGCTTTCAGAATAGCCTGCTACCCTTAGGCAAACAGATCAGCTTTCACAGTTACAACCCAACCTCCATGCAAGCAGTAAATAAAGTTTTGCTTCTTACATTGCAGTCTGGTTTTCCATATTGCCAGGATTGTTGAGGATAGCCAACTCCATCACATATCCCATCCTCGTCATCAAATGTAGAGTTTTAGGGGAAATTATAGTCCAATAATGAGAGGCAGCATATTTAGAGCTGTGTAAGGAGTCTTTATTGAAAGAGAACTAAGAGAGAGAGGACCAGACAGACAGGTTTCCCTTGCACCTAAACAACTCTCCCATTTATCACCATGACAACCCCAATGGCCTTCGGTAGTCCAAAATACCACAAGGTCGACCATCTGGCCTTCTGACTGCCAGCTCTTAGAGGATTTCTTCAGGTTCAGATTAGAATGGGACCACCTGTGCTACAATTAAAAGGACTAAAGTTTCTCAGCTGTATAACCTCTCCAAATGTACATATATTACACACACGTCCCTTTCAATTGCTTTCAGATGTTCAGGATTGTTCTGTACGTGCAACATTTCTGAAGCACCTCTCCTTGTCTATGTGCTCTGTGCTGCTTTGTATCACTGGGGGGGACACTTATTTAAAAGAGAAGTGCAGGGCTGGTATCCCAGAGCATAGGGGAGATACAGTCCCTGAAGTATGTATGAGGTGTTGCGTGACATACCTCAAAGCCTAGGGGAGGTGCTCGACTAGGATCAAAAATGGAGGAACAGGTACTCAGGGATTGGAGCCCCCTCACTGTCTGGGGCTTCATGACCTCCACATTAACCCCTTTAGGGATATGTCTATACTGCTGCTGGGACCGTGCTATAGCACAGATAAAACCCCATGCCCTAGCTCTGCTTGAGTTGGCATGCTAAAAATAGCATGTGGTGGCTGGCCTGTTGGAGCATGGGCAGTGATTGGGGCTAACCACCCAGGTAAAAACCCTCCTGAGGACATACACAGGCAACCACAGCTTCAGCAGAGCTAGCATGTATCTGTCTACCTGCATGGGTTAGCACAGTGGTTCTCAACCATAGTGTTGGGGACACATTACTGGGTCACCACACAGTGGGAAGTGTGTCACAGAGAGCTGGGGAACTTGCTGGATTTGGCCTGGAGGACTGCGCTGGTGTGTCCTGTAGGGTTACAATATGCCAGCAAATGCATCATGGCCTGAGAAAGGTTGAGAGCCACTGGGTTAGCAGACACTCAGCACCACTGACGGGCCAGGGGATGAACAGGTGTTTGAACCCTTCCAAGAGACTGGAAGGTGGAACCGTCCCTAAAACAGCTTTTCCAGATCAGCTTCAGGACACCAGAGGTCCTGGCAGCATAGCAGTGGAGCCAGTGACGTTGGTGTGTCATACTCACTCTACGTGCCCCTTTAGAGCATGGGCTTTGAAATGTGCCAGTGAGAGATGGCTGAGTCCTTCAGAGAGTATTTCAATCCTCAAATGCACATGAGAGGTTGGTGGGATCCAATGGGAAGGTTTCTGGACTGGGTCTTGGGAGACCTGGTGTCTAATTCTGCCTGCTGATCTGCAGTATGACTTTGGCCAGTCACTGTTCTTACCCTTTGTGTCTTGTCTAGCTAGAGAGTATGCTCTCTGAGACAGGGGCTGTGTGAGTCTGTGCAGCACACAGCACAATGGAGCATCATAGCACTGAGATCAGCAGAGGCTTCTGGGCACAGCTGTCAGAGAATAGTAGCCTGGGCCTGTAGGATGGGGTGCTTGCAGAGTTACAAAACTGGCATGCAAATCTCTGAGCCTAAGTGCAACCATGACCATGGCAAGAACAGAAATGTGACCAGTGCCTTCCCAGTCAAACCACTGAGACTCACCCAGGCTGGTGGATGAAAGAAGTTCTGCTGGCCTGAGCTAGGGATAAAAACCTTTTGAATCACATCAGCACAGACTGCATCATTAAGAATCGTAAAGGCCAGTGTGAGTGTGTCACATGCTACTGTACTGCCCTCCCTGCTGGGGTCAAGTCACAGAGGCTTCCAAAACATTCCCATTCCCATCCTAAGAAGAAGAAATCTTGTCCTAGGGCTGGATCCATTTCTCTGGTTGCCTGTCTCTGTCAGATCAGCTGTACAACTTCTGTGGCCAACAGACCTTCCTGGAGGAGCAATATTCACTAAGCATGAAGACGAATACAATTTCCTTCCAACTATCTGCTGTCAATTCCAGTTTTGTGCTTCTGATTGTTCTGCTTAGCATGCGGATGATGAGTCTGTTCCAATGGGCAGTTCTGTTTCCAGGCATGACAAAATCCCTCCTGATGAACTTTTCTCCTCCTCTCTCCCCTCCTTCTGACTGTTTCTCAGCCCGCTCTGGGATACAGAGCACTGATCTATAATTTCCTTGCTGACTACACCTCACACCTTAATTATGAGTCCCTCTGCTAAACTCTCATTTAGCATTTGTCATTGCCGTCATCAGGCTTGACATCTTCCCTCACCTAAATTGCTGCAATACCTCCAGCCTTTTCAGTCTGTCATTTCAAGGGGCTTATTTTCCTAGCAATCAAGCATCCCAGCGAGTTTCTTGTTAAGTGAAAGATATGGTTACCCTGGTTACTTTAGATTCTAGGCCAAGGGAGAGGAGGTCAGAGGAAACGAATGGATGCAATGGAAAGCCAGAACAAGGCAGGAAGTGTTCCAATGCATGGCACCAGTCATGTAGCATCTCTGTCTTTGACCACTCAGCCTTGTATGGAAACTTAAGCAATCAGCCACAAAGTCCGACTGATCTTAAAGAGTACCAGTTGTGACACTGTCTGGGTCTAGGGAACTGTTTATGATTATTTTCCATATTGATATTTCATATTTACAATGATCCATATGTGATATGCCATGTTTGGTATCAATAGAAAGGCTGTAATTTGCTAGGAATGATTACATGATTTGTATGTAGGTATCATGCCTGTATTGGAGATTAGAAACCTATTTGTTTTTATGTGTGTTCCAAGTTGTTTGAGCTAAAGCAATCCCAGACTGGGTGTGTGCAAACTACTGTCATATTGATGGCCCATCAGGAGGGGACTCCCAGCTACAGTGGGCCCAAGAGGAAACCTGTTTGACCAGCTACCTAGACTGACCATGTGGCCCACCTCCATTTTGATCTGGCAAGGACTCTGAGATAAAAGGCCATCCCTCATTCTTCATTTTGTCGTTAGTCTCCAGTCTGTCTGCAACCAACACCTGCCTCTGGAACTATTCTTCTGGGACTGAACAAAGGACTGAGACCCAACCAGCTGCTGCTGTTGCTGGGTGCACACCAGAGGAGTGGGACTAATCTGCAAACTACAGGATCTTCAAGGATTTGTTTTCTATGGACTTTAAATCATTTGTATGTATGTGATTCACTTTGACCCATTAACATCTCTCATATGTAGCTTGTTTTCTTTTTATATTAAACCTTTAGTTGTAGTTACTAAAGGATTGGCTGGCAGCGTGGTATTTTGGGTAAGATCCAAGCCTATATTGTTCTGGGTGATGTGGCTGGCCCTTTGGGGTCAAGAGAACCTATTTTTTAAAGAGACCCAGTGGCTAGAGGGGACCATAGGATCTCATGTGCAGTAAGGGGGCTGTTTCTATTTTATTATGCTTGGTGCTGACCAGAGTGGTTAGTCAGAAGCATGTTTTGTTACTGACTGGGAGACTGGTTTAAGTACCACCTGTCAGTGTTTTGGGGCTTTGGCCCCAAAGTTGGATGTGGTATGTAACTCCTGCCCCCAGGGAAGGAGTGTTATTGGTGCACCACCCCATGTATTGGAAGGGTTAAGGCTTGGGCAGGTCCCAGGTGGGAGGAGGAAGGAGGGAGGGATCCCGGGAAGAGGAGGAAAGCCTAAGGCAACCCTTACTTAGGGAAGACAAGAGAGAACTGCTGTGTCCTTTAAGGAACACAGAGGGGCAAGAGGGAACATTATGAAAACATCACCCATAAGGCATCAGGCTTTCCAGTCTATTAAGGTCTATAAGTTTCCCTGGGCCAGAGTCTTGCAGGGGAACTACCCTGAGCTGGAAGCCACAGGTCCTCAAATGGCTCACTCAGGTCTACAAGTGCCAGTGGTGGTTAGGAGTTCTATCCCCTACTATCTCCCTTCATAGCAATTTTAGGGAGGAGAGGGGTGCAATAGAGAGGTCAGGGCAGCTCCTAGATGGCTGTCTAGGGCTTTGGGAAGTGACCCTTGCCTGGTAGAGGGAGGCACCAGAGCAGAGGAGGTTCCAGTCAGCAGCTAAACTGGGGTCTGCTCATGGGCAGAAGAACCAGTGTAAAGTGGTGAAGGTCCTTGGGGAGGAGGGGTAAGGGCTGAGAAGGCAAAAACCCCTACAGTGAGACTCGAGGATCTCTCAGGCAAAAGCCTAATATGAGTCTGAAGAGTGTGGCCCCAATATTAAGGGGGACTGTCGGGGGGGGGGGTGAGGCAGGAGAAGATAGAGGGCAAAGGGGGATGAGCTTGCCCTCTTACCCGTCACCTAGGGGGTGGGTGCATCATCCCACAATAGCTTTCCCCCGATCCATTGCAAGCCAACACAGATGAGGCGTGCTCTCGGGATAGCGACATGGGAGCGTCCTCTTTCAGTGTGTCCAACTGGGAAGTGTTGGCAGGCCTTTGACCCAGAGGGATATAGTTTGTTTGGGCTTTTTTTGCGGGGCATGATGTGCCTGCTTCGCATACCCCTATGACCTCCAGGTTCCCACTGAGGCTCCAGGGGTGTATGTCTGGAAGCAAGCGCATGTGAGGAGAATTCTCCAGTGGCCAGGCCCTTACTTGACCCGAAGGGTACTGGAAGGGAAGAGGGAGGCACTTTGGTACCGGAGAGGAGGAAGAGGTGTCCCGAGGCTGATTGTAAGGGGGCGTTTAGTGAAAGCGTTTAGGTTTCTGCTCTGATGTTCAAGGATTTTTATGGAGGGAGAACGACCCTGTTGGAGTTGATCACCTATAAAGAGGAAAGGGGACCATCCTCCTGTAGTCCAAAGGCTCCTGAAGATAGCCATTTTGTTTGTGTGGGGGGGGGGGATACAAAAAGGACCCTTCCCCCATGCGTTGAAGGGGTTGCAGTAGACTGGGGGTGTTGAGGCACCTGAGGAGTGAGTGTACCCAGGGGTCTGAGCGCCGACCTCTGTACATAGTCACCATGGATCATGGAGTCAGTGGACAGGTAAAGAGAGAGAGACTGCCCTTCTAAAGGAAAGTCTAATATGGCCTTCTGTAAGTCCTGGGAGAGGTCAAGATCCTGAAGCCGGGCTGCCCAACGTGTAACCACGGCCCTGGCAATGCTGCGGCTAGTCGTGTTTGAGACATCAGAAGCCACTGTAACGGCATGGCGAGATGCCAAGGCACCTTCCTTGACGAAGGCATTCAAACTCCCTGAGTATTCTTGTGGGAGGAGGCTGCTGAAACTCCTCATAGCATCCCAGAGGTCTAGGAAATCTTTTTAATCATGGCATGATGGCCAGGATCCCTCAGCTGAAAAGCTGAAAAGTGAGTAGGCTTTTTTTTTCTTTTTTTAGCCAGGAGATCAAACCTTCTGGGACTCCTAGAGGGCCTCGGATGAATCAATAGGCCTGGCCAGCGTGTCCCAGCAATGTCAAGGGCACGAGTATGGGGGGGTGGAATCACAATGGTGGCCTGAGAGGTTTGAAATCCACGTCAAATAGGGGGTTCTGGATTCCCTCGAGGGGTGTGACCCTGACCCAGGCAGGCAGTGGCCCAGTGAAGGTATTCAAGTGTGGTGGGGTCTTCTCTGTAAGACTCTGGTCCCTGTTTGTGGCTGTAATCAGGAAAAGGGACAATGCCAGTACTGGGGTTCCCTCACCAGGGCCATGGCACCAAGTAGGGATTCCCATTGTGGGCCCTCAGTAGGAGGTAGCCAGTTTCAAGTGCAGTGGTGGGAAGAACCAGCGCCGCGGACCCTTCAGTAAGGCGCCGGGCCTGAGGAATGCACTTTCAGATCTCTTGCGGTGCCAAGGCAAGGTTGTCAAAGCCATAGGTTTTGGAGCCCATAGTCGCACAGTGGCGTGGGCCCAAGTAGTGAGCGGCTTCCCCTGGTGCTGGATAAAGTGGAGGAAGGAAGAAGACGGACTTACCATTTGTTTCTACAGTCTGCGGTGTATTCAGGGGCCAGAGGGCTTCTGTCACTTCAAAGGCGTCCGGTATAGTTGGCACTGTGATAGGCTGCAGGCACACACCCCGAAGGGAAGTGCCAGACACAGCACCAGCACTTTGGTGCCGGAGTTGGTCCTGAGTATGCTTACCTGGGTTCTGCTGGGAAGCGGTGTCGAGAGACCCCTGGGTTGGCTGGCCAGTGGGACTGCTGCCAAGATGTGGAGCTCGTGCCGATCGTGGATCTTTATTGAATGCTGGAGAGCGACACCGAGACAGTTTCCATGCCAACTGGGCACATGGTGCCAGGTTAGAGGCCGATCGTGGCTGTATGCATAGCTGGAGAGCAGCACCGAGAGGGCTCCGTTGCTGACCGAGCACACAGTGCCAAGTTGGAGGCTGATCGTGGCTGTATTCATAGCCAGAGAGCAGCACTGAGAGGGCACCGGTGCCAGCCGAGCACGGGGTCTGAGTTGGAGGCCAATTGCGGCTGTATTCATAGCCAGAGAGCGGTGCCAAGAGGGCTCCGGAGCCCACCGAGCACACGGTGCTGAGTCGGAGGCTGATTGCAGCTGTATTCGTAGCCAGAGAGTGGCGCCGAGAAGGCTCCAGTGCCCACCAAGCACATGGTGCCGAGCTGGAGGCCAATCATGGCTGTATGCATAGCTGGAGAGCAGCACTGAGAAGGCTCTGGTGCCCACCAAGCACACAGTGCTGAGTTGGAGGCCGATCACATCTGTATGCATAGCCGGAGAGTGGCACCGAGAGGGCTCCAGTGCCAACCGAGCACATGGTGCCGAGTTGTAGGCTGATCACGGCTGTATTCATAGCCAGAGAGTGGCGCCAAAAGGACTCCGGTGCCGACCAAGCATGTGATACCAGCTCTGGTCGTGGCGTTCTTTCAGAGCCGGAGATCGGTGAGTGGGGCCAGCAAATTCCTGGTGTCAGCTGCGAGGCCCATTCCCGGGCGCATTATGCAGCCTTTGCTCCCTGCTGAGTCCTTCGCTTAAGACCTGCACATAGAGCAAAATACACCCGCTGAAGCTAACACGGGCATTAAGAAACCCTCCCAACATGTTCGGGTTTCTGCTGGAAGGACACGGTAGGAGCACTGGTGAAGTCCGCAGACAGATCTTCCAGTGAAAATACACGTAAAACAGAATAAAGAGACAGGCCTTTGCATAAAACAAGAACAAGCTGTTCTATAACCATCGCTGAGGGCAGAAAAAAGGAACTGGGGAGGAGCAGGGCTAGTGCCATATATATGGCCAGGGGCGCAGTGGCTTCCAGCCCTGTCCTGACAGGCTAAGGCTAAAAGAAGTTCCGGCCAATCGTGCCACCTAATAGACACCTAATACTGAACGAATCCAAGCAGCGCTCAAAGAAGAAGCCCATTTACTTGGGTCTATACTTGGAGGTTGTCTTTAGCACCTCCTGATTAAAATGAACAGTGATTACATATCTTGTGATATTACATATGGTTTTTGCCACTCTAGAATCCCACCAGATTTCACCCCACTGAAAAGTGATTACTTGGGCTTTATGAGCAAAATACATTACACCTCTGACCCATATATAAAGTTTGCACAGCTGCATGCACATTTTGATTCTCTTATCTCAGTTATGTGGGGCTGTCAGAGACCATGAGATGGCAGAAGATGAGGCTTTCATTTCACAATTTACTATTTTGTAGGCTTAGTTGCCAGAGACAGGTTAATCATGTATCTGTTAATTACTGGCTAATTGTCATTTGTGCCTGTGTTTTCTTGTTCCCTGTACTCACTAATCCCAATGTATTCAATCAGTGGAATGTTAATGCTCCTGAGAAAATATGCTTGTTTGGTTATCGAGTAATAATATCGGGATGGGGGAGCGGCCTGTGATTAAACAGAATCGACTTGTGTAAACTAGAATAATTTTCTAATGACAAATGTGATCTAATTAGAAGCAGAAAGCTAAGCAAATGGTAAATCATTAGTGTTTGGCCTGACTTTCTCTAGTGTGGAAATAGATGGCTGATTAACCCACCCACATAGATAATTTCCTGTGATTATCATCTACTGTGAATGAGTATTTTTGGGTGCTGCTCAGTCTACAGCAACCAAGCTGCTGAGGAAGAGGAGTGTTTATGGGAAAGGGAGCCAAGATGAAAAACTAGGATTATTGAGGCTGGAAATGAAAAGAATAAAAGAGAATAGAAACATCTGAGATAATGAGTGGGATATAGAGAAAACCAGTCGACTGCTTCTTTTCTCTTCACCCCAAGGGGCTATGCAGTGGTGGAACAGAAATGAGACTCGTGGATTCTTTTTCTGGCCTCCCTGATCAAATCTCTGTGTCATCTTAAGCAAGGCACTTCACTTCTCTGGGCTTCAAGTTTCCCTATCTGATGCTAACCTACTTCACAGGAGGAATGCGTTGTCAAGGGTTAATTCCACTGTAAATTGCAAAACACCTTAATATCCCCAGGCAAAAAAAGTGCTAGACCAGAGCAAGGTGTGACTCTTGAAGCCCCAGAGGGCATTAGGTGAAATTAAAAGCTAACAAATTTAGAGCACTAAGAGGAAAATCTTCTTTATACATGATACATAGTTAACCTGTGGAACTCACTGACACAGGATACTGTTAAATTGCTTAAGAAGCTTCAAAAAGGATTAGACACATAACCATTTAAGAATGGTACCTAAAACTCCAGTGAATGCCGTAAGGGGTGATCAGTCCTCATATTTCACAGCATAGGCTGATCACCCAGTAGAGTAAGGAAGGGATTTCTCTTATTGTTCTCTTGTCCAAGTGCACTGGGTTTTTGCTTGTGTGGAAGCAAACAACCATCAGATCAGATGGACCACCAGTCTGTTCAAGGACAGCAGTTCATAGCTTCCCATTATAAAAAGAAATCCAGTGTTTTCTGCGCATGTGACTTTAAAAGGGAGGAAAAGTGCCCTGTGACTCAGCTTTCAGTTCCTAGCTCAGATCAGCAGTGTGACCTCAGGCAATTCACTTACTGGCTTTCTTCTCAGTTTAAAAAATGTGGTTAACAATCCTCCTTCCTCTCACCTTTCATCTGTGTAGACTGCAAAGTCATTGGGACACGGATTGTCTTGCACTATGTGCTTGTACAGCATCTCACCCAACAGGGCCTTGACTTTGGCTGGGTCTTCAAAGGACTCTTGGAATACAAACAATATAATGATGAAGTTTTGGCCCATCAAGTCCTGTCCGTAGCAGCACTCTCTAGTGATTGAGAAGCAGGCAGCATGGTGCTGTGCCATGCTAAATGGGGGTCAGAAATGCCCTCACCAGGCAGCAAGCTGTGTTTACAAAGAGTTATTGAGGTGCTCCTGCCTACAGGCTTATTTTTCTTGCTGCCTGACTGGCAAGCCCAAAATGCTCACTGTGGGATTTGTTCCCTACTTAGCCATGACTTGACCCTTACAGTTAAGGGCTGGCAGAAACTCTCTGTTGTATGCTTTATCTTCCACAGTATTCTCTTTGAAAAGGGCTGGTTCTTAGTGGCTTATGCTTTTTCTGCCACATGGAAACCCAGGAGTCATTTACATACGGCATGACAGATTTGATGCGATTGGGAATTTGCTGTATTTGATCTCTAATACAAACAAAGAATACTGAAATCAGCCGTAGACAGTTTCTCAATGTCCCAGGTGGAATTTCCTGGTTTCAGATGCAGTGCACACGCTCCACCACTGATGTAATAGGCTTGTTTCATGTAAAGACTGTTAGCACTGAACTGGTAATAGAAATTAAAGTTGCTGTTATACTTCAAAGCATAGAAACCTAAAAGACGTTCCAGGGTACTTTTAAAAACCCATTTCATCTAAATGATTGACTCCATATCAAAATAATGAGAAGACAAGAATTGCCAGAGGGGGTCAGTCAGACCAGATCTGGCTAGCCAGTATCCTGTGTCTCAAAGCGGAGAACATCAGATGCCCTGGAGCAATAGTTCCCAGTCTGTGGTCAGCGGACCACCGGTGGTCTGTGAGTGTACTGCAGGGGAAAAAAAGAGACTACAATGATAATATAATCCCAGGTACCTCTTATGTATCATATTCAATGTTACATTATTCATTTCAATGTGATTTGCCTCACAAACATCCTTGTGTAATATAACATTCTCTGAATTTAAATAGTGGTGCTTTTGCATGATGTCAGTGTGAACCAAAACTCTTTGCACATTTCGTGGTTAGACCATGGTCTGCAAAAGCTTTCGGTGACAATATAGTGGTCTGCATAAAGGAAAAGGTTGGGAACCGCTGCCCTGGAGGAAGGTAGAAAACTCCTGTAGTAGCAGTGAGGGGATAACCTGTCCCTGGGAAAGTTATTTTCTGACCCACTGGACTTACAGTAGGTTTTTCCATCTGAAAATAGTTTAGTTTGTTGGGAAGACTGGGGGCAGAGGAGACTCTTAGCATGTTGCTTTATTTTTTCAGACTTTGGGCCTGATTCTTCACTTTTATGTCACCATTTGTATCTGTGCACCATGAGAATAAATGGCTCCTGGTGTGAGTGGAGAAGTCTGACTTCATAGCATTTTGCATCCATGCAGGACTGCTGGACTACTGCCAAAGACAGCATTATGTGCAAGACCATGATGAATCAGAGCCCTTGAATTCAATGGAATTTGAAATTCTGAATACTGAAACAATGGGCCCAGTTAATACCAGTATTAGTATGGAAAAGGGCTACAAATTCCAACCACTTCCACTGCATTCTCTACTGGCCTGTATTGCCCTTTTGCCCCCTCTGTGCACCACCAAATTCCTACAGGTCTCAGAGTACCACAGAAGCCGTGTGAGGGGCTGAGAAGTTCAAATACCACCATATCATCTGTGCCAATGCCTAGGGACCTGGATTTAACCAACCACATGCTGCAATGAGATTTGCAAATAGGGATGCCCCCTCCTGGGGCGAAGCAAGGATTTCCGTGCAGATTGAACATGTGACAGAATATTCCCCAGCGAAGACAGAGCAAAGCACCTGCAGATGTGAGCATAGATTGGGAGAGAGCATTGCAGCAAATCTTTTTGGGGGGCTGGAGCAGTGTCCATAGTGGGGGTGCTGAAAGACCCTGAGCCAAACTGAAAACCCTGGCTATGATGGAAACCACTTCTAGCCAGCAGACACAGCAGCACCTCTAGGTCTCTCCAACATTTATGCATCTCCTCAACAGCACTGGCTGCCACAAGTACATCACACTTGTCCTCCACTCCCTACAGTGGCTTGCCATAAAACAGGGAAACAAGTTCAAGCTCTCAATCACTATTTTCAAAGCTCTCCATGGCCTGAGTCCAGGGTATCAGACAGTGCCTGCAGCTCTGGGAGGATTGTTGCTGGCAGCTGCACTGCTTTGGCCCACAGAAATCTCAACAATAAAGGTACAGCTCACTTGTGCAGGGGACAGAGCTTCCTGTGGGGCTGGCCTGAGACTGTGGAACAAAATCCACCAGCAACTAAGGAGCATCCCCACACTCCATACTTTCCATGCCACGTGCAAGGCACACATCCTCTGTAAGCCACCATCTTTAAAACATACCAAGCAATTTGTGTGTACGTGTACAAAAGAAAGAAATAGAGAATAAGACATTCTCTCCCATCAAACACACGCTTCTCCCTCTAGTGAGATGAGAAGAGGAACAGTCCCATCCCTCAGTGGTGTACCACCAGAGCAGATGGGGGGCAGGAGGGCATGATGCCCTTGGACTTCAGCCTGGGGTGATGCCAGATGGACTGTCCTTGGAGGAGTTGCTCCCCACTGTTGCAGGTGGCCAGGGGCCATCAGCCTTTGGCATCCCTGGTAGCCATGTCGACCCCAGTTCAGGCCTGCCAGTGGCCGAGGGCTCCGACTGCAAGGGGAGCAAATGTTCAACCACACCCACCACCAGGCAACCCTGGAGGCCCCTGCCTTTGTCAGTTCAGCTCCCAGATTCACCTGCCATCCCCACAATGGGGGAGAGGGAGGGAGAGTGGGAAACATACACAACCCACCACAGGGCACTGCTGCCAATGGGGGGGTGCAAATGCAGGTATTGGCCCCTGGGTGCTGGAGACCATGGTACACCACTGCTGTCACTTCCTACATGTCTTGAAGGCATTCAGAGCCTCTGGTGATGAGCACAATGTAAGTAACCTGTCTAGAACAGAACAGAGCTATCTCTTCTCTCCCCTGCCACTCCCAGCATTCCTGCTCAGTTATTTGCAGAGAGGCACAACTGATCCTTTGAAACTGGACTCAGAGTCAAGAGAGCATTTTGAGGACACCAGAATGAAAGTCCTCACCTTGCTTGCACCCTGTGAGCTCCTGTCTAGCCTATGCCATGTATGAACCATATGAATTATTCCTGGACGGCTGCATCGCTTCTACTCTAGTGGGGTTCAGGAGAGCAGCGGGGCTGGTCTGTGTGTTCTGAGGGGCTCCTTCCCACCCCATTAGCTTCTAAACTCTAGCTCTGCCTCCAGGGTCAGTCAATTCAAGAGGAGGCACTTTTGCTCCTTACTTATTCATCTCTGGGCCGGAACACCCAGAGGGATCTAATTCTGTAAATGTTTAACTGGGGGGATGGATTTAAAAGGACTTTTTTATTGCTCAGAACAAAATTCAGATGCAGTGACCAGATTTTCAGTGGCATTAAGCTCCCAAAATGACAGTTGAGGAGGGGATGCCAAGGTGGGTGCGTCTGTCAAATCAGCCTCCAGGATACAGACAGGCCTGGATTTTCAAAAGACCTCAGCGCCCACCAACTCCCATTGCTCTCAGCAGAGTACTGGCTGCTGCGCTGTGAGTGTTCAGCTTTTTGGAAAACCTGTCCCATGAATGACCCACCACAGATCTGAATGGGAAATACAGGACATGCGGTAGGCTGAGGTTTACAGGTATAGGCTGGGCTGCAGGAGGAGGCTTAACTGGCCCAGCCAGCGTGACTTCAGGAGGGATTTGACTGGCCCAAAGTGGATGCTCTGTCCCTGGGAGCAATGTGCAGTGAGCTCTTGGGAGACAAGAGCTGCAGGTACAGGCAATAGCCACGTGGGCTGTTGCGCATCTGAGTTGCGAGTGGCTTTGGCCAGGGAGACAAGGTGGGACATACGTCCTCAGGAAGGAGAAGCCGCCACTTGGAGCAGAGCACAACTCACTGCCCAAGGTGGAAAAGATATGCTTGTGGTGAAGACAATGGCCTGGCACTCTGAAGGCATGCGTTCAGTCTTTGGCTGAGCCACAGACCTTTTGTGACCTCAGACAAGTGACTTGAACTCTCTGTGCCTTGGTTTCTCATCTGTAATGTGGGGATAACGATGCTTCCTTCCTCCGTGTGTCTGGCTGATGTGTTTCTACTATATGCACAGCACAATGAGCCCTGGCTCTCACGAGGGGCCTGCCTGTTTGGTGGCAAAATCAAACAAGCTGCCTTCAGGTCAGTTTGGTTCCAAAGACTAGGGCATACTATGCCATCCCCATGGAGCCCAATTCCCAGCTGGTGCAAATGAGCATAGTTCTATTGACTTCTAAATTGATATCCTGGCTTATGCCAGCCGGGGCTCTGGCTAAGAGATCTCTGCTGGAGAAAAAGATTGGATTAGAACATGCTGCTGCCAACTCTCCAGCACCATCTCTTGTCCACTAAGCAGAGCAGAACAGCTGCAGAGCACAGAGTAAAACAAACAAGTCCTGTGGCACTCCTCTTTAAAAGTGCCCCCAGTCTCCATGTTTGTTTTGCTGAACTAAACTAACACAGCTATCTCTTTGGAACTAGAGCACAGAGCGACACTCAGCTGAAGTGTGGGAGGGGGTAAAAAAAGGAAAAGTCTCTTCTTTCTCCAGAAAAAATGCAGTATCCCTGCTGCCTCCCTCCCTCCCCTAATTTACCTACTGGAGCATAACCAAACCCTGTTACTCTGGTGTGCAAGTGAGGATTAAGGCTTTCTGAAGCTTCATGATCTGTCACGGCATTTCATAGGCACTTGGGGGTAGGAAGACGTATTTGCACCCACAGAGGAGAAGTTTGTGTATTTCATCTTTTATGTTTCCCTCCCTGTGAGGCAAAAGGTGCATATGCAGAGGGCATTCAGCTGTGTGGTCAGTGGGGGGCACTCTTGCATTACACAAAGGCAACTGTTCCCTGCTGAGCCAATGTTCACCTTGCAAGAGGCACAGCAGCCCCATTGCAATCAATTAAACAATGATTACTTTGTGTGAGGCCTATGGAACAGTTAACACCTCCCTCTCTGCCAAAGTCTCTCAGGTAGGGCTGACCTGGTGCTAGCCCTTCACACTGGCCTTCTGCACAGGGTTGAATGTCAGCAGTGCAGCCATTACCACCAGTTCAGACTTGATCAAATGCTGCCATTCTCATTAGGCAGCATTTCCACTCCCTCTCAAAGATTCAACAAGCTACAGGGCAGCATAGAATCAATCCAAAATGAGCAAGTGTTTGCAGGAGTGTGCCCTTCATCCATAAGCTCTAGGTTGCAGCAGGGACCTTGCCTTCCTGCTTGTTTATAAAGCACCTGGCACTCTGTGGATGCTATAGAAATAAGAGTCATAAAAATGCTCTTGCAGTCTCCTGTTTCTTGGCAATAATGAGATTATCAGTACAACTGTACAACAGGGTACACTGATACCTCTGAGTACACTTGCCCCCTACCCCATGCCGAAAGGGACAGTTGTATGTGACAACCACAGGCACAGAAAGCAGTCAAGGTGAGACGAGCTTACAAAGGTGATCTTGCCCTTCCACCACTCATGGGAAAAAGAAGTCTAATCACTAGTAGGGTCACACTGCAGACTATTAATTTTAGTGCTGTGGTATAATGGGTTCGTGTTCTACCTGGCTGAGGTGTGGGCAACTCTGCAGCTTCTGATTATTTCTTTAACCCTTGTCCTTTCTTTTAAAAAAATATTTCCCTAAAAACTACACCTGCTTTAGATAAACACTGCTGCCCAGCCAGTGTTAGAGTGGGCCACAATCCTGCGTGTTTTGTACACAAACAAACACACAAACACGCTGTCTGCTGGAGATTCTCAGATCAGCTCTGTGTATGCAAGAATGAGTCTCAGGCCCCGATATAAAGTCAGACCCCTATCTCTTCCCTTTGAGACGTGGGCTACACTTGACAGTTTCACAGATACAATTATGTCAATTAGCGAGTGCTTTAAACCAGAACAGCTAAACCACAAAAAGCCCCTAGTGACACTGAAAAAAAAAAAGCAACTTACACTGGTATGACAAACAAAGAGTCTGGTAGCACTTTTAAAGACTAATAAATTTATTTATTGCATGGGCTTTCTTGGGCACAATCTCTCTTTATCAGATGCATGGATGTTTGAATTAACCCTGTGACCCACCCTTCTCTGCATCAATTTATTTACAGCTACCATGCTATTTTTTCCATTTCATGTGTCTGATGAAATGGGAGTATACCCATGAAAGCTCGTGCAATGAATACATTTGTTAGTCTTTAGACGTGCCGCAGGACTCCTTGTTTGTTTTGCTGAACTAGACTATCATGGCTACCTCTCTGGGATTTATACAGGTTAGTTATTCCACTTACCATACAGAATTACTTAGGCAAGTATAAATCACCTTTATACCAACACAACAGGGTGCACAGGAGGGGCTCATATTGTTTTCACTCCATTGCTCTAAATAAAGCTGAACAACATTGTAGGGTAGGCAAAACCAAAGAAGAAAGAAAGAACTTTCATTCTTTTCTTCCCAGATTTATTCTGTACTTCAGTTTGCCTACTATAGTTTTTTGGTAAATACATTTTACAGATTTAGAACAGCTCTCCTGATACCTTTGTCCATTCCCTTAAAACAATCTCAGTCAGGCCGTAAATGCAAAGCCATTTCCAATGGTAACAGACAATAGCTGACATTTCTCCTGTCATGGGTCAGCCCATCATTTGGGCATTTTCCTCTCATGCTTCTGAACAGCATTTTTACCCCACAGCTGCCTTCCACAAAGGCCAGCAGGAAGAATCATAATAGGGTGCCAGGCCAGCTGTGTCTCATAGATTTAACAAATCACTTTGTTTGCAGGAACGTAAACATGTGGCCAACCTTTAATCAGCTTGCTAACCTGCCAGCAGCCCAGCAGGGGCACGCAGATGGCAAGGCTGCTTGGTGAGAATAGACTGTCCTAGAACTGAAGAGGCGGGTGGTCTTGCAGACTAGGTGTTGTCAAATAACTCACCACAAAGATGAGTGACTTTGCTTTCAGGGACAAATGCTGTTCATCTTAGTTGCCCAGGTGGCTCAAAGAAAGCTTTAATCTGCAGTCAGCATTTATTTTAAAAGCAGCCAACAGATCAGTAACATGCCTGTAAGGCATCTATCTCTTGGGACTTAATGTGCTTCTGAGCTGGGTCCCATCTGAAGTGAATGTTCAGAGTGTCAGGATCCCTGCTTTTGATTCTTGAACCAGGGTGTCGCATAGACCAAAGAACTTCTCCAAATTAACTCCTAGAGCATATCATTTAGAAAAACATCTTGTCAATAATGGAAAATCCACTACGACCTTTGGCAAATTGTTCTGGTGATTAATAACTCTTATCATGACAAAATTATGCCTTATTTCCGGACTGAATTTGTCTAGCTTCAATTTCCAGCCATTGGTTCATATAATATCTTTCTCTGGTAGACTGGAATATTTGGTCCCCATGTAAGTACTATATATACTAGAGTATAATAAAATTACCCCTTATCCTTTTTTTTCGTTAAAAGCAAATAGTGCTCCTTGAGTCTACCAGCATACAGCATCCTTTAATCCTTCTCATGGCTCAATTTACCAATCTCTATTTTGAACTGTGGACACCAGAACTGGGCATGGTATTCCAGCAGCCACTGCACCAGTGCCAAATACAGTGGTTGAATAACATCTCAGCTCTTACTTGATGCAAGCCCATTTCTAGATTAAAAATGTTTACAGTTGGAGGCTGAGAAGTCATACATCATGGTGGTGTGTGCAGTATAAAATGCCCAGGCAGGTAGAAGGAAAGATTTGATCTCTTGGGTGCCACTCTGGTGCTGTCTTCTGTTTATTGAGGCTTTTGCTTGGCTCCACATGATCCTGATATTGAACCAAGGACTGCGGAAAGACCATTTGTGATACTTTGTTTCAGCCCCTCTCTTCTATCACCTCTACAGGTGAGCATTCAACACGAAAGCTGGGTCACAAGTTTGTGACCCTCATTACTAGCCAAGCACCCAGAGGAGGAGCAGACTGTGAAATCTGTCACTGCACAAGTTTCACGAGTGGTACTGAAGGCCACCCAGGAGGACCACCCTTGCACTGACTGCCTTCTGAGCATGAAGAGTCTAGCTGCACAAAGAGGCTGAGAAAGTCTGGGTAACAAGAGTCTGAATATGGGAGTTGGGGACACAGCTGCCTCCCTTCCCTTAAGGCTAGATTGGGAAGCACGTCCCTAAACACATCTTTTGGTGCATGGGCACACAATATGGGACAGGAGAACTGGAGACTTAGATAAGTTTTATTAAACCCATTGCCACCAAGCCAGCCACTGGCCATGGGAACGACTGTGATGCCGAAAATTGCTCTCTAAATCTCTTTCTTTCTTTACCCCCTATATCTGCTTGGGCTCTCAGAGTTAGGAGAATCATAGACTCTAAGGTCAGAAGGGACTAATACAGGCACGGCCAAACTTCGGCTTGGGAGCCACATGTGGTTCTTGAATGAAAAATTGTGGCTCCCGGAAGAACGTCAGCAAATCAATTTAGGAAAGCATCCCCAGCTTAGGAGTTCAGGAGGGGGTCCAGACAGTGGGGAGAAGCGCAGCATGGTCGGGGATGGTGTGGAGAAGTGCGGCATGGTCAGGATTTTTAAAAACTTGCCACAAGCCCACAGTCTTCTACATCTAGCAGCAACAAAGTTTTTACTGTATGGGCCTAATTTTCATGGTAACCTTACGTAATTATTAGGATCTGACATTAGTAGATTCCATATTTGCCCTCTTTTTATGATAAGCATGCAATAAATTTTAAACAGTAATTTTGGAGTAGATAAAAGTATATGGCTATATGCCTCAGTGCAGCTCTCGAAGGTTCAATAATCTACTTGTGTGGCTCTTAAGTTCCACAAGTTTGGCCACCCCTGGACTAATAGGATCATCTAATCTGATCTCCAACACCATGCAGGTCACAGAACCTCACTCCCCCACTCAACTCCTTGAGGGGGGCTTGGATGTGCAGGGCTGTAACTAGGCTGGGGCAAGCGGGGCAAAGCCCCAGGTGCTGAATTTTAGAGGGTGCCAGGATGGATCTGGGCCCCTTGACAGCTGGGGACAGATCTGGCTCCCCGACAACTTCTGATGGCAGCTGGGGCAGTGAGGAGCAGGATCCATCCCCACCTGCCTTCCAGCAGCAGCTGGAGCTGCCTGCCACCTTCCTGCAGCACTTAAGGACAAACCTGGACCCCACTGCCTTCCCTTGACAGCTAGGGATGAATCCAGATCCCCTCTGCCTTCTGGGCAGGGGTGTTGCTGGCACCTGGCACATGGGGCATGTGCCCTAGTCCCAGTGCCAGTGCCACGAGTTTTCCAGGGCAGCCCTTTCTGGCCCCATCCCCGGCCAGGAATTCAGGCCAGGCCGTCTGCAGCAGTGCCCACCCTTCCCGGCAGGGGATCTGAGGCCAGGCTGGCGGTGGCAGGAGCCTGAGACCAGATTGGGCTTGGGCAGAGAACTGGAGTCGTGGATGGTGGGGCCTGTGTCCAGGGGGTGGGGCCCAAGCCTCTGCCCCGGCTCTTTCCCGGTGGCAGCGACACTCCTGCTCCTGGACATTTTTTGGCATGCTTGCGGCGGGTGCCAAAATCTGCAGTTACGGCCCTGTGAGTAGAGTGTAGGAAACGGTCGCCATTCCTCAGTCCTCTTGCTCTTGGCCAGCTGTGGGCGGTGAGTGAATGGAGAAGGGTAAGTCATGCAGAGTGAGTGGCTGGGGAGAGCCAGGCACGTGCAGCGGGGTCAGTGGGCGACGCGTGGGCAAGATTCGGAAGGCAGTGGGCGGGGCCAGCACGCGGGCGGGGCAGGGGCGGGGCCAGAACGGGCGGCTCCGCGGCGGTGGGCGTGGCCGGGCGTGACAAGGGGCGGGGCGTGGGGAGGGCGCCCGCGCCTGTGCCCCGTTGCTCCCCTTCCCGTGGTGCAGTGCGCGGAGCGGAAGGGGCGGGCTCCTCTGGCTGCCGCTTCCGGGTTGGGGGCCGGCGGGGGTCGCGCGAGGCCGCCATGTCGGGGAGCTGCCGCCAGGGCCACACGGCGAGCCGGGCCATCCCCGCCAAGCGCCTCAGCCTCCCCGACGGCGCCCCGCTGCCGCCCGGCGACTACAGCACCACGCCGGGGGGCACGGTGTTCGGCACCACGCCGGGCGGTGGGTGAGCGGGACGGGACGGGGGGTGGAGAGGCGGCTGCGGCGGGGAGGCCCCTGTCGGGCCTGGCCGTCTCGAGGCGCTGCCCAGGCCCCGACTCCGCGGCCCGCTCTGGGCCTGCGGTTCCCTCCCCGCTGCTTCCTGCGTCTCGGTCTCCAAACGACGGGCCTTGACTTCAGCCTGGGTCTGCGGGCTGCCCCGTCACACCGTCTGATTGTCTTGCTAATTTACCGCAGCCAAGTGAAATCTAGGCAGTTTCGGGCAGGCTTTGACCACACGCTGCAGGCTTGAGTCTAACTTGATAAATTTGTCTCGGTTTAGGCTAGTAGAGGCATTTGCCAGTGTTAAAAAACAACAAGGGGTCGTGTGGGGCTTAAAGACTAACAGATTTATTTTTCGCATGAGCTTTCGTGGGAGGAAATCCCATTTCGTCAGATATTTCAAAGATAGTCACACTAGCCATGTGTCGCTGATGAGCTGCGGGTAGTACCAGCCAGTCTGGGGTTCTGCAGTCTGATTTCCGTCATTCAAAATGATTTTCTCCTGGGCTGCTCTAAGAAAGAGGCTCACAAACAAGGGAATGATGAAACTGACTCTATTCCAAGCGCTGTCAAATGCCCCAAGTAAGAAATGTTTGGGTGGGACTGTTTTTTTTTCATCTTGCATCTCTCCTAAGAGAGGCATGTAGCAGTAGTAGTTTAAAAAAAAAAAAATCAGACTGAAGTGTGAAGCTTAAATGGGCATCTCTTATTTTTTTTAAATAAAAGTTTTGGCTTGGCTGAGAAAGTTTGAATACAGGGACTGAAAGTCTTCGTGTCGCTTGTACAAGGTCTCTGTTTCGTTGCAGCAAGAATTCATAAACCATAGGTGCCTAATGCAGCAGTTGTGCCACAAGTATATGAGAATTAGGCATCACTAATTGTTTCTTCATATACGTTAGGAAGAGGCGCAGGTGTTAGTGTCTCACAGGTTTTACTCCATTGATGGGGGATCACAAATGAGGCATAAAACGTGTATTGAAGGCACAAAAAAGTTAAATGAATTCCTTAAATGAAACCGCTGGTTTGACTAGAAGTGGCAGTTAAGCATGCAGAAAAGGGAAAGATAATCAGTACAGAATTAATCAGGCAGGCTTCCAGCACAGCCAACAAGTGGAGAAGTTTTTTGAAACTTCTAGTCACTAGCAGTACTTTATTTTCAAAAATTCTATTTAATTTCTCAATAGTCTTGATAATTAAGAGGATTAATATTTTACTATGTACCACACCTTTGGATTGAAAAATATAGGTTGAATTAAAAAACTCGTATAATAATACACTTTGGTTTTGCTTATCTGCTAACTTGCATTTTATTGCTGCTGATGGTTGCCAAATGTTTATTTCTCATGCCTGCTCAACTGTAATCATTAACAGTGGAGTTTTATCTCTTTTCTAGAACTCCTTTCAACAGAGTTTCAAATAAAATGCCTTCAAACCTCACTTCAAATGTACAATATGTACACCAGTGGGATTTAAGAGAATATTATTGTTCTTAATAGAGGACAGCCTCACTGATCGTCCCTGCACTGATCTATAAACCCAATAATTATTATGAAACTACTGTTTCACTTGACTAGTCAATAAGCTTTCAGTAGCAGAGACAGTGCTCAAGTGCAGTCCTGTATTACATAAACACTTGTTCCATTGGAAGTTTCAGCTGAAAACCTTTAACAGAATGTTAGTCCATTTACATAAGTACTGTGAAGTATCAGTACTCTTAAAAATGCATCAAGTTGGACTGTTCAGAATAAAGAAGCAAGCTAAATTTATTATGCAACAGCTCTGACTGATTTTATGAAGTTAAATTTTATACAGTCTGATATCCCATTGATTTGAGTGAACTGTGTGCCTGAGTGAGGCAAACAGGTTTAGTGCCAGAATCAGAAATCCCTGATAGTTCTCCTGGGCAGGGGTGGAAATTGTTAGTGTTCTGTTTGTTGGTAGGTCAGACTCAGAAAGGTAGATTGCCCTGGCAGTGTCACTCCTATTGAGAGACAGTTAGGCTTACGAGAGCACTCGTGTAGACACTGCGAGGTTGAAGGAATAATTTCTTCCATCAGTGTAGCTAGCCATGTTGAGGGGCTAGGTTTACTACAAAGACAGAAACCCCCCCTTCTGTCTCTTTAGTAAGTGTCTAAACGAGAGCAACTTAGCAGCAACATTGTAGTTGTGCCCTCGGGCTTGTAAGCTAGACATATGCACGGCGCGGTGCTGGGGAAGTTTGGAAGGGCATGTGCATTCTGACTTTAGGGCAGTGTTATCTGAAGATTTAAAATTGGTTTGATTATTTATGGTCTCCAATTCTGATAAGTTCAAAGGAAACTTGTTATGTATTCTCCCTTGCAGGGGAAATGCATGAATTTGAAAAATCTAGATATGAGTCATTGTGTTGAGCATTATGAGATGATACCAGAATGTGATTTCTCAGACAAAACAGTATGATAGCTAAAACAGCTTTGTGTTCCTGAAATACTCAGTCACTTTAGTCTCATCAGTTCTATTACAGAATGAGTGGGCTTTTAGCTTTTGAATTATTTATTGAACATCATTCATTAGGAAACACTTGCAGCTACCAGCTTCTTCAGGCTCTGTAGCAATAGGCTAAGCTTCATTCTGTGGCAGGGAGGGGCAGTTTTTTGCAGTTTAAGTCACTGAACGCTTGGGAGTAAACTCTCTTTTATTGCTTGATGCCTAATTCTGGCTTTAGGCTGTCTCCACTGCATACAGAAAGATGACTTAATTTGTCCTGAAATGACCCAGAGAGAGCTGTACCCCTGAGATGTATCTCTGGTGTTCCTCCATACGCTGGAGGTGAAGTTCTTTTTATCTAACTTGTTCTTCGTAACATCAGGAAAACACCCGTCAGTCATCCAAAGGAGTTTGTGAGTCCCAGAATACATTTAGTGAATGTAAGTGTTTGCTCTGAGAGAACATCTGAGCCCTTTGTTAGGCCTCTGGGAAGCCGGCACTTGGGCAGTGATGTTCACAACGGGTTGGACTAATTCCTAGCCCTGGAAATTCAGCTCCTGATGTAAATTTTAAAACCAAGAATTGTGATTCACTGTGGGGCCAGGGCTCAGCCTTGGTGCCACCACAAAGAGCTCTGGATTCAGATGCACTACCTTGGAAGTGTTACAAGATTTTTCTGTGCTTCAAGAACCCCATCAGAAGGGAATCACAGGGTAGGGGAAAGGACCCATTACCCTGTGGTAGCACAAGAGAAGAAAAGCTGTTCTCATTTGCAGCATTTAGGAGACAATAAATAAACTGCTTAGCAGGAGGAAGGGAGAATGGGGGGGGGGGAGATGACATTCATGACCTTTAAACATAGGACGCCTGTTCTTAATATGCCACTCAGGATGGTTGTCTAACCATCTAGGGCATGTGAGTGTTGTCCTTTTCTATGTAAATTCCACATGAGCCAATTGCTTGGGACCCTTTGCCAGCTCAGCTTTAGGAACGCAGTTCCTTAAGGGTAAACACACATCATGTAGAACAGGGGTATCAAACTCAAATCACCATGAGGGCCACATGATGATTAGTACAGTAGCCTGAGGGCCACACCACTGAAACTTTTCCATACAATGATATTGCAAGTATCAGTAATGATCATGTCATTGCAGGCTGCAGGGAATAGTTTTAGAGGCCGCATGTGGCCCGTGGGCCACGTGTTTGAGACCCCTGATGTAGAATGTTATTGTCTGGAAGTTTAAATGAGTGGGGAAAGTGAGTGGCATTCCTCTTTGTGTTTTAAGTGTAGCAGTCTGTGAATAGTGGCAGAAGGATTTGAACACGAGAGAGAAAGTTTCCAAAATATAAGGTGCTGCCTGTTCCATTGCTTTACGGGGCGTGTTTAGAGCTCTGGGTTAGGAAGGCCTGTCTTTGCAACATATGCTTTCCACTCAGTATCCCCATACCATATACACATTTTTTTGTGGCTGGAAGGAGATTGGTTACCTTGTCCATCTTGGCCAGGAGACAGTTGAGAGACTAATATATGCTTTAGCATGCAGTGAAAACCTAATGCCTCCCCCTCCCCCCCTCAACAAACCAAGGGGAGCAGTTGAAATAATTCAGTAGCTGAGTAGGCATGGTGGGTTATCACTATAAGGGTCTGAGCCTTCATTCTTTAGTTAGCCTCTGTAGTCAGAGTCTGGGATACCCAGGGAATATGAAATTGTGCCCAAAGACCATACAGTTAACTGGTTAGAGCCATTCCATTTTTGAGGACAATAATTACAGAGACAGAAACTTGTTACTAAATCTTAGAAATTGTTAATCTGTGCATTGCTTCCAAGAATTATAGTAGTCTCCTTGAAAGGGAACCTAGCAGGTAAGGATTCCAGATGGGGAGGAACCCTCTATTTGTGAGGAGTCTGAAGTACCCTAGTTTAAATTTCCTAGGGTTTTCAGGTTCTTTTCTTTGTTCTTTCCGTCTCCCAAGGTCTTTGATGAAAGTATGACAACTGTTCCTGGTACACTTTGAATGAGCTTAGTTTTGATGGGAACATGAACAACAGTGACCAAATCTCTTCTCCCAAACCCCCATCTCCCCCCTATTACAGTGTGTTGGTTTGCTATGATTGTGGACCTCTTAGATGCCAGTATCAGATCTTAATAGAGAGGAATGTCAACCAGAAAAGAGCACCCTGTGCTATTCAGAGCCCCTGTGCGTGGCTGGAGCTCTACTGGAAGTGGGGGTAAAGCTGTGAATCAGTAGTATTGGAACAGGGAGTAAAGCTCACACAGCAAAAGCTGATGCAAGTTGTTTTCCCCAAATAACTCTTGCAATGGGGAAAATTTACACTTTTTTTGACTGATCAGCTTTGCATGTTTTTCCTAGTGGCAGAGGCCATATTTCTTGACCATCCATCCCCCTGTGTTGACAACTGTTGTAACAAGTCAAAGCAGACGGGTTACTTAGTTCCATGAGCAATATCTGAGGACATGTGACTGCAAACCAGGAATGTGCAGTTCTTGCAAGCCTGTTATGAAATGTACTCCTAATACTCAGTATGCTAACAGAGTTCCTAGAACTGCAATCCTTATTTGTAAGTCTTCCAGCTATGAAAGGCTATAAGTGCAGGCTAGGATTATTTCTTTACTCGAATCCTGATTAATTGCACTTGTACTAGAGCACAGATCTGCACTGGAAACATTGATAGTTTACAAATCAAGGAAGTAGAATTAGAAACTAGTTAGTTATCTTCAATTTTGAAAAGGTTTCACTATCTTGGAAAATTATTAGCATAATTTCCTTGAAACTTAATATCTAGCTTATATGACTGAACAGCCATGCTGTGGAAGAAACAAGTATGCTTGGCGTTCTGGGGAAGCCGTTAACTCTGATTTCTTTCTTGTAGGCATGCATGCCACCAGCTGAGAACATGGTGGATAAGGAAGTGGGAGGAGAGTCCTTCTTCCTATTTAGTTGGATGGAGTAGTGCAGTGTTCGTAAAAGTATGGGTTGCAACCCGGTACTGGGTTGCGGCACCGGGGGGGCTGCCCTTCGCACACCTGCTGGCCTGCACTACTTCTGGGAAGGGGTACAGCTGCCCCTCACTCTTCTGCTGGCCGGCACTGATGGGGGGTGGGAGTGGGGGCAGCTGCCCCTCGCTCTCCTGCTCGCCGCTGCTGCTTCTGGAGGGGAGCAGCTGCGTGTCACTCCCCTGCCAGCCAGCGCTGATCCTGCAGGGGAGGCGTGTCCCCCCCCACACACACAGTGGAGGGTCACCGCATGGCAGAGGGACCCGGAGCTGGGTCCCAAAGTAAAAAGCTGGGTGACCACTGGAGTAGTGTATTAAATGTCCTATCCTAAAGTGAGAGATTGTGGCCCTTTTCTTGGAATGATGTTTTGGGTTCTTTCTGTGTTACAGATGGCTTATCTTTGGAGGGATCTATTTACTGGGGTTTGATATTTTTCCAACGAAGAGGCCTTGGTAGGCAACGGACTGCTCAGCCTACACACTATTCCTTTTAAATATCATAGGGAGCTTAACTGTGCCATCACCTCAAGATTTGCTTTCTGCCAGTAATTAAAGATGTACATTTATTCTGCTCTAACAAGCTCACAACAACAGGATGAGGTCCAATTCACCTCTGAAATTCATGGCAAATAAAACTGGAGTCAGCTGGCTTTTGTCAGGATTAGATAACTAAGTCAATAAATGTAAACTAAGTTTTCTGAGTGGGACAGCCAGTCTGGACCTGGCAGTACCTACATGCAGAAAACTGTTCTGATAACATTCAAAATCTGACTTTAAAAGAGCAACAATTTCCACTACAAATTTCCTGACTTATCTGCTTAAATTTGCGAGGTTTTAAAATCATTGGTAAGCATGGAAAAACATTAAATTGATATACTGTAGTCACAAGGGAGACAGGATGAAACCAATAGAAGCTGTTTAAATCTTTATCTGACTGATTTTTCTTATTTTTTCTGGAGTTGGGATTGTTTTCATGTAAACTTTGTAACATAGGGTATGTCTACACTGATGGCAGCAATTTCGCCACCATCAGTTCACTCCTCCAGGAGTGGATTGTGGCGAGCATGAACTTACCATGCTGCTCCAGGAAGTTGGCCCCAGAAGTCGTGGGGGTGTAAGGAAGGGCTGAACACAAGGGTCTTGCGGTTGGCCTTTTTCCTAATGTATAGAGGCGGCTTTAAAAATTGCAGCTAGTTACACGAGGAACTTTGTGTTCCTTGCGTAACTGGCGGTCAACTGCTGCCGAATCTCCCCCAGGTGTAGACTAGTGTTAAGTGTTCATGGGCAGATGGTGTATCCTACTGGGTAGAGTACTGGACAGAGTCCAGCCATTTGTTCCAAGCTCTGCCACTGGTCTTCAGAGTAATCTTGGGCAAATTACCTTTCTGTGCCTCAGTTTTATATAGATTAAGTCTAATGCTATATGCTTTCCTTGTAAAGCATTTGGAGAGATCTGAATGAAAAATGCTATGTAAGAGCTGCTAGTAATTTAACATTCTGTAGCTGCTATCATCCGTACCTACAATTCCAGTTACACAGTAGATGTAAGCATCTCTCCATGCATGGCAATGCTAAAAACTGGCGGTATTTCACATTTTTTTCCTCTAGGCACAAGAATTATTTATGACCGGAAGTTTTTGATGGAATGCCGCAATTCTCCAGTTGCCAAAACCTCACCTTGTGACCTTCCAGACATTCCAGGGGTTACCAGTCCAAACATGGAGGAGCTGAAGATTGAAAACAACCATGTCCACAATTACGAGGAAAAGGTGGGCGTAGGTGAGTGGCACCTCCTGGCAAATTCTGAAAATAATTTACATGTTCAGCCTCTTTGTGATGATTAAAATCTGTCCTTAGTGGTTCTTTCTTTCTCTCTCTCTCTGCCTCATTCATATTAATTCAGCATTAGTGAAACATGCTGCCAGATTAATGGCCCTGAAGACTGACTCCTCTGTCTATACAACAGGTGCAGCCCAGCTCTTCATGTTATGTCTTGTGACCTTTGCTAATGTACTTCTTCCTTACGCCAGAAGTCAAGGGCATGAAAGGAGAATTGTGTTCATGTCCATACGGTCCTCTGTTGAGATGTCTAGTCTCAAGGGCCAGTCATGCTCTTAGTATCATGATGTGAGCACATGTCCACTGAAAACTAGGCTGAGTTTCTCAGCTTAGCACATGCCAACCACTGAGCAACATTTAACTAGTAATTTCTGGTCACTGTCTCACTCCTTGGCTTCTTATATCAAAACTGATCAGCCTGCAAGTTAGAGGAAGATTTGTTCTTTTCCTGGTTCAGTTTGGAACCTGTAAAGTTTATTCTCCATCATGGTGATAAGGAGTGTAACAGAGCTGATAGTTGTGCAGTCTGCAGTGTTGTAGCCATGTTGGTTCTAAGGTACTAGAGCACGGGTGAGGGCTGATCTTTTACTGGACCAGTTTCTGTTTGTGAGAGAGTTGGCTTTTGAGTTTACACAGAGCTCTTCTTTGAACCAAGGAAAGGACCTTTTCAGAAACAACCTTGCTTCGTATTTTTACTGCACATTGACTGGACCTTGGAATTAGGGTTTAACACCTCACTTGATTATCTGTGTGCCAGCCTGAAATGGTGAATGCATGGTGACTACCAGCTGGGTTTTGACCCTTTATTTCTTCTCTCATCTCTTCCCCAAATAGCCTCTGACCTCATGGACAGGTCAGCTGAGTGTCAGAGTCAACCTATCAATAGCATCGCACATGCAACAGTAATTGCATTCTGCTGTGCTGACTAAAAATTAAATGGGCCACCTGCTGCAAACAGAAATCCATATTTGTGGTCAAATATATCACAGAAAAAATAAATAGAAATACTTCTGGTTTTGTGGATTTTTTGAGTAGTGTTCCAAATGAAGGGTGGAATTCTATTGTCATATCCCTGAGATGCGTCATGTCTCTGAGGCTCTGCAAACTCTACGTTGGCAGAGTGCCTGTTAGCCTGAGTACCTGTGCTTTTTATATGAGGAGGGCAGAACATCAAACTAAAGAGGAATTGTGTTCCCCTAAGAACAGAGCAAACCAGCTTCTCACACAGCTATTCTCCTGCAAGACATAATCCCTGAACACAGCAGGCTGAGAGTTTACACAGCCCTCACTGTCACGTCCAAACTCTTGTGAGGCTGCTCATCTCTGTGTGTTTCATCCATATAGTGTTTAATATTTGACATAGGATTTCAAGTACTCACCTACATTTTCACCGTTTCTTTTTAACAGGTGAGGAAGCTCAGTTTGACATGGACATCTAACATATGTGCCCTGACAATGTTTGTCTGGTGAAGACTGGGACCTCAGTATGAGGGCTCCCACCAGCTAGGCTTTTAGAATAGCCGTGCTTTTCTGAGTGACTTGCTCTTTCCTATGAAGGGCAGTCCATTCACTTTGACCGAGAACAGAACCATCCTGTTACACAAGGACTGAAAGTATCAGCTCATTCATGGGTATAAATCCATGAATATGGCCCCTGCTGGCGATGGGCAACACAGAGAGAGGAAGAAAGCTCTCAATGATTTTTTTTTTGTTTCAAGTTTATATGCCTTTGTTAATTGGTGTATATCAGTACTGTAAAGGTGACAGACGTAATATCACAGGAGAAATAAAATCATTTGGGTTTTCCAGGTTTGGAGATTAATGCAATAATGTGGGTATTTTGTCTTTACTGATTCTAATAAGCAAATGGCTGCCTGTCACTGTGCCAGAAAGCTATACTGGGACAGGAGTTCTCAAACTTATTTGATCAGCCCCTCCTTCTTGTGTCCAGTAATTTCTATATACACACAGACCCAAGTACATCTGCCACCACCCAGCTCTGAAGGCAGAGTGAAGGGTGGTGGTTGCTGGCCAGACACCCGGCGCTGAAGGCAGCACTGCACCAGCAGCAGCACATAAGTAAGGGTGGCAATGTGAAAAGTCAGTATCACTTTCCACAGCAGATTTAGTGCCCCCATGCCACCATTTCTTCTGCATTACTGCTGCTGCCAGCCGAGCACTGATGACCAAAGCCCTGCTGCCTCGAGGTGAGTGGGGGAGGGAGGGAGAAGAGACCCTCCCTGAACCTGGTCTGCCTCTTGATGAGGGATTGAGGGGGTGGGGGAGAGGTGGTGGTGGACTAAGTCTGTCCATTTTATTCCCCCCCCTTTCAGGTGCACACAGCCCTTCTGCAGGAGCCTGAGGCAGTTTGGGATGGGCAGCCAGAGCTCTTCAACATACAGAAAGCACGCAGCTTCTGTCTCCCATGCGAGGCCTGCCTCAGAGTGCAAGAAGTACTGTACTAGGGCCCATGCTAACTAGTGTGTGACTAGTCTTCCTTACAAAGGCATGGGCATAGGTGCTCCAAAAAGTCACTGAGTGTGGCACCTACTGACATACCTTAGTGTGTAGGTGGTGGAGTCCAGTGGATTGCTGGAGGATGGGGGCTGGTGCCACCAGAAGCAGAGACTACCTGGGCAATGATCAGAGGGACTGGATGGGCCCTGTACTAATTGATCAGTACATAGGACTGTCCTCTCTGCCTGTCCCCTGTTGTGGGCTCCAGGACAGGAGGGAGGCTCTCTCTCCTACTTTTGCTTGTCTGAGCTGGTCTTGTGATAGGCTCTCCCTCCCTTTCTGTAAAGTGTCTGGGTCTCTGGCCAGCTAACCTTACTGCATCTGGACCTAGCTGATTGCCATCCTGCTGGTCTGACTCCAAATCACATCAAAGAGCATATCTATATATACTCATGCCCTATGACATCCACTTTCTTGTCCTCATGGCCCACCATCATGTGAAAGAACATGTGGAGTGCAAGGAGCTATTCTCTTCTGGTTCCACCACCTGCTGAGAATATTAAGAGCTCCTTGTATGCTTGGCATGGTTCACAAGTTCCCCAACCCTGTTCCTTCTGAAATGAAAGGGCAAACCTAGCGTTCATACATGTGGAGAGTCACCTTGTGGCCCCTTTCAGAACATTTGACTTGAGATTTTCATTGCAGGTCTCCCCAAACCTAATTTATACATGCCTCATGCAGGGCCTCTAGTGTTACTGTTTGGGCCTGCCAAAGGCTAAAAGATCCTCTCCCATGCTAAGGGTAGCAGCTACAGAGTGTGGGTCTCAGTTATGGTGAAGACAGGAGCAAGTGTGAAGGTTAAAGGTGGACCCTGAAGCAGATGCTGAGCTATGGCACTGGATAGGGATCCCCTAGTGGCGTTGGACCTCCTTGCCAAGCTCCTGGCCCTGTGGAGTCAGCCATTTATCACATTGGGTGGAGGTAGCTGGATGAGAGGGTGCTCTGCAATTGTGGGGCTTATTTCCAGGCCCTTGTCCAATCATGGCTCCAGGCAGAGTTGCTCTGAGCAGCATTTGCTTGCATGAATGCTGAGCACTGGCTGGGGTTCTTCACTCAGTGCTTCTTCCTTGGCCCATGTATTCAATTGTGCTGGGAGGGGGCAGGCCTTTGCAGGTGAGCCACCTGCCCCACTCCTGCAATTAGCGCCCACACATAATCTGCATTACAAAACTAGAATACCCCAAAGTCCAAATAGCCATTGTTAATGCACCCCACAACTGCTAGGAATCCACCAGACTTCCAGAATTTGTTCTCAAGCCGTGTGTCAACAGAGGCTTTATAGCCTTCACCTTTCTCTGTACCATGGGGCATGGCTCACTTGTTAATGGATGCTTTCTACTTTAAAGTCTTTAAACCATAATTTGAGAACTTTAATAACTCAGTCATAGGTTAGAGGGGTTTATTACAGGAGTGGGTGGGTGAGGTTTGTTGGCCTATGTTGTGCAGGAAGTCAGACTAGATGATCATATTGGTCCCTTCTGACCTTAGAGTTCACAGCTAATTCCTCTGCTAGTCCATCCTTTTAACAAGCAGCAGAGGGTTTAATTGCATCCTGTTGCAAGGCAAGCCCCAGCAAGTCCACAGGTGGAAGCTGTCTAACCCAATTAGTCTTGAAAGGACTCACCTGCTGCACAGCTATGTCAGCCTTAGAGGAAGAGTTCACTTCTATTCTGCTCTCAGATTGAACTATATAGCAAGTTGCCACATGGAGTAGAAAGGACCCTTCTCCACACCCACCCCAGCATCTCCTTGCAGGTAAGTAACTCTAAGCTTCCAGTTCCAGTAGGAACTCCCTGTAATTCTGGTTCAGCTAAGCCACTAAATCTTTTTAGCATATAAATGACTACTTAGCCCCAGTTGATCCTTCTGACTGATCTGTGTTAAAATTCTTGCTTACAGCTCATCTTTCATCAGATCACATTGGTCCAGGGCACCAAGTCTATTCCAGCATTTCTGTACTGGCAAAACTCCTAATTGAAATAAAGTTTTGCTGCAGTCAAGACTACAGGTTTAGTGCTGTGCCTAGTAGTAGCATGCAGAAAGCTCTAGTGTCTAGCTAGCTAGATGCTGTTTCCAAATTGTGGTTTTCCTTTTTAAGTTTCTCTTATTGGGCAGTGATTGTTGTTACAGCTCAATGATAAATGCTGTCTTTGGCCTGACCTTTAGTTTTCAGTGCTGTTGAAGGCATAGTTGCCTGCTGTTGTCTCATGAGGTGCTCCAAAAAGGGAGCGAAGACAGACTAACCCAGTGGGAACTGGATTGGAAGTGGGCCTTTCCCCAAGACCGTATCTGGGAGAGAAGGAAAATCATGTTTCTCGCTCAGCTCTTTACTACTGAAAAGTCTGCTAATGTAGTACGAAGGACACACCACCCTAAATTACTGTATTACTCCAAGAATTACAAAGCAAACTAAGACGAAACAACACAACTAAAAGGTCATAGAAGATAAGGTTTTATGCATTTCAAAGGGGTAGTAGCCATGTTAGTGTAGTTGAGAAAAACAACTACATTACTCAGTGGTTTTGAAAAAACCTTTTTCAGGATAAGTATTTCAAAATAATTATCTTGGAAAAAAAAAATTTTCAAAAATATTATTTCGGGACAGTCTGTTGTCCTGAAATACTGCAGCTTTTTTTATTTCGAAAAGTCTACACCAAACTTTCTTTTTCGGAAAAAAGCAAGTCAGTGGGTGAGATAAGGATTTTTTGGGGGAGAAAAAAGCCTTTTCTGTGTCCCATGCTGGCTTTTTCGAAAAAGCTAGCTTGAAAAAGGCTTTTTATTTTGAAAAAACTGATGTTAGCTTTTTGGAAAAAAAAACTCCAGTATCTTGAAATATTAGAGCGCTTTTTTGGGATTGTTAAACCTTGTTTAATATTGAAAAAAAGCCTTTTTCAAGCTAGCTTTTTAGAAAAAAGCCATCGCGGGACACGGAAAAGGCTTGCTTTTTTTTTTTTTTTTAAATGCTCCCTATCTCATCTATTAACTTGCTTTTTTTTTTTTTTTTTTAAACAAAAGTCTGGTGTAGACTTTCCTTTTCAAAATCAAAAAAAAGCTGGGGTATTTCAGGACAACGGACTGTTGTCCTGAAATTGCATTTCTTGAAAAGTTTTTTTTCAAGATAACTATTTCAAAATACTTATCCCCAAAAAAGTTTTTTTTTAAAATGCTGAGTAATGTAGACATAGCCAAGGAGTCCTGGAGGATTGAATCTTGACTATGGTGTCTTTTCCCATTACAACAAGTAATTTGACTTCACCCTCTTCTATGTGCGGCTTGTGTTTGAATCTTAGCAACTGCTCTGATTTGCTGTTACTGTATGCCCTGATCCCATGTCTTACACTCCCTTGCATTTATTTTCATCTCATTCTGTAAGTTCCCCATCTTCAAAGTATCTGACAAAAGCGTTTCTCCCATAAAAGCTCATGCGATAAATAAGTCTGTTAGTCTTTAAGTGCCACAGTCCTTGCTGCCTTTTTTTTTTTTTTTTTTGCACATGGAGTCCTGTGGCACTTTTAAAGACTAACCAATTTATTTATTACATTAGCTTTCATGGAAGAAAATCCCACTTTGTCAGATGCTTTACAAATGGGGTAACTAAACACTTAAAACCTGACAGGAACAAGTATTTGGAGCTGTTACTTTCACAGTCATTCCCTCCCTTTCTTGTAACTCGCTAAACGCTTCTGGGTTTTACTGTCATCTGTATCCAGAGAACTTTCTGTACCATTAGCAGAATGTGTACAGTAGAGCAAATTATGATTAGTATTTACTGCTTTTCCTTGTTAATTGGTAAATCCATATGCATAGCACTTCTGTGATTTTTCTTTCCTTTGTTAAAGTGCCAGTTGCTATGTACAAAAGGGTTGATCCTATTTATATTTTCCAAAAGGAGTGCAATCCAGTCACTAACATAACCAGCAGGGGATTGGGGGTGACAGTTTAGGCTCCATGTCTGTGCTGAGATGTTTTTGTTTGTTTGTTTTGTGTTTTTTTCTGTAGCAGTATCCAGAGTGGATGTTAAAGATACTACCACAAATATCTGAGCCACCAGAGTGGATCTTAACATTTAAACTAGCCTGTCTAAACTATGGTGGTTGTAGAGAGAGGATAGAGATGGGTTAGCATATAACATGGATTATTTGCTCCCACTCCTTGTTTGTTTTGCCAGGCTAGACTAACACGGCTACCTCTTAGGAACTACCCTGTAGTTAGTTATTGTCATTTATCTTTCAAGCCTGCTCCATGCAGTTTTTTACTACTTTGGTAAGGGTAAGGTGGTTCTTTTTTAAACTGAATAAGTTAACACAGCCAGAGTGGACACAATTGTATCTGTACAAAGGTGTCTTAGAGTGGTATAGCTTTTTCCCTTCCCAAAACTGTACTGATCTAGAACACCTTTATACCAGTATAACTGCGTCCAGGGGAGGTCAAAGTGGGATTTTCTCCCATGAATGCAATAATAAATTTTAGTTTTTTTAAAAGTGCCACCAGACTCCTTGTTTGTTTAACTGCATTGGTACTGTTAAAGGAATACAACTGCAGCTTGTAAATGAGCCCATGTAATGCCTGGGAAGCCAGTTAAGTTTGTCTCTGCAGAGAACTGGATAACATGAGATCACATTTGTAAAATGTTTTTTTCAGACCACTCAGGGACACTGGTAGACGAATGATAAGGTTTACAAAACAGCTTTGGTGCATGTTTGGCACTTCAGAGTTTTGCATAGACTGCCAGTAAGCCCATTCAAAGCACATTTTTGTGTATTAGGGAGCTGGCTGTGATGTTTATCCAGCATCAGGTTGCATACAACGAGGAGCATAGTTATTAAAACAAACAAGGAGTTCCATGGCACTTAAAAATTAACATTTATTTATTGCATTGGCACTTAAAGACTAACAAATTTGTTAGTCTTTAAGATGCAATAAATAAATTTGTTAGTCTTTAACTGCCATAGGACTATTTGTTTGCAGGGGTGTCACTGCTGCTTGGCACATGGGGCTTGTGCCCCAAGTCCTGGCGCAGCCTCTGCCCCTCCCAGCCCCATCTCCAGCTGGAGATCGCAGGTGGCCCAGGCCCAGGTGGTGACTGCCACTCCCTGCCCTGTCCCCAGCCGGGTATCCAGGGCCAGGCTGGTGGCAGCAGGCGCCTGAGGCTGGATCAGGCCCAAGCGCAGAATTGGGGGTTAGGAGTATGGCCTGTGGCCGGGGGGGCATGGGCCTGGGCCTGTGCCCGTGCCCATGCCCTTCCACAGGGCAGTGACGCTCCTGCTTGTTTGTTTTACTTAGACAAACACAACTACCCCTTTGAAACATACTTCTTAAGGATGTCATGCAACCTTTGTGTATCTGACCTGAATAATCAAATGCAGCTTTGTTGTAAGAAAACTGGTTACAGCAGTCACACGCTCATGATTTTCCTTTCCTTTTCTAAAGGGTGACAATAAATCTGTTACCAAATATGAGAAGCACAGTTTATAGGACACTACAATATATTGCTAAAAAAATAAAAAGGCATGTTCAACCCAATTTGTCTTGGGAAAGATCCAGTCTCCTTTATGGTGGGGAGTTTGTTTAAGCCCAATGGGTTCTTGTAACAAAGCTCAGGTAGTAAAGGAAGTTTGATGCTGCAGGTGTTCTTTTGGTGCAAAAATAGCTGTACAGTTATTCCTATTAGTTGGACTTTTCAGATGAGTACAGCATCTTGCTAGAAAGAATCACAGCAAATTAATTTTCACTGATTTGCTATCTTAATTGATGGGCGAGGAACATTGAATATATAGCAAATACTTCCAAATATATTTAATACTTTCTGCAGTTATAAATATACAGCTGTGAAATTAAAGAATATGTCTATGATTTTCAAAAGTGGCTAGTGACTTAGGAGGCTCAATTTTGAAACACCTTAAAGGGGCCTACATTTTCTACAGTGCCGAACACCTCTGCTATCCAAGCATCACTGCTTCTTAAGGTTTTAACATTATGCACACACAGTTGCTGGTTGCTTTTGAAAACCTTGGTCATGATTTCACACATCAAATCAGGGGAGTACTGTGGCCTTTCATGCAGGTAGTCAGCGTAGATGGTCACAATGATCTCTTCTGGGTTTATAATCTATAAATGAGACACTTTGCTCCTGATCCACGAAAGCATTTAAGCTCCTAACTTTCACTTAAATAAATGGAACTTAGAAGGTTAAATGTCTTTGTGAATCTGGGCTTGGCCTTTGTTTCATCAAACCTGGTGTTGCCTCCACGAGTGATCCGTAAGGATGGTTCAGAGAAAGGCAATGCGTCACCGTGAAGCAACTAGCCAACTGTGAAATGCTCTGTCTGTGCTTCCCAACCTTTTCCAGGCTGGGAACCCCTTTATGAAAAAAAAAAAAGTGTGCCCCCCCCAACTTCATTTTTATCTCAGCGGTGCAACCGTGCAGCTGCCATGCCACTGCACAGTATAATATGGCCCCCATGGGCAGAATGTGGCCCTCCTGCTCCAGGGTAGCCTCTGCTGGGGGGTATCTAGCCCCCGCTGGCACAATGCAACCCCCACTGCTCCAGGAGAGTCTACTCTGGGGGATCCAGCCCCTGCTGCTCCGGGGCAGCCTCCGCCGGGGTGGGCGGGGGGGGGGGAATCCAGCTCCTGCCAGCACAGTATGGCCACCACCACTCCAGAGAGCCTCCCTGTCCCTGTCCCTGCCCCTTCCCCTGAATCCGCCCCCCCGCCATTCTCCGATCACCTCCCTGGTTTCCCCCACACCACTCCCCAGGGCCTCTTCCAGTGCTCCCCTTACCTGGCTGAGTTGCTGCATCTGGCCTCCTCCACATACTATTCTTCTGAGCATGGTAAGCATGCTCAGGAGGTGGGAATTTTGAAAACTCCCTGCCTGGGGGAAGCTCCCTGCTCACCAGAAACCGGGGTCTCCATTGACCCTGGTGGCATCCAGCTCCCTGCCTGTCCATGGACCCCCTGGAGCCACCCTGTGGCACCCCAGGGGTCTCTGGACCACAGTTTGGGAACAACTGCCCTAGGTAGAAAGCAGAATTCCTTCATGATTCCTGGAGTGATCAGTCTTGAAGTCTGAGACTTGATTACGTGTATATTTTCAGGTTCCAAGGGAGCGGCCGTGTTAGTCTAGTTCAGTAAAACAAACAAGGAGTCCTGTGGCACTTTTAAAGACTAACAAATTTATTTATCGCATGAGCTTTTGTGGGAGAAAATCCCACTTCGTCAGACGCTTGAATGGTGAGTTACTTATCAATAACCATCCTTCTTCGTGATGGGCTGCTCGCATTCATTCAGTGTTAGGTGTCTACATGCTGCAGCACACAATTGGTTGGAAAATTTTATCCCTAGCCCAGTGTTTCCCAACCAGTGTGCCACAGCACACAGGTGTGCCAACCGGTCTCAGCAGGTGTGCCACAAAATTCTTTGAAAAACTACTCAAAGAGCTCTGGATTGGCTCATTGCCTCATGAATATTCATGAGTTCATTTGGAAACTATATGGTGGTGTGCCCCAAATTAATTAAAGGTGCCAAGGTGTGCCACGGCAGAGAAAATGTTGGGAACCACTACCCTAGCCTGTCAGAGCAGGGACAGCAGCCAGTGCCCCCTCTGGCCACTCCTGTAGCTATGTATGTGGCCCCAACCCAGATCCTCCTCAGTCCCTTCAAATCACCAACTCCAAGAAGTGGAGACAGTGGGAGGGTCCTGAATGTGTGCGAGCAGCCCATCTCGAAGAAGGACGCTTACTGGTAAGGAACCCACCACTCTTCCTCGAGTGCTGCTTGCATCATTCAGTGTTAGGTGACTACTAGCTGTACCATGGACGGTGGGCAGAGTTGGTGTTTTCTGCCTTCAGCACAGCTGTCCCCATACAGGCAAACTCAAGGCATGGGCAGAAACCTGGATAATAAGCCTTTTGGCCTCCTTACAGGGGATGTACTGTAACTCTCTAGTGCCCTGAGAGAATACTGCACAAGGGGACTAGAGAGAAACTATGTGTCACCCTGTTTCGGAGGTTAGAAGTATCAATGTTGGGGTGTTCTAAAAGCTTGGAATGCCCACCACCACAGGGGTGGAAGGGATTCCTGAAAACAGGCTGTAACTACGGCAGGGCAAACGGGGCTTTGCCCAGGCACCAAAGTAAGAGTGCTGTGGGAAAGAGATTGCTTGCCCCTGCTGTGGCCGAGGGGGATTGCTTGCCCCTGCTGTGGCCGGAGGCTGCAGCGGGGGCAATCACCCCAGCTGCCTCTGGCAGTGGCACGGAAGTGATCCCCCTTGCAGGCTCCAGCCGCAGTGCAGGGATCGCTTCCCCTTGCTGCAGCCAGAGGCGGCAGGGAGGATCACTTCCCTGCTGCAGCCAGAAGTGGCAGGGGCTGTGGGGGGATCGCTTCCCTGCGGCCAAAGGCGGCAGGAGCGGTTGCTTCCCCTTGCCATGGCCAAAGCTGGCAGCAGGGACCCCTTATCCCCATCGTGGCAGGGTAGGGACCCCCATTGCCAGCTCTGGTTGCGGTGGAGAGGGGTCACCCCGCCCACTGCCATACAGATGGGCCCTGGATCAGGGCCAGGGGGCACCTTTGGGGCTGCTTGCCCCAGGGCGCCAGAACCCCTAGTTATGGCCCTCCCTGAAAGGGATAAGGAGGCCTTTCAGGCCTCCTAGAGAAAATGCACTGCAGCCCTCAGTTGTTCTAAACCAGGCATGGCCAAATTGAGGCTCAGAAGCCACATGTGGCTTTTGAATGAAAAATTGTGGCTCCTGGAAGAACATCAGCAAACCAGTTTAGGAAAGCAGCCCCAGCCTAGAAGTTCAGCCCAGGGTCAGGAATGGTGGGGAGAAATGCACCATGGTCAGGATTTTAAAAAACTCACCACTAGCCTGCAGTCTTCTACACTGAGCAGGAGCTAAATTTTTACTGTATAGGCCTAATTTTCATGGTAACCTTAAGTAATTATTAGAATCTGACATTAGTAGAATCGATATTCGTCCTCTTTTTGTGATGAAATTAATGTGTGCAAAGAATTTTAAACTTAGTAATTTTGGAGTAAGTAAAAGTATATTGCTATATGCCTCAGTGCGGCTCTCGAAGGTTTAATAATCAATTTGTGTGGCTCTTGAGTTCCATGAGTTCGGCCACCCCTGTTCTAAACGAACACTGCCTGAGGAGAACTAGCAAAAAGAAGTGTGTCACCTGTCCTGAAGGTGGAGCATAATTACTGTGCCATCCCAGCTGCTTTGGGCCCCTCAATATTAAGTGTGGTAAAAACCATCAGGAAAGAAGGGAATCACCAGATTTGGGCTACACAGGATGAGGTGAATGGCTCTCGTGTCCCTGGAGGTAAGGGTTAAGCTAAGGCCTACCCTTCCTGCTCTACATGGGTTGTGGCACTACGACCTGTGGGCGTTAAGATCTAGGATGGGCTTATTGAACCAAATTGCTTTAGCAGGGTGGTCCTGATCTGAAGAGTCCCATTGATCGGTAATAGTGGAAAACAAGGGAAAAAAGGGTTAATGGCACCGCCAACTCAGAACCCAGAAGACAAGTAAGACCACTGAGTCCCTTCTAAAAGTTGGAGCAATTACAATACACACTGCTCAAGATGCTGATGAGCAGTCCATGACCTCTAGGCACAATCTTACTAGAGACTCTGAATATGGACTTGGTGTTGACCCCTCCCTGGGAGGTAGAACTGAACCTGAATTAGTGAGGGAAGGTACAAACCCCAAACAATGGCTTGTGTGAAAATACTGGAAGAAAAGAGAGAGGGGAATTTCTGTTTCAGTACCTCCTCTTTCCACTGGGAGAATGCTAGTGGACTCCTGGGCACTGGGATCAAGATCCAGGGGAATGAGAGGAAACAATGAATAAGGGAGAATGTTGATAAGCGGTTTGAAGCTGACCTTATCGTATCCCAGGGCCCCCCTTGCAATGCGCACAAGGGGAAGCTGAGAGCTCTGCTAATCAGAGTCCCCCTAGCAGGGGCGTCGCTGGCTGGGGAGGGACCTGGGGCATGGGGATGGGGCCACTACGGCCACGAAAGGCCAGGCTGCCAGCAGCCAGGCCCCAGATCCCCGGCAGGGGATGGGGCCGCCATGGCTGTGGGTGGCCGGGCCCTAGATCCCTGGCTAGGGATGGGGCCGCTGTGGCCGCCGGCAGCTGCGCCCCGGATCTCCAGCCTGATTGGGCCGGAGATCCAGGGCACTGGTGCTGGGGTTTGGGGCACGTGCCCTGGCATGCCCAGTGCCAGTGATGCCCCTGCCCCCTAGACTTCTGTGATGAGTGTATGGGGAATGTAAGATCCATGGTGGCCTCCAGGGATTAAAATGTGAAATGCCATGGGGTCGTAGAGGAAAGAAGCCTGGGAAGAAACTGTAATTCGCTTAACCTAGGGTAAGGCTAACATGCCGAAGTGAACAAATCAGCTTCCTAAGGCTTTCCCTGGCGTATGAGTATGGCTATCTCCTCACATCAGGTACTCTCCGCAAATGGGAGAAATGGGGGTGGGATGGTGTGTCTCCCTTAGGTGTAGCATTGTAAATGTCTAAGTGCTTTCATCCCTCTTCTTGCCAGGGTTGTGGAGGTCAGAGACCACCTCCTGATAGGCAGTATGATAGAGAGGTGGAAACGGTGGGTTACTTACCGGTAACCATCCTTCTTCGAGATGGGCTGCTCACACACATTCAGTTACAGGTATCTATGTGCTGCAGCACATGATAGCTTGGAAAGTCTTCAGCCTTAGCCTGTCAGGTCACGGCACGCAGCCAACTCCCCATGTATGCTGTGACCATGGCTATATAGGTGACAGTGACCCTGACTCTCCCAGTCCCATATACCTTCACCAACTCTGTTAGCGGGGACTGTGGGAGGGGCCTGAATGTATGTGAGCAGCCCATCTTGAAGAAGGACAGTTACTGCTAAGTTACCCATCATTCTACTTCGAGCACTGCTCACATCATTTAGGTATAGGTGACTGCTAGCTGTACCCATGGACAGTGGGAGGAGTTACAGTCTACCCACATTGAGCATGGCTCTGCCCAGAGTGGCATCATCTTTAGCCTGTTGGGCAATGGTGTAGTGCGTCGTGAAGGTATGAATTGACAACCACGTGGCTGCCCTGTAGATCTCTTGGATTGGGACCTTGGCCAGGAAGGCCATGGAGGACGCCTGGGCCCTGATAGAATGAGCTCTAACAGTTCCAGGAAGGGGCACATGTGACCTTCTGTGGTAGTCTTTAATACAGTTCACAATCCATTTGGAGATACACTGAAAGGATGTTGGTAAACCTCTCTTACATTCGGTGACTTCCACACACAGTTGGGGGGTCTTGCAGAACGGCCGGGTGCGCTTGATGTAACTTAGAAGTGCTCTCCTCATGTTCAGTGAATGCCACCTCCTCTGATTCTGTGTAACCTGGGGATCTGCGTAAAAAACTGGCAAGCAGATTTCCTGGTTAAGGTAGAAGGGGGTGGCCACCTTAGGGAGGAAAGATGGGTGGTGACGTAAAACCACTTTATCCAGATAGAACTTTGTATATGGGGGTTCCGAGGAGAGGACTTTCAACTCCAAAACCCTTCTGGCAGAAGTGATTGCTACTAAGAAGGCCACCTTTCAGGAGAGGACCAGGAGGGTGGCTGAGTCCAAGGGTTCATAAGGTGGCTCTGTCGTTGCCCGTAGGATGATATTCAGGTCCTGAGGTGGGGTGGGCTAATGAGGTTGGGTAAAAAGTCTCTCCACCCCTTTTAGGAATCTGACAGAGATGGGATGGGAGAAAACTGATTGCCCATCCACACACTCTTGGAGAGCTGAAATTGCCACTAAATGGACTCTCAGTGATGAAGCAGAGAGGCCTCCTTCCCTGAGGTCTAGTAGATAGTTGAGGATTGGATGAGGGGGCAGTTTTCTGTCCTGAGGAATCGAAAGAAACTGAATATGATAACCCTCTGTGACCATCTCGAGGACCCACTGGTCTGATGTGATGTTGGCCCACTGGTGTGTGAAGCAGTGTAAGCGGTTTGGGACTGGTCGGGTCGTGGGTTCTCTGGCCATATGGTAACTGTCAAAAACTCTGTTTCTTCCCCAACGAGCATTTGGAGGCCTGCCCATGCCTACCCGATTGGGGAATGTGGGACATCTCACTCTTTCCCGGACGGACCTTGTCCTTGTCCATGTCCCCAAGGTGGCACTGGGGAAAAGGGAGGGACCTCAAGAATGTTCTCTGAAGTTGAATCTGTTGTTTTAACTGCTGAAGTTGTTGGAGAAGTTGATGGGGTTTTAGAAAGCGTTTGTTAGGCCCTCTTCTATGAGGGAGTTGTGATCCCCCCCCCCCCTTGCTCCTGTGGGAGGACGTCTCTGAACCTCCATAAGGACTCCCATATATCTAGGCTGTACTTTCCCACTAGCACCTGGTGATTCGCAATTCAAAGTTGGAAGACAGAGGTTGAGTATACCTTCCTGCCCATGATGTCTAGCTGTCTTGCCTCTCTGGATCTTGGCACGAGATCCAGGGAGGCTTGGGTCTGCACCCTAAGGCAGCTGCCATCACCTGGGAGCTCAGACTCGGATGGTGAACCAAGAAGGGAAAGTCCTCCGGTGGGACTTGGTACTTGTGGCCTGCTATATCCAAGACAGAGGAATAAAAGTGGGGCTTTGACAGCGAGTTCTGGCGAGGTCATGTACACTAGGGTGTAACAACATGGCTATTGCATCCGGGCAAGATGTTAACCCAGGGTCAAATAGGGGGTCCTGGTCCCCCCGATGAACTTGACCTCTAGACCTGTATGTGTGGTAATGCGGTGGAGGAGGTTGAAGTGGGCCGTGGTTTCTTCCCTATATGACCATGGCCTAGGGTTTAAAGTCATATCTGGGCTTATATGTAGAGTTGAGGTGGTCTCTGACTCCTCAGTAGCATGGGAAGCTGGCCGTATGGGGGCTTCTTGTGGTATAGACCACACTCATGGGGCCGGTACCAGTAGGCAGTCGGTGCCAGCGATCTTTCCTGGACCTGTCTGCCCCTTCGAGAGGGAGTGACCTTACTGAGGCTTGGGGAGCGTGACATCTCTCGGCGCCAGGGTGGAGGCTTGTTTTGGTGCCAGTATCTATGGTCAGTGCCAGGGACACAGTGGTGCTATGGTGCTGGGGGGGAAGGACAGCACATTCTACGGCACTTGAGTGTAGGGCCCAGAGTGGGGGAATTGGTGTCACCCCAGCATGTTCCATTTCCCCAAGAAGAAAGCATGCTTTCCTCTCTGCTTTGGAGGCTTGGGAGGAGGCAGCGTTGGCAAAAACAGGAGGGTCTTTGCCTCCTCAAAAGCCTCTGCAGTGGATGGGATCCCCATAGTCCTCTGGTCTCAGTACCAAGAAGGACCCGGACAGGGTGAGCTGGATCGGTGTCCACACTTCAGCACCGATTTAGATGCTGATTGCACCATCTTTTGCTCCCATGGGGAGCAGCACCGAGAGCACTCTGGTGCCAAACTGGCACAGGGTGCCAGCGCCGAAAGTGGCCCCAATTCCCTGGGGATGGGCTGCTGTGCTTGCTCCAGGGCCAACACACAGCATGCCTGCTCCCTGTCTTTCAGCATCCTAGGTTTAAAGGACTGACAGATGGAGCACTCGGTGACCCGCTGTGACTCACGCAGGCACCAAAGGCACTTCTCATGGGGGTCATCCCGTGGGAAGGCCTTGCTGCAAGCAGCACAGGGTTTGAAACCTGGCATCGTAAGTGGCTGTTGGGAATGGTCTCCTGGCTCTGAACTCATATGCTCAGTAGAGGCACCTTTTCTTGGTGGAACAATGTCCACAAACAGATTTTCCAGATCGAATGGGCAGTTCATACATGGCGAATCAATAGGCACCTGTCGCTGAGGGTGGGAAAAGGAACTGAGGAGGATCAGGTTCAGGGCAATATATATAGCCATGGGAGTAGCCAGAGGGGGTGTTGGCTGCCGACCCTGCTCTGACAGGCTGGGGCTAAAAGTTTCCTACCAATCTTGTGTTGTGGCACGTAGACACCTTACGCTGAATGATGCAAGCAGCGCTCAAAGGAGAAGGTGAAGTTCCCCATCTTCAAGCTCTAGTTACAAGAAAGCAATGGAATGACTGTGAAACGATGTGTTACTCACCAGTAACTGTCCTTCTTCGAGATGCGCTGCTCAGATCCATTCAGTAATAGGTGTTGTCCCAGCCTGTCAGGAGAGGGTAGGTGGCCTCTGTCCCTCGTGCCACCTGCGGCTATATATACAGCCGCCTCCTGACCCCTCCTCAGTTCCTCGGAGTCCCCAACTCCATGTGCAGGGGTGGAGGGGAGGGGCCTGAATGGATCTGAGCAGCCCATCTTGAAGGACAGTTACTGGTGAGTAACCCACCTTTCTTCTTCGAGCGCTGCTCAGATGCATTCAGTAATAGGTGACTACTAGCCATGCTGATGGACGGCAGGTGGAGTTGGCTCTTCCGCCTTCAGCATGGCGAAGAAAACACCCCAGATGGGAAGAGGTCCAGTGAGTAAGACTGTAACCAGAGCCGGGAGGCGAACTAGGCTCCTGGCATGGCGTAAAATAATAGGTAACTGTGGGCCAACCCAAAGTAGGGGTAGGTCCAACCCCGCCGAGGCAGGCGTGCGAGGGCAGGATGAACTGAGGTCACCATGGCGAAGATGAAGAACGCAACATGACAAAATAGGGTTGCGCTTGACTGCTATACTAGGTGGTATAGCACAAGGAAAGGGACCAGAGAATAAGTGTCTGGTCATAAGGCTTTCCAGCGTGAGCTGTAAGGAGACGCTGGAGGTCAGTGGGTATGGGATTAGCCGTAATATCCATAGCCCACACAGGAAGCAAGGAAGAAGGGAAAATTATCCTGTGACCAGAGCATATCTGGTCTGAACAGGGAACCAAAGGGTCATGGCCTTGCTGTGCCAGCTGCGGATTACGCAGACAGTCACCAGAGGAATGAAGCTACCGTTTGTTCTGGTCACCACCAGCCCCTGAGGGGCCTGGGCTAAATTGCATAGATGCATTGGGAAAGGGAGGGAGGGAGGGGGGAAAAACCCCTGGATTCAAGTGAGAAGGATCTGAGGAAGGTACCTTGAAACAGTACCCAAAACTCAAAGGCAATAGTGCGGTGAGTGGCGCATTGCATGTTAGCCAGGGAACCTTAAGCTAGTGCGCAAGCGCACGCTTCCAGCGGTGTATGGAACTGAAAATTGGGGTTGTTTAGGGGTTGTTTTTTTTTTGAGGGGTCCCAGGGCATTAGCGCCCACAAGGCAGCATGATGGTCTTCAGTGGTGTGGATGATTGGTACCTATAAGCATCTTAGTAATGTACGAACTCACAGAGCGGGCCCATTTTGGGGCCTGTAATCCCATGGGGTTCCAGCATCACGAGGATTGCCCAGATGACAGTAGTATATGAAGAGAGAAGAGGGGGAGGCAGGGAACAATGCAGGGCTGCCACTTGGCCAAGCCATCAGGGTGGCCAAAGGCTCGTGGAGATCAGTAGCAGGGATACGAAGTCACGTGCCTAGGGCATTGTTGGAGGAAAACCATGTAACAGCTATGATGCACCTACATGCGTATCAGGAACAAGGGCAGATAGAGACAGAACTGCCCTGGAAGTTCGGTTGCCATAGGAAGGATGAGTCACCTTCCGAGTGTGCAAGACGTGGAGATGCTTGCAAAGAGTCAACTGCAGCACTGCCGCGGTAACTTTGGGTCTAGGGAACCCATGTGTAGGGTTGTTTCCAGCTGGATGAAACCCGATGGCACTCCTCGTGGAGGGTATAAGCCTCTGAGGTTTTGGTACCTCGGAAACAAGAACTTGACCTGCCCCCTTGTATTACTATATACATATATAGTCTGGTCCCTCAAGGGAATGAAAATGGTTGCGGTAAGGCCATTGCCGAGCTCACATGGGGTGGCTTACAATTGGGATTTTGGTCCCCAGGGTAGGAGGCTGGCTCACGCCTAAGGGGCAGAGCCCTTACCAGGATACATGACACTGAAGGGCAGAAGGGGTTGGGGTGGGCAAGTACTGGCAACTCTGTGGAGGGGCTTACGTGACCGGATTGTGGCATTGTACCAGCTATGTAGGGCAGATGCTGCCAAAAAGGGGTGGGCTCTGATGTGGGCGGCCCAGGATAGGTACTCCCACTACTGTTCCTCACCAAGGATAAGGTTGACCTTGACTCCTACCCCTTGATTTCCTTGATCCGGAAGTTCCAGGTCAGGTCTCCTAGGTCTCTGCTTAGGGATTGAAAGGGGAGAAGAGTGAAGTGTACGAGAAGGCTTACCCCACTTCTGGAAGGGTGAGCCCAGGGCGGTGACTCCAGGATAGGCTGTCCTGGAATCGGCCAAGGTTGCCTGCAAGGAAGAGGGGCTGTTGCAAGGCCTCAGATTCTGCTGGGGGAGATAGGGCAGTCCAACCCGTGCCACCCTGCCTTGGCCTTCCCTGGAGGCTAAGGACCGCTGTAATGATGTGAGATGCGTCCCGCGTGGCGGTTGGGGTGGTGGAGGTTCTCATCTAGCACAGGGGTGCCAAGAGCCTTAGTTGAGCTGGTCTAGCAACATGTCAATGGTATGATAGCGAGGGAAGGGGTTCCCTCCCTGCCACAAGAACGAGGGTGCATCCTACCTGATGTAGGGTGTTTGGGGAAGCAGGAGTGGTCCTGCATCCTTAGATGGCTGTGACTGCACACGTCGAAGCCTCTGCAGCAGTGGCTGGGGCTATTATGAGACGCGCTTCTCGTTCCTGTCAAGGACCGTCCTGTCACCTACTGGCACAGGGGTTGTTGGTCGAAGGGTACCTGGAAGAGGAGTGGGAGGAGCGGCTCTACTATGGATGCCAGAGTAGCATCTAGGATGTCTAGGAGTGGACCTCTGGAAAGATATAATGATGGGCAGGGGGTTCGGTTGACATGGCATGCACTCCCCAAGGTTGGAGAAAGTACATGGCCGGAATTAGTGTGCCCGAGTTTGCAGTACCGGGAGAGATGAAAGGGTCCCGCTAAGTCCCGATATCCCCAAAAGGAGGGAAAGAACACCAACTGCCCACTCTGAGGGTGCTCTGGAGTCTTATTGCATCCCGGATATCTAGAGAGTGAGGTGGCAGCCAAATAGGCCAGCACCTTCCTTGCCAGTGCACTAAGATCTTACTGCATCTCGGATGTCTTGAGAGTGAGTGGGCAGCCAAATGGGCCAGCCCCTTTGGAGAGGTCTCAGCACTGTGGCAATGGGATACCGGGGAGTGGGGGGGAAGGTCTGTATCCCCATGATGGTGGGAAAAGCGGCACTGGAGGGAAAGGGGTTGCCCCAGAGAGGTTTATGGGGGAGGAAAGGGCCTGGGAGGGAGGAGGCCGAAGTAATTGGCCTCAACCCTGGGGTCCTGCGTGGTGCCCACCACTGAAAGGGTTTCTGGTGGGAACAGGGCATCCCCTCCAAAAGGCAGGTGGAGGACCGCCTGTTGGGCGGTAGGGGACACCCTAGCCTCCCTGAGCCAGGCTACTCAGCGGATAGTTACCGCCGAGGCCGTGGTGTGGGCAGCTGTGTCCACCACGTCAAGGGCCGAGAGGAGGAAGTCCTGGGAGATTATCTGACCTTTCTCTAGAGATGCATCAAATTCCTCTCTGGCCTCTGGTGGGAGCAGGCGTTGGAATTTCGTGACTGACTCCCATGCGTCCAGCAAATATCTGCTGGTCAGGGCTTGGTTATTTGCCACTCATAGCTGGAAGGCTGAGGAGGAGTAGACCTTACAGCTCAAGAAGTCTAGTTCCCTAGCTTCCCTGGAAGACAGGAGGGGGTCACTGGGGGGCTCGCCCGGGCCTAGCACCATTTGCACCACGTCTCTCGGGGGGACTGGGTGGTTGGTGAGGGAAGGGAAGTCTGGCTCAGGGAGCCGGTACTTAACACTCGCCGTGTCTGAAACCGAGGCAACAGAGCTTGGGCTCTGCCACTGGGAGGACGTGAGGTCCCAGACACTTGGGTGGAGCAGGATTGTCAGGGGTTCTGCTGAGGCAAAGGCAGGCCCAAAAAGGGTGTCTGGAGGGGGACCAAGGGGTTGCATCTCCATCCCTAAATGGGCCGTAGCCTGGCGCAGCAAATCAAAGTGCACCGATAGGTTCCCAGTATAGGAGCCTGGTGCGGGGGAGAGCACAGTATCGGGACCTCATTGTAAAGGAGTGGGGGTCTCCCAGGGGGACCATTCTTGTGGGCGGAAGCGGACAGCAACAGTGCTGAAATGCAGCGCCGAGGTCGCTTGGAGCCCCTCAATGGCCCCTCCTCTGGGCTGAGAGCGGGGGAAGGAGTACAAGACTCCAGGGGTGGTAGCAGCGATGACAAGGTGATGTGCTGCCGTGGGGATGGTGCTATGGTATCGGGACCCAATGGGGTGGAAGACGGAGGGCTGTATGGTGAGGGAGAGTGACACCCACGCTGGACCCAGGCCTCAGAAGAGAAGGCGGTTTGCCCTTTCTACCTGGGATTGGGGCAGGTGGTGTGGGGAGCAGAAGGAGGGCTCGAGCGGCCCCCACTGCCTCAGGAGTTGTCAGCATGAGGAGTGAGTCCTCGCCTAGGGAAGGGAGACTTCCTGGTTGGGAGAGCTCATGGTCTGTCGGTACAGGCATGTACCGAGTCTGCGGTGCTGAGGGTGATTGTGGTCAGTGCCAGGGTAAGCTCGGCACCGGTGATGCTAGACTGTATGGGGCCAACAGCACCGGGGAGGCAGGCAATCGGTGCCGGCGTGATCTGGGTGCCGGCGGTACCGGACTGTGCCAGGGGCAACCTCGAGTGATGCCAAGGTGCTGGGGTGCCAGGTCGACACCAAGGTGCTGCAGTTGGCACTGAGGTTGTGCGGCGGCAGCCATTGGTGGTACGGTTCCGTGAAGGCTCCAGTGCCAAGCTGGGTCTTGGCACCAGGCGGGGGCCCAAAGCCTCGGGCGGAGATTGCTGAGCCTGCTCTGAAGCTAGGGCAAGGCGCTGTTGTTCCCTCTCCTTGATGGTCCTCTGTTTAAAGGAGAGACATAGGGAACAGGCTGAGACCAGGTGGTCTGTGCCTAGGCACCATAGGCACTTCCCATGGGGATCGTCCCAGGGGAAGGCCTTGCTGCACTTGGAGCAGGGTTTGACCCCTGGCATATCCGAAGTGAATGATCTTCCGGCCCAACAATGGAAGGCTCCTGCGGTGGGACTATGTCCACAAAAAGTTGCTCCCAGTCGGGTGAAAAGCTCAGTAAAGGACAGGCTGCTTGCGTTTGCAAGGAGCAGACGTTCCAGATCCAACGTGCAAGGTGGAAGAAGTGAAACTGAGGAGGTTGGGAGGCAACCATATATATAGCCACGGGTGGTGTGAGGGATGGAGGCTGCCTACCCTCTCCTGACAGGCTGGGACAAAAGTTTTCCAACCAATCTGGCACTCCGGCACGGAAACACCTATTACTGAATGCATCCGAGCAGCTCTTGAAGAAGAAGTAACAGCTCCAGATACCCGCTCCTGTTAGATTTTAAGTGTTTAGTTCCCCCATCTTCAAAGAGTCTGAGTAGGATTTTCTCTCATGAAAGCTCATGCAATAAATAAATGTGTTTAGTCTTTAAAAGTGCCACAGAACTCCTTGTTTGTTTTTCTCAATTTTATTAACCCCTGTATAGTTCATAATAGGGGCTCTACTGTATATTTATGAATCTTATTTGAATTACATGCTGTTTTAAAAATACATTTTGGGTTTGTGTGTGTGTTCGTTCACCTGGCTTGTCCCCTGACAAACATTCTCCATTGCATTAATTAATCCTTGACCTAACCCTGTGGGTTTGTAAGCAAGTTACAAATGGAGCTACAGTGGCACAGTTCTTGCCCAAAGATTACTCAGAGAGTTTCTGAAAGAGTTATGGAGGTTAGTCCCCAGCAGTGCTGTTTTGCAGCACTCTGCACTGACCACTATGTATCACTGCTTCCAAAGCAAGAGGAGTAGGAGTTCTGCTTCCCACTTCTTTTCTCTAACTAGGTAAACTGCATCACTGAGGAGCCGTGATTTTCCCTCTTCTACATAAAATCTGCGAAGAGCAGCTCAGAGCTTCCAATGCAGATCTCTGGTTTCTGGGGTTCATTACTTGTCTATAAACCATGTGCTAAGAGACAGGCAGAGCTGCCAGCCCAGTGGAAGTGTTGTCCCTATCATTAGGATTCAAAGAAGTGCCACAGATTTAATGGCAGGTTTGGAATTGTTGATTGGGTTGAAATAGCACAGCTGGGATTTTTTACCATAATGGGTCTGAGTGGCATCATTAGCATTAGATTTCCTGTCTCTTGTCACTTTGTCTGATCTTTACGAGGAAGTCCAGTTACCAGGTATTTTGCATCATTTAAAAGTATCTCTTTCTTTTTGCTCTAGAAGGGTAGCCCTATTCATCTGTTTCCCTGCTCACCTCCTCTAACCCTGAAATCAAACCCCTTTTCTTACCCAGATTTCATTTTCTTTTGTTGCAGGCACTGATTCCTTGGTCAAACCATTGTATAACTTGAGAGCACACACATTTATCCTAGGACAGTGGTTTTCAAACTTAGGGTCAGGAACTTAGGGTCATGGCGCCCCCTGCTGCTGCCACCAAAAGACTGGACTTCTTTGCTCAGTGATGTAATTGCTGGGTCACAGGCATAAATGATTTTTTTTTTTTGACTGGGTCCTGAGGAATAAAGTTTGAAAACCATTGTTCTAGGACCCCTGATGAATGCTGGGCTACGTGTGTGGTTTGTTATTGAGTGGTCATACTCCAGTACTGGGCTGTTCATTTGCTATTGCATTGTCATACTCTAGTACTGGGCCGCATGGGTGGTTGGGTTTATTATTGCATTGTCACACTCTAGTACTGGGTGGGGTGTGTTGGTTTCAATTTATTGTATGGCCACACATTAGTATTGGGCTCTGTGTGTGTGGGTTTGTTTTGCAGTCACCTTCTAATACTGGGCTGCATGCACTGATTTGCTGCTCAGTGCTGGGCTTGCTTTGCCCACTGGCTTGTGGTTATGGGATCCTAGGTGAGTGCAGGGCCATGTGCATGGCTTTGCTATTGGGTGGTCACACACCATGCTGGTTTGTTTTGCAGGGTTGCTCAGGGATGCTGGGTGCCAGCTGCAGTTTCCTTTTTTGTGTGACCAAAAAAGGGAAGCCTCTTCCTTGGCAAAGCAAGGGCCATGGCAGAACCAACCTTCTAACAGCCTGTAGGGGCCCCATCTGGGGCCAGAAAGGTAGTCCAGTGTGTGAATAATCCTTTGCCTCTTTGCTGAGACTGCTAGTCCAGGGCGAAAGGTCAGGGAATGACACCTCACTGGAAGAAATGGAGATTCCCTTAAGCAGCAGCGTGACTCGACTTGTTTTCATGTGGTCCTGATCTAGTCTGGTGGAAATAAATGATATGTTAACAATGCACATAGTTATACAGTAAGACTAGAAAACATCACACTTCTGTATTCAATGGAAAACAACTTAGCTGTGTTCCAAAGCAAGCAATAGGTTCATTTCCAGCAATTCTAGATTTGCTATGTAAATACTAACAGCTTTCCTCTGGAGAGCCTCCAGCTCACTGAGAGGGTCACTCATCTAGAGGTATATTCCCCAAGGGGGCAACGAGGGCTTGTGTACCAGCTCCTTGGGAGCCTTTACTGTGAAATCAGAAATGTTGTGCTAAGCTGTGTCTTGTGTGAGAAGTTGCACTGCAGAAAATGCACCAGAGTCTTCAAGTTTTCCAGATCTTGCCTCTTCTCTGGGCAGTTAACAGCTAGAGATTCATTTGATGGCAGCTCTTTGCTTCTTCCTCACCTGATTAGCAGCCTTCTCCTTTAGCACATCTTCAGTCACAGCGAGAGTGATTGCAGTGCAGGTGTTGGAATGCGCAAAGGTCTCTGAGCTATGACACTAAATCCACTCTGTCATTTTGGAAGTCTTCTAGACACATCTGTATTGGGTTGACATGTCAAACAGAGGACAAACCTCCTCCCTGTTCTTCCCATTGCTCACCAAGCAAATGTGATAAATGTGGCCAGCAGAGGCAAAGCCTGCCTCTTGGGTTTTGTCTGCACACAAACCTGCTGCAGACTCCTGTGTAATAGTGACTTAATCTGGTTTACTTTCAACCTGTTCCTAACTGACTGATGCTAACCTGAAAAAAGCCTGATTTAAACCAAAATCAGACTCCCCTTACAGGGGTTTGCAGCTGCAGTTTAAGTAGCTGGTTTTTAAATTGTGCCTGTAACTAACTCAGTGCCTTGGAAACCAGAGGAGAGGTTTGGTGTTAAACTAGAACTAGATTGCTTGGCTGGCTCAGGGACCTGGGATGGGTGAGAGCCTTTATCCTCTGGGTTGCAAACCAATGCCTGGAAATCATTACTGGTTGTGGGTTTTCTGGTGCCTTAGGTTCACTTCCTACTGTACAGGCATCCACAGTCACCATGGCAATATCACTTGCCTGGCTGTGTCTGATTTCCAGGTTGCTAGAGGCCTGGCCCGTCAAGCTTTCAGGTATTGTCTAGTGGTTACAGTAAGCCAGAATGCACCAAAACACCGTTTCAGGGCCCACTATTTTTAGGGGTTCAGCATCTGGGCTCCTAAAAATAGAAAATGGAGCCAGAATGCTGCGTTCCAGGGCCCACTGTTTAAAAATAGTAGGCCCCCCAAATGCAGTGTTCTGGTTCCATTTTCTATTTTTAGGGGCCCCAATGGTGAGCCCCTAAAAATAGCAGGCCCCAGAAGGGCATTCTGCTGCGTTGGGCAAGGCAGGGAAGTCTAAAAACTCCACCCCCAGTCTTGTCTCACTGAGCATGCTCAGAAGCTCTGAGCATGCTCAGTGAGACCAGGCTCTAGGCTGAAACCTCACCTGCGCTGGGGCCCCTTCCCATGGTGGCCAGAAAAGTGAGGGCAGGTGGGGGGGCAGGAGCAGGGGTGGTGGGCAGGTGTGTGGGGGGCAATAGCTGGGGAGGGGGGGCAGGATCTGGGGTGTAGGAGGGGGGCCCAGACCAGCGCGAGGGGGGCCTGCCACCTTAGGAAGGTTCCAGGGCATGCCAAATTATACTTTAATCACTGATTGTTCCCATTTGGGCCCATTATGTGCAAGACAGGAAATGTCTAAGCTAGAAGAATCCTTCAGCATAGGGGGCTCAGGGCCCTCAGGAAACGACGGGTCAGTGAACCCCGATCTGAAACAACCTCCCTCCCTCTGCTCACGTCTAGTCTTTCAAGGTGAATTGTATCCTCTTCTTGTTCTGTGTTTTGTACAGCACCTAGCACAGTGGGGCCTGGTTCCTGACTGGGATTCCTGGGGGTTACTGCAATACCATTAATAACCATAATAGAGCAGAGCGCTCCACAGTGCTGAGCTGTGCACTTGAGGAAGCAGGATGCCCAAGGCCAGATCTGCATTACACCAACAAACTCCACTGAATTCACTGTTACTTCTGCCCACTCATGAAGCAAAGGGCAGAATCTGCTCCCTTCCTGCTGTCCTGCAGTCCTACTTTTGCAGGGGGACTCTTACACCTGGGCTAATCTCCTTTATCGAGGCATTTCTTTGTGCTCAGCTTCTAGGGTGGTGCTCCCCCACAAGCACTACAACCCAATTAAAGGACCCAGACCCCCTTATTAATTTTTTTTTTTTTTTTTTTTAATTTCTGGCACTTGCTTCCAATTCCAGCTAACGATGGGACATGCAGAGCCTTAGGGAAAAACCCTGTTGAATTGAATAGAGAGGGATTGATTGGATTCTACGAGGGGGGGACAGGATTACCTTGTCTATTCAATTCCTTCTGCTGGATTTTGTATCCACTCTATAGAGGACGACTCTTTTATTCCAGTAGTTCCCAACCTTTTTGTCTTGAGGGCCACAGATATCATTTTTACAGCCCTGAACGTCTACCAGTCTCCACCAACAGGCCTTCCCCCATTGTGCAGTGGGGAGACTGCCTCCTTGCTGATCTCCTGTCTCCCAAGCTATAGCATGTCTTGGGCACTACGCCAGGAGGTGGGAGATCACTGCTCCCTCCCTGTGGCTCCAGTCAGGCCCCTAGTGCCTATGGACCTAAATGGAGCACTTTGTCATGCTATCTGCTATAGATGCAGGAGGGAACTATTGATCACCCGTACTGTTTGACTTCAGCAAGGATCCTGCACTGATCTTGTAGCCCCATGGAAACACGTTCCACCTGGGCCCTTAGGCAACATTTCTCTTCTGCAGCAAGCGAGATGGGAGCTGTGGGCCACTTGGGAATCGCTGCGAGCCACAGGTTGGGAGCCACTGCTCTTCAGGATAGTTGTTCAGAGCTTTTGCACTGCTACCATTCTCTGTTGAGTTCTCAGGGATTTTACGTAAAGGAATAAAGCTGAAAAGTGAAGGGGTGGGTGCATCATAGCTAGTTTGTTGAGTTAACTGGGAGCTTTCTTACCCTGGGGAAAAGCTAACTTCAGGGTAAGTGTGAAGGCTGGTCTATGCTGGAAACAGATCAGCATAGCTATGCCTCGGTACGAAAAATCCACGCCCCTGCAAGATGTGGTTAAACCTACCTAACCACGGATGTAGACTGTGCCTGGTCTTCCAGTGACCTAACTATGCACCTCTTGGGGACATGGATCCCCCACCCATTGTTGTAGTGAATATCTGGAGAGAAGCACTAGAGGCACAGCTGTGCCATTGTAACCCTTTAAATGTAAGCATAGGAGGAATTTGGTTTGAAGGTTCAGGGAGGGTCTTGCTTTATCTCTCCCTGTTAGGTATTTGTGAGGTGCTCAGACATTGTGTTTATCCTCACCACCCCTGGGAGGTAGCGAAGGGAGCAATTTTCAAAAGCTCCTAAAGGTGTCAGGAGTCCAAGTCCCATAGGTACACACAAGCCTAGGCAGTTAGTCAGTGCCCTGCCCACCTACCTAAACTGGTTCACTCACACTGTTCAAAGGGGCCATCTACAGCACAGCCAGTGAATGAAACTATCAGGCGGGGCCGTCCTCCTCTGGCCCAAGTGCTACTCTTTAGCCAGCCAGGGCAGTAATCAACAGTTTGCTTTAGCATTACTCTTGTGCCTTTGATAAGCAATTTCCCCATAAACAGCCTTTCAGACTGTTTACTCTCACTCTCTCCTTTTCATATGGATCCAGAGCAAATTCCCCTTATCTTTACCTCCGGGAACTCAGGCTCTCCTTCCTGAGTGGTGGATATTGTTACGCAAGCAGGCAGGTGGTCAGTCCAACAGGTTTCCTTTGCTGACAGAAATGCTTGCAGGCCCTTCCTTGGAAAATGAGCTGCAGCATGATTAACTTTCTAAAAACTGTCAGGTCAATACAAACAAGGAGTCCTGTGGCACTTTTTATAAAGACTAACATTTATTTATTTCATTTGTTAGTCTTGAAAAGTGCTACAGGGCTCCTCGTTTGTTTTGCTGAAATAGACTAACACGGCTGCCCCTCTAGAGTAGGTCAAGTGCAGCAGACTGAGGCTGTGACTCACTGTGTCTCAGCAATCTGCTTATGTGCTCTGAGAGGGGAAGCTAAAAAGATGCAGAGGTTCAGTCTTCATAGACTCCTGGCTAGAAGGGATCACTGTAATTATCTACTGAACAGAAAACTCCTCTGGAATAATTCCTGCTCCACTAGAGCATAGTTTGTTTGTTTTTTTTAAAATATCCAATTCATCTTAAAAGTTGTTAGTATTGGAAACCTCCAGCACAAACCTTGTTAAATAGTTCCAGTGGTTAATTACACTCACAGTTAAAAATGCACACCTTATTTCCTGGCTGGATTTGTCATGCTTCCATTTCCAGCCATTGGCTCATGTTATATCTTTGTTTGCTACACACAAGACCCCATCATCCAATATTTGTTCCCAAGTAGCTACTCTCAGGCTGTGATCAAGTCATCCTTTAACCTTTTCTTTGTTAAGCTAAATAGACAGAGCTCTTTGAGTCTATCACTATAAGACAGATTTTCCAGTCCTTCAAGCGCTGCTTGGATGCATTCAGTAATAGGTGTATCAGTGCCGCAGCGCACGATTGGTTGGAACTTTTTGGGCTAACCTGTCAGAAGAGGGCAGGTGGCCACCGCCCCCCACGCAACTCCGTGGCTATATATGTGGCCGCCACCCAACCACTGTTCCCTCTAAGCTGCGTGCGTGTGCGCGCGCACACAGATTGTGAAACCCTGCACACAACAAAATAAAGTGTGCACAAAAAAATTCAATAGTGCTTACATTAGCGCGCACAGAAATTTTTTGTGCGCACGAAGAAATTTTTTGTGCACACATCCTATGAAAAATTAGAGAGAACATTGCACCCAGCCCCTCCCCAGTTCCATTTTGTCTGTCTCAGTGTCGGTTGTGGAACAGCCCGCTCCTTGCGCTTGCAAGCAGCCTGCTTCTTCGTTGTTCGCTGTGTATGAGCCTTTTGCTCAATTGGGAGCACCTATTCGTGGACCTAGTTCCACCAAAGAAGGTTCCCTCCCTTGAGCCGAAGCATTGACATTGTGCTCCTCCGCTGTCTGCCATGCAGGGGTTTAAACCCTTCACCGAATGCGGCAAGGCCTTCCTGCGGAATGATCCCCACAAGAAGTGCCTCCAGTGCCTGGGTGAGAGCCATCTGGTCACCGCTTGCTCCATCTGCTTGTCCTTCAAGCCAGGACAATCAAGGACAGGGAGCAAAGACACCATGCATTGGCCTCAGGGCAAGCACGGTAGCGTACCCCCAAGGCCTTGGGGTCCTGTGTGGCACCAGGTGCGGGCTCGGCACTGGAGCCTTCCCGGCACTGTGTCTCCAGGGAGTGAAAGACCAGCTTGGTACCAGTGACAGTACCAAGGCAACAGCATCGCTCCAGGTCCACCGCGGAGGATTCCCTATGGGAGTGGACAGGGTCAGTACCGCTCCCTGCAACTCCAGAGGCATTTGAGGTGGCGAAGGCGCTCCTCCTACTGCCTACCCCACCTTCTTTGGTACTTGTGGGAAGGATAAACCAGTCTTCATTTCAAAGGTCTGGGCGCACCACAAGCAGCACCGAATGCTGTCTCCGGTGTCGGTGCTGGGTTCCTCGGCACCGGAACCTACCACCCCTTTAAGTTCCGGTACCATTGAGCCCTCTCCCCAGCACCATATTACCTTGCTGTCCCCAGTGCCGCCTCCAAGGTCCTGAGGTGTTTCCCCCACTTCCAGCCTAGGGGAAGGGGCCTCAAGAGGGACTAAATGGCCCCATCGCCAAGCTTCGGTGCCATTGCCATTCTGGTACTGACATGAATGGTCCCTCCAAGAAACAACTGCACCCATGTCAGCACCAATCCAGTCAGCACTGGCTAGAGCTTTAAACCCGGTACCATGCTCCTACAAGGGGGACCTCTCGGTGCATTTCAACCTTCTGCACCATGTCTCTGCCCATGTGGGGATGGAGGTCCAATCCTCTGAAGGGCCCACCGACACTTTATTTGGACTGGTGTTCACATCAGCGGAACCTGTAATGGTTCCCCTCCACCCGAGTGTTTGGGACTTAGCCTCGTCTCGCTGGCAGAAACCAGGCTCTATCTTCCCGGTGTCAGATATAGCAGGCCTTAAATATCGAGTCCCGGGGTCGGAGTTCCCCTCACTTGCCCACCACCCAGTGCCATCTCCAGTGGTGGTAGAAGCAGCCTTAGGGCTGGGACAGGTTCCCCGCGACCCCCTCCCAACGTTGAGGGATGCTAGGGAGTTAGAGCTACTAGGCTGGAAGGTATATTCCTCATCCGCCTTCCATGTACGCATCACTAATAAGCAGGCCCTAGTAGGCAGATATATGTTGGATGTTTGGGAGTCAATATACAAGTTTAGACAACTACTCCCACAAGAGGCAGGGGAAGAATACGATGCCTTCCTTGAGGAGGGCAAGATAGCATCTGAGGACCTCCTTTTATCTGCATGGGATGCTGCAGACACAGCGGCCTACACTATGGCCTCGGCCATGATCTTGCAACACACGGCTTGGCTACGGGAAGCTAGAGTGCCCCAGGTCTCCCAACAGGTGGTCCTTGACCTCCCCTTCAGCAGTGACACTCTCTTCCCACCTGAGACTGATGCCATTCTGGGAACCACCCATGACCCTTGGGGAGGGGTAAAATATCTTGGGGCCTCTCCCATGTTCACCAGCCCCGTAGGGTACAACACCGAGTCTGACCCTCCCCTCCACCAGCCAATGGGGAGGAGTTAACTCCCACTCAGCTCTAAACCCAGTTTATGGACCCCTCTGTTCTGGCTCCACTTCCCCCCGACACCCTCCAATCTGGGGAGGGAGTGCTGACCTTCCAACCAGATGTAATTATTCACAACCAGCCAGGCTAGGTGTCGAAACACCTCTCCTGAGAACCTCTGCCCCGAGGGGTGCCCACTGACTCGGGACCGCCTGCCCCATGAGCTGATGAACTGCCCCTTCTCAGGCAGGGCCACAGTCTAACCCAGGCCTTTTCATATACTCTCTCTCTCTTTCTCTGCCTAAATACTTACAATAATCGGAGGAGACCCCATTCCTCCTGTGATCCAGGCCTCTCTCTGTTAGCACAGCTGGCAGAGTGAAGGACTGTAGGCTTAACCTTCCCTGACAATCCTTAGGTAGCTGGTTTGACTCCAGCTCAAAGGACTGCCACACCCCTATCTTGTTGACCCCTCAGTGGGGGAAAAGCTCCCCTTTCCCCCCTCTTCCTTGTACAGTGCCTCCCCTGGTCCCTTCAGGGTGCACAGGGTGACAATAAGGACATCACATCCTGCAAACAGCAATGAGGATAACGCCTTCCCTCAGCCTACCCCGAAGTAGGCAGGGAGTTTCCCTATAGGTGCTCTTCCCATGTCTGGGAGACTTTCACATGCTCGCCCTTGGATAAGGTTTAGCTCCTTATGTCTCTCAAACCAGACGTCCAGGAAGATCCCTCCTGCAAGAGGAATCCTCCCTTTTTTGCTCCCCTTCCCTCCTGTTCACCAGAGCGCGCTCCTCTCCCTGTCCGCAGGGTTGGGTAGAGCTCCTCACTCTCCCTTACTCACCACTCGAGCCAATTTTCCTTTAGGTCACTGAGCATGAATTAATAGGTGCTCAAACGATACCCAATCAAGTACCCAAGGTGTCCCTATTGGTATGGTTTAGTGGAGACCCTCACTCTCTCTTACCCGCTTGCTTGTGCTGTTATCCTTTAGGTCACCAAACATGATAGCTCACGCTCCAACAATCCCCAACCAGGGATCTAAACTACATTCTACCAGTTTGGTGGTGCTTCAACCCCTTCCAAGCCCATGGGGCAGGCTAACCAGGTCCTGCCCATCAAGTACAGGACACAAACGTAGGAGTTTGTTCACTGGACGCAAGCATTTGGCTAATTGCTGGTGAATCCTATTAGGGAAATACCCACATTCACTTCTATCAGCCAGTCAATAGCTTGGTGAGCACGTTTGAGAGGGGCTCCACCGATGTGGAGCCTCTACTCCGTCATTCTGCTTCCCCGTCTCAGTATGGAAGAAGGGGCTACTTAAAGTATAAGGGAAGCACTTCCCCTTGTCCTTGAATATCGCAGCTTGAACTCCGTTTCAGCACCCATGACCACCCTGCCCCTAGTGCTCTAGCGAAGGTCACCTCTGTTGACATGTGACTTAAGTCACTCAATGAGCACTAGGGCTATTCCAAATATACCTGGGTTTCACCCACTGCCAGAGCAAACCCAATACTAACCAGACCCATTTCTCCTCCCCCCCCCCCCACCCCCCTGGCTGAAGGTTGGGGAATTTCAGACCACCCGTCTTCCCCTTTATGTCCATCGCTGGGATTGGTCTCACCGATGGATCAGAAACCAATTCTACAGATGCAGTATGAGTATGGGCCCAAACATTGTTTCTCAGAGGTGTCTGTCCAAGGGTGTCCTCCCGGTAGCTCACCTACCAAGAGCAGCTGTAGAGCCACAGTTACCCCTAGTCTAGTTTTGGGTGTTCCCCTTTAGGAGTTCCATCAGGTACAACTCCCTCTTCCCCGCTATCATCTGAAGATCATCCTTACCCTTTGTAGCTACCACTTGGCATACTAAGCTCTGGTCCTAAGCGACTGCTAGGTTTCTCCACACTCGACAGAGCCTCACATCGACACCACCCTGAAATTCCGAGCAGTGACCTGAATTTTGGGGAACTAGTTGACCCCAGTAGAGACCATCCTCCTTGGTAAATATTAATGGTAATAACAACAATAGCAGAACAATAACAAGAGGACACAACAGATAGACTGAAAAGTGTCTTGAAGGGGAGGGCTGGGTCTGTCCCCACTGGGGTACATGCCCTTGCTCCGCTCCTGCTAGAGGAAATCCTTCCCTTTCTTCTCTGATAGATTCCTGAGAAACTCTTCATGGTTCCCTCTTCACAGAGAACCTCAAACCTGGTATCCATGCTCCTTGCGCTCTGTCCATCCTAAGGCCAGGACCACGATGTGGTGGTCCTTGCACACCACAAGATCACACATACTGAGGGCAAAAACAATATCATTGGCTGTGGGGACCGGTCACCCAGGGTCCTCTGGGCACATGAATCTAAGACTTGGGCTTCAAACTTATCTATGACAGCTTGTGGTCTGCATTCGCTTCAACTGTCCTGGTGGCCATTCACTAGCCATTGAATTGAAATAACAACAATAAGAATAACAATAATTATAATGACAATAATAACAACTATGGAAATAGTAATAATACCATTCCCTAGTATCAGTGCAATGTTGTGGTGTTGACAGCTCACCTCAAAAAAAAAAAAAAAAAAAAAAAAAAAAGAGAGAGTCACGGTCCCATTAGTAGGGTCATGCTGGCCTTGGATAATACTCTGCAGGCCTATATGTAGCCTCACCTATGGCTAACTCGTGTAGTGCTATAGCGTGGGCTAAGCACCTGTCTCCCTCATGCCAGTTCGAGTACACCACTTGCATCTGGTGTTCTAGGAAGTCGTCACCTATTACCTCTGGGCTTTGGTGTTTTCCCTGCTAAACTAGGAAGAGGTATTCTTTTCGAGGTCCTCCCTACCTCACTCCTTGCAATGTCACCACTGCAGTGGGACATGAAGTGTGCTGGATTCACATAGTCGCTTCTGGCCTCTGGTCTACCTGTGCTTCACTCTACTGGACTGGGAAAAGATGGGATCCCCCTTCCCTCTCCCCACTTCTTGTAGTGTCCGGTATCTACCGCTGCCAGCCTGACAGCTCCAAGGTCTCCTAATTCCTCCACAGGTATGTGCCATCATCTGCTACTGCCAGAATACCCAACTCTCTGGCCTCAGCATATTTCTACCAATACTTTCTCAGCTACTTTTATTGGCGATGCATTCCTTGGTCATACTCACAATGCATCTTGTCTCAAATCTTAGAGTATGGTGACTTCAGGCCATTCTGCCCTCACACATTAGCTAGTGCTTGAGCAAACTGGGCCTCTAATCCTCCACTGGGTTAGATCCTGCCATCCTGGGTCATTCTTGCCTGGACCATGGTCCTTAGGTCAACACTTTAGACTCTCCAAGGACCTTACTCGTTGGGCAACTACCAGTGTTGGAGAGATGCTGTGCTGAGGGCAGAAGAGCCAGCTCCACCCGCCATCCATTGGCATGGACAGCAGTCACCTATTACTGAATCTATCCAAGCAGTGCTCAAAGAACAACGGAGGGTTACATACCAGTAACTGTCCTTCTCTGAGATGGGCTGCTCGGATTCATTCACAACCCTCCCCCTATCCCCACATTCGAAGTTGGCAACTCCTAGGAACTGAGGAAGGGCTGGGTGGTGGCCACATATATAGCCACGGGGTCGTGCAGGGGGCAGTGGCCACCTGCCCTCTTCTGACAGGCTAGGACAAAAAATTCCAACCAATTGTGCGCTACAGCACGGCTACACCTATTACTGAACGAATCCGAGCAGCCCATCTCAAAGAAGGACAGTTAGTGGTAAGTAACGGTTGCTTACTTACCAGTAACTGTCCTCCTTCGAGATGGGCTGCTCACATACATTCAATTACAGGTGTCTACGTACCACAGTGCATGGTAGCTCAGAAAGTCTTTAGCATTAGCCTGGCAGGTCAGGGCACACGGCCAATGCCCCCTCCGCACCACGACTGCAGCTATATAGGTGACCGTGACCCTGACCCTCCCAGTCCCATATACCTTTGCCAACTCCATTAGCGGGGACGGTGGGAGGGGCCTGAATGTATGCGAGTAGCCCATCTCAAAGAAGGACAGTTACTGGTAAGTCACCAACCATTCTCCTTCAAGCACTGCTCACATCATTCAGTTACAGGTGACTGCTAGCCATACCCGAGGATGGGGAGGAGTTATAGTCTACGCACACTGAATACAGCTCTGCCCAAAGTGGCATTGTCTCTACCCTGTTGGGCAATGGTGTAGTGCGTTGTGAAGGTATGTATTGATGACCATGTAGCAGCCCTGCAGATCTCTTGGATCGGGACCTTGGCAAGGAAGGCCATGGAAGACGCCTGAGCTCTGGTAGAATGGGCTCTCACAGTCCCTAGGAGAGGCATGTTTGACCTTCTGTAGCAGTCTTTGATGCAGTTTACAATCCATTTGGAGATGCACTGAGAGGACACTGGGGAGCCTCTCATGCATGCGGCAACTGCCACGAACAACTGGGAGGTCTTGCAGAAAGATCATGTGCGCTCAATATAAATTGAGCGCTCTTCTCACATCCAAGGTGTGCCACCGTCTCTGGTTTTCTGTAACCTGGGGCTCAGGATAGAAAACCGGCAGGCAAATTTCTTGGTTCATGTGGAAGAGAGTGGCCACCTTGGGCAGGAAGGAAGGATGGTGATAGAGGACCACCTTATCTGGAAAGAATGTTGTATATGGGAGTTTGGAGGAAAGGGCTCACAACTCTGACACCCTTCTAGCTGAGGTGATCACTACCAGGAAAGCCATCTTCCAAGACAACACCAGCAGAGTAGCTGAATCCAATGGTTCATAGGGCAGCTCTGTCAAAGCCTGTAGCACAACGTTCAAATCCCACCTGGGGTGGGCTTATGAGGGTGGGGAAAGAGCTTTTTCACCCCTTTTAGGAACCTGTGAGATATGGGGTGTGAAAAGACTGGGGCACCATCAACTCTTTGGCAGAAGGCTGAAATTGCCACTAAGTGGACTCTTAGTGATGACAGGGATAGGCCTTTTTCTCTTAGGTCTAAAAAGTAGTCCAGAGTTGTATGGATTGATGCAGAGATAGGGTTTATGTCTTTGTCATGGCACCAAATGGAGAACCTGGTGGAGGTGGACCTGGTGGAGGTTTTTCTGCTACTAACCAGGACCTTCTTAACCCTATCCGAGCAGCACCTGTCTTGCTCACTGAGCCACAGAGCATCCAGGCCATCAAATGTAGGAGACCTGGGTTTGGGTGCCAAAGGTGTCCTGAGTCCTGTGTTAGGAGATCCACCCAATGAGGGAGGTGGAGGGGGGTCCTTATGGACATGTTCTGCAGGAGCAGGAGCCAGTGTTGTCTGGGGCAGTCCGGAGCTATCAGAATAATGTGTGCTCCATCTGCGAGGACCTTCAGTAGCACTCTGTGGATCAGGGAATTGGCAGGAAGGCATACATCAGGGCCCCCGACCAACTGAGGAGGAAAGCGTCGCTGAGAGAACCCTCCTCCCGACCCTGGAGGGAACAAAATCGAGGACAATTGCAGTTTTGTTCTGTGGCAAACAGGTCCACCTGGGGGGGTTCCCATCTGTTTATCAACAGGGAGAATACTTTGTTGTGAAGGGATCACTTGCGATTCGCTAGGGGTTTTCGCCTGAGTGAGTCCATTAAGCCCTTGTCTACCCCGGGTCGGTAGGAGGCAACTGGCGTAAAGTGGTGATCTATCGCTAATTGCCAAAGCTTGCATGCCTCCTTGTATAGGGCCAAGGAGCGAAACACCCCCCCCCCCCCGTTGCCGGTTGGTATAAAACACGGCTGTTGTATTGTCCGTGAGGACCTGGACCATTCTGTCACGGATTTTGTCAAGGAAGGTCATGCAGGCGGATCTGAGGGCCTGAAGCTCCTTCACATGTATGTGGAGGAGTTTGTCCTTGGGGCGCCAAAGACCCCGTGTGGAGAGGCCCCCGGAGCGGTGGGCTCCCCAGTCTGAGTCTGAAGCATTCGCTATCAGTGTCACTGAGGGCTTGGTGTCCCTGAATGGGATACCCCCCTCACGAAGCGGGGATCCCTCCAAATTTGGAGGGACTCTAGGGTGTGCTGGGGGACCAAGAGTACCTTGTCCAGACAGTCTCTTCATGGCCGGAACATCATGGAGAACCAGAGCTGGAAGGGTCTCATCCTCAAGCAAGCTGTCCAGATTACCTAGGTGGCAGTCGCCATGTGACCCAGAAGCTGCATGCAGTAGCGCGCTGTGGTTAGACCTGGCGCTTGCAGTTCCATAATGATGGCGCAGAAGGACTGAAATCTTGACAGGGGCAAGGACGCCGTGACTTGTTGAGCGTTTAGTCACATCCCTATGAATTCTATGAGTAGCATATTCTAGGAGTAGCACTATATGTAAAAGAACTCTGACTGCTCAGAGCTCCATTATGGAAGGGGAAGCGTGCCAATAGAAAGTCTATGGGTTATATTGAGAGGGGAAAGCAACAAGGGGGATGTTGTGGTGGGGGTCTGCTACAGACCACCAGACCAGAAGCAGGAGGTGGATGAGGTGTTCTATGGACAACTAGCGGAAGCTTCTAGATCACAGGCCCTGGTGCTGATGGGGGACTTCAATTACCCTGACATCTGCTGGGAGGCCAATACAGCAGTGCATGGGCAATCCAGGAAGTTTTTAGAGAGTGTTGGGGACAACTTTCTGGTACAAATGCTGGAGGAACCAACTAGGGGCCTTGCAGCTCTCGACCTGCTGCTCACAAACAGGGAAGAATTGATCAGGGAGGTAGAGGTAAATGGCAAACTCGGCAATAGTGACCATGACATAGTTAAGTTCAGGATGCTGATTAAAGGAAGGAAGGAAAGAAGCAAAACACAAACCCTGGACTTCAGAAAAGCAGATTTTGGCTCCCTCAGGGAACTGATGGGCAGGATCCCTTGGGAAGCTAATCTGAAGGGGAAAGGAGTCCAAGAGAGTTGGTTATATTTTAAAGAAACCCTGCTAAGGGCACAGGAAGTTGCCATTTCAATTAGGAGAAAGAACAAACATGTGAGGCAGCCAGAATGGCTTAGCAGAGAACTCTGCTCTGAGCTTAAACATAAAAAGGAAGCTTATAGGAAGTGGAAGCTTGGTCAGATGTCCAAAAAGGCATATAAAGATATTGCTAGGGACTGCAGGGATAAAATCAGAAAGGCCAAAGGACAAATGGAGTTGCGGCTAGCGAGGGATGTAAAGGATAACAAGAAGGGGTTCTACAAGTATGTTAATAACAAGAAGAGGATCAGGGATGGTGTAGGTCCCTTACTGAATGGGGCAGGTATCCTTGTGACAGAGGATGAGGGAAAAGCTGAAGTGCTCAATGCTTTTTTTGCTTCCGTTTTCACAGGCAGGGTCAGCTCCCTGCCCACTACCATGGGTATGGCAGATTGGAGAGAAGAAGAGAGGCCCTTGGTGATGGAAGGTCAGGTTAGGGACTGCTTAAAGAAGCTGGATGTGCACAAGTCCATGGGGCCGGACGAACTGCATCCAAAGGTGCTAGGGGAAGACTTCAAAGAGAAGCAGCTGAACTCGAATTAATATGCAAGCTAAATTCTGTGAAAGCAGGACTTAATCGAGACTATGGGTTCTTTTCCAATTACAGTAGGTAATTTGACTTCAGGCTTCCCATGTTTTGAACCTGAAAACTGCTCTGACTTACTGTTACTGTATGAGCTGATCCTGTGTTTTACACCCCCTTGCATTTAGTTTCATTCCTTTCTGTAAGTTCACCCATCTTCGAAGCATCTGAGGAGGTGGGATCTTCTCCCACGAAAGCTCATGCAAAAAATAAATCTGTTAGTCTTAAAGTGCCACACAACTCCTTGTTGGTTTTTTTACTGGACTAGACTAACACGGCTATCCCTTTTGAAATCGATGAGATAGCAGCACTGCTGGCCAGTATCTTTCAAAACTCATGGAGAATGGGGGAGGTGCCATAGGATTGGAAAAAAGCAAATATAGTACCTATTTTCAAGAAAGGGAAAAAAGAGGATCCGGGGAATTACAGACCTGTCAGCCTCACCTCAATCCCTGGAAAAATTATGGAGCAGGTTCTCAAAGAATCCATCCTAAAACACTTAGAGGAAAATAAAGTGATCAGGAACAGTCAGCATGGATTCACCAGGTAAATCATGCCTGACCAATCTCATTTCCTTCTATGATCAAATGACTGGTTTTCTGGATGCAGGAAGAACCGTGGAAAAAGGAACTGGGAGGGTCAGGGTCACAGTCACCTATATATCCGTGGTCGCAGCGCGGAGGGGGCGTTGGCTGTGTGCCCTGACCTGACAGGCTAATACTAAAGACTTTCTGAGCTACCGTGTGCTGCGGCACATACGCACCTGTAACTGAATGTATGTGAGCAGCACTCAAAGGAGAACCCACCGTTCTTTAGTTAGTTATTCTCTTGGCTCTTCTCGGAGCCCTCTCCAGTCTATCAGCTAGTGTTGATTAGTGACCAAAATACTGACAATGTCTATCCTTTGCAAATATAGTGAGTATATGTTTTTCCTTGAGACTTGCTTCCTGATTCCAGCTAGGTAGAGGTGATGCCAGGTCTGCCTCTCTGTTGATTATGTGGGGTTTGCTCTTCCAAGTCCCATTGCTTTGAGGTTGGAGTCTCCTGTGGCAACCTGCCATCCAGCTGACGGAAAGGTTGAGATGATTTCTCTGCCTCTGATGAAGTCTACTTCTTCCCCGCTGAATGCTAACTCATCCCTGGCCAGAGCAACTTGTAAAGATGCTTCCAAAAGGCAAATTTTCTGCCTTTAGAAAGGATCAAGCTGCTTCAAGTGACAGGACACTCACCCCATTCCTAAAAGAATTCACCCCAGTCACTGCATCAGCAAGTGACACCATACTGCAATGTTTGCACAGTCAGTTATTGGCAAATCCCTGCTAACTTTGGTTGGGCCAGGAGTTCATCCCGTGTGTTTATAAGGAACAGAGCAGAAGCTTGTCTAGCAAAATGCAACTCACTGTAAACCGTTTACTGCCTGCCTGGGTTATGCATCTTTCTTTTTAAATGGGAAAACACTGAGGTTCCCAGGTCCCCTCTCCTCACTCGTACTCTGCAAGCACAAGTTCCAGAGAGGTAGTTGTGGTAGCTTATTTCAGGAAAACAAATGAAGGAGTCCTGTGGCAGGCTACCTCACCAAGGGAAGTTAGAGATGTTCTGTGGTGCTGGCACCAAACCTGGATTTGGAATGAGTTAGGTGGAAAGGAATGGCTTCTGTGTGTAAAAAAAGAAAAACAAACATGTCCCTCTGCTTATGTAAACTGAATAGCAGAATCTTTCATGAGTGCTATCCATGTGCACCCAAAGCTAACAGCCTGAGTCTCTGGGGAGCCTGCATTATGGTCTGGATGAAGAACTGCTGGCTAGGAGCCAAAGTTGAGTAGTGCAGCTAGGATCAGACTTCCCCATGAGTTCAAAGCAGCCTGAGTCAGAGATGCTCACACAGATGGATTTATTGGGGTACAGCCCTAAACGGGGCTCCCCCTGCCTTATGGAATCAATCACATTGGAACCTGTGCTATGAGCATTCCCACAGCTCAAACTCCAGTCTGCAGCAATCATGAGGTTCCTCCTTGGATTAAAGCCCCACAAATGCTGTCTGCTGGTCCCTGGGTGGTGGCTTAAGGCGATGGGACTGCGCTGGCAAGGGAGTTTAAGTTTAAAGGAGTCATTCCCCATCCCTTCAACTTCAGCATGTTTGGGGTTGTTTGTTGCTTGCAGGCACCCATCCCACACCTGGATACTTACTAGCGTCACTATAGTACCATGAGGTCCCAAACAAGATCTGGGTCCCATGGTCCCAGGTGCAGCATGCATGCAGGATGAGGGGCAGCCCCTGCCTTGATGAACCCCCCAGGCTAAATGGAGAAAATAAACAGGGCAGGAGGAGAAATGACTGGCTTAAAGGCAGCTGGCAAGTCACTGGCAGACTAAGGAATAGAACACAAGCGTTCTGGCTTCTAGCCTAGGTCGCTGCCCACTCACCCACCCACCCTGTCTCTTTTGTGTGATGGGTATGTACTTTGCATCAACTTCAGCAAGAGTGCTCGTTTGGCATCCAGAAGCAGGACTTGCCCTTCCCAAGGGGCACTGCCCTCAGAACGCAGACCTGTGGCTCCTGCATGAGCGGCAAAGAACACCATAATTGGCACTGCCCATAGAAACTGCCAGTGCAAAGAGCAGTTTGGATCCAGAGGCCAGAAAGTGCTGGGTCTTGCTGCACTGCTGTTCTTTCCAGTGACCATCTTTGCCCAGTGAATCCCTTTAACACAGCTATAAAGCTTTCTGCTAACAAAGATTAGGTGGCCATTCACAGCATTAAGTCTCAGAACTCTGTGCCCTTAAGTAGGCACAATGCATAGCAAGATCAATGAGATTTTATCCTCAGTCCCTTAGTGTTTGATGTTTCCCTTAAAGCTCTGACTCCCAGAGTTGCATGAGTCTCAGCTTTCAGAGTATCCACGGGAAACCTTGAAACTGCAACTCGTAAAGGCTTGATCTGAGATGGCAAAAAGCTCCCAAGTCCTTGTTTTGTTTTGTAACCAGCCTTATAATTTTGGAGGTGTCTGACTCACGCTAGGCATTAGCCAGAGCTACGGCTTTCCCTCTTTTTGGAGGACTTTAATGGGTCCTGCAAATGACCCTCAAGTGGCTTGTTAATTACTGGATGGTCTCAGCATGAAATGCCATCTGAATATGTAAGCAGCACTGGGGATCAATGCCAGAAGGAGGACCTCTGCTGTGAGAACCAGACACGCTTTGTTTATCCCTAGGCTTGGATGTGGATTGGAGTTAATCAGCCCAAAGGCCAGGCTGACAGCTGGGAGAATGCAAAGCCATGCTGCTGCTGTGAGGGGTGACTAGAGAGGGCTCTGCTGCTTCTGGCCTACTATGAGCCATCCTCAGCCCCTCCTTGGAGCCATTCCAGAAGCCTTCAGGCCTGCTCTTCAAAGGCCCCTGGAAACCAGCTCAGTGGCCTGGGGGAGAGGAGTTCCCTGAGCATGCCAAGACGTAAAAGGGCAGGAACACAAGTGGGTTCTTCACCATTCCCACACAAGCAGTGTGACACAACACTTGAGAACATGCATCGCATCATGCTCTGTGATGGGATGCATAGCAAGGCCAAGGTCTGAGGGGAAAAAGGGGATTCCTCTAGACCAGTGGTTGTCAAACTTAAGGTGTAGGGACCCAGTACTGGGTCGCAGAACCTCAAGCACTGGGTTGAGGCACACCTTGCTGCGACTGCCAAAAGACTGGAGTGCATTGCTCAAAGATGTAATTGCTGGGTTGTGGGCCTAAATGATTTTTTTCAACTGGGTCCTGACAAAAAAGTTTGAGAACCACTCAGAGCCGTAACTAGGCCGGGGTGTATGGGGCAAAACCCTGGGCAGGGAATTTTAGAGGGCGGAGAGGATGGATCCGGCTTCCTGCATCAGTGGGGGATGGATCTGGATCTGTTCCCAGCTGCCACAGGGAGCCAGATCCATCCCCGAGCCCCCTAAAATTCTGGTGCTGCTGTTGGTGGTAATCTGGATCCCCCCCCTTCTGCAGCTTCCCTGCTTGACCAGAAGCAGCTGGGAACAGATCTGGATTCCCCCAGCCTGCCAGCAGTGGTGGAAAGCTTCTGCCACCTCGGGCAGGCTGTTGGGATCCGGATCCATCCCCAGCTGCTGCCAGATGAGCTGGGAAGCTTCTGCCACCACTGGCAAGCCGCGGGGGTGGGGGTGGATCTGGATTGCCACCGACGGCAGTGGTGGAATTTTAGGGGGCTCAGGGGATGGATCTGGCTCCCTGTGGCAGCTGGGAATGGATCCGGATCCATCCCCAGCTGCTGCTAGAAACTGGATCCATCTCCTCCACCCTCTAAAATCCCTCGGTAGGATTGGGCCCTGGGCTGGATCAGAGCCTGGGGGGGAGGGGTGCATCTGAGGTCCTTGCCCCAGGCACCAAAATTACTAGTTACAACTCTGCAACCACCGCTCTAGACTAGTGGCTCCCAAACTGCAGCCCAGGGACTAAAAGTGGCCCACAGGGACTTTCAAGGTGGTCCACGGCCCCCCTCCCACTGATTGCAGAAGGAAGCTGCTGCCTAAGGACCCAGGTGGAGTGTGTTTCCACAAGAATAAAAGACCAGTGCAGGCTCCTTCCTGCAGCCAAAGGGATGGGAGATCAGTGCTCTCCTTCCCTGGCTTCAGCAGAGACTAAAGCACTCTGATCTCCCATCCCCCTGGCACCAGCAGGGAGCTGCTACCTAAGAACCAGGTGGAGCACACAGGGCTGTAGGACACGTGCGTTTTCATTGCTGCAGCCAGGGAGATGGGAGTTCAGTGAGGAGGCAGCTTCCTTGCTGAATGCTTTACCTCTGGCTGCTGTGGGATGGGGAGTAGTTGTGCTAGCAGAGCCTAGTGGCCCTTCAGGATTGTCAAAATTATTATCTGTGGTCTTCAAGCCAAAAAGGTTGGGAACCCAGTGGTCTAGACCCAGTGCAGAAGGAAGCAAGAGTTCCATGTAGTTGAACAGCAAACTTCCCCAAAGTCAGGCATGCGTTTAGTAACCTGGGACACCCTGAGCAAGGAAATTCAGGGCTGGATTCCTGGTCATGAGCTGGGTCAGGCTGGTCTCCACAGAGGAGGGGGAAAGCCCTGTTGTTCAGGGTATTTTCAGCTAGATTGGACAAGGAACTAGCAAAGTTCCAAAGGGGCAGCTGTGTTAGTCTAGTTCAGCAAAACAAACAAGGAGTCCTGTGGCACTTAAAGACTAACAAATTTATTTATCATATGAGCTTTTGTGGGAGAAAATCCCACTTTGTCAGATGCTTAGAAGATGGGAGAACAGTGTGACCTGATCCTATGACTTACACTTCCCTGCATTTATTTTCCTTCCATTCTGTAAGTTCCCCCATCATCTAAGAGGGAAACTACAGAGACTTGCCCAAGGTCATGCAACATGTACACATACAATGCATGATGGCACAGCATATTTGCATGCTATATTTTACGACCCCCTGCCTTATTCAGTGTGGAGAAGGGACGAATGCATAATGAAGGAGCCTGTTGTCTGCAGTCCAGAGCTATACCGTGGATGGGAGTCTGGCTGCAGCTCCTTGGGAGTGGGGTGAGGGCCTTCTCTTGTTATACAAACAGCCCCCATTCCCCAAAAGATCCTAAATATGAGAGTGAAGGATGTGACTCAAGGCAGAATGAACGGTGTGATTTGGAGCCAGTTTAAAAAGCCAGTGAGTCCCTGGACTATGAACTTAATGTGCTCTGTCATGGTGGCCCAAAAATCTCCTTTTACTGTAACTCATTAAAAAAAACAGCTGCAAAACTTAGCCATAGTTTCCCAAATCAAGCTGATGTACAGGACACCAAAATGTCTCTCCATTCTGCACTGAATATGGCTAAAATGTGTAACTGAACAATCTCTTCCTTGGCTTTAACATTGTGCAGGGGAAAGGGGTTGGGGGCATGGAGGAGAAATTCATTGCTGTTCCTTTCCATTTCCAGGGAGGCAGATGTTTCATAAGCCTTTTCCTGAAACAAGAGGTGATCTATGTATCAGCAAATGAACGTTTTCCTAGCTCATTCCCTCATGTCCCCCTTGTGCATGTTCACATTCATGGTGCTGCTTTGTCTAGTCTTTCACAAGGCCTCTGCAACTACATCATGTCTCATGTATTGGAGGGCTGTGTTCAAGTGCACTCTTCTGCACAGTCATACGCATACAAGTCTTATTTGATCAATTGAAGGGGCCCAAATACTACTACTCCGTTTGCTGGGAGCTGAGGAGTAGGAAGGACGCCAGAGAAAGCAGGCCTCTCCCACCCAGTTCCTCAGGACTTTCAAGAAAATCAATGACACCCTCAGAGGAGCAGGGCTGTTTGGTGCTTGTTGGGAAGTTGGTATTTGCCACATGAAAAAGGTAGGATGAAAACAAAAAATTTTTTTACATTTTTTTCAAAGATTTTCTTTTTCATTGTTTGGGTGTTTCATCAAAATATAGGAAAGCATTTTCCCCCTTGATTTTTGACAATGGAAAATTTGGTTTCTTGAGGTGTTCTGTTTTGTTTTTTTCCCCCCAAGGAGAAAACTCCAAAATGGCAACCAAAATCTTTTTTTTTTCCTTGGCAAAAGCGTTGTTTTTTCCTGCCAAAAACACCCCTCACCCTAAACATGTTGATGGACAACTTTTGTCCAGCTCTATCTGCAGAGCACTGTTCCCTCTAAGCTGCGCACATGTGTGCGTGCACACAGGTTATGAAACCTGTGCACACAACAAAATAAAGTGTGCACAAAAAAATTAAATAGTGCTAATATTGGTGCTCACAAAGAAATGTTCTTGTGCACACACACAAATTGTTTGTGCACACAGTCTATGAGTAATTAGGGGGAACATTGCTGCAGAGCATGATAGGATGCTGGTAAATCTGATGATCTCAGCATAGATACAGTGACCCTACCTTCGGCTGGCTTTGCATTCCCCAAGCCATGGTTAAAGCTGTGCAGAGACTGTTCCAGTTTCCGGTGGCAGCCGGTGGCCCTAGGGAGCAGACTAGTCAGCTAGGGAGCTAGCAGTGTGGACAGAAGCCTGGCTGGGACTGTTACCAAGGGAGGCAGGATATCAGAAGAGCTGCATCTGTGTGGACAATTCTTGGCCTCCCTTGCTGCCTGGCTATGGAGTTCATTCATTTGGGTGAGTATGAGACCATGAGTGTGACAAGGTTGTTGCTGTGCAAGATTGGGCCTTGCACCACCAAGTCGAAAATTTGCCCTCATCTCTAGTGAATGCTTGGCGCTGCCACACCAGAGGCTGCGGTCCAGACCTATTTCCCAGGATCCCAGTGAGGGAGATGGGAGTGCCTTGTATTCTGCTCTGGGGACGTCAGTCCCTGCACAGTTCTGAGAGCCCCGTGCTGCTGCTGTTGCCACTTTGGTCGGAACTGCACGAGCTCAGCTGTGCTCAGTGCCTTTGCAGGAGCAAGTGTTGATCCCTTCGTCACCAGGGATGGGATCAGTGGCCTGAGCTAAACCACAGAGTTGTAAATGATTCCCTCTGTCCTGAGCTCCCCTCATCTGAAGGCACAGAGGAAATAGGTTATGTGTGTGTGAAGAGGTCCCATGGAGAATAAAGCCAAAGAAGCAACTGCAACTGTGAGAACAAAGCACAATTCTAGAATATGCCTGGTACCATTTTATTTAAATGTCATTTCACTTCATTTCATTTACAGGTCAATACTAAACCAAAAGGCCTTCTCTTTTTATTGAATTCTAGCACTGCTCTGTGTGTCTATGGGCTTTAACACAGGGAGTTGACTTTCTAGATAAAAATGTGCAGAAGAAGCTGGAAGCATGAGCTGAGCTGAGATTTTTCAGAGCAGTCTAGGAGTCAGAGACAAAACACAACAGAGCTCTACACCTCCATGATTCTATGCATGATGCTCACAAGAATTTCACTTGCCAACAACATCTCTCTTGTTGTTCCTGCTTGCTAGCAGCCCATCAGGTGTGGAGAGGAAGATTGGCCTTCTAGTTAAGTTCTTGGTTAGGACTCTGGAGGCCTAAATCATGAGACTGCTGCAGAATCCCTATATGATGTTGTACATGTCCATTAATTGCTCTGTGCCTTAGTTCCCCATCTGTACAATGGGGATAACAATTCCTTTCTGCCACCATTTGTCTGGTTTGTCCGTTTAGACTGCAAATTTTTCAGGGCAGGGACATTCTCCTATAGTGTATATGTACAGCCCCTGGTGCAATGGGGTTCCAATCTCAGTTGAGGCCTCTAGCCCCAGTGTAATACTAATTATAATATGAATGCCTTGTATTGATCTAAACAGAAAATGTCAACATTCCCTAGACTGATTTGAAAATCTCAGTCATTAGTGTGATTAGATATTAAGACAAACGTGTGCCTCTCTCCTCCAGATGTTAACAGGCAGAAATATTTATCACATGTGGAAGAAAAACATTTGCAATGTTTAACTATAGTGAACAGTAACAAAGGAGACAGAGCGAGCTGCATCCTCAAAGGCTCTGTATATCCAAAGGTCAAAGTCTGCTCTCTGCCTTATGGTGCATCCAGTAGGAGATGCAGTTCTGTAACTAAGAGCAGAATTTGGCTCCTAAAGTTTTTGCAAGCAATGCTTCAAACTGAAAATCCTGCAAACCAGAAGTTTTTCATAGTGCAGTGTCTAGAAGTACATACCCAGAAAAGAAACAGTGCTTTCACAAACCCTGACAACAAAGGCAGATCCCATAACACCTATTTATTTATTTTAAATAACAGGTAGACAAGACATAGAAAGATCACATAGAAAAAAAGTAACTTACAAACCAAAGTTCTTCTCTCTAATAATACAGAATTCCTAATGCTGAACATATTGGACTGCACCAAAAGCCACAGAAGCTGTTTGTTAGACGTTGTTGGGAGAAAGATCCTAAGGTGGGTGAAGTCCCCAATGTGCCCTGCCACTGGGATTGAAGGATCAACCCCAGGAGTGAATGGCCAAGAAGTCAGGTAATCTCCCAGGTACCTGATCCCTGAATTTTATGCAGCTTTACAGATTGGAAAAATACTTCCCATTGCAAACTCCATGTGCACAATGGTGAAAGTAGCAAATAAGAATCTCTCAGCCCATGTGCACAAAATATAAATCTATCTATGTACAGCATTCACAGGATATCTTGAAGAGCCAGTTATATGTGAGTGAGTACGTTTTGCAGGCCACTGTCAGCCTAGTTCAAACACAGTAATGGCAGTGGGTCTTGGGGAAAGGTAACTTCAGAGAAATTCCACTTGCTGAAATTGCCTGCCCAAATTCTCCCATTGGGGTGGTGTCTCATGTCCATGGGGTGTTGTATATCTCCCACAGCCTTGCATTTTTCCTCCCCATTCTTCTCTAGTGTGAGGTGTGTGGAATCCGAGGAGGACAATGCAACAGAAGCAGCTTGGTCCCCACCATGCATAGATCTATAGGTGACTGATGACCTGAGCCTTCGTCCTTCTAAGCACTGCGATTTCAGATCCTTTGGGATTGGGTCCTGGCTGCACAGGGCCTATTCCCTGCCATTCCCAGTGTAAGAAGAGCTGTGAGTCTCATAGGGGTGGACTGGTAGTGCCCATCTTTAACAGGAGCTGCAGGATCCCTGTCACCCAGGGAAGAAGAGCTTGCTTCAGTTGCAGCCACATTCCTCAATGATCATGTCTTCATGGTGGCGGAGGACGACTTCCCCTTTCTCATAGTACAGCATGGAGAGGGGACTCATCTTGACCGGAGCACAGGCTGGACAGGGAACCCGGTTGGGCTGGTACAGCTTCAGCAAACTCTGTTGGGAAAGGGAAAGCGTTAGTCACCTAGCTTGTACCAGTGCAGCCTGGCTGTTGGCTGAGGTTTGCCAACAAGTCTAGTGATTGTGGGTGTCCTGCCTGAGACCCCTTAAAGAGGCCTTATTGTCAGAAGGTGCTGACCAGCCACACTCTCAAAATATGACCTCAGTAAGTCCTCTAGTTGAGCACCCAAAATCACTAGCCGTTTTAGAAAATGGCTTAGGATTTGAGCCAGTGCGGCTGTATAGCACACAAGAGCCCCAGCCTTGAACTGGATCCTGTTGTACAAGGTGCTGTACAAAAAGAACAAAAGCTGTTCCCTGTCTCCAAATAATCTGTACTCTGTGCACAGCCCTGCTGATTTGGATGCAGCAATGCCTAGACCACAGCATTCACTCAACAACAGGATGGGCGGCAGTCTCTGGCCCTCAAAGAGCCTGAATATACCAATGGTAGCAGACTATGCTGCATGTAAGGAGCCAAGCCTTGTACAGCACCGCCCTGGCTCTGATTGACTGCAAGGCCTAAATTCTGTTTCTGCAGCATGAAAGAGCTGGTGATGCTTATCCTGTTGGTAGTGACTACTTGAGAATCTCCCCACCCACCCCAGTGGGGCTCAGGTGGCAGAAGCCCTGTGGACGGAGACATGCTGGATGCTTGGCTTAGCAGCTCACGTTAGATGTGATTTGAGCAACTGCCACTGGTTTGCTTTGTTTTACATTAATCTTCATTCACAGCAGTGCACACTTTGTGCTGAGCCAGGCTACCATTCATTCCATCACGCTGGTGAGCAGTTTGGGGAGCCTATTCAGGGAAGCCCTTCTCTAGCAGAGGAAGAGGCCTCCTCTTACCTGGATATAGGCATGGTTAGTTGGTTTGAAGGTCTCATCCACGGGTGCTGGGCACTCTCCCTCACACCTGTAGGCATTGTACTTCTTGGGATAGACAATCCAGCTTCCCCAGCCAGTCTGCTCAAAGTTCACAATCATATCCACTCTCTTGCACAGAGACTTGCCTTCATCCCCCAGGCCAGAGGTAGGGAGGTTGCTCATTTTAATTCTTTGCCTCTCCTGTCTGTTCCGGCGATGCCGGCGGCTCCCCAGCTCTTTGGAGGCACTGTCAATCATGACATGTTTGGACGTCTCCACAGTTCTGATGAGGCTGGATGCCCGGGAGGGCTCTGCTGAAGGCTTATCTTTGGAAAAGACAACCAGCAGGACCTTGTCTGTCACACCGTAGGACATGGCTGGCTCCATCTTGCTGGAGTCACTGGAATTCCACTTGCCCTTCAATGCAGTGCTGTTGCTATCCGACTGATTTCTCACCTTCTGCTCCTGTCCCTGGGAGCCCTGTGTGTCCACATGCTTCCCATTGCTGGAGGCTACTCCTTGGTGGAGCCAGGATCGGAGCAAGCTGGTGACATTAAACACTTTCCAGGAGGAGTGGCTGACAGAAGGACTGCCGGTGAAGGTACCCAGGAAAAGCCTGTCTACGCAGCTCTGATTGTCCTGATGCTTGTGCTCATGGCTGTGGTAGATATCCACCGTCACGTTGTGGGACTGGGAGAAGGACGGCAGGCGGACCCGCAGCTCGGCCAGCTTCACCTCATGGCTGCTGGAGATGGAGGTCATGTCAAAAGAGAGAGTCCAGTGATCCCCGGCCTGGAGAGAACCTGGAAGAGATGAGCACAGGGCCCGAGGTGAGGAGCCTGCCCGTTACAAAGCATTCTCCCCACATCCTGTTCTGGGATCTGTGAGGAGTCCAGGGGTGACCCATGGGGCACCAGTATTGCAGTGAAGGGTGGGGGCAGAGCTACAGTGCCCCTAGGAGAGCACTAGGCGGGGGGAGAATGCCTCCTAGTTTCCCTAGAGCTTCTGGGGGTGCAGCTGGTGTCTGCCTCCTAACATAGCCCCACCTCATGCCCACAAAGTCCAGGCCTGCTGACTGTGCTTGGGGCAGCAGAGCTGTGGGCCAGGCCAGGGGAAGCAGTCTTCTCACTGTCACAGTAGTCCCAGCCCCATTCTGGTGGAACTCCCCCAACTTGGACCCAGATTTACCCCTGACACACACATAGCTTGTTCACCGGCTTAATTTGCATGGGCTGGATTCTTCTTAGCCTCACAGGGTGGCACAGCAGAGGGGGCAAGAAGCCTTCTCCACGTCCTTTGCGTGGGTCTCCCATTGGCTAGAAAGAGCTGCCACTTTGTGCTCTGAGAGGACAGGCGCTGCTCTCTTCCGCCACCCTAGCCTCAGCTCCAGCGTTTGGTGTGGGCATCCTGGCTTGCCTGGTCTTCACACAAGAGAGCAAGCTGCTCCTTGCCTGGGTGGTGCGAGCAAGCACAAGGCATTTGCACCCCCAGAGGCTCCAGCAGATACCTGTCTCCCAGTGGTGGCCCTAGACAGCAGTTCTACACCGGCTGGGCCTCACTGTGGGCTGGTATGTATTCAGGTGTACCACTCTCTGAAGGCAGGAGTCCATCCTTCCCAGACTGCAATCCCCTGGGCAGGATGAGCTAGGCAGTGACATGGCAGCTTTCCCAGAGCCAGCACTAATGAAACCCAGACTGGACTCTTCTTTCTACCACCAATTCCAGCCCAGCAGCAGTGGAGGGTTCAATGCATCCCAGCAAACAGATACAGGCCTATGGCCTCTGTTCAAAAGGAAATTAGATTGTGACTCCTCGCCATACCCTCCCCCTGTTCTTCCCAACAGCCCATCCACCTAGCCCAGGCTGAGCTTCAGCCAGCTTGCCCTGACCCATACCCCAGTTCCCAACAATCATCCATTGACACAGTGCTGCAGTTAATGAGGGTTGGAGCTTTTCCAGTGAATCAAAATCTCAGTGAAACTCAGTGGGGCCATGGCTTCTGATTCATTTAGATGCCTTTGAAAATCCCAGCATAAGCAGTTTCATTGTGCCCTGGCATCCACCAATCACCCAAGCTAGACTTTGATACTACACTAATTTCTTTGATATTACACCCATCTCTGTGTATCATTTGATACTACACTCATTTCCAAAGTGCTGCGTAAATACCTACATCTCACCTAGTACTTTGCATCAGTTGTTCTCAAAGCCCTTTGTAAAGGGGATGGGGAAATCAAGGCACAGAAAGGCAAAGTGACTTGTCCAACTTCACCCAGCAGAGCAGTGGCAGAGCTGGGAATAGAGCTGAGTCTTTAACCAAGGGGTCTAGCTCCTACAGAACACTGCTTCCCAAAAGAATTGTTCATTCTTTTCCTACTGGGCAAAATTTGTAAGTTTTACCCAAGTGATTTAGGTTAGATGCTTTTGAAAATACTCACTGTTGTCAGTTATATACAGCATTTAATAAAATAAGGTCAGAAATCTTAGAGAGAGAGTACAAGATTTATGCTGATGGGAAGTAGCCCTGCTCTTCTTCCCCAACATTAAAATGAGGGTTGACAGGCTGTACTGTGGCTATTTCTTTCCATCTATTGATTTTTGCAGATTGGTCAGTTGTTTAAAACATTCCTTGCTTTGACCAGGCTTTGGCTTTGCCTGTTCTCATGCCATCTGTACTCAGCTGCTGAAGCCATTACTGCTGTTGGTAGACAGAGGATTGCCATGAGAGGAGGGAAGAATGCAGTGTCCACCTGTACTCTGAGACTTTGAAAACTGCTTTGTGAGTTAGACAGTCTGTGCAGGGAGGTGTTCTTGGCCATATTCTCCTTTGCACCCAATAAGCAGTTAGCTAAAAACACTGCACTGTGCTCCTAAGTCCTGCCAGTTGCACAAGCTGAGAAAGGACACTAGCCATCTCCCCCATCCCCACCCCCCCGCTGGCCAAGGAAGAGTCATAGTCCTCTGCACAAAAGTTTGTCTTCCCAAATAACCTGCCAGCCAGGAGGGCAGCACCTTAGCTTCTCAACCACTGGCAGCAGAAGCCAGGCCAAGCATCCTCCCTCTGCAGAGTTTGAGAACCAGGCGTTGGCCTGATCCCTTCAGAGCAACAGCCCCCCTTTCTCCCACTCTGCCTACTCCACACGCCAGCCATTTAAAAAACAGCAACTGCCCTTTGCCCAGGCCTGTTCCTGCCAGATGTCAAAACAGTGCAGATGTGGATTGGGTCCCATGGGGTCCTTTCTTCACAGACGGCTGGGGTCCCAATCCACAAAAGCAGTGGAAATAGAAGCGTTGGGCTAGCCAGGACCCTGCAGGGAGGCGTCTGATAAGCCGCAATCTGTCAATGAGGTACTGACAGGGCTGGGCACTCAATCCTTATCCCCGTGTGGTTGTTGCTGAGCTAGGTTTCAGGGCAAGCTAGAAATGCAGGAAAGGAAGAGGAAGAAAGAGAATAAATGCACGTCACCTACTTCGAGCCATGAGGCTTAGGACCAAGTCAGATTCTTGCAGTGCTGATGCCTCCCTGGTGGGCTGTCCCAAGTGATTCCCAATGACGAGAGATCTATACAGCTGCATCATGTACAGTGGGTACCGGAGAGCAGGGTGCGGGTGCCTGAAGCCAGGGACTCTAGACAAACTCTTCAGCCCCTGGCTAGGTACTGCTGTATGCAACTGCTGCTCATCTGTCTCCTGTGGGGGACCGGTGGGCTCTGAGGTGCCCAACTGCCTGAGGATGAGAACCCAAAAGACCAGCTCCAAACCAGATGTGTTCCTGGGTGGCATAGCTGCTGCTCCTCTCTGAATTAAGCGGCTTACAATTCCTTCTGCCTCCTTTCAATGCAAGCTGGCTGGCTGGCTGAGTGTTTCCTCTGTACTGCTGCCTATTAACACTATATACCTGAGGCTCCCTGAGCAGCCTCTCGCCTGCAAGTCTTTGATGTCAACTCTGCCTCCGTCCTGAGTCCAGAGCTGTCAAGCCTTCTACAGTCTCCACATGGTCCCTATTCTTATGCAACCCCTCCCTCTAATGAGGAAGTGATGTGAAGACACGCAGAGCAGGTGATTAATTACCTCTCAAAACTTCCCCATTATGCATTGGCCCAAACTGGAATGTGGCCAGAGTGATCACTTCCCAAGGGCCTGACAATGGTCAGATCCTGAAATTCCCCTTCAGCCAGATGGATCTGCTGGGTGGCTTCTGCTTTTACACTTTGCCCAGACTGAAGGAATCCGGCTTTGGGTGACGGTGTCCCTGGGTGTCTGCTCTGGGTGATAGACTTGTGACAAGGAGGCTGGGGAGGTGAAGGATAAATTGTTTTATCTGGGACATTTTATAGTTCTAAAGTGCAAAATAAAGTTACTGAGAGCATGGAAACAGGCTGGGTGAAAGAGTAGAAAGGAGGCTGGAAAACTTCACTCTGTGTTTGCTTGTTGGTTTAGTTTTATAAAGAACTTACCAGAAGTTATGATGCCTTTTTAGTATGAGTCCTGGAAATGAGAATTTTCTAAGTACGCCCATTCTGGGGTGCAGAGAGACAATAACTGAATTTTACTAACCAATAATGGGAAGCAAAATGCTTTTTTGAAGATACTGCAGTTTAAAGAACAGCTTAGTCTCTCTCATTCAGCTGGGCAGAGAAACTTGTGTGCTCAGTTGTGGTGCTGTGGAAGCACTGTGCTGCTAGAAATGTCCTGCCACATCTTATGTGGCCACTTTTTTTTTGTGGCATGTTTTTGTAAAAAATGTGGGGGGGTAGGTGGAGGGGTGCTGATTGAGTGCTGGCCAAATTCCACCCCTAGCACTTTTAGTCAGATAGATGTTCTTCCAAGAGCAATAGGGCTATTTATGGAATAAGATGCTACTCTGGGTGAGAAGGGTGATAACAGTCTGGCCCAAGTAGAGTAAGGACATAGCAGATGTTTGTGGAAGAGTCAGGAACTGAACAGAGATCTCCAAAACCCCAGTCTACTGTCTTACACCTGAAACTTAACGTGACTCATTAAGCTTTATATCCTGTCTGTCTATCTCTTATCTACTATGCATTTTTTACTTTTTGCACCACACCATCTGAAGTAGGTCTGTTGAGAGACAATCCCGAGTGCAAGTCAGTCCACAGCCTTGATGGAATAATAGATGTGTGGGGTCAACAGGGAACTGTCTGGCCCAGGGTTCCCAAGGTGACCTCCGGCTACAGAGATGGTTCATGGATTTGCTATTTCCTGAAGCCTTCGGGGCCCATAAGCCAGTGATTTAATGTTTGCTGCGTGGAAGCTAATAGAGGAGATTTGAGCGCAGGATTTGGTCTTGTTGTTTCTTTTCCTGTCTGTGATCGATATAAACTGGATAATAAAGGATGGAATAAAACCATTGGTTTGCTTCAACCAATTACAATGTGCTGCAAGCTGCTGCTGTTGGTGAAGAATAGTCTTTGCGTTGCAGCTCTGGCACGCAGTGTTTGAGGGGCAGTGATGGGATGTTTTGATTCCTGTTCTACTACAGTATCCCCCTGTGACATTAGGAAGACACTGAGTTTGTCTGGCCCTCACTCTTCTCCGAGTGTGGGAGGTGGGGCAATACTGTTTCATGCTTCCCCAGGGTTGTTATTAGGCTCAATGTACCGAACTGTGAGGTGTTCAGATGCCTAGGTGCTGTGGGCCATACCTACTGTGAATAGATGGAGATGAACCATCCTGATAGGAGAAGAAGCTTAGGGGTCAGGTCTTTCACCAACAAGTGAGCCCACTAAACAAATCTGTGCCCTTGGAAGCCCACTTCTCCCCACAGAAACAGACCAGTGTCCAGTCCTGCTTCTCATTTTGTAACCCTCAAGGCCACCCCAGCCAGCTACCATACAGAGAGCAGCAACTGCAAAACCAGACATCAAAGACCACCCTTTCCCTGCCAAAGGGAGGCAACAGTGACTCTGGGAAGAAGGGCAACAGCCTCCCTGGTGCCATAGAGAGCTCTCTGACCACTTTGTTTTCCCAGACAGCCTTTGGCAGCATCTGCCAATACTCCCTCCCTACTACAGGAAAGAATCCATCGTCTCAGATTTTCTGATGCTTCAGCTCTCATTTGAATGTCCAAACAACTTCAAAGCAAGCTATGTGCCCTTTTTAGTTCTTTATTGAAGGAAGGCACCAGTAGTGAGGTGCAGTCCCTTTGTATTTGCTTAGCTTTGCCTTGTTTCCTTTCCTAGAACCTCACACCTTGACAACATGGTGCCACATATCAGGAGCCAGCATCAAGTGGGAAGTGGAGCAGCCACAGTCACCACTATTAGAGACCACGATGCTCAACCCATCAGCTTGCCAGGTAAGGCAAGATGTCAGAAAGCTCACTGGATGCTAACCCAAACAGATACAGCTTGGGGCAGGTTCATCCTCCACATAGCCCTATTTACTCCCATGCAGTTACGCTAGAGGTCAGCTTGGTCTATTATGCTAAGCTCTGAAGACTGCTAAATGGAGCTGTAGTGGCCCACTGAAGACAGCAGGCTCGAAAAGCTGAGGGTCTCCTCCCTGCTAGTAGTTTTGGAGCGTTCAGCCCTGGATACAGGGACTGAGATCCTCCCAGCTGATGGTAGCTGTTGCAGTGGGATATAAAGTGAGAGGCACTTGTGGGTTAGCAGGTCCCAGGTCACTTAAGGCTCTAGAGATTGTCACCAATTGCTTGACTGCACCCACAAACGAACAGAGAGACCTACACATGAGTGCAATGGGACCTTAATAGCCTACCCTGCTTAGCTATCTGGGTCTGTCTAATTTAATCATTTCCTTTGCCTGCAGATCCTCCAAGGGAAAGGTGTCACCCTAGTTCTTTCTGTTCTCTGCTGATGGCACATAAGGGTTTTGGCTCCTGAGAGCTGTAATATTTGACACTTGGCCTTGGGTGCCAGAATGGGTGGATTTAGTGACCTGTCATACACAGACAATCTGGTTCAGTAAGGCCAACAGGGACCTAACTCTGTGGCTCAGGCAGAAGGCAGACAGCTGCATTGCATTGTCTGGGCTGGAGAGAGCAAACGTATAGCTGTCCATTGCAAGGCGAGCATCTCTTTGCTGGATACAAATGGGGAAAGGTCCTTGGGCCCACGAGCTGTGATGCATCCAACTGGAGTCCACCCCTTTGTGCCACTACCATTACTGTCCCTGCTTGCAGGTGCCCAGGTCTTTGTCAGTCACCCACTTTGGATATGACAGTCTCATTCAGCTTTGATGACAATACTCCGTTTTAGCTATCAGTGACAATGCAGCCAGGTTGTTTTCACCACCTGTCCCAAAGGCTCCATGCAACTGCACTCCGTGAATAGAGGGTGAGAGAAGACCTATCCCTTCATGAGAGAGCCATTGCCCTGCACTGCCATCTGGGGTTTCTCACTGGGGAAGATGTTGGAATCCCTTTCAGACGAGTGTCCACTCTTTGGGACAGACATGGTGTCTGCATGCAGGAATGCATGTTTGGGGCAGGCCACAGGACTAGTGATAATTAAACTGACTAGAATGGGGTGGAAGTAAATCTAAATGCAAAATGAAGTCAGTTGGTTTTTTCAAAATGTATCTTAGATGTTGTAGAGGAGAATTAGTAAAGGGGAAGCTGTTATCTTGCTGAATAAACTAGAAAAGCTCTGCTCTTAGAAATCAGAGAGTGCCTGGAAAGCAAGTTTGGTTGCTTACATTTTGGTTTGCTTTTAGTTTATTTTGTGCAGTGCACAGCTGTTGAACCAAATGTGAGATTAACCGGGCATAATGGTTGAGAGAAATGACAGAACTTGTCTAACACAAATCAGTAGCACTGTCTCTTGAGACAGAATTGTTGTTTTGAAAATATATCCCTCTTGTTTATCCCTGAGTGCACATATACCCAAAAATTCAGTCTTGACATAAGCAGGTGCAACTTGGCTTCTAGCAGAGTCATAATGCTCTGTTTCAGCACCTGGGGTGCGTTCCAACTGGAACACACCCCTTGCAATTAGCGGTGGTTGGGGCCAGTGCCACAAACACTCCTCTTAATAGAGCAGCCCTATTGAACCGCTCCAGTGTGCCCCGAGCAAAGCCCCATTTGCCCTGCTGTAGTTACGGCTCTGGCTCCTAGTTCCAAAGGGGTAGCCATGTTAATCTAGTTCAGCAAAACAAACAAGGAGTCCTGTAGTCCTTGACAGTAAATTCCCCATCTTCAAAGCATCCAAAGAAGTGGGATTTTCTCCCACAAAAGCTCATGTGATGAATAAATTTGTTAGTCTTTAAAAGGCCCACAGGACTCCTTATTTGTTTTTCTTCTAGAGAATCTTCGAAAATAACAGCCTCAAATATAGTCAGGTGTGAACATTTTCTAAAGTGATGTGGGTGAGCACTTCTTCCTCATGGCAATCAATAGGAATTAGGAGCTTAGATATCTTTGTAACTCAGGACTTTAGGCACTGACTTTAAAGCCAGTGAGGGTTAGGCTCTTAAGCCACTCTGTGTGCTTTGGAAAAAGTTGTCTTGAGTCTAAAATTACAAAGATAAGGTGTTTCTAGTTCCACTGGCATTAGGGAACCATAGAAATATTGTCTGCGTAAGTATGTTTTTTAAGTTTGGATGTTTTATGGACATACTGTTTGCATGTTTCCCTGGACTGAAGCAGAGTTGTTGTTATTCATGGATTCATTTTGTCTAATGAAAATGCAGGGGTCTTATCTGTGTGGTAACATATTGTATTATGCTCCATTTTAGCATTTGATCTTTCTCCTTCCAGGGAAGTCTCTGTGAGCCGGCCTCTGACATGGGCTCCTACTGCCACCCAGTGGCCAGAAAAGTATATCCTCTCTCCCTACACAACGTCTTCCCAGAGAGATTCAAAGGGGGGTGCCCTGCTAGTTTAGTTCAGGGGTCAGCAACCCAAAAAATAAGAAGAGTCATTTTAAAAATTCCTTTGTTTTGAAAGCCACAATGGGTGTAACCTCCTGGTAGAGGGTGGAGGGAGCTGGGCCAGGGCACCTCCCTCAGGGTGCCCTGGCCGGGGGAAGCCCAGAACAAGGAGTAGACCCCCTGAAGGGTCCCGCAGTGGTGGGGAAAGCCTGACATGGGCCACCAGCAGGGCTCCTCAGTGTTGGGAAGTGGGCAGAGCCAGGAGGGGACAGCCCATAGGGTCTCCTAGTGGTGGGAGGGGAGCCTAGAACCAGGACCCCAAAGCCGCAAGGAGATAGCCAAAGAGCTGCATGCACCTCCAAAGCCACAGGTTGCAAAATCCTGGTTTAGTTTAGCAAAACAAACAAGGAGTACTGTGGCACTTTTAAAGACTAACAAATCTATTTGTTGTTATACAAATAAATTATACAAATTTGTTAGCCTTTAAAAGTGCCAAAGAACTTCTTGGTTTTTTCCCCGAGAGAGGTCTCTCTCATCTAGTTTCCATTTCTCCTTTTCATGAAGTTAACATGCAAGATTCCAGCTTTCCCCACTGCTGTTATTTTTTCCCCAGCATGTGTAGGAGAAAGTAAAAGGTTAAAATAAGAAAGACAAGTAGAAGTGTCTAGGTGCTGGCCCAAGGTCTAACAAAGTAATCCAAAATAGTGGGTCTGAATGGAATGTACAGTGGGCCTGAACAGAAAGTACCAACAAGAGACGTGTTGCAAAAGTCCAACCTCACTAAAATTGGCAAGAAACAAGCTGAAATTGCAATAATCAGTACAAAAAATGAGGATGTACTTGGAGGAAGGTGGTGTTGGGTTGGTCTAATGCCAAAGGAATAAGGGGGTATGTTTTGAATAGTTTGGCCTGTGCAAAGATAAGGTTTCAGTCAAACCATGACACCTTGATGGATGAAGATGCCCAGGGATGCATGGACCTATCAAATTGATGGGTGGCATCAAAAAAGGGGTGTGTGGCTCAATCACTGTAAATGAAGATAAGGATATAACAGTAGGAGCCCTGGAGCTCAGACTTCGTGCAGCAGAAGGGTGTGACGGCAAGTCCTGCCGTCAGTTGAGCAGTTCTGTTGCATTGAGAGCAGCAATGCTGCCAACAAATCTGATGATATGGATTGTTTGCCATAGTGCTATGTTTCAGTAAAGCCTAGCCTGGCACCTTCGTTTCTACAAGGATCCATTGTCGTGTTGATTTCCTTGATCATGAGTGTTGCCTCAGTTTACCTCTTGCACACAGGGTACCCCTAGGCTGCAAATCACTGAGCTATGTTCTCACTAGAGATTTGAGCCAACAGTAACCCAAAGTGTTAACCAAAGGAGCACCTCAGTTTAGGATCACCAGGCTAACTCAGTTACTGCTTAAGGTCCAAGCCAGGCTCTAGATCACTGGGCTAACAGAGTTCCCACTTGGAAATCTGAGCCAGGGGAAATCTTGAATGAACATGCCTTCAGAAATTCACGCATGCATTCACACATGCAGCCAAACTGATATCAGCACCAGACATAGAACAACACTGATAAGAACACTGATGAAGATACATCTTGTCTGATGTGCCTGACCACACTCTGCCCAGTGTACCACACTGGTGACCCCAACCTCTGATCTGGTGAGTAAATGAGCTGTCCTCTGTGGGAATCACAATCTAACATGACAAAAAAACTGGAGTTAGGAAACCCCCCTCCACCCCTTGAGATACCTGTAGATACCTGTAGAATTTGATGAATTATGGACTCACTGGGTACCAAGTAAAGGTGGTCCATATGAGTTTAAAAAAGATAGTGGGGACACTTGGACAGGTATCTGTAAAGCCATGGCAGAAACTGTTGCCCTGAAAGATAACAGGAGTAAAAAATGTAGAATCCTCCAACTTATGGCCATGGCAGTTAGATAGTTAAAGCACCATGCTCTTAAAGTGTCCGAAGATATTACAAAAGCGATGAATGAATTGGAGGAGGCATGTCAAACAGCCAAACGCTGGAAAAACCAGGCTTTGCTGGCAGGGCAGAAAGCGGTTCAAACATATGGGATTCTCAAGCAGTTAAAGCAGGAAGATAGAGCTCTAAAGACAGCCATCAAAAAACTTACAAAAAAGAGAAGTGCCACCTCCAGTAATTGATTGGCTGGACAACAGCTAAATGCAGGTACTTTCATAGCATCTGGTACGTGCAGACAGACATTATCTGGGATGAAATGGAGCTATATTTTCCCATCTGGTGAAACACTAGCAATAGTCTCACCGCAGTTACTCCCATACACCAAGATGAACCAGGTAACTATGGCTCAGTTAGGAAATTATGAGAAGTTATTCTTTATTCAGTCAATAAAGAATTCAAAGGGTGGTTGCATAATTAATGTTAGTCAACACAGTTGTATGGACAAAGTTTTATCAGCTAAACTCTACCATTTTTTAATGAATATATGAGTTTAATTGATAAAGGCCATTGTGTTGATATAAAAAACTTTTATAAACCACTTGATTTAGACCTCTGCAGCATTTTCACTATATAAAATCAGTGTAGCTCATATTACATACATTAAAATCCAGCTAAATGATTGATCTTATAAGGCAATTGTAAATGGGGCATCATCACCCGAAGGAGGTGTTTCTGGTGCAGTACCGCGGAGAGCTGTTCTTGGCCCAGTGCTATTCAATATCTCTATCAGTGATCTGGAAGAAAATATACACTCAATCATTGTTAGTAAAGTTTTCAGATGACACAAAAGTTGGCAGAGTGGCAACTAATGATGTGGATAGGTCAGTTATACAGACTGACATATTTTTTTGGTAAACTGTGTTTGCTTGACTTTAAATATGGCCAAATGCAAAGTCATGTATCAAGGAACAAAAACTGTAGGTCTCAATTAGGATGTGAGGGGGAGTAGTTCCATTAGGATGTGCAAAGGGAATATCAAACAGGATTAGGGAAAGGATATTAGTTTTGCATAAAGCAATGCCAAGACTGTTACTGGTATGCTTAAAAGTCTTTAAGTCAAGACTAGATGTCTTTCTAAAAAATACGCCGTAGTTCCACCACAGGTTAAAGGCTTGGTACAGGAATCACTGTCTAAAATTCTATGGCCTTTGTTATGCAGGTGTAAGATGTGCTCATCTATGAATAAGGTCCATAGTACTCAATTCAGAGGTGTTGTAAGTTGAACATGAATCGGCTGGTGTGAATATGCATTTAACATGAGAGTAAATGGGTGTAATTTACAAAGGGGGCAAAAGGGCAGGGAAATGCAACAAATAGCATAGAGATCTGTAAGATAAAGCAAAGCTGGGCAGGAGCATCTTAACACCCCCCCCTTTAGTCTTGGCAGCAGGAGTTTGTTATAAATAAGTTATTTCAAACAGATGTTTCATTTTAAAATGCAACTATGCCTAATTCCTGACAAGTGATTTTTATTGGTGTCTGATCCAGCACTGATTGACATGGCTTTGGGCAGAGATGGAAGCATAGCAGAATACGAAACACACATACTTTCCCTCCCCACACAGCTCTGCAGACGCTTACAATGTCCAAGATCTAACTCTGGATCAAAGAGTCCAGTGATCATCCCACAGACATGTAGGGAAGTCAAATGAACACTTTTGTTTCTTCCTTCTGAAGTGTTCAAAATATCAGCAGCCCTTAAAAGCCTTTAAAGTCAAGAGAACTTTGGCGTCAAACAGACTGACCTTGAAAGTCAGATTTTGCTCTGAGGAAAACAGACTCATTAAACTCAGCTGGAGTAAAATTCAACACTCCAGTGCAGGAGATGTACCTTGATTCCCAGCACATGCACAGCACTCAGTAGGAGAGGGGATCATGGGACTGGTCCTTTCAATCTGGCATCTTGTCTCCAGATGCCTCAAAGGAAGGTGCAAGAAACACTGGTTTCAACAATTACAGATAACCCGCCCAGATAGAAAGCTTCTTGTGTGAGCAGAGATGGGTCTGTGTGAGAAGAATTTTGCATACTCCTGTAGAGCTCAAGCTAGTAAAGGCCTTGAAGTACAGTGGGGTTGAATCTCTCCAAGTCTGAAATGCGCAGTTTCAACTTCCCAGCCTCTTATGGTATAGACTGGGTTCCCTGTGGGTGGGCAGGGTTTCCACTTGAAAGCTCTGTGCATGGCCAGCTGTGATTTATACAGAGAAGGCAGCTCTGATGGTTGTCTACTCCACATCTTGGAGCGAGCCTCCCAGCCTGCTCCACAGACTTGTGGTAGCAGGGATCCCTAGCATGCTAAAAGTGGCTGTAGGAGTGTTGCGTTGCTCAGCCCTGAGCTGGGGCTTTCAAGTGCCCCCTCCCCAAGTTTGAGGATCTCAGCTCCAACTTGAGCCATGATATCTATACAGCATGCTAGAGCAAGCTCTGCTAGCACCTGTGTGTGGACCCAGAGCGGAAAGCTTCTCCCTAGCCACAATGTTGACATACCCTGTGTAAAACAGTTGGACCAGCCATGTACAACCCTCAGTGTGATGGTGCAGGAGATGAATGGGAAGGTGCAAGGGGGCTGAGAGACCACCGGGAAGCTAGACATGGCCCCAAGGAAGGAAGGGCTGGAGGGGGAGGGAGTTGGGCATGGGATATTGAAGTATGTCATTAGCAATAAATTAAGGTAGAGGCTTTCAGCACCTTCAGACTGGACAGCAGCAGCTCCTCAGGATGAGCACTACATCACAGGAAGGCAGCTACAGGCACTTGTTACAGCCCTTTTTCATTTCCTGCCATCAAGGTGGTCATTTGTTCTGCCCTGTTATTGATTACTATTATGTATTTAGGTTGCAGTGGCTTCCAGAAGTTATGACCTTCTAGGCCTTCAGCTTAATCCAGGCCATAGTATTTCACCCAGGAATTCCTACTGAGTCCAGCATTTTGTGGTGGAACTAGTGAACACTTTTGGAGAGATATTCACCCTTCCTTTTGGGGGGGGGGGAGATTTGACTTAAATAGACTGCAGAGGGGAGATTCCACTAGCATCCCAGCAGGGACTGCTCTTCTCAACTCTGCTATCATCACTGAAGTACACAGCTATTACTGAATGATAAACACAGTTAGAGAAGGACAAGATTTGCAATAATAGGTGCCCAAAGAAAAACTCCTGAGTCCATATCTAGGCACTCAGACAAATATTGTGATTTTCCAGTTCAACTCCCACTACTTTAGTTTCATACCTAAGTGTCAGTTAAGGAGTCAAATAATACTTTTTTAAAAATCCTTCCCTAAATTTTGGTTAAGATCCCTCTAGATGATCCATTCCCCCCCCCCCTTTAATTAATGGGCATATTTGTCTCAATCTTTACATACAGATTGTATCTTTTCTATTTGTCAGTTACAGTGTACATGTATGGTGATATTCTTACATTATCGTAGCTACCAGAGTTTACATACCTAGGTGATGAGCATTAAATTGAGAGAGAATGAAACCAAGCAAAAATTATGGAAGAGCTGGTCTGAAAGTATTATGGGGTGCTGACTTGGCACTTGCAGCGTACAAGCTTATTTGTACTGGTTTTTTGTCTATCTGAGCTACAATACACTGTATATGGGAGGGAGCAGATGGGTCCTAGTACCATGGAGACCTTAACTTCTATGGGAAATAGGACATCTCTCATTGTTTTGTATTACAGTAGCACTGTGAGGCTCCCATCATGATCAGAGGTATAGTTGTACTCTGGCAGATTGAAACATAAAAGGAATACTGTAGCTGACAACCTGAAGAGGGATGACTTGGCCCAGACAAGGCTGACAGAATCAGGAATGCAAGGTTGCTTAGATAATTAGCAAAGCATGACATTTGGAGGTTTCATAGTTTGATTAAATAAGACAAATTATGAAGGGACCATGGTGATAAGTGCAGTATGAGAACTGAATAGAACAGAATATTGATAAATTACTAATTGGTCACAGGCCTAGCCAGAATTCCTAAGCAGTATAACTGGGCATCACTATAGAGATGCATTGTTAGATGTTACTGGAAGTAGGACAGGATCTGTGCATAATGAGGTGGGGAGAGCATATGTTGAACTCTTGCCCATTTGGTACAAATGTGGATGTGCAACTAATGGCATGGCTGATGATGTTACTTCTTCCCTTGATGTTTTAAAACCTGGAACAATCACCTAGAACTTCAAAGGGCCTCACTGAATGGATGGAAACTTCTCCTTTGATGTCTCAAGTTCAGTCAACCACAGAGTTCCTTCCTTGCCTTTGGAAAATGTTGCAAAATTTTTAGAAAAGATTCATATTCCTTTTGGAGAGGCTGTGAAGGCTGCTGATCTGGACACAGGGCAGGAACCAGCAGAGTCGTCTTGGACCTGTCAGTGAATTACTGTCTGACCCTGGACAGGTCATTTGTGCAACAAGCTGCTCCCCAGATCTTGCCCAGTGTGCCACTGTGACTCACCCCCAATTCCCACTGCTGAACCTTAGTTCGCCCTGCTTTGCCAAGTGACCACTTACTCCTGAGTCAGTCCACTCCAGCCTCTTGCGTGCAATCAGTCCCAAGCAGTGGGCGTAGGCCCCCTAGCTACTCAAGGGACAGTCCCCAAGCATTCACCTCGGCTCCAGATACCACCATGGGAGCCACTGTCTATAGAGATTGGGACCCACTCCCAATCACCATCCATTCATGTCCATCCATTTAACAAAGAAATGGATTGTTCCCAGCATTCTTCATTCACACCCTCTAAAGACCACACAGTTTTAGATAAAACAAGTACTAGGTTACTGATCAGATTACAATTCTAAGTGAGAATATGGCCAATCATGGCAGAATCACAATATAAATGAGTCAGGAGAGACCACAAGGAAATAAAGGGCAAAACACGTATGCTGTCCTAATATGTCTACCTAACCTGACCTCACAGTCTAAGTCTATGCTCAAGATGTTTGACTGCCAGATGTTTGTACAGCCAGTCTCTGCCTGAGACCAGACAGGGCCCAGATCTTGCTTGAAGATGTTTCAAGATGTAGATTCCCAGGCAAAAAGCCCAAATCCTTCCAAGTGTCTCTCTTTGTTTTCACTCTCCTTCATCCCTCCCCTTCTGGGCAGAGGTGATCTCTTTGTCAGGTCTGAGCTACCTTGTTGCCTTCTCCAGGTCCTTGCTTGCTTGCTTGCTTGCTGCTGGGAGAGAGCTCTGTCCGCCTCCCACCCCTGTGAGCCAAGGAAAACATGTTTCACCTTTGTGCACGTGCAAGAGGCTGCAAGAAACATATCACTGTAACCATGTAGAATAGGTTATGAGCTTCCATAAACAAACCTTGCATGTCATGACTGGCATAAAAACATACAGTCACAGTGTATAAGTGACCAGAAAAATCATGTAGATCATAACCCAGGATGCACAAATGTGCACACCATGACAACTTTGTCCTTCTGTGCCTCAGTTTCTCCCTCTGCAAGATAGGGATAGTATTTCACAGGGATGCTATGATGGGCAAGGCCCTCATCTCCCTCAAGTCAATGAGAGTTTTGCCATTGACTTCAGTGAGAGCCCCAGTGTTTGTGGGCTGATGTAACATTCGTCTTTAAAGCACTGCACTTACTTTAGAGGTAGTAATAACACTGCAAAGGTCTGACTTGTGCATCTGTGAACCACTTCCTGCTACTCGATTGAAGTAAATACTACTTCTATCAAAGGAGCTCCCATCAGCCTCAAATCAAGAATCAAAGCCCCATTGTGATGGGTGTGAACGGACAGACAGACATGTCTTTTCTTTGGAGTTTATAAGCTCTAGTTTAAGATGAAATTGGGGTCACCACAAAAAAGTCTAATCAAATGAGTCTGATATTTCACTTGCTGCACTTCTGATACTGGGATGGAAATATCACTAGAAATAAGGCAACTTCAAGATAAATCTGACCATTATCTTTTATAAGTTTCACACGAGTGAAAATAAAACATTCAGATGTAAAAATATGAACTTGCATTTAAACTATTTTAGCAGACTTTGGCTTACTTTAAACTCTACCAGCTATACTTGTTCTTGATGATTTCAGCATGGAGGGATAGTTTTTCTTCTTATGGAAAGTATAATCATTTAAAAGTATTTGTTTGGATTTATAAAAATATACACAGAGGCTATGTGTACATTGCCAAAGATACTGTGAAACAGTTATTTTGAAATAACTATTTCAAATTTATTTCAAAATAATTATTTTGAAATAGCATTATTGCAAATTTATTTTTTCAAAATAGTCTAGTGAAGACTCTCTATTTTGAAATAAGGGAGGAATTATTATTTTGAAATGCAGAGTCTTCATGAGACTCTCTATTTTGAAACTGGAAGGCAGGGAAAAGTATAGGGCCATTATTTAAAAAAAAAAGACAATTCCGTGGCTTGGGATGGCTTTTTTCGAAATAACTATTTTGAAAGAATTGCTCTTTCAAAATAAAAGCAAGTTTAGTTATTTCAAAATAGCACTTCATTTTTTTCAAAACAATGAAGCACTTATTTCGAAATACCAAAATGCCTGCATGGGCAGGTAAAAAGTTTTTCAGAAATAAGCCTCCATATTTTGAAAAAAAACTTTTCTGTGTAGACATACACAGAAGCTTTGAAAACCCTGACTAATTAAACTTACAATAACTATAACTATCTATCAGCATTAAAAACCAATGTACAAATTCAATGAATATGTCACTGAAGATCTATTCGTTTAAATGTCATTTTCCTAGGGGGTTGACTAATTTTAGCATAACTTTAGAATACTGTTTCTTTTGATTTGTCTAGAAGCATCATGCCTGAACTAATGATTATTCAAATAAAGAGAGTTTTTTAAAGGGTTATATCTCCATTCTTTCTGAGAAGGAAATCACTGACCAGGTAATCTAAGTACATAATCTTTAAGACTTGTTTAAAGAAATCGAAACTAGAGTCTTGCTAGCGGAGTCTTTACCGTAGCCTCTGTGAAAATGTTTCAGCACAGGCAATCTTTAGTTCTCTGGTGCTGTTGTACATATGCCAGAGTCAAAAAAAAAAAAAAAAGGCAAGTTCACAAAAGCTGTGTTCGTTATCTCTAGCAAAGCCTTATTACAGTACTTGTGTTACAAGAAATATCCTTTCCCTTTTGAGAGAGAAAACTCTCTGGGATTCACTGTTTGTTGTGAGCTTCTCTCTCTTTCTCTTTCTCTCTCTTTATTTTTTTATTTTTTTTGGCCCTATCTAGAGGAGCCTAAAAATGATTAAACCAGGGGTCTTAGACATCCGGCCCATGACTGCACTTGGTGGGACCACACACTCTCATTAACAGGGTAAGTGAGTGTGTGGTCTCAGATACCTAGTGCTCCACAATGCCATGAGACTGTCAGGTCTCACAACATCATGGAGTCCTGGGTACGCGAGACTGTGCTTTGCGAGACCACACTCTCTCCCAGAGAAATAGAAAGGTATTGCAGAGTGCAGTTTCACCCCCACAGCACTCCGCAATGTAGCAAGAGTGCCATAGTATTTCCACTTATGGTACGTATGGCCCACTTGAAGTACATTTAAGTCAAATCTGGCCTGCCATAGCAAATGAGTTTGACACCTCTGGATTAAACTGTCAAATCCAATGTACATTGTTTTGCCTATTTTCTCTTGTGGGTAGAATATCTGTTAGGAGGATGTTTACACATTTACTTTAAACAGCTTACGATACACTTGACTTTTTTGAGTATTGATCTTTAAAAGAAACAGTAATGGTTCAGAGTGAGAACAATGAAGTTAATAAAGAATACTTAGCACATTTGTAAAGACTTGTTTAAGTGAAGAATTAAAGTACTGCAGTGCGAGTCATAAATACTCATGCCCTTAAAAGACATACTGGGTAGTCTTCTGAAAAAGTAGCCAGTTAACTGAAGTATTAGTTTCTGTTAAGTGTTGAATGAAAACTGTATGAAATTAACCACTTTTTCCGCTAGTTTTGTACAGCTAGATAAACATTGCTTCCTCATATTTGCTGTTTTTATGTAAATATTCTTAGCTGCCGTGAAGTCAATGATTAGGGTTTCTACTGTGAAATTGTTCTTAAAATGGAACAAGTGTGTATGATTAACACATACTCAAAACCATACTATAGTCTAATAATGCTTTTCAATGGCTGTTTTCTTCTTTTGTTAATTTACCTGGCTAGATTAGCTCAGTAGTCTCATGAGGTCTTGTTTGGCCTTTACCTTCATCTAAGTTATAGTTCTGGCAGCATTTGCTCCTTGTAAACTGATTGTGCCCATATAAAGTCTCCTTCTAAAGGACTGACAACCATGAGTGCAGGGTTTGATATGGAATTAGTTTTCTGCCAGGACTTTTTTTTAATATCTCTGGGCTGAAATCAGACATACAGGAGCATTAGTACTGGCTTGGTGCAGTCGTTCTTGACAAAGCTGTGTAGTACTCTGTTGTATGGTAGAGCTCTGGAATGCAAAAATGTATTTTTTTTTTTTAAAGCGCATTGGAAAAGATTTCAGGTGGCAGATGTTTATAGCCTACATGAGAAACATGTCAAGTTTTAAAAATATTTATTATTTTAGACTTTAAAGCATCTTCAGCCCTCACGGTTCAGTTTGTAGGAAATTAACCGTGTTAGATAGTAGTGTGTAGGATTCTTCCATGTTTGCTTTTTCACAAAGATCTCAAGAAAATTAAGGAAAAACCTTGTAGAGCCCCTTGGAAAAGTCAGTATTTCAGTAACTGTTTTCATACCTTTTTCCTCAACTGAAACTTCCTTGAGGGCTTGTTTCCTCAGCTGAAATGTCTTTGATCATTGGGCTGTTGGCTACTCAATTTATTTTAAATTTTAAATTTTGTTGAAGAGGATATAATAAAACTTCAAATGAAAATAGTGGATTTTCTTCTAAAACTTCCACTTAGTTACAGTATGCAACATACTGTCTTTTGGCACTAACAGCTGACATGCATATTGTTTACTAATTAAGTGTGTTAGGAAGGTGCCTATAGTTGTTTCAAAACATTGCAAAGATTGAGTTGCTGACAGTAATAGCTATTACTTGCACAACAACTTTTCTTGGAAATGACGGCTGTACTTAATAGCTGCTTTCCTTGAATATCTACAGCTTTGATCTTTGACCTTCTTGCATGAAAACATTCAAATAAGGTCATTTTATTAAAAGGGCTGTGCAAAATTTACAGGATAAGCTCACTGATGTACATTTTGAACCAGCAAATATATAAAATAAACACTTTTTAATCACAAAAATGACCAATGGCTTTTTACATTTAAATACAAATCACATTAATTCTCTTTTGTCTAAGACTTGATGAGTGGAATTTGTTCAGCTGGTATCCTTTAATACTCCAAAGAGAATGGTCAGCACTTCAATATAGATTTCATTTTTAGAAATTCTGTAGCTTAGTTGTTTGTCAGTGTAGGCTAACACTTGAAAGACAATTGCTTTAATAAAAAAGTCAAATTCAAGTTTTCTCACCTCTTTGTCTAGAATGCATGTCTTCAAAAAAGGCTTTTTATACATCTCTCAAAGTGGAAACCCATTTTAGGGTCAGCTGCCAGAACTTATTCTGAAACAGAGACCTAGACCCATTATTTCTATTCTGCTCACCTGCAAAGTGTGGCAGTGCAAAACCACTCCATCAGGGGCTCATTCAACTGCTCATCCACCAATGTGATTTATGCCATCATATGCCAGCAATACCTCTCTGCCTTACATATTGGCCATACTGGATTGTCTCTGTGGAAAAGAACAAATAGACACAAATCAGACATCAAGAAAGGTAACAGTCAAAAACCAGTAGGGGAACACTTCAACCTCTCTGCATATTTTCTGTGGAAGACATGACAATTACCGTGCTTCACCTGAAACACTTTAAAACAGTGGTTGTCCAACTTAGGGTCGGAACCCAGTAATGGGTCACAGAACCTCAGGCACTGAGTCATGGCACCACCTGCTGCCATCACCAAAAGACTGGAATGCATTGCTCAGAAATGTAATTGTTGGGTCCAGGGCATAATGGCTTTTTTTTTCCCAACTGGGTCCCAAGAAAAAAAGTTTGAAAACAACTGCTTGAAAACAAGACTCAGACATGAAACGGCAGTTTAGAATTCATTTGCAAATTTGACACAATTACATTACATCCGAATAGAGATTTGGGTTGATTCACCCATTATCAGGGGTGATTCTCTCCATCCCTTTTAACATTCCCACCTTCTTATCTGTTGTTCCACATTGTTTGAATCAAAACAACTGGTTGGTTTGCTGAAAAAGACCAAACTGACCTTGTGATTTATGTTTCTCTGTATTTATTCACTTGACATGCTACAGCTTCTATTTCATGCACCTGACAAAGTGGCTATACGCCCATGAAAGCTCATGCAATAAATGTGTTAGTCTTTAAAAGTGCCACAGGACTCCTTGTTTGTTTGACTGAACTAGGCTAATATGAACTTTGTATTTTTGCAGTGAAACATAGGGTATGGCCACACACACTTCTTATTTCGAAACAACAGGGGTTGTTTCGAAATAAGAAGTGCCATGGCCACACAACGCACGGCCATTTCGAAACAAGCAAACAGCTTGTTTTGAAATGGCTGTGGTTCTTCCAAAATAACTTAAACCTCATTTGCTTTCGAAACAGCCCTGTTCAGAAATGTTGTTTCAGAACAAAGTGTTCCGAAACAACATGTCACCTTCTTCCCAGGGTGCTAAGGGCGCGGGGCTGCGCCGCACGCCGCCGGTGCCTGCAGTCCCACGCAGCCCTGCGCCTCACCTGGCCAGTGCCTGCAGGGGCTGCAGGCACCCGCCAGGAGAGGGGCAGCAGGGTGCCTCACCCCGGGGGCTTTAAAGCCCCCACTGCCCCCAAACCTGGGGGCGCGGCCCCAGTGTGCAGCTGGAGACCGCTGCTGCCGGGGCCGGAGTGAGTGCCGGCCCGGAATCCCCGGCGCCGACGGTCGTGACAGGGATTCCGGAGGCGTGTCCGGGGGATGCCCTGGCCACGCCTCCCGCAGGAGCGTTGGTGCCGGGGATTCCAGGGGCATGTCCGGGGGATGCCTCGGCCACGCCTCCCGCAGGAGCGTCGGCGCCGGGGATTCCAGGCCGGTGCTCACTCCAGCCCCGGCAGCAGTGGTCTCCAGCCGCGCGCCAGGGCCGCACCCCCAGGTTTGGGGGCAGCGGGGGCTTTAAAGGCCCTGGGGTGAGGTGCCCCGCCGCCCCTCTCCTGGCGGGTGCCTGCAGCCCCTGCAGGCGCCGGCGGTGTAAAGCGCCCAGCTGCGCTTTACCCCGCCGGTGCCTGCAATCCCCTCCCCAGGTGGAATAGCATGTCCACACTGTGGAAATGCTATTTCGCTGCCTTATTTTGAGGACAAAGTTTTTTGTCCTCGAAATAAGGTGTTTCGAAATAATATGTTATTTTGAAACAGCTTGTTTCGAAACGTCTTGTTTCGAAACAAGCATACCCTGTGTGAACATAGCCATAGTGTATGCCAGTGGTTCCCAACCCGGGGGGTCCACAGCGCTGCTCCTCCCTAGGGCCAGAACCCAGTTGTGGCCCTGACACTCCCGCCAGGGCTGGATCCAAGTGGGGGTGGAGGCCACAGAGGGTGGGACACTGCTCCCGCTTGCCTGCTGCTGAAGCCGGCAGCAGTGCAGCTTCCCTCCCCTGCAGGGGCTGCCTGCCCCCACTTCCCACTGGCAGGGCAATGGGGCTGCAGGCAGCTCCTGGGCAGGCACAGTGAGCCACTGCCGTGTGCGGCAGCCGCCGCAGCCCCATTCTCCTGCCAGGAGTGGAGGCTGCCACGGCCATGGCCCCCTGGCCAGGGGAACCCCACTCCCCAGCAGGGGAATGGTGCCGGAGGCAGCTCCCAAGCAGGGGGTGGGCACAGCAGCCCCCACTCCTGGCAGGAGAATGGGGCCACAGCAGCTGCAGCACACGCTTATGGCTCACTGTCCCTGCCCCGGAGCTGCCTGCGGCCCCTTTCCCCTGCCAGGAGTGGGGGCTGCCGTGTCCATGGCCCCCTGGGTGAGAGCTGCCTGCAACCCTATTCCCCTGCTGGGAGGCCTGGTATAAGCTATCTACATAGAGAGAATTGATGTTTACTGGGATTGTGTATGAATGTACATGCTGTTATGTGCATTTTCTGTATAAACTGACTTGTGATAACAAAAGTATAGGCAAAACTTAACTGTCCTATCATAGGCGTTTCCTTCCAGGAAAGCCATAAACGAAATAACTACTCATACAATGGAAGGTTTAAGGTTGGTGATATTCCTTTCTAGCATTTCAGGTGCACTGTACTGAGGAGTGTTTGACCAGAAAACCTCATTTTACTGCCCCAGATCCTGTGAATGGAGTGGCTTATACTGAATTTTTTAGCAGGATCTGTAGATTTTTTTTTTTTTTAATTTGCATGAAATTAGCCATCCTCCACTGAAGATGACGGCTTGTTGTGTCTTGAAATAGTGAGGAGGGATGAAACATTAATTTCAATTGCCTCTGTGTTCCTTGGTGCTTTTGTGGACAGGAATAGTTGCCTGTACCTCACTAAAATCGACTTGCCTTCAAGACTTAATAGTGTAGCTTTCCCACACCCCAGAAAGGATGACAGCAGCAACAGCCTCCTTAATGGTTCATTAAGGCAGTGGTTCCCAACCTTTTCTCTACTGCAGCACACCTTGAGGCCTGCAATTATGCTTCACACACTACCATGACAAAATAATGAATATTCAAATTCATATGAATATTCATGAGCCATGGCACTGTTTGGGGCTGCAGCCAAGCGCTCCAGCTCAGGGAACACGCCCCCCCCCCCCCCCGGGCAAGGCCACATGGGGCCACTGCCCATGACCAGCACCAGCTCCGGTACACCCCCCGCCCCTAGCCAGCGCCATTTGGGGCTGCCACCTGTGGCTTCGGGGAACCCACCAGCCCTGGGTCACATGGCGCTGCCTCCAACAGCACCGGCTCTGGCTCCGGGCAACCCCCAGGCTCCGGCCACATGGGGCCTCCTCTGCGGCTCTGGGCAACTCTCCCCTCCTGCCACCCCCCCCCCCCCCCCCGGGGGGGTACCCAAAACCAAAGCCTGGAAAGGAGGAGAGGGAAGCATGAAAAGGAGGACATTGGAGGACACATGGAGAAAATGTTGTATTATGTAGTATTATGTAATATTCTTCTGGTTTTAGGGGGCCTGGAACACTTCCCCCTAAAAATAGGGTGTTCTGGGGCATCTAGCATACTTAACCCCTGTAAGTAAAAACCCAGACAAAAATCACGTGTTTTTAGAATGCCTGCTGGACAGAGGACGTGAAGGTAAGAAGGAGGTTTTGCCTGACATCTGGTAACTACCCTAAGTGGGTGTGGGGCCCCAGGTAAATCGCCTCTGCAGGCCCCCCACCACCATCTGGCATTGGGGGGCAGGGCCAGCCGGCCCAGGGGAGGGGCAGACCCCTGTGCTGCCCCCTCCCCATGCCAGGGACTGGGCGAGCAGCCAAAAGGACAGCCGGTGCAGCGCTGCTGGGCCACCCCCCCATGCGTGCGGCTCTGGGCTCCCTGCCGAAGCAGCAGGGGGGAGGGGCAGCAAAACCAGCTCCACGCTGCGTCCTGCCCCCCCTCCCCGCTGCTCCAGCACGGAGCCCAGAGCAGCATGCGTGGCAGGGAGAGGTGGACCAGCAGCGCTGCACCAGCCACCCTTTTGGCCGCTTGTCTGGTTCCCTTGATGGGGGGGCAGCAGTGCGGCCGCACGGGGCCCCAGGATGGCCCGGCTGGTGAGACCACGTGGAGCCTCCACCGCAGCTCTGGCTTCGGCTGCAAGGAAAGCCCCTGTCTGTGGCCACGTGGGGCCTCCGCAGCAGCTCTGGCTCCACAGCACACCGGTGGAGTTGCCACATACCAGTTGGGAACCACTGCATTAAGGGAACTCACAGGTATAACGGGCCCAGAAAGAGAAGCTTGGGCTACACCTGATGAGTCAGTAGCACTTACTCATGTGACCCGGGACTTATTTCTGTATATTTCTACAACCAGCATGGTGAAGGCCAAGGGATATAAAAGGCAGGTGCACCACCTCTTTATTGTCTTGAGTCTTCATTCATCTACCTCTGGATCAATTCATCTACAATCAACAAAAGCTGTGAAACAAGGAAATGAGCATCTCAGACCTATCGAGGTACTAGATGTGACCAGAGGGACTAGGCAAACCTGAAACCTCCACAGTTCTACTGGAAACCTGATATATGTGAACTTTCAAATCATTTGTAGGAATGTGAGTCCTTTAATGATTTAATATTTCTCTTAAAATTTGTTTCTTGTATAATAATCCTTTAGTTTTAGTTACTAATGGATTAACAGCAGTACGGTATTTTGGGTAGGATCCAAACACGTATTTCTCTGATAATATGGCTGGCCCTCAGGGTTAGGGGAACCTTTTTGTTAAAGAGCATGGAGTTTTAAATAGCTTGTTTCTCTTTAACTTTTAACTTAACTCTTTACTTATCTCTTCAGTCTTTAGTGCAGAGGTCTCAAATGCAAATCACCATGAGGGCCGCATGATGACTAGTGAAGGGCCACATGAGGACTAGTATGTTAGCCGAGGGCCGCACCACTAAAACCTTTTCATATAACAATATTGCAAATATCAGTAAAAATAGTCATTGCGGACTGCAGGAAATAGCTTTAGAGGCCGCATGCAGCCCACGGGCCATGTGTTTGAGACCCCTGCTTTAGTGGCTTATTGGAAGTCATAGACTTAAATGTGGTGAAGAGGGCTATGTCTATTTTGTTTTAGTTTCTTTAAGAGCAGTGTGAGGAATCAGAAGCACTGTTTGTGGCTGGTTGGTAAGTCTGATTTCAGAATGGCCTACCAGTGCTAGGAAAATCTGCTCTCCTTTTGCTGCCTGCCCTGCCCTTGGCATTTTCAGGTGGCTACCTGAGGAACAGATGGGTCACACCTATTGCAACAGTTCTCAACTTCTTTTGTGTCACAGCATAGTTATGAGCATGTGCAACCATGCACAACACAGTGCCCCCACTGATGAAAATTCCCCTTCACTGTCAAAAAGCCCCCTGCTGCTGCAAAGTCTGAGCTGGCTTCTCTGCCACCTCTGTATCAGTAGCAAGTTTACCATGTTGGTAAACTCAATGGAAGGTTGGCAACCCCGATGGTGGGCATGGGGAGGAATGGGACTCAACCATTCATTATAAGTTGGGAGTGTAATTAAAAATACTAGGACACACAGTTTGAGCAAAACAGAAGATAAGGAGAGGCTTCCCTGTCACCACTGCAATGCCCACTGCTGCCAATTTTTTATTGGTAATGCTGTTTGAAGTGTTTTGACATAGGACTGGTATTTTTGTTAAGCAAGGTACTTAATTTCTGAGTCTTCATGAGATTATAAGCTTTTTCCCTCATGTCCTGTACAGTCATTTATTGAAGGATCTAGGTTTATACTTTTTCTTTGTTACTCCAGGTACTTTTTTTCTCTTTGATTTTTATAAATTATTCTTATGAAACACTAAAATAAAAAAATTAAATTGTGTTTGTGCACTCTGTCTTTCACTAGATTCTGGGAGTACTAAAATATGCTAAAGGAGAATGGAGAGAACTCACTGTAATGGACCCATGGCTAGTTGCTGATGTGTGCAGGGGCTAGAATAATGAAGTCTACAGGGAGCACTCTTTCATTGTATAACAGTAACTGCACTAAATGAACCCACAGTTCTCTCATAAGCTCTACAGCATAGCCATAGCCTATGCTTACATTTTTCTATAATCTTACTTGCAGTGGCTAGAATGGCTATTGGGCTTCACCATGTCCTGCGAGCACTGAATAAATGTATAAAGGCCAAGTATAGGAGCTTTAGGGCTTTCTGATTAAGACACAAATGCTATCACTTGCCTTCAGTGCAACATTTTTCGTTCAATCACTGGAAGACTTTCAGCACTTAGGACATGGTTTCCTATTTGCAGTAGGGGCCTGTTACATGGATAATGGATGCTTAGCCATTAATCCTCACCTTCATCCACTGAGACAGGTATTATGTTATCCATGTTTTGATTCTGTAGTTGGAGAAATGGAGATGAAGTTTGTGACCTACCCAGGCCTGCATAGTCAATTTAGCAAGGACTTGGATGCATGAGTTCAACAGCTTCTAGTCATAGCTTCGGATCATTAAATGCTCTCTGTGTTGGGTAACAAATGGACTCTGTGTATACATGGGTCCCAAACTCAAATCACCATGAGGTCCGCGTGAGGACTAGTATGTTAGCCCAAGGGCTGCACCACTGAAACCTTTTCATACAACAATATTGCAAATATTGGTAACAATAGTGTCATCGTAGGCCGCAGGAAATCGGTTTGGGGCTGTATGCAGCCCGCATGTTTGAGACCTCTGGTGTATATGGTGTTCTTAGGTTTATACCCTTAGAACATGCACATTTCTATGCAATCCCTGCCTGAATACTAATTCACCTTTAGAGAAAGTGCTTTTCATCTGCCTCAGTGAGCTCCACCTCATCTTCCATTTTGCCAGACTGTGTGTCCTGGGATTTCTAATTATAGTCCTAACTTATGTAAGGCAGGCTTAGAAGCTGTGCCTAACAGCTTCTGAAGGGGGGCAACTAATCTGCATGGGTCCTGTATTAGCATGAACACAAAGAGCACAATTAGGTATTAGCATAGTGGATGTAGCGCATAGTGGATAATGGTATTAGGGGTTAATCTGATCACAAATCTGTCAATATCTGTAATTCTACTGAAGAGAAAATATGAAATACTGTCTTTTGTGATATGCTATTCTCTGATTGTTCCAAATCTGTTTGGGTCAGTTAACAGGTAAAAGCTACTCTTCGCTAAAAAGACAGGCCACTGGTGGGGTTTTGCATAGCTCCTTCTGGAGCAGTGCCCAAGGCATTTTGTCTTTCTCAGTAGCCTCACTGTCAAATGATAGATCTGGCTGGGCTTCTTTGAGGCCTCTTCTTTGTTATGGAAACAGCTGTTTGCAGCTACTTGAGGTTTAAGAACTGAAATCACTAAAGAGAGGAAACCCCCTCTCTCTGAACTGAAGTGAAGCAGTGATGGAGTGACTGGTGGGCAGAGCCAGTGGACAGTGGGTGGACCTAGTGGATGGTGAGAGTAGCTGGTGGGTGGAGCTGGCAGACAGTGGGCAGAGCCAAGGGATGGTGCTAGTGGATGGACTGAGTGACGAACAGGTGGTGCCTGCAGACAGCTGGCATGAAAGACACTCCCTAATGTAAGCGGGGGGATGGACCCGCTCTTGTGGGGAACTTCCCAGACTTTGTATACCACCCCGGTGAAGGTGGGTAGCAAAAGGATCTGAGTCCCTGCTCCCACTTCCTTTACCCCAAGACCTGCCTGACCTCAAAGGCTCACCTCCCAATCTCCTGTTTGGAGGAGTTTCTGTAACCCCGACAAGGCTGGGCCCCAGGATTCCTGGGGGCTCGACCCCCACTCTTATCATGGTCTCTCAGGACAGGGCTAGGGTGTCCCACTCCAGGGTGCTGACCACACTGACCACTCTTCTGGCCCACCAGTTACTATATACACTATATACAATTTATTTAAGCATACAGAAATAAAAAGAATAACCCAATAAGAAAATAGAAAAAAAGTGGAAAAAGGTGAACAATAAACCCCAGCACCGCTGCCTGGCGTGGGAGCACTACAAACAGAGTCTCTGGGGCCTGAGGAACAGTCTCACAGTCTGTCCTCCATGTTGTAAGCCCTCTGCCCAGGCCTGGCTGCGACTGGATGATCCAGGGGGCCAGATGCAGGCTCCGGCTGTGGCCACACGTCCCCAAGCTCCAGGGGCAGGGGCCTTCTTCCCAGCGTCAGCCCCCCTTCACTGCTCCCCAGCTGCTCCCCACACCCAGCTCCAGGTGGCTGCAGCTCCGGCTCCCAGCCGCTGCTCTGGTTCAGTGGGGCTCCTCTGGCCCTCCTGCCGTGGGGCTGCACAGATGAGCTCAGCACCTTGGGCTCCTTCTCCGGCCTCCTGCCCCAGCTTCAGGCACCTCTGGCTCTGTCACTGCCTCCAGCTCTGCTCTGCTCAGCTCTACTTGGCTCTCTGCTGGTCCAGCTGCTGTGGGTCTGCTGCACAAATCAGATCAGCCTGGCCTCCCTTCCTGGGTCCTCTGGCTCCCAGCTGCTGGCTGCTTAGTGCTTCCTCCTTAGCTCGGCCCCACACACACTGGTTTGCCCAGGCATGTCCAGCCTGCAGTTTCAGCTCAGGGGCGGGGGAGCACTTTCAATCAATCAGGCCATCCTGGGACACTGGCCTCTCCCACTGGCCCTGGGGCTGGCTGTTTCAAGCGGGAGTGGCCAATCAAAAGGCCCATTCACTCTCAGTAAGGGGCTATCAGTCCCCTTACACTAAGTATCCTAGGGTTGGTTGGGAGCCTAGTTAGCACTGATTCTACAGATCGGTGCGGGGTTTTGCCATTAAGTCTTGTATGTTCTGTTATGCAGTGTGGGTTGTTGGCAACCTTGCTCTATATTGATTTGCTAGATCAGTGCTGATTTCTATTAGTTGGCCTTTTACATTACATTTTACTACTGTTAAAAGATGTTTACTGCACTCAGACTTGTGCTTCCAGGAGGGAAAGCTTTAACTCTTTGGGGTGCCTAGGAAACAGTGCAGGATTCCCCAGAAACCTGGGTGGGGGCTCGAGCCAGTTGGTAGTGTTACATTATTGGGAAACCCCTAGATATAGAACCTGGCCCTTGTCCTGCCAGCCTGCCCTGGCAGAAGGGTTACACTAACCAAGGATGCCAACCGTCTAATTTTTACTGACACACAACTTTCTACTAACTGCCTTGAAACCACCATAAACTGCATAATAACATCACACAAGTATGTATGCACTCGTGCTACGCTGCAGGCAGGAATGTGGAATTATGCAACTGATTTAACTGCAAAAAAAAAAAAAAAGAAGTCTTGTGGCACTTAAAGACTAACAGATTTATTTATTGCATGCGCTTTTGTGGGAAAAAATCCCACTTCCTCAGATGCTTTGAAGAGGGAGAACTTTAGTTCCAGCTGCAGTTACTTGACCAGCCAGGTGGAAGAGTAGAAATGATAGTCACGAGCAGTCCAGGGTGTCAGAAAACCGTGTATTCACTGCTGGTTAAAACTGGCCACTTTCCCAGACGCTCTGCAAGTTTACAGCGGCTCGACCCCCTAGTGGAGCCGGGGCCTGGCGATCACGTGCGGTGTTGGCGGGCAGGGCGGGACGCACGCGCCGTTCCTGCTCCGCCCCGGTTCGCAGCCGGTCCAATCGGAGTGAGCCGCGGGTTTTTCTGTCCGTCTCCCGGGGCAACGGCGCTGCGCTCCTTTCGCTTCCTCCGGCTGAGACCCAGGGACCGCGGCCTTGCCGCAGCGCCGCTCGCAGGCGGAACACATTCACCCGGCTGCCGCTGCCGTTCGGATTCCAAAAGCGGCGCGCGCGGGAGTTTACATCCGGTGTAAACCGGAAGAAGCTGGGAGCCGCCGCGTGCGCGGCCGCTCATTGGCCGCCGGTGGATGGGTGCGAGCGGGCCGGCCAATGGAGCGGAAGGAGGGGCGGGGCGCAGAACCGGAAGCGGCCCCCACGCGGTGGTTCCCGCGTCCGGAGTAGGGGAACGGCGGCGGCGGCGACGACTCCGGAGGCGGAGGCCGCAACGGGAGCGAGATGGCGGCCACGGGAGCGGCGTTGCCGGCGCCGGAGGAGGGGGAGGCGGCGCCCGAGCCCGCGGCCGGGGATGCGGCGGGACCCCCCGAGGCGGGCGCTGGGGACGCGGAGAGCGGGTGAGGCCGGGGGACCCGGTGTCGGGGGGAGCCGGGACGCGCGGGGCTGGCTTCTTATCTCTCTCCTGTCCCTGCAGGGGGGACGCCGCCCTGGGCGATGCCACCGCCGGCCTGGAGACCGAGTCCTCCAATGGGAAGGAGCCGCTGGTAGGTGGCGCGGGGCTGGGGCTCGGGGAGCCGCTGCTTCGGGGGTGCGTGCGGCGGCTGCTGCCTGCGCCTGTTCCCGGCTTCCCTGCAGCCTCCGAGCCGGGCCCGGGTGTGCGAGACCCCCCAGGCCGCGTGAGGCTCGTCGCTGAGGTGTCCGGCTCAGGCCGGGGGCGGTAGGGCTGGCCCCTGAGTCAACCGAACCGCGGGGCCTCAAGCACAGAGCGTGTTCGTGGGCTGGACCCAGGCCTGGCACCGCTAACACCCACCCTGCAGGGCAGGAGTAAAACGATCCAGCTGGCGCAAGCCTTGGCCCACCGGAGGATAAGTTGTGCACATGGGGAGGGAAGCGCCTCAGAATAAAGAGAGATCCCTTCACCTGTTCTCTGTGCTTTGTCTGTAGCTTTCTTTGGGTTTTATTCACCTCTAAATTTCCCGTCCTTTAATTTACTTTGTCCGTTTGTGTAAAAGCCTGTTCTTGACTCTTCTCTAGCGCAGTGGTTCCCAGCCTTTTCTCTGCCGTGGTACACCTTGATACATTCAAATTTTTTGAGGTACACCATCATTAAAAACTCATAAATATTCAGATTAGCTCAAATAACACAAATATTTATGAACCATAGCACAGTAGTTTGGAAATGCTGTTATGTGGGGTAGTAGGGGTAGCAGAGCAGGAATGGCAAGACAGGGGAGGTCAGGAGTTATTTGCAGTGGTAGGAGTGAGTGTGGGGAGCAGAGCAGGGCAGGGGCAGGGCCGGCGCAACCCAGTAAACCTGGTAAGCACTGCAGGGGGGTGCCAGCACCTCCTTTGCATGCAGGAGGGTGCCGGAAATGGTAGCACCATTCCTGGGCAGGGGTGGCCAAAGAGGACAAGGGCAGCCATGCGGGGAACAGCACAAGGGTGCCAAGAGAGGAGAGGGGAAGGGAGAACAGGAGTGGCTTTGTGGGGGGGAGTGGGAAGGTAGGGCAGGGTAGCACGGCGCAGCACCCACTTCCTCCTTTCTCCACAGTGGCTCCCTGCCACCCAGGGCAAATCCTCACCCCACTGCTGCTCCCTCCCACCTCAGTGGGTCCCGTTCCCCCCTCCCCTAGCCCCCTGCTGCCTGTGATGGACTTTCCCATCACTTCAGGGGCCAGAACTATCCCTCCAGCCCCCAGCTCGCCACCCCACAATCTCAGCTACACACCCTCTGCTACACATCCACGCCCCATCCACCTCTGCTCCACACATATTCCCTGCCCCCCAGCAGCCCCCCTCAAAGCCCTTACCTTGTCTGTTTGCAGGGACAGGCTGGGAGCTGCTTTCCTGCCACAAACTATTTTGTGGAGCCCCCTAAAAGGCTCACTATCAGTGCCCACTGCTACCTTCCCTGTGGCCCCAGTCCCCTCCTGCAGCCCTAACCACCCCACACAACCCCCCAGGACTCCTTTTTTTGGTTTTCTGAACTGAACTAACATGACTATCCCTCTGGAACTCGTAAATTATTCTTGGGTATGATATTTTTAAACAGCTTCCCATCATGAAGCTTGTAAGTTGATCATCTTTCACTTAACATAAATGAGCTAATGTTGAACTACAAAGTTAAAATGAACATTTTAAAAAATTTTAAAAAGTATGAGCATTACTTAATAAATAAAAAGTGGTAACATTAATGATAGCTCAAAAATAACAAATAACATTTAAAATTTTGGCAATAAAATCTTACAAATGTTTCATATAGGCCTGGGTTTATGTGCACTAGACATTTAATACAAATAATTATAATAAAGAAAAATAAGTGTAAAAAAAAAAAAAGGGGTTCCTAGTTTGAAGCTATAAATGAAAAACACCCAATTTCACTGAAATTCTCTGAAGTACTCAAGTTTATAAGACTCTTGCCCCCTCAAAAATATAATAAGTACAGAAGAAGCTAAAAAATTACTTACAAAAGAAAAGAGACAGCACAGACATCACACACAGCTCTAATGATTGTCTAAGAGGGCAGCACTGTATTTATATGTAGCAGCCTATATGGACCTATCTGGTAAACTGATCTAACCAAACCCAAACTAAGAATTGTCACTGTTGAACCTGGGGTTCGCGATGTAACTGCGATGGACCGGCGACACCCACCAATGAGACGGACACTAGTTCAAGTAAACAAAAACTACTTTATAGTGATACCATAAACATCTGTGACCAATTAACAATGTGGAGCAGGAAAGTCTAGATAAAACTTGTAATCAACTAACAGTGTGGAACAACAAAGTCTATGTAAAACACCTATAACCAAACAACAGGATGAAGCATGAAAGTCTATGCAAAACACTTACAACCAGCTAAAATACTTATAGCCGAATAACAGTATGGAGCAATAACCTACAAGAGGGTGGCCATAATAAGTCAAGGACTTCTCTGGCCTTTTACTGCCTCAACATTGGTATAGGCACTGATCAGCCCACCTGACGCGTATTTACCAATGGCTCAAGGCCATTCCTCCTTGCTAGCCAAGAAGGGTGGGGGACAGAATGAAGGAGTCAGATGAGAGAAACTAAACTCCCACACTCCCCCCGTGTATGCTGGGGGAATTTGGGGACAGCGGTTTAGAGCAGAAGTGGAGCAATAAACAACTTTACAATCAAAATGCAAAATACAAATGGCTAATGAACATATGATGAAATAATCTGTGCTAGGCAATGAACATCTATATAATGAAAAGATTATGCAGGATACAGGGGGAATAATAAACAGCTACACAAACTATACAAAACTCAAATAAGGAAGCTACAATAACAGACTATACAGAAATGGTACCAAAAAGAAGAATTAAGAGAGGTTAGGAGGCTTGCATTGATTTATAATACCTGTCCTAGCACCGTAGTGGAACCCAAAGCAAGGAGGCAGACCAGCTGCAACATCCCAGTACTTAATCGTTCGGCCAGCAATTCGTGTACACCCCAAAAAAGGAAGAAAAAAAAAGGTCTCGGGGGTGGGTGCTCCCTGTCTCAGTTGGGGGATCAGTCCGACCGGGTTGTGATGTGCCCTTTAGCATTCGAGGGTGGGAGAACACAGGCTAGCTGAGACAGGGGGTTTAAATAGAATTTTGCACAGCCAGAGTAAAAATAGCCGATTGGGAGTGGGATTCTGGTCAGGACCAATGATGGAACTGAGACCCCAGACAATGGTGACGGGGCTGCCAAGAAACTGTTCATGGTGACGGGGGTGCCAAGAAACTGTTCAGGGGGGATAGGACACAAAGCTAGGGAGGAAGAAACACAGGAGAGTGAGGGCCATCAGGGGAGATTGACTTAATATTCTTCCCCTTGAGCTGGATGGCCCGGAGATGATGCCCATCAGGGTGATCGATACTTAACATTCCTCCCTGAGAGCAGCATAATGCAGGGGGCTACGTGTGGGGCGGGGTGGCCATCATGGCTGCCATGTCCATTGATAGTCACAAAGTCAAAGGAAAAGGCAAAAGAACAGGTAAAAAAGAAAAGTAAAAGGCAATATTTCACAAAATTAAAAAATGGCAGAATAAATGACCACACTGAGGAATTAAAAGCTGAGCCCAAGGGAAAAGTTCCTACTGTGCTGTTTGTTGCTTGCTCCTGCTTTTTTAGCGTGTCAGTGTGAAGGTGATGGGCAGATAATGGTGAAATCTGCAATTCAGACGAAGCACAGATCCTAATGATAGTTTGCCTTGATGAGCCAAGAGTGAAAAGTGCTTAGGCTTCCAGCCCTACTAGCTCTGCTAGATGGGAACAATTTCTGTATTTTTCAGTATTTTCATTTCTGTCCACTAAATTGAGGATGGGACCCCTTATTGCTCGGGGCCCTAGGCGGCTGCCTGCTTCACCTACCCCAAAAGCTGCCACTGCGTTTTGCCAGCTCTGCATAGCCCATGTGGCTGGGCTGAGCAGGGAGGGAGCTCTATCTCTAGCTCTCCCAGGTTCTCAGAGCACACTGTGTGTTGCTGCGGCACACTGGTTGGAAACCACTGCTCTGGTGTCTGATGCCATCCAGTAGTTCAAACGCGTTTATGGCAGAGTTGTACATCGACTGTTGGCATTTTGAAGACTTCAGTAATCTCTAGAGGGGACTGTAATGGACAAAATGTGATTCTTGATTGTTCCAAAATCAATCCCATGTCAATTTAATCCAATCTAAGCCTGTTCATGCTGCTGTGATTGCAGGAAGGTGCTGGGGACAGTTCTGAGGTCTTGGACGCTCAGACAGGCTCTGTGGATGAAGACAATGGGCGACAGCTTGGTGAGATAGAGCTGCAGTGTGGGATTTGTACAAAGTGGTTCACGGCGGACACCTTTGGCATTGATACTACGTATGTAATAACTATTGTAGTACTTTGCATATAAGCTGTACTTCTCCTCATATCTCCCAGTACCACAGCATCTGTGTATCTTCCTTTTAAAAAAATCATCCAACACAGGAACAGGTGGTTGCTTGTGAAGTGCTTCTGATTCCTGCTGAGGGAAGCCTCCAAAATGTACAGTTAACTTAGAACTAACATTGTTCAGGGCTCATTTGTATGCCAGTGCAATCACTAAAAATCAAGGAAATCATCTAAGTCAAGGTACTACTACTGTATATGCTTCTTAGCTCTGTTTCTGCCTCAGTAAGCTTTTAACTTTTTTAAACAAAAATGGTGGAGTGAAGCCTTTTCCTTATTAAAAGATTTGGTTCCTAAACTCAGTCAAATCAACACAGTTTGAAAGAAGCTGCCAGGTAGATGATGTGCTAAATCAAAGGTTTGTTTTGTAGTAACAAAAATGGAAATATTTAGATTGTGAATTCACTAGGGAAAAGATCTTGTCTGCCTATATTTTTTGTGTAGTCTCACACACACAGAGTTATGTATATAATAATGAATCTTTGTTTGCACTTACAGTCTCTTGAAGTATTTGCAGCCTTGGGGTACTTAAGAAAGAGTGGGGGTGGAAAAAGATAGTTGGCTAGTTTTATATTTGCTGACTGAAGAGCAAAATGTCAACTTGTTCTCTTGGAAGGTAACTTTAAATTGACTAGGTTAGTATTTTGCGGGGAAGTTCCTGGTAGCTTTAGGAAGTACCTTGACAGACCCATGGGTCATTGTTAAAGGATCCTGAATTTGCCTTTAGCTTATCTTGGTGGCTAAATTTCAGGACTAGTTTTAAATGTGATAGTTTTCAGCACTGCTGCCACTGAGTTACTAAATGGGATGAAAATGTCAGTGAATGTGTGAGGAAAGCTATGTGTAGTAGCTTGTCAAATTATATTCCTGTTTCACAGATCATGTCTGCCTTTCATGACCAACTACAGTTTCCATTGTAATGTTTGCCATCACAGTGGGAACACTTACTTTCTAAGAAAACAAGCAAGTAAGTAAAACAAATATTCCTGCAAAAGTTTGAAGTCCCCCCATTCCCTTGAATTTGTGTTGGGGATGGAATAGCTCAGTGTGACCTTTGTCCTGGGGCTGGTTAAAGTCTGCATGGAGGATGCTATTGTGCAAGGGAATTTCTTAGGTTGGTAGAATTCCTGCCTTCAGTCCCAAGTCCTTTTTCTCATTTTTTTTTTAAATAAGCATGTAGCTCACTTTGCCCCCCCCCCCCCATTTCCAACACTCAGCATACTGGAGATGTGTGGCTGACTAGTGGAAATTAATCTAAACTTAGACATGCTGTGTTCTTCTTATTTAGCAGCCTCATTGTATACAAACACATTTGACTTTTGTCATCAAGGACATAACTTTAGTTTTGTCATGTTTGTTTTGTTTTTAAGATCTGAAGGAAATGTGCCTTAGTGCTCTGGCCAACTTGACGTGGCAATCAAGGACACAAGATGAGCACCCAAAGACTATGTTCTCAAAGGACAAGGTACAGATACAATGGAACAGTTACACCTGACTATGAATTATGACTTGACAAAAAGGAAAGCAAACAAGGAGTCCTGTAGTACTTAAAAATTAGTCTTTAAGTACTGCAGGACTCCTTGTTTGCTTTACTGAACTAGACTAACACAGCTGCCCTTTTGGAACATGACAAAAAGGCAAATCCCTAAATCTGGGGTTGGCAACCTGCAACTTCTGAGCTGTGTGCAGCTCTTTAGCTGGCGCCTTGTGGCTCCATGGCCAAGAGCTGGGTTCGGCGGGGCCATTTTAAATCTCTCACGTAGCCCATGGAAGAGCACAGTGGGAGATCTAAACTAGCCTCAGTCCCAGGCTGTAGACTCCCCTGTTTCAGCACAGATAAGTGCTGTGCTGGGCTTTGGGAGCTGGCCATGGGCCAAAGAGGACGGGGAAGGGGTGGAGGGAGCCAAATAGGAGCCAGCTGCAGGGGGGTGGTACTGCTGGGAGTCAGAAAGGCGAGCCAGACCTGGGGGAATGCCAGGGGCCAGGAGAGCTAGCCATGTGGGGCTGGATGGGGAGAAGGGGCAGCCACAAGGGAGGTGCTAGGCTAGCTGGGCATGGGGGCATTGTCCTGGGGCTGGGTGGGAGTACCAGGAGGGTCAGGTGCATAGGGGATACTGCCAGGAGCTGAAAGGGCCAGCTGGGCATGAGGGGATGCTGAGAGCCAGGAGGGCTGGCCACACAGGGCTGGCCAGGCTGGGAGAGGGCTGCTTCCAGAGTGGGTGGGGGAGGTTGAGGGGCAGCAGCTGGGTTGGGGGGGGGGGTGAGGAGCTACAGCTGGTTTGAGCAAGAGTGGAGGGGTGCAGGGGGCCACAGCTGGGTCGGGGAAGAGCCAGGGGGCCCAGGCCATGGTTGCAGCCAGACCTGGTGAGAGGTGATATTGGGGGGGGGGGAGGTGAGTGAGGAGCTGCAGTTGGCCAGCTGGGTGAGAGCAGGGGATGCAGCTGGGTTGTGCAAGGATGGGGGCCCAGAGCGCTGTAGTAGGCCAGCCGAGAGTGAGTGGTAAGTTAAGGGTGGAGGCTACACACCTGCTGGAGAAGAGACGGGGGGGGCTGCAGCTCTGCCAGGGAAGAGTGGGGAGCAGAGGAGAGCGGTGGGGGGCTACAGCTGCACTGGATGAGGGGTGGGGCTGCAGTGTGTTGGAAAGGGGGGCGGGGCAGCAACAGTCAGGCTGGATGGGGGGTGCTGCTGTGTGCTGTGCCAGAGCAGTAGAGAGGGGCTGCAGCTGGGTGTGGGGGGTTCAACCGTGCCATGCAACAGGGAGGACAACAGCTGGGCAGGATGAGAGAAGGCTGCAGCCAGGTGGGCAGTGGGAGTGCAGCTGTGCTGGGCGAGAGCTTCACCGGTTGTGGTTCTCAAAATACTTGTTAATTAAAAAAACACTGGCTCTTCTTGTCTTTCGGGTTGCCGACCCCAGCTAAAGCCACAAGTTCAGACAAGAATTGATCATATGAACCAATCTTCCCTCTAAGGGGAGAGGGCAGCTGAGCAACTCCGGCTGCTCGCTGCGGGCCCCCCCCCCCCGTTCCCGCTCGCCCCCCCCCCAACTTACCTTGGGGCTGGACTGGAGCCAGAGGGCCTAGCCATAACTCCCTACAGAGCATGCCCAGATTTTCTGGGCATGCTCCATTAGAGCTTCTCTGGGCGGGAGTTTTCAAAACTCCCAGCCCCAGAGGAGTTCTCTGTAGGGACTCTGGCTGCTGGCTGTGCGCTGTCGGCAGCCTTCGCTGTGCTGGCGGCTGTGGCGGGCTGTGCTGCAGCGCGCTAGCGCAGCTTAGAGGGAACATTGAACTGTCAGTCTCTCTCTGGCTCTGACATTTAAATTAAAATGTGCATGATCTGGAGCAGAAGGATTTGTTAACTTCATGAAGTAATTTTAACTTGTTTTTTAATTAGGATATTATACCTTTTATTGACAAGTACTGGGAATGTATGACAACTAGACAGAGACCTGGAAAGATGACTTGGCCAAATAATATTGTGAAAACAATGGTAAGTAAGTGTTTAAATTTGCAGAGGATCCTTGAACTGGAAAGTATCTACTGTAAATGTGTATTTCCTAACTCTTATTTCAGTGTAAAGAAAGGGATGTGTTTTTGGTGAAAGAGCATCCGGATCCAGGTAGTAAAGATCCAGAGGAGGATTATCCAAAGTTTGGGCTTCTAGATCAGGTATGTGATTGAGGCAGGGAGAAAGTTCTCTGTTTTTTATGTTTCAGTGTTGTCTTTGTACATAAATGAATTCAGAAGAAGAAGGGGACATTGAGTGTTCCACCTAACTGGTCACACTTGTTTGTATGATTTGGCCATAACTCCAGAAAGTATGCCTGGTAGTCTAGTGTTTTGGGGTGCTAATTCTTTATTTTCTACCATATTGTTGGAGAAAGTATCTGTGTTTTTATGGCTCTTACAGAACACCCATTCTTAATGCTTTTCTGCTAAAATAATGTGGTAGTTCTGTCTTTAGCAATGGAGAGTAAGCCTGTGCTTTACCACAAGTAAAAATGACGAGATCCTTGGCTCCTTTTTATAGAACTAGAGAAACAAATGGTTCTCAGTACAGATGGTAAGTACTGACCTGGCCATGAATCTGTCACATTGTTAAACTGAGCTTTTCTTTTTCAGGATCTTGCCAATATTGGTCCAGCATATGATAACCAGAAGCAGAGCAATGCTGTCTCTACTAGTGGAAGCTTAAATGGTAAGTTATTTAATTTTCCTAAGTATTTTTCATGCAAGTGTTTAACATTTTTTTAAACTGTAAATTAGGACTTATTAGCCTGTATGTAAATAGTATTGAAATTGGTATTTCCAATTGGTAAATCTTTCTTCTTCTATAATGATACAAATTAGTCTTTGCCCTACAACCGATGTGTTAAGATCAGTCTTTTAGACAGCTGGTTGTAACCTAGAAATGTTGATTTTAGTTGTGACAGAGCACTGTTTTGTTACCTTCTCATTTTCCTCATTCTGAGGTTTCCATGTGTGACAACTCTCATGGAGTTATCTCTTTGTTTTCCTTCAGTTATAAAAATTTGACAAATACATGGTGCCACTTCTGTCCTTGCAGGTGGAGCCTCTTTGGGAGGTGAATAACTTCAAAACTTAAGTATTGTTGTGGTTTGGAAAAGCTTTTTGCTCAATTACCTTAGATGCTAAAGTGAATTAAAAATCTAAAGTGTGTCGTAAAAATGATTGCAATAATATATAATAAAAACAATAATTCTGGTTTTAAATGCTTAGCAGTTAGAAGCTTTGAGTGATCATATTCTGCCTCGCATGAGAGGTTTAAAGTTCCTTTTGCTTAATTTGTTCTTTTACATAGGATTAAATGTCAGTTTGATGCTAAACTGATGTTCAGAATGTAGTAACTGGCATCTGAAGAATTGATGTATTAAATGCAAGCACACCATGTACACGTATCATATTAATAAGTAAAATTAGATATGCTCAGGTAGCTTCGGTTTTGCAATTTATGCAGTTTAGATCTGTTCATGTTTGTGCAGAATATGATATCCATTAACTATGCAGTTGTTAAAGGTGGTTCACTATAGTACAGCAAAATTGTATAACTTTCATTTTTAAGTCAGTAGTATAAGTAAGCTATATTTTCCCTAAATTGGATGTGAAGGATTGATTGGTCATAGCAAATTAACTGTAACATGAAATATCTTGCAGTTCATATGTACATGGCAAACAATAGCAAATTCGGCCAACACTGTAGAGGAACACCTTTTATTGCTTTTTGTTTTCCCCAATTTGGTGTATTTCATTTTGTCTTTTGAACTTGTGTTAATTGCTTCCTGCTGAAGCAGATATTTGTCTGTAAATCACTGAGACAATTTAATCTGCTAAAAAGGGGAAAAATCTGAACAGTGGACTCTGATTGCTTCTGAAAAAAACAAAGTAAATGCTTTATCTTTGTGTGTTTGGAATTCCCATTACAATGTCAATGTTTGCTCCTAAATAATTATACCATTTGAAAAGAAACTATGAATAAATTCTTTCCCACGCAATAAAAACTGATTAGAAACTGCAGATAAATTTTCTATTACTAATTTGTTTTCTGAAGTGGTGTCAATCTAAAAAATGACTGAAGGCATTTAATAGTGTGACACTTACAATGTTTCTGTGCTCTGATTCCCTCTGTCACCAACTGTTGCATATAAAACGCTAACTGATGTGGAATTATGGTAATTTCTGTCTGAAGGCGGTATTGCCCCAGGAGGGAGTGGGAAAGGAAGAGGAGCAAAACGCAAACAGCAAGATGGAGGGACCACAGGAACAACCAAGAAAACCAGAAGGTAAATAGCAAGATACAAGCTAAGTGAAGTAACATAGGGACAGATCTCCCATCTGTGACTCAGTTGTGCATGTGCTGTTTGGCAAAGAAAACTGTTAATGGTTCATGGCAGTTTTGCCACAGTGAATGGTAACATTTTCCTCTGTGCCTCTTCCAGTGACCCCTTGTTTTCTGCTCAGCGCCTGCCACCTCATGGTTACCCTCTGGAACACCCTTTTAATAAAGATGGTTATCGTTACATTTTGGCTGAGCCAGACCCCCATGCTCCTGACCCAGAGAAACTGGAGCTAGACTGCTGGGCAGGAAAACCTATTCCTGGAGACCTCTACAGGGCATGCTTATATGAAAGAGTTCTACTAGCCTTGCATGATCGAGGTACAACACATCTGTCATATGTAAGGTCTTCTCTGTAGTGTTCTGCCAATCACCAATTAATTGGTCTTTCTGACTTCTTTAGCACCTCAGTTAAAGATCTCTGATGACAGACTGACTGTTATAGGAGAGAAAGGATACTCCATGGTGCGAGCCTCACATGGAGTGCGAAAGGGAGACTGGTACTTTGAGATAATTGTGGATGAGATGCCTCCAGACACAGCAGCAAGACTTGGCTGGTCACAACCCCTAGGTAAAGTAATTGCTGAAGAGGAAATCAGTTTAGCTGTCTCTGAAAATCCTTTGGCTTGGGTCCTAGTTTACTGCTTAAGTACAGATTGGTCCTAGTAATCTCTTTGAGATTTATTAACTCTCTCTTGCCCAGTTCAGCAGTCAAATGGTGCAAAGTAAATACTTTCAATAATTAGCTTCTGGTTTTCTGCAGGGAACCTTCAAGCTCCCCTGGGCTATGACAAGTTCAGTTACTCCTGGCGCAGCAAGAAGGGAACAAAGTTTCATCAATCTATAGGCAAACACTATTCAGATGGCTATGGGCAAGGAGATGTACTGGGATTTTATATCAGTCTTCCCGCAGATACAGAGACGGCTAAGTCGCTGCCTGATACCTATAAAGATAAGGCAAGTTGGCTTTCTCCGGTTCTTACTAGTGTGCTGCAGACATGACTGGTTCAGACCCCGAACACTGCACATAACCTTTGTTGCTTACCTTCATAGGCTTTGATCAAATTCAAAAGTTACTTGTATTTTGAAGAGAAGGACTTTGTGGATAAAGCTGAGAAGAGCCTAAAACTAACTCCTGGAAGCCAAGTAAGTTGGGTGTCTGGTGTGGGGTGGAAATTGGACAACTCAGCAGTGTGCAGTGCACTTAATCTTGCTTCATGTAAGGCACTACCGTGAATTTTTTAAATCACACGCTTTTCAAATTGGAAAATGACTGCAACTTGATTAATACTGTTTGCATTTTGCAGATTATCTTCTATAAAAATGGTATCAGCCAAGGGGTTGCATTTAAAGAGATATTTGAAGGTGTTTATTTCCCTGCCATTTCTTTGTATAAGGGCTGCACGGTAGGTACAGTGATGATGTGGGCAGACATGGCCTTCATTTATATACTTGGTTCATGTTGTGCATGGGTAGCTAAGTGTATTTACATCTCTTTCTTTCACAGGTTTCAGTAAACTTTGGACCCTACTTCAAATACCCTCCCAGAGACATCACTTACCGCCCTGTAAGTACTAGTTCATAACGACGCCTTGTTAATGGGGATAGGTTTGTAATTCAACCCTTGTCCCTTCACTCTGTCGCACCACCCCAAGATGTATATATGAGTGTATGCTTGCCTACTTTGTATGTGCTATAGGATTTAAGTGTGTTTTCCTAGAAATTAACCTCTTCCCTTCCCTACAGATGAGCGATATGGGCTGGGGTGCTGTTGTAGAGCACACATTGGCAGATGTTCTGTATCATGTGGAGACAGAAGTGGATGGAAGACGAAGCCCACCTTGGGAGCCCTAGAGCAGGTTCTGTATGTACCTATTGTTTTAAAACACTGGACAGACACTATGTCTTGAGCAGGTTCGGCCTCCGGTTTTGGAACCATCACTGAAGTGCAAAACAGGCTCAGCTGCTACCCAACTGGCGGGTATTTATAGAGTTGAGAGCTCTCTCAGTGACTTTGAAGTGCTGAGCTATGTAGGGTGCTACTTAACTGAAAACTCCAGAGGACACCACTAACCCCTTGTTTAACACATTGCTGATGTGAAGACTTTTCATTTAATATCCAGCTTTGTCAGCATACCAGGAGTGGGCTTTAACCACATGGACCTGTTTCATTAGACGTTTCAGTTGTAGCCAAATACCGTAACACAGTTCAGTATAAGCATCTGTGTTAAAGTGTAAAATAGCTTCCCTGCAAAGGGATCTTGCTGTACCAAAACTACTATGTAAAACTGAAGTTACAGGAGAGTGAGCAATTTTTATATTGACAGGAAACCACTTTGAAATAAAACTTTTCCCCAAGCTCTTGCCACAGGTTTTGTCTGTCTGGTTTCTGGACAATTTCTTCTGGCTGAATGCATGCTGCAGGTAAACTATTAACACTCCCTGCCCTTACATTTTCATTCTGTGCTCTGCATGAGTAGAGCCAAGCAGAAACTTTATTTTAAAACTATACATATTACAATCAATTTTAAAGAACAAGCCCACATATTAGGCTACTACAGTTACATTGTTTTGATATTCTGCATAGCAACAGGTGTGTTCCTGGGGAAGTCAGACAATGCTTGTCTTACTCTGTGGTGGAAGCCACTAATTAAAAACTTTTTTTTTTTAAAGAGATGCTATTTCATTCTTAACTAGAATAAATATTAAATAGTACATTATGGATGTCTATACAAGAAAAATAAATATCTGCTACTTGGCTTCATAAATTAACTTTCTACAGCTGAAATCCATTGAGTGCAAAACTAAAGTATATTTATTTGGTTCTTAAGTTAAAAATGTAAGCTTAAAAACAGTTTCAACATTTAGTCTATTAAATTGTTCTTTCAGCAGTGGTTTGTTAGTTTCACTAGATGTTCCGTGCTGCACAGACTGAAGAAGCATTTCACTGTGAAAGTATCAAAAGGTAATCACAGTGAGAGCAGAAACCTTTTCACTCACCTTTTCTTGTGAGCTTAAGTGCAGGGATTGAAGTAGTCTTTTTAATAAGAGCCAAAAAGCAAATCAGCTGTGAGGACAAAGCTGAATATGAGTTTACTATAGGTGGTGTCTTAACAGTCCCTGAAGATGCAAAGGCTTGTTGAAGTGAGGGTGTCATCTGTCTTCAGGGGGCTGTGGTGACCATTCAGCAGCTGACAGCAATTGTGGGAGTGGTGGTAACAGTAGCCAAGCGCTCACGTAGGTGGTTGGCAAAGTCAAGCTGGGTCTGAGAGAGTACTTGGTTGATGATTGTCTTAGGCAGCCAACCCTGAGAAAGAACAGAACAGGACTGCATTATGGTGAGGGTATTTATTAGGCCTACCGTGGTTGGTGTTAGCAGGAAATAACACTGTAGCAGCTATTGAAATGAGATTGCACCTAGGCCCCAGGAGGAGTCATTTCATCTGCCTGAAGACTCATTCATACTGTTTTGGTGCAGTTTACCTTTAGGTCAATGCTGAGGAGCCAAGTTAACTTGGTCTGCAAAGGATTTTCAGCCAGTGGCCGGAGAACCATACACATGGGCCCATTCTCAGCTCTGTAGGAGGACAAGAAAACATTGCATTAGTGTACAAGCCTGTCTGTCCTCCTCCTGAGATAGGTTTGGCATCTATTCTCTGTCTGCTGGGTTGTGAGTGGATGGAAGCTTGGAGTCCTTCCCTGGTGAAATGGCACTGAGCTTAGTAAAGGGAGAGTCAAGTGAAGTGTAATGGCTTGTGCTGTGCAGGAGACCAGAACCAAAGGTTCTCATGAGAGTAAAAAGTCATGTGCTTCATGGAGTTTAAAGGTCAGGAGACTGGGACCAGACCACAGGTCAGGTTAGATCAGTCAACCAGAGATTGAGAAAATGGGATGCTGCACCCCCACCTAGTGGCCATAGGACAGATCACCCACTTCTGGTCTGGGAGTTCAAGTTGTTGAGTACAGGCTAAACTGCTAATAGGAGAAGATAGTTGAGCAAAAGTAAAATGTATAAAGTAGGCAGGACTCCAAATTTCACACACTATTTTAGTGCTACTAGTCCCTCCCTTACAAGCTGGAGGCAGTGACATGCACTAGCTCTGCTCAGGCTCATCCACAGCCTTGTGGTTTGGCTTAGGTTAGCCTCTGCCCCCTTTCCCCTGGCTATGTACTCAGGCCCTGCCACGCTGCTCTGGGTCAGGTGTTTCCCTTGGGGTAGAGCTCGGAACTGCACCTGCCAAATGCCATGTAGACACACCCTTTTGGGTCAGTCTAGTTGCTTTGGCTCCCTACCTTATAAATCCCTTCTGTTCTGGCATTGCTCCATAGTTTGTGGCCATCCCTGCCAGGACACAGGTAGAGCCACGTCTTTTAGAACACCGGACACTGACGAAGTCCCGGGGCCCGACCACATTCCCAGGGGTGGCAGCAGCAGTCTCATGGGTAATCACCGTATCTTTCCCAATCTTCTGAAGAATCTGGACCATGAAAATTAAACATTAGACAGAAGCAGCCTAACCCATAAAATAACCTGTGGAGTGTGTCATCTCAGTTACTCTGGCTGTCGTATTTTTATCTGGTGCTCCCTCTACTAGGAAATCTTGCAATGCTGACTGGCTCCATAGTTCTGTAACACGGAGGAGGCAGTGTGTTACAGACCAGGCTCTGTGGTCTCAGAAGATGTTTAATGTGTAAGGGGCGGCTCTCACTCTATGGCAAAAGGCAGTTGTCTCTCACCTTGATTTCCTTGATGCTTGGATTCCACTCGCCCATCTGCTCCATTCTTTCCACCAACTCATCATACACCACGTTCAAGGGCTGGTCCACAACCACCTCAAGTTGGAATACCTTCCCCACATCTGGGAGCACCTTGCTCAGCACTTTGTCCCCATTGCCCTAGCAGAAACCCCAAAGAGTTAATATTCCCAGCATGTGGCATTTAAGGAAGGACAAGTTAGAAACCATCCCAAGTCAGACATCCTACCGCTGTGGTCTCGGTTTTCCAGCCATCCTGGTCCCCAAGGATGCGGAGTGATTTCTGAAGGGCTTCCTCTCCTTGCTTAATGTAAGACATCTCCACCTCACTGAAGGGCTTCTCTTCCAGTCTGGAGCCTGAAAGGGGATGGAGTAGAGGGTTTTACCTGAGCATTCATGCAGGCCTGTTTGCAGCTCTGTCCTCTTTGAACCAGTTACCACCACATGGGACAGAATGTTGGCTGTACTTATGTTTTGTAGTATTTCTATGCATATCAGCAGGGCTGAGTCTATATCACTGCCAAACAAACAAGGAGTCCTGTGGCACTTAAAGACTAACAAAATTTGTTTATTGCATGAGCTTTTGTGGGAGAAAATACCTTTTCAATCAGACCTCATCTTCCTCTGTATGCTGTTTCCCAGTGTTTGAATCTTTACAACTGTTTAGATCTGCTGCTATAGTGTGAGATGTTCCCATGACTTACACTTCCCTGCATTTATTTCCTTCCATTGTGTAAGTTCCCCCATCTTCAAAGCATCTGAAATGGGACTTTCTCCCACAGAAGCTCATGCAATAAATAAATTTGTTAGGCTTTAGAAGTGCCAGAGGACTTCTTGTTTGTTTTACTGAACTAGACTGCCACAGCTGCCCTTCTGGAGTTATGTCACTGCCACCATCTCTTGGAAGACTTGGGCCTCCAATCCCCCCCTTGAAGCCAGGGCCAGGAGCATGGTAACTTACTGAGTAAGGAGCTCCTCCTGCGAACTTGGTTGATCCATTTACTGGGACCAGGACCAGCAAAGGATAGTTTGTTCAGTTCCTGGCTGATGGCGACAGCTGCCTGTCGTCTTAGGCCTTGAAACAAAAAGGAAAGACATCAGGGAGAAGAGCTACAAACTTGACAACATATTTTTCATTTTTTACTGTTTGTAACCATCTTGGGTGAAGACAAAGCTTTGAGTTGATAAATTTCCTCCCAGCAGGCATACACATTTCCTTTCATTTTGTTTACCCTGCACCATCACTGGCCCCAGCGAAAGAGACTTTCTCATCATCCACACACTTCTGAAGCAGCTGCATGTGTATAGCAGCTATGTATGGTTTGGATTTCTACAAGTGAGATGGACTTTACTTAACCAAGAAAAAAAAAATTGCATACCTTACCCAACAGAGTTTAACAGTTTTATACAGAGACCACATGGAGCCTAGAAGTTGCAGAGCACCTTAGGGAATGGGGACCAACCAGATCCAAGAACGGATTCTAGAATTCCCCCTTTCTCAACATTAGAAACTTTGCCTTACCCAGTGACCAGCAGCTATTTCACAAATCTGACACCACCACACAGAAGGCAGACTTTTCCTACAGCAGTAGTCTTTGGCATAGAGGCAGCATGGAGCTATGGAGTAATCTATACCTCAAATTAATCCCTAGACACATTCAAATCCAGAAGCCAAAAAGAGGCTGTTGGAAGTCACTCCTGCTCTACAGCAGTTTGGTAAGTTAGTAGAGTCAGCAGCTGGAGAGGATAATCCAAGCCCTTTCCAGCTGAGCTGTTCCAAGGCAGAGAGCATGGTTTAACTGTGTTTGGAAAGCACTTGTACCTTTATGGCACTGTATCAATGGTCTAATACAACCACTTCCTTGGATATACAGAACTGTTCTGTGTTCAGAAACAGGCACAACCTTCCCTCTTGCTCTAGAAGGAGGCTCCTGGCAGCAAAAGGGGGGGTGGGGGTGTTAATAGACCAGGGCCAGAAATGACCACTGTGCATATAGAAGCAGACCTTTATCTCCCGGGGGGGGGGGGGGGGCGTCAGCAGATCACAAACAGAGAAACTAACCCATCTCAGCAAGGGAGTTGGAAATGAGGTGCTTCTGAATTCAGAATCACAGGCACGGTGACAGCCATGGGATCTCCAACCTAGCCAGCCCCAGCCCCATCACAGCTGCATGGCCCCCCTCACCAGTCATCTTGCGCAGGTGCCTGTAGGAGATCCCAGCGCACAGTTTAAAAGTTGCTGGCAGCATCTCTCTTCTGGCTGTAGCTCTCACTTCCACTATAAGGGGCACAGATGCCTCTTCTTGACTAGAGTGGTTCTGCAGCAGCCCTCTGCCCTTGCAGCCTTAAATACTCCAGATGAAGGATGCTGGTTTGTCAGCAGAGAGATAAGAAAAGACATCACTTAGCCAGGCCTGCTGTGGGGGGGCGTCAAGGCCAAACCCCTCCTCATACAGCTGTCATGTGGGATACACGCAAGCTCTCCCTCCCTTAAATTAACCCTCTACAGTCAAGCCTGGGACTACTCAGTTGATTCCTGAATGCAGCAGGTCAGTGTTTACTATGTGTTGGAAGCTCATCTTACAAAAGAGCATGTGACAAAATAAAGCTGTTAGTCTTTAGATGCCACACATGCCTTGTGGTGGTGGGTTTTTGTTTTTGTTTGGTTTTTTTTTTGCTGGAAAACGCAGGATTCCATGGAGGAACCTAACAATGCAGCAACAACTAGACTGCCAACACAGCTTAGGCCAGTGGTTCCCAACCTGTTCTCAGCTGTGGCACACCTTGATACTTTTAATTATTTTTTAGGCACACCATCAAATAAACTCATGAATATTCATGAGCCAATCCAGACCTCAGTAGTTTTTCAAAATATTCTGTGGCACATGTGCTCAGGCCTGAGGGCACAGGTGTGTGTGTGGTGGCACAGTGGCTAGAAAACACTGGCTTAGACACTTCTGTTAGCCGCAAGGGGTTTGAACTGCCTTTGTGTTTCTTCCCCATAACTTATTGGGCCAGCTCCCTATAGGCTGCAGGGCCTGGTATACATGGGTGAACTGGTCCACAGCCTTGTGTCAGTGGGGGGAGAGTACAGAGGAGGGAACTGGCTGGCTCAGGGGCTGGTAAGGGGTCATGTGAGCAGCCTACAGCCATGCAGGGCTCAGCTGTTTGAATGGCAAGACCTGTCTTATAGGATTGCTCATGCGCATAGTCTGGTTGGTTATTGTGGTGGTGGTGAGCTAGTAGAATAGTGATGAAGGGGTTTTGTGGTTAGTTAGTTACATGGGTTTGTGACCACTGACCTCATAACAGGCGGGGCTGGTGGACATGTCCTTTAACTATGAAACCAGTTGAGGCGGTTGTGGGAACCAGCCTCAGGAAGCCCGTACAGTTAGCCTTTGGCAGCATATTACCTGAACAAAATATCCTGCACTTGGCTTGTCCTGGGCCAGCCATGTGCAGGGGGCATCTGTTAGCTCATCCCCTTAAGGGGTCAATGTGGACACTGGGCATGAGCAGATCCAGTCCCTGGAGCATCAGCAGGGCCTCTTAGAGCAGCAGTGGTTGCGCAGAGCAGCTGCTGGGACAGCCTGTATGAACCTGGAGCCCAAGTGGGGATCAGAGGGGAGTGAGGGACCTGGGGGAAAGCAGGGTGTTCATTCCACTGTGAGGCCCCCAAAGCCATCTCTGAGCACAGGGCCATCCAGTTATTTACATACCTGCACCCCCACTGCCCCTCTTCCACCCCAGCAGCTGCTGGGAATGTCCAGTGCCCCACTCTACCACCCCTGCAAATCCCAATACACCTTGTTCTACATGCCCAGTGCTTCCTCCATCCCAGAGCACCACCCTTGGGGCCATACCCAACCAAACCTGCTATGGAGGTGTAAATGCCCATTTCAAGCTGATAGGGATGGAAAGAGGGAATCTAAATGGACACCTAATACAGCTCCTTTGTGCAGCATCTCAGAGGCGGATTCCCCCCCGTACTCCTCAGTATCCCAGAATGGGAGTCTGTGCCCATGCTTGGCAAGCAGCCAGCTCCTTCTGGGAATGCCTTGCACACCTTGGTTTGTCAGAGGAATGGGAGCTCTCTGCTGACAGTTCGGGGGCAGAATCTGCCCCTTGAGGCTGTCTGGTTCCTCCTCTCCTCAGGGTGCAGTGCAAGGTTTGACTGTTACAGGACGTTTGCTACTTCATTACCCCTTCAGTGATAGAGCTTAAAGCACTTAATAGAGGTGGGCAGGATTCTCATCTCATTTCACAGAGGGCAGAGAGGCACAGCTGCAGCTATGCTGTACAAGCCCAGGGCGGGGAGATGAAGCTAGACACCAGCAGAGAGAGTAGTTCTCCATTACTGACAATTCCTAAATCTGGATGGGAGGCTTTTTCTTAATAAAAAGCTCCAGGAATTTTTAGGCAGGGGATGGTCCCTGGCCTGTGTTGTAATGGAGGTCTGACTGCCTATGGCAGTGGTCCCTTCTAGCCTAGAAATCTCAGCATGGATCAGGTTACGTAGCAGAGCTGGGAAGGGAGCCCCAGTCTCCCCCAGAATGTTCTCAAGTGCAGTGCAACTGCAGTCAGCTGACCGACAGAAGAATAAGCCCGCCCCCCCCCATGGATATGGAGGCTTTCAAAAAGCCTGGTGTAGCTGGGCCAATTTTTTCTTTAGAGGTTGCGTTCTCTCCCAGCAGACCGGGAGGGGTGGGCAAATGGACAGAGAAATGATAACACTCAAGGATGAGATGACATTTCCCAGATGAGTTATAGCAAAAGAGACAGAGGTTCAGAAGAGCCAGTGAATCACCAGCTGCTTCCTTTGACGTCAGCTTTCGTACCCTTATGTGGGGAGCCTGACCTTCCCACTCGATGTCGCAAGAACTGGACAGGCGGGAGGTCAGCCCCCTCCATGCCATTAACCCAATATTCTGGCCTCAAAGCCAGCATACAAAGAAGCAGGGGGTCCATGGCCAGAACACCAGATTGGGACTCAAGAATGGGGTTCTCTTCCACTAAGGTACTAGAAGAACATAGCTCAGTCATTTGCCCCATCTTCCCATCTGACCCTCTGCCATGTGTGCCTGCACTGCAAGCCCTTTGAGACAAACTGCATCCAGTGGTGCAGCACCCACCAGACAAAGTGCTTCTCTAACACAAATAAGTATTGCTACTGAGAGCAAGAACATGGGGTTCCTTTGCTGGGAGGCTCTGGTCTCTCAGTGAGATACAGCTCTAGCGCACAGAGCTACTGAGCTGCACCTACTTCAGGTTCCACACAGGACAGCATCCCAACTTGGAAACCTGCAGCTGGCCCCAGGGTCTTGGGCAAGGGGAAATTCAGGTTCCAGTTCCACATGTGGAAAACATTTCTCTGGCACATTGATTTAAAAGCACCCCCCCCCCAGCTGCTATGGGATGGTGTTTGGGTGCTGGAAGGGTAGATGGGTGAGCATGTGGGTCAGTGAATGAGTTGAAGGGAAATTCTGATGCAGCTCAGCTTGTACTAATTGGGGCTATCAGATCATTCATTGTCCACCCCCTCCCAGCAGGGTGTGTAAATCTCTTTTGCCACCATCCTCTCCCTCATCCTGTACAACATGTGCTTTCCCCTCTCACTCATGTTGTGTGCTTCAAGGACGCTGGATGGAAACAAACAGTCTATTCTATCATGCCAGATAAGAGACGTGGAGCATTTAAGTGAGCAATAAAATCAATTAGCTAGAGTTGCTTGGTAGGATTAAGATACAGTATTTTAATATAGACAGATAAACTTATCAGTCCTGGCTGCAAATTACACAACAAGCACCAACTGAAGCACCACTGGGAGCTGGCGTTCCTCACAATATTGATCAAACAACCCCCAAGCATACTCAGTTCTTACCAAATTGTCTCTAAACTAAAAGGTTTGTAGCAAAAAGTGGCTTTTCAAACAACAGGAATATTTCAATAGATTTCCACCCTCCCCCCCCACATCCCCCACCCTGGATGAAAGGGTCTCTCTTGCTCTGACCAAGTGTATCGGTAGAGAAAGGACTTACCATTTTGTGATGCACAACAGAGCTGAAGGGTTCTGGGTCTGAATGAAGCCTTTTGAGAGGGACAGAGATCCATCATTTACAGTGACCAAGTAAACTCAACAGGCCCTAGAAGGACAACACAATACGTAAGACGGGCACATCTTGTCAGGAACCAAAGGGGAAGCCATGTTAGTCTAGTTCAGTAAAAAATGAAACCTCATCCAATAAATATATTTATGTTAGTCTTTAAGTACCACAGGACTCCTTGTTTGTTCATCTTGCCCAGAAGATTTTTTTTCCCCCTTCTCTCCTGAATATCAAAGACTCAAGCAGATGTACTGCAAGGCTAGTTCTTTGTTTTGTTCAGAGCTCAGACTAGAAACATGCAGGAAAATAATTACAATTTTTAAAAAAAGTTCTCAAGAAGTTTCCAGCCAGCTCTTTTAATGGCAGCTCTTGGCTGGAGTTCACAGCTTGGCTGACAACACAGGTGCAAAAAATTAGACAAACGGGATGGGTCACGTGCTAATTGCCTATTCTGTTCAGTCCCTCTGAAGCACTTGACGCTACCTACTATGGGAAGACACAACACTGGTTAGCTGAACCATTGGTCTGATCCTGTCTGGCTGTTCTTATGTCCCTACAATTCCCAGGACCTGGAACAATTCTCTAACAGAAAGAGAATTAAAAGGCTCATGCTAGGCATCTGTTTGGATGATTACATGGCTCCTATCATCCAGATGCTTCCCAACCATCCCCGAATTCATCCTGGCACCCCTGCAGGACAGGGCAGTGTATCCCCAATGTACTGAGAAGGCATGGAAGCACACTCGCCCCCTAAGCCGGACACTCCATGCGCCCTGCTCCACCAGAGATTGGCTTTCCCCCTCTAGAGACAGGGCTGCCCACTGCAGCCCCCGGGAATGGAAGAAAGTCAAGAACACATACACAGCCAGCTAGTGACTGTGGTGCTGTGAGCACGGGTGGTCTGTGATTTACATGGCTGGTAACAGGCTTTGTTATGCAGCCACATATGGTCCCAGCAGCCCACTCTGCCCTACTGCAGCCAGCCATTCTTGGAGGCAGAGCTATCCCTAGCAAACACTTGTATATTGCAGCGACGGGGCCAAGCTCTGCTTCAACAGTGCACACAGCTGGTTACTTGCTAGTCAAAATGTGATTGTTTGTCTAGTGTCTTTCATGGGAACTATGCCCCCCAAGCCCCAGGGCACCGAGAAGCAGATAAACAGCAGCACAGGGAGTGAAATTACAGGCACAGCCAGGGGACCAGTGCTGTATGCATGTAAGGATCCCACCTGGAGAGGCCCAGGGAGCAGGCCCCTGTGATGATGGGCAATGAGGAGACCATCCCAGGCCAGGGCCACTTCAAGCATCGCTTTCCACAGAGGTACTGGTTAGACTAGCAAGGCCAGAGACCCTGCAGTGATGCGATGCAGGCTACACTTGACCAACACAAAGCAGTCATTCCCAGATGCAAGGCCTCTGCCCAAGGACATGCTTTCATTTTGAGAAGTATCAAAAAAAAACAAAACTGCAAGCAGGAGTCCAGCCAGAGACATCCCTTCCATTCCCAGCTCCAGGTGCTTTTTCCTTTTTTGCAGCTACTCTCAGACTAGGCAGGATTAAGGGCCCATTCTGAGGTATCTTTCCAGGGAATACCAGGCATGGAGTCCTGCAGCAGAGGGACTATCAAGGTAGGAGTGCTGTTTGAACCTGGATATAAAGACATGTCAGCTCACTACACAGTGCGGCACCAGAAACCCATTTCCAAGGAATGGTATCGCCTCCCAGAACAAAGTGAGTCTGCATCTGACCTTGAGAGGCCTGTGAGGTTGGTGGAGTGACCATTCTGACATCACACCTTATTTACAGGTGACATCTTTCAAAGTAAAAAAAAAAAAAAAAAACACAAGGAGTCATGTGGCACTTTAAGACTAACAGATTTATTTTTCGCATGAGCTTTCGTGGGAGAAAATCCCACTTCGTCAGATGCTTTGAAGATGCCCATCTTCAAAGCATCTGACAAAGTGGGAATTTTCTCCCACGAAAGCTCATGCAAAAAATAAATCTGTTAGTCTTAAAGTGCCACATGGCTCCTTGGTTTTTTTGCTGGACTAAACTAACATGGCTATCCCTTTGGAAATCTTTCAAAAAGCAGGCCTGGTACTAACAATCCCACAGGGCTCCTTAGGCATTTGCTGCAACACCTGAAGCAAGATCTGCCTGGCAAGGTCACTTGTTTCACCAAGGCACTCCCAGGGTCAGGGGCAATTATAACTCAAGGGCTGAAATGAAATAGTGTGGGCTGGATCCTCCCTCCTGTGCCAAGACACCCGCACAATGGCAGACTGACTGTATAGGCTGGGTTAAGTCCGACAGGGTGCTGGGAAACATCACTTTGTAAAAATCTTCAGAGGCAGGACTGAAATGAGTGCCTGCAAACAGCATCTAGATTGCAGGTTTGTCTGGGGCAAGGACTTCATCCTGTGAATTGGGGGAATCTTACCTGGCAGGGAAAGAGGAAAGTTACCTAAGGAAGGTTCTTCACTCATACCTCCTGGCTCCCATTTAGGTTTTTATGAGCCTGTAGTCTATTTCCCCACACACCCAGGGCAGCAGGCCGGTGTTGTGATCCCCATTGTACAGATGGGAGCTGAGGCCCAGAGAGACTCAGTCTCTAGTCCAGGGTCACGCAGGAAGCCTGCGGCAGAAAAGGGAATTGGACCCTGTCAGTAGACCAGGGTTACTGGAGGGGCAGACGTGCTGGCCCCTAGTGAATAACCACCTATTCCCTCTGTGGCTTACCAGGGGCCAAGGGGGGAGAACAATTCCCCTTTCCCTTGTTAAAGCTGAGATGAGCCCCTCAGAGACCCAAGCAAATTGGTTTCAGTCAGATCCCGACAGCAGAGCCTGTGCTGCGGGGGAGCAAGAGGGGAAAGCCTGGAACCAGCGAAGTGCGGAGGACCCAGTGCTGGCCCTGTGGAGCAGAATGGGGGTTTGGGTGCTCAGCTCACTGCTGCGGTGCGGGGCCAGGAGCCCAGCCTGAGCCCACCCACAGAGCCCAGGCCGCTCTGGCTGGCTTGGTTTCCAGAGCAACAGGAGAGGAGGCGATTTTCCCTGCTCCTCGCCAGTTTCAAAAAGCCTCCAAGCAGCCAACCCTCAGAAAGAGGCAGACGTGGGAGACAGGGCTGTCTGGACAGACAAGACTGACAGTCTGAAGCACAAGATGCTCAAGTGGTGCTCCAGAGAGAAAGAGGTAGGTGCTAGCTCCTCGAGTGCTTGGGTCTAATGCTCTCCAGGATAGGAGAGGAAGCTGGTTTCCTCTAGTGCTTGTTGGGGGCCGGAGCAGATGTTGCAATGTGCAGGTTAACCCTGCAGTATAGCGCACGCTGGGTATGGAGGGAAAGGGAGGCTGACGCTGACATTTTCGTTACCTGGATTTTCTTGATGAGGTTGACAGCTTGCTTCCAGCATGTAAAGACTGGGTTGTGCACCTGCAACTGCTAGGCAGGTCCCGGGTCCCAGTGTGAGGAGACCCAGAAAGGACTGGCTGGAACAGACTATTTCCCAGAGCTCTTTGGAGCCAGGACTGTCTTTATGCCATATCTGCCCTGACCGGCATGATGGTGCCCAGCCTCCAAGCGCTACGGCACAGACCTATTCCAGAACAGCCACATCCCTAGCGTTATTTACCTTCACTCCTACAGCTGCAAATGGGACGTTGAACAGGCCAGGGAGAGGGGGGGAGTTGAGGAGAGGCAGATTTCCTATTAGATAATTTGCACATCTCGTTTGCCTTGCCTACACCTTTCCCCAAAGACGCTCAGCCCCAGTTCACCTTGGAGTCAGCAGATCTGGCCACTAGTACTCTGGCTGCTTCAGCCCCCCCTCAGTTGTTTTACAATGCAGCACACCCCCATCCTCAGAATAATGACAGGCAATAGCTGAAGCACAGAGTGCTGTGATCTATAGTATCCATAGGGCAAAGTTTTGCATCTGCTCTATACAAATACATAAGAGTTCCAGTCATGGACCCAGGGCCTCTTGGGAAGTGCTAGACAAGCAGAACAGAGAGCTGCCAATTAGAGCTGGTCCAAACTTGGAATTTCTGTTTCACTGGAAATCTGACATTCAGAGATTTGGGCTTCATTCCAACTGCAGTGAACACAAACATTTCACGGACTATTTCCAAGCATCTCTTCTGGACTACTTAGCCTTGGAAATTTTTCAGAATGAAATCTTGTATTTTTGCTGTACCAAAACAGTCCAAAATAAAAACAAAAATTTCCCAAACTGTTTTCACCAGAGATTTTGCCCATGCTGACATGGCTTTGCAGAGGCATCTAGTTTAGCTGAAACTGTTCTCCAATGAGAAACAGGAGGAAAATTTTTCAGCCAGCTCTACTGAAAATCTTGCCCTCTAGACGGGCCTCAAGCCAATGGCAAATATGTTTAAATACTGTGTTCTGTAGCCTCAGACTTCACCTGTAAATATAGCTCATAACCAGCTCTGCCGGTTCCCCAAGTGGTGAAAACACCTACAAAGAATTAGTCCCATGGTCAAGAAGGCCCTTCTGCTACTGAGAGGATGGGGTTTGCAGCCCCTGCACAACATTGATGCAGGGCTCTGCAACTGGGTTCCTAAGCGTGTCTAGTGTCACTGCAACCTACATCGATTCCACAACCCTGGCATACTGGGCTTCTGTGACTCAGCTAGCTATCTCCCCACTTCAGCCGCCAGCTTCCCAGGGCAGGGAGCCATGCCTTGGGCCTTCAGGCCTGCAATCCTTGCACCCTGTGCTGGGCCCCCAGCCTCTCCAAGGCAGATCTGCACATGGCCTCAAATCCCAATGTCTGGCAAGTTCAAGGCCAGTTTCCTCCACCAGCTGGCTCAGCCCATCCAGCTGCCAACCTCACACTGCTGCAGCTCTAGGGCTCTCATGGGACACACAGAGAGAATGAGGCCCCTGGGCTGGGGTGGCTCCCGGCAGCCAGCCTGTTTCCTCAGGGCAAGAGCTTGGCCAGTCCCAGGGAGCCCAAAAGTGCTGCATTTGCTCTTTCCTTACAGGTGCTGGGGCTGCTGGGGTTGGGAATTCCCTGCCCATGAGACCATGCTACCAACAAGCCCGTGCTGAGAAGACGCCAGTGTCCGAGTTCCCGAGGGAAAGGCCCAGGCTACCATGAACCATACAGAGGGTGTGGGGAACAGTCCCCAGCTCACTGAGAATGAGACATGGTCTCCTTTGGCCCCAGCCCCAGAGCCATCCCCGTGGGAGTCCCACACCATTGTCGTGGTGGCCATCTTCTGCTGTGTTTGCCTGCTGCACTTATCCACCTTCCTCTACACCATCTGCTTCCCGTTCCAGGCACACTCCAGGCCAGCCTCCCATCTTGCTGCCCCAAGAGCCTATGAGGAGAACGAGATAGCCACCTTCCAGCCATCTTCCTCCATCACTGATACACCAGCCAAGGCTGGAGCAAAGGGCAGCTCCAAGCCTAGCATTTCCAACCCTACCTCCCAAGCAGAAAGACACGCTGCAACCAGCACAAGCCAGGAAAGCTCCACTGACTTCAACTGAGACACCAGGGTGGCAGCTGCTGTGGGCCTGTCCCAAGCTGTACAGTGGCTGGATCATGTAGTTTAAGGCTTTAACTTATGGCCATCATGGACCAGAGGGTGCTGCCCCGCCGCCCCCCACCATGCAGAGAGGGTCAGCCACTCTTTGCACCCATGTGACACAAAGGAGGATAAATCGAGGCATATAGCAATCCATCCTGTCCACTACTGCAGCCCTGGGCAGCTCTTGCCAGCCCCAGCTCAGTGGGGGAGATCACTCAATTTGCCCATCCCTGGGCCTGCCCATCTCTGTGAGGCTGTGCAAAAGGCATGTCACCCTGCAGGCAGGATTTGGGGCAGCAGGCAATTTGTGAAGTTCCCAGGCAAAGTGGTCCTGAGACACCAGTGGAGTTGCTTAACTCATGGAGACAAAGCAGGGCCCAGGACTTTCCCACAAGGGAGAGGGTCATCCCTGCAAAGTCCCCCACAGCCAGCCGTGCTTGGCCTGCAGCATGAGTGTGATGGGCCTCAGGGAGGGCACTGGGCAAGGATGCAGGAAATCCAGGATCAGTTCCCAGCTCTGCCATGTGCTGCTTGTGCCACTCTAGGCACTTGGGTCCTCTTTCCAGCTCCTTGCTGTGTCTTGTCTTAGGTGGCACCGAAACACAAGTAATGCCTTCAAACCTCTCCTTAGTTGAGCTACAGGATATTTTGAAGGTGTGGTTGCTACCATGATGGCCACCTTACCTTGTGCTCCAGGAGCTGGAGATAGAGTTTCCTCTCTCAAACAAGCAGCTCTGTCCTCCCTGTGGCCCAGACAAGGGTGCCTGGCTAGAGGGCAAATGCAGGAAGCCTGAAGGCAAAATGTTCCCTGGCAAGTGAGCCCTGGAGCTTCCCCTTCCCACAGCAGCCACATCAGCTTAGTCTGCATCGGGGCCTCATTTGTGGCACCTGTGGGAGGAGACTGGTGCTAACTGATGATTAGGGGAAGGCAGCTGCTTGTAGGTGTGTGAAGGGCTGCAGGCACTAGGACTGAATTTGGTCTGTGACCTCTGCCTGGCTCCCATGCACAGAAGCCAGAGGACTTGCTCTCTGCAGGCACCTCCACAGCTCTGCCTGCCCTACCTGCTTGCCAGGGCTTCCAGCAGCTGTCATTTTGTTCTCCTCCCCAGCCAGGTGCCGTGTGGGAGGCACATGGTACCAGTGCTGATGGCTGGGGGCTGTTGTGGGGAGCACACAGACAGCTTCCAGGAGGGACAGCGGGGCCCTCCAGGAACCAGACTGCACTGCTGCATGCAGTGCAGCCAGGATCCAGCTAGGCAGAGTTGAAGATGCTAAAATCCAGCTTCTCACAAGCCAGCAGGATCCCTGTGTCAGCCCCCCATACTCACAGCACAGCACAGCACAGCCTGCCGTGGGCAGAAACAGATTGAATGGCCCAGCTCATACCCTGAGAGCTGCTACCCCAGAGGGGTGGAAATACTCACTAAGCTACGGGCTGTCCTTGGCTCCTGAAGGAGCAGGACTGGCCAGGGGCAAGAGGAAGGGGGAATGCAGGCAATGCAGCAGGGTATTAGGCACTCTCCTTTCCCTGGCTGGGAAAGTGCTCAGCCAGAGCTAGCAGACAAGGGGAGAAACAGCCAGGCACTCCTGCAGATACATAGCTGCCCTGCTGTGGGCTTCAACGGGCTTTGTGGGCAGGTGAGGCCTGCTACCCTCTCATGAAGTGCAGTGGCAGATTGCCCTGCTGCTGCCTGCACTGTCCCTGTTTGGTCAGGAGGGGACCTCCATCTGCAGTGTGGTCAGTTGGGCACTGAGCACCAAGTGCAGCAGTAACAGGGAATGGATTGTGGGTAAGTTGGTCTGCATGCAGGGTAGCAGAATATGGGGATAGGCCACAACAGAGCTGGTGCAGAAGGCGTCCATAGAGTGAGGAGGGTCAGAAGCGGGCCTGGTGCCGCCTTTCCTACAGATGCGGGCCAAGCTGCAGATGCAGACACGTGCTTAGTTTTTGAGGAAGGTAGGGCCACATCACATCTACAATCCACACATCTCTCAATCCCCTAGCAAGGGCCGTGTTCACCAGAGCTCTTCTCCTCCCTGCCAGGGCCCCTGCTTGCACTCATGTTGCTGCCCATTCCTGCAGCTGCCCCTCCTGTCCTGTGAGCAAGGCCCCAGCTGCAGCACCTATGGGCTGGATGTTTAGATGCTCAGCCCATGTTGGGTGCTGATCTGAAAACCTGACCTTGTGCGCTCCCTGAGCACACAGGCTTGCAGTGCTCACCCCAGGGCCATCTCCTGGTTAAGGGAGCCCCCTGCAGACATGTCATTGAGAAAGCCTGATGTAAAAATGGAGGTGGGGGGGGTATTTTACCCATAGTTTTACCTTTCCACTGGGTTGGGGGGGATGCATGGAGAATAGAGGGTACCAGGGCTTATGGAACTGATTTGATTTTCTGGTAGGGGTGCGTATCAGATGTGTCTGCCTACACAACTGCCCTCCTCTCCCTTGTATCAAATGACTAGTTGGTAGGGCACACGGGATCAGCAGAGAAAACCACCAGCCTTTAGAGAAGCAGCATGGGTGCTAGAAGAGGATTTGGTCACTTTTTCCTCAGGACACCTTAAAAAACTTTTCTTCTGTGTCTGTTTCCCCTCACTGCCTCTATCAGTGTTGTGGGAGCCATGGCTAAGGACCTAAGAGTTATCACTCACAAGAAGATGGCCCACAAAAGGAGCTCTCTCTCTCATTATTCAGAAGATTCTTGTGTGTTGAATTTCACCCAGCACTACATCTGAAGCCCGCAGTCGCCACTCCATAGACCAGACCAGTCAGCGACACAAGGAGGTGTAGCACCTATCATCAGTCCTACAACTGGAGGCCAGAGGCCCAGCCCTTTCTTTGCATTGCCCAGCTTTGACAACTTTGTGTAGCCGAGACGTGAAACAGAAGGTGTCATGGGCACTCAGAGTGCTCACATTCCTAGGGGAAGGTGTATATTACTGGATGGGGGTGGGAAACCCCAAACTACCAGCATGTCCTGAAGTTACAAGAAGGGCACAATCCCAAAAAATAAAAATGACCATGCATGTAATTTCAGTGGTTTACAAAATGAAGGAGAAAAAAAGAAAAACAAGCTAAAATATTGTCCTGTAATTAAATAACAAATTAGAAAGTTGTAAAAGATAACTACAAAAATACAGCGGCATAAGAGGAGTTTTTCTTGACTGGGGGTAAAGTGACATCCACTCCTTCCTCTGAGAGGTTGGGTTTGGTTTTAGATTTAGATTTCCCATAAAAACATCCCTGACATATAGATGTGTAAAAATCACCATATGGCGTGGTCTGCTGCTTTGAGCTTTCAAATGTACATCCAGGCACTCAACACAAGTATTTACATACATTTACAAATGTACAAAAACCAAACCAAATATGCCAGACCCAGGAATTTACAGTGTAAAAAATCAACCCAAAGCACATGGATGCTGAAAGAAAGGGACATACAAAAATACAGGTGCCCTTTTGCAAGGAGGACATTGAGTCTCTTGTCTGCAATCCCCAGGGCCACCCGCTGGAGAAACTGGCATGAGACCAGCACCTTATCCTTGCATAGAAACAGAAATTGTCCATCAGTCACATAGACTATCTTCAGAGCAAGGTCAGGGAGTCACAGAGCATCTTCTCAGCAAACAGCAGATCTCAGTTTGCTTAACGAACACATCCATTTTCTCTCCCACATGCACTCTGTTTTCAAACAGTATCAAAAGACTTTTTCTTTTCTGATCAGATGGAGCAGGATATAATCATGTCCAAAGAACTTTCTCTCAGCCATGCCCCCCCTGCGAATCTTTGTACAATCTTCCAAAATCAAATTGGGATTATTTCTGGATGTCTGCGGAGGAGTAAGAGAGACAGCACCTGAAAACAATATTTCCCTAGTCATTTACACTGAAGTCATCAGTTTGCATTTTTCAGAGGGACACTGTACATTATCTAGGCCCAAGGTTTATCTTTTTGCTAAATGGAGTGTTTTACAAAATTGAAGAATTGTTTGGAACCACTAGAATGTGTCACTAAGAAACAGCTGGTCTGGTTTTCCCCTCCTCCTGCAGCAACTCTCACTGTGTAAGCTAGCCTGGTGTTGGAGAATTAAGAAGTGAAGATGACTGACACCAACCCCTCTAATTTCTCTCCCTAGCAGAATGAACTACATGAACGAAACATGAGCACAATTTTTGAAATCACCATTTTCCATTTCAGTTACTGTGGGTAGCATGAGAAGAGAGGGGTCAGTGCTTTTTAAAATTTGGGCTGAAGCGATCAAAGCAGTCTAGAGGATTTAGACACATCTTCCACTGATGCATCTAAATCCACTGATCTCCCTTGAAAAGCTCAACCAAGATTTCCAACCTGACAGAATCTGTTCAAGCACAGTCCAATAAACCCCCCACTTTCTTTGTTACCAGGTGTAGTGACTTCAACTGGTGTAATACTGGGGGTGGAGGGGGGTTGTATTTAAGAAAGGCAGGCTTGTCTTCTCTGACACGCAAAAGAGGGAACAAACTTCATTCAACAGAATAAAGACATATTGAGATATCTCAGATCTCCTTCACCAGACATTGCTACAAGTTAAATCCAGCCACTGCTATGCCAGTCTCCCTAGACAGATGATCCACCACTGACTGCCATGAAGAACACCTGGAAGAAGCACTGCTGTATTAGAGCAAACCTCAAATGGACTACTTAGACACAGCTCTTTCACCATTTGGCTATCTACTGCATTGCCTTGGAACTTGGTGCCCCAGACAGAACCCAGGACAGTTGTGTCATCTTGTACAAGCCATCGGGTGCAGGAGTAACTGCCAATAGCTGTATCCTCTGTCCCAGCTCAGCTGACCATGGGTGGTGATCTGCTGGGGGACATGCTAAGGCTCTGAAAGTCATTGTGCAATGTGCTTGTCAGAAGCGTAGGGGCAGAGAGGAGTTGGGGATTGGAGGCATTGTGGCTTAAAGCATCTTTGGCAATCTGGCCAGAAGGGCCCACGGACGATAGCCAGCATGAGGCAGTCCTCTTTTTTGAGCAGCACCCCAGCCTGGCAGGGACACAACTCAGCCTAAAATCCAACCAAACTAGATCAATCTCTGTAAACCTGACTCTGGAGGAGGGCTGGTCTTCTGAAGAACTACCCCAAAGCCACATAGGCCAGCGCAAAGGTAAGCCTTGTGCTGCTCCAGCCACACCAATGGCTGGGACACAGACATGTCCCAAGACCAAATCCAAACATCAAACTGCCCTGCTTCAGCAATGCCTGAGAGCAGCACCTACCCATGTGTCACCAGCACCAGCTGTTCTCTATTTTACCACCTCATATTAGCCACAGAGCATCAACAACCCCACCTGTGTTGATACAGATGGGACCCATCTGTCACCAGTGTCCTAGCTCCCCTGCCAAGAGCTACCAGGTGCTGGGCTCAGGCCATCCATTAACCCAGCTCAAAGCAGGTGAGAGGAGTGCCCCAGCCCAGCCTGCGCAACCACCTCCTCCAGCAGGAGCATAGCCCCCATTTCCACTAGTGCAAACCGGACTTGGAAGGTGACAATTCCTCCTGCCAAGCCACCAGGCAGCCAGATGCTCAGCCAGGATGGGAACCCTTTCTGTTCTCCCAAACATGCCTATTGTCCTGCTCCTCACAAGAGGCATCTTTTTGCCAAAAGGAGTTTGCACACATGATCTGTGGAGGTCATGAAAAGGCCTGACTCCCTCTCCAGCAGAAATGGGAATGGATAAAGGCTGTAATACTCTTTCTCAATACAGGGGGGTGGTATCTGTTAGTTTGGTTAATATGTGGGGCATAGCTCCCAACACCTTCCCAATCAGGCCTGCAGATCACGTCAAGCCCAGCCGGGTTGCTGATTTTACTCACTGCTCTAGGCATGATGGGAGGGAGAGCTCTAGTGGGACTGTCTGGCATAGCCCATTGCTAATCTTGGGACACAAGTCCCACTGGGCAAGTTTTTCCCATGGAGCATGTTCCTTGGATTCTGATGAGCTGAGCAGCAGCACCAAATGTTCAGGTCTCATGACAGCGCAAGGAACTGAAAGCTGCCCCTCTGCCACAGCTAATGAAATGGCTAGCACCAGGCAGGGTTTGCCTTCCCTAGCCAGTCCTAAGGGTCGTGACACCAGCCACTGGGACAAGAGACAGTCTCTACTCTAGCCATAGCAGGGCTGCGTTACATTGTACAAGCCATGCTGACGTCTGAGCAAAGGCTCTGTGTGCGTTTAGGCACTCACGCTGGCAGTGGTTTCCTGAAAATTTCTTGGCTTCCCTGCTCAGAGCCTGGGTGTCCTCGGGAGTGACTAACTTTAGCACCAAAGAGGGTAAGAGCAGCAGATCCCCAAGCCTGAGACCAGCACCCAAAAATGTGAGCCTGGGGAGCTAGCCCAAAAACAGCTCTGAGCTGCCCCTGAAAACGAAAGATAAGTCCTTGGACCTGCACTGTGCCCCTGCCCTCAAACAAAATACCAGCCATGAGACAACCTAAGCCTGGGACTTGGATGCTGTGCAACCCCCGACCACTCAGGTCCTGTCTGAAGCTGTGTTCCCTGGAGCCGAAAGCGCCTTTCAGTCTACCACATTCCAGCCTGAATGCAAACTGCAGAGCCTGATGCTGAAACACTGACTCTGTTTGGTTCGATCCAAGGCAAGTGGTACCTCATTTCAACTCCTGGTCAGGGGCCTGTGGCACCCCTCTCCTTGACAAATGCAGAGTGGGCACGACACAGATGCCTTATCCCAGGGCAGAGTTTGCAGCAGGAACTGTGCTTGGGGGTGGGGTCGAGGGAATAAACGGCAGGGGCAGCAGGGAGAGCTCACCCCAGTGACCATGGCAGGAATGTGTGACTTTGCCCCCTTGTGTGCACACAGAGCAGAACAATCCCAGCTCCCTGGAGCAGCCTCTGTCTGGCATACAGCCATGCTGGGGTCATGCCAGCACGACAGGCCACGCACATCCGGAAGCAAGGTGCACCCAGTTCTGGTGGGAAAGCCCAGAGGCACAGCAGATGTGATAAAGTGCAGTGGGTCCTGGCTTGTGGTCCTGTCCATCACACGCTGGGGGACTGCATCATCCCACCTGGCCTCCATCAGCAACTTAGCCCAGCAGGGCAGGGTGACAAATCAGGCTCCTTGCCCTAGCCCTGGTTCCACATCCACAGCAACCCTGAGGAGGCGAGTGCGGCAGCTCCACCGGTGGGCTCCGGGCTGCGGCTCCACACCTGCCCGTGGTGGCTCTAACGGAGCAGGGTCTCCACAGCAATGAGGGTGTCAGGAAGGTGCCTGTGCCACAGCCCGGCCTTGGCAGGCAGAGTTGGCTACCAGGGAGTGTGAGTTCACACCTGCCGTGAGGTTGGAGTGTGTGTTGGTGCTGATGGTGTAGTCAGCTGGCTGTGAAAGAAAGAGAGAGACAGATAGCAGTTCAGCTACTCCTGCCTGTGAGCCGCTGGCTCCCCCAACAATAGGCCTGAATAGAAAGGCATGGCAAGGGCAGGCCAGGGGACCCCAGGAACCTTTTCACCAGCCCCAGCCGCTTCCCTTAGTACCCGGCCCTCTGCAAGGATAACCACTCAGCTGGGTAGCGAGCACCCATCCTCCCAGATATGGAGGGTAAATCAGCTAAGGCATGAGGTCCCAGCTGACCACATGCCTGAGACCTTCATACCACCGGCATGGAAACCAGCCAAGGTCAGCACAAGTCAAAGGTGTACATCCAATTAATAGGCATCACTGGGACAGCCTACACCATGAAGAGCCTTCTGCGGAGCCTCACCAGGCGACTCCAGACTGATCTGAGAGGAGTGCTGGCTTCCTGTGGGCCAGGGTACATCTGCTGTAGTGTGCATGGGTGGGGGAAAAGCAGTAGGGTCTGGGGCCCATATGGGAACTAATGCCTCAGCGAGGCAGGACAGGCCTTACGTGCCGCCGGAAGAGCCGCTGCAGCAGGCTGCGCTTTGGGGGCTCAGGGAGCTGCTTCCAGTCCAGATCCGGGGAGCGCATCCCACTGGGACCAAACACATTCAGGTCTTTGAAGCATTCAGTCTCGATCATCTGTGGAGAGATGCACAGAGAACAGCTTGGCAAGAGGTGTAAGTGAAGCAGGTTCCCTAGGAAGGGCACTCCCTGGGTGTCTGGGAACAGGATGGCTGGGACCACCTCAGGAGCTAGAGAGGGGAAGGATGGCTCATTGCCTGGAGCTATGGCAGAATTGAGCCCTTTGTATTCCTCTGTCTAAGACATGGGGCACCACACTGCAACCTCTTCCGACTGGACTCCATTCCCATCCTCCTTCCTCAGATCCTAGATCCCAGCTCCCTCAAGCTCTATCAATGCAGCCAGTTAGTTTTACACAGTTCCTGGTGCAGCAGGGCAGAGATCTGTTCAGACCCTGCTGTGGGGTCTGGCCCACTCAGGAGGGAAGCCCTGTGCCTGGCCTGACTGAGGGGAGTTTGTGCACCCTGCCACTCTCCGGCTCAGTGTATTGGAGCACCAACCGTCAGACAGGACAGAGCCCAAACAGAGCCAATTGGCCCCACTGAACAGCAACACATAGACTCCCTCCTCACCAGCACTGGGCCAGGGAGAGAAGTGGGCAACCTGGTATGGGGGGGACACTGTCTGTGGGGAGAGTTTGTCCATTATAGTTAGGGTTACCAGATGTACAGCAAAAGGAGGACATGTCCTCCTTTTTACCTTCCTGACCTCCATCCTCCAGGCATTCTAAAAATAGGTGATTTTGTCCAGCTTTTTCCTTCTGATGAGGAGAATGTTAAAAAAAAGCCCTATAACAGCCAAGTTTCCCAGCCCTGCAGAAGGACTGTTCCCCAGCAGCTCGGGTTGGAGTGGGAAACTCAGAGGCAGTCACATACACATAACCCAGTCGCATCCCAACACAAACCACTCCTCACTAAGAATTTGGAAATCCCTCAATTGTGTCTTTAGTCAATTTCAAAAGGGATAGCTGTGTTAGTCTAGTCCAGTAAAAAAACAACAAGGAGTTATGTGGCACTTTAAGACTAACATTTATTTTTATCTGTTAGTCTTAAAGTGCCACACAACTCCTTCTTGTTTCGTTAGTCAATGCCAGTTTTCAGATTAGCTCAGTGGGTAAAGCAAGTGCCTCTTAACCACAGGATCATGAGTTTAAGACCCATGTCAGGCTTTTTAAATTTTTGGCTTGTTGCTCCCTATGAAAGGGCTAAATCAGGGAAAAAAATATAGGGATGCTAATATAATGAAGGAAAATAAAGTACACCATAAATAAAATGACTAACAGAGGTCAATTAAGTAAAACAAATAAAGGGGCACATTTTACCTGTATAGACACAACTGAGGACAATTTTTTTTTTAAATTATAAAATGGGCTGCTGTGGAAAATGAAAAATGAGAGGTGAATTAACTGCAGGTGTTTTTTTGTTTTGTTTTGTTTTTGTTTTGTTTTTTTTTTACCTTTTTTAGGTGCTTTTCAAGTTAATATTTGCAAATTTAGTTCAATTTTTTTTTATTCTCATGAACATTAATGAAAGGGTCATGAAAAACTTTCATTTAATGAAAAAAATCCAGTTTCTGGTAAAAGAGAACATTTTAGTAATTTTTTTAAACAATAATTTAAAATACATTCATTAATCATTACCCATTTTCCATGACATAATATGGTAATGACAGTTATATTAATACTACATTTTCTCCATGTTCTCCTCTTTGTATTTCCCTGTCCTCCTTTCCATGCTTTGGTATCTAGTAACCCTAATTATGGCTGAAGAGTCCTAACCCTCACCTCGCCCCCAACCCCTTACCTCATTCTGCCAGGGAATGGAGACACTGCCAGTGGCGAATTTGGCATAGAAGTCATTGTCCGTTTGGTCCAGGTTGACGCCCTTGACGGTGGAGAACTGCTCGATGTCCAGCACATCCTTGCAGTACACGGCCCGAGGCTGTAGGGCCCACAGATGGTGTTCAGCATAGGGTAGGGAGACTGACTACTCCCAGGTTGCTCTGTGAGGCCTATACCCCAGCACTGCAGGGCCCACAGAGAGCTTCAGTGTGGGGTTAGGGACTGACTGCATAACCCCGGCACTCTAGGCTGGGAAGGCAACCCTCTCAGATTCAAAATGCACCAACTGGAGGATCAGCCCGTCTTCCCTGATCCACCACTGACTCAGCCCATGCCATACACCCCCCCCACGTCCCCTGGCTCTTACATCTGGCACAAATGATGGTTTTATGACCCCAGCCTCCAGGCGCTTGAAGTTGATGGTCCTGAAGAAGGGGTGCTGCTTCACCTGGGTGGCCCCATCCTCCCCGCAGCCCAGCCTCTGCTTTGGATCCTTGGTCAGGAGCTGGGGAGACACAGAGACAGGCCAAATGGGTGATTCTGACTGAGCACAAAACTACGGGGCTATACAGAGCAAGAAGCCCCTGTTTCCACAAACTCCCACACAGGACAGTACTGGAGATGGCTCCTGGTCTGGCAGAAACCTGGGTATGGATGGCAGCACCTCCAGACCCCAGTGAGCCCAGGGACTCACTGTGCCAGGCAAGGGACCAAATGGAGAGAGTCCACCACACTGCAAGGCGAAAGCAGCCACAGCCAGCCAGGAGATCAAGGAGAAGTGGAGTTTCTCTCACACCCATGAGTTTGGCATTAGGTCACAGCCACATTCAACACTAGCACATGCTCTTCTCCACTGTGGCCCTCCCCTCTTCCATACCTGTCATCCTTGGAGCCCATGCTCTGCCTCTACCCACACTGCACTAAACAACTGGCCAGCTGCTCCCCCATTTATCTGATGCAAGTCTAATCTTGCTCTCAGGCTTGGGCAGGGGCTGCAGGGGAGCCAATCTGGCTGTGAAGGGCCTCCAGCAAACTGACAGGCTTTGATGGGGTGGGGACAGTGCACAGTGGCCCCAGCTGCCCACTCACCATCTTGCAGATGGCCTTGGCGTCCTCAGTGAACTTGTCCGAGTACTTCTCCTGCTCCTCCTGCACTCGCTTCTCTACCTCCTCCCGCTTCACCCGCTCCTTGCGGGCACGGAATGGCGACTGGCCCTCGATCATCTCATATATCAGACAACCCAGCCCCCACCAGTCAGGGCTGAAGGAGTAGCGCTCGTTGTTAATCACCTCTGGAGCTGGAGAGGCAAGAGCAGGAGACAGCTCTTAAACAAGCCCCATGGGGAATCAAGGACAGAGCCCCCAGACAGCCTACCTGCAAATGGGAGCACCCTGCGACAGACAGGGCACCAGGGCTCCACTCCTCTGCCTCCTCAGTGATGCCAGCCCCAGGTTCCAGCCACCCCCTTGCGACAGCAGCTCAGACACCTACCCATGTAGCCGACAGTCCCAACTCGGCCCCGGATCATCTCACCCTCTGGAATCTTAATGGCTAGTCCCAGATCTGAGATTCTGATGTGTCCTGTAGTGGAGGAGAGCGGGAAGTCAGAAGGCTGTGGGGGCACGGCCCCTCTGTGGGTTCCCAGCAACATGTGCTCACTACCTCCTCCAACAGGTAGCATTGTGGGGTCTAGACATCAGCTACTTGGGCTATTCTAAAGAGACAGGTTCAGGGAAGATTGTCCCAGAGGGGAACACATGAAGACTGATTCAGGAGCAGGGCAATATTTGTGACGCGACTCCCAGAGGGGTAGACCACTTGATGCCAGCTTGGTGGAACAGTGCTATTGTTCCCTGCCCTCCTGAAGCACAGCACCACCTCCGTCTCCGGCTACAGCCACCTCTGGGGTGAGACAGCAGCAGGGGCTGGAAGGTAGGGTACCCCCCGGTGACAAGCAAACAGTCACCCTCTGTCACCCACATAAGCCCAGAAGATACTGCTCTAGGGGAGGATCACAGGCTTGAAGCAGAGAGCCTGAAGCTGTTCCTCCCTGCTCTCATCACCTTGACGGCTTCTCCAGTGACATGGAAAGGATCCCCAGGCTGATCTGTCTCAGGTGCCTGCCCCCCCCCCACTCCCATGCCAACACAGCCACCCACAGCCCATGAGGTGAACCATACCAGCCTGGCAGGAGAAAGCCTGGCCCTGGGAGGAGGCTGGGGTCCTGCCTGGCTAGAATAAGCAGTGAAGAAAACCAGAACCCAGGAACTGCCAGGCTGGGCCAGCTGGGTTAATGCTCCCCTTGGCCCAGGAAGGGCCATGAAGATGCAGGTGACTTTTCCCCACCATTTCCCACTCACCATCATCATCCAGCAGGATGTTCTCTGGCTTCAGATCTCTGTGGAGGAGAGAAGTCCAGCTCAGCATGTGCCCCCTGCCTCCAGAATGATAAGTTTGTGGAGGGGATGGTATGATGGGACAGCCTACTTTGGTAATTGACTGATCTTTGACCTTTGGCTACCAGTGGTGGATATGCCAGTGGCTTAAGAAGGGAGGGTAGATGTTATAGAGAATTGTTTCTTGGGTGACTAGCTGGCAAGACTTGCTCACATGCTCAATGCTCACCATAACTAGAGGCAGGAAGGAATCTTCTCCCAGGGCAGAGCGACTCAGGGCGAGGGGGCGGGTTTGCTTCCCTCTGTAGCAAGGGTCAGCAACCTTTGCCAACCCCTGTGCTGGCCCCTCCTCCTTGACTACCAGCCAGTGCCAGTGGCTCCATCCACAGAAATAAAAGCAGCAGCTGTCTCAAAATTTGGTGGTAGCGATGGCTGGAGGTTGGGGGGGCAGAGAGGGGGGTGCTTCCGTCATGCCACTGAAAGGAGCCACTCACGGAAAGAAGCTGCCTGCAATGGCTCCTTCTTGGCAGCATGCCAGGGGACAGGGGTCCCCAGGCATGCCATGGAAAGAAGCTTCCTGGAGCAGGTCCTCTTGGGGGGGGGTCCCAGGCATACTGACGAAAGAAGCTACCCAGAGTGGCTCCTTGGCAGCTGCACACCATGGAGAGAAGCCATTCCAGGCATCTTCTTTCTGCACCATGCCTGGAACACTGGCATGGTGGGGACCCTCCATCCCCCAGCTGCCCCTGAAAGAAGCTGCCCAGACTGGCTTTCAGTGGCAGGAGCCACAATTACAGTGGCATTGCAGAGGGTGTTGCCTGCCACTCTGAATGAGCTCTTGTGCCACTGTCGGCACATGTGCCAGGGGCTGCCTACCCCTGCTCTGTAGCATGCTGCATGGTTCACTTGCTAAGATATTTTCTGTATATTAAAGTCCTTAAATCATGATTTGAGGACTTTACTAACTCAGTCATAGGATAGAAGCTTCTTGCTGGAGTGGGTGGGTGAGGTTTTGTGGCTTGCATCGTGCAGTAGATCAGAATAGATGATCATTTTGGTTCCTTTGACCTTAAGAGTCTATGAGCACATACCAGCTGGGTCCTGCTGGCTCAACAGAGTGCACTGGGGTGGGGGCTGGGCCGAACAGCAGGGGCTGGAGGATCACTGAGCCACTTGGAAATGGTCAGGTTGGTACCACTAACTCCTGGCAGCTGGGCTGGCTAGGTCTCACACCACTGCCAGGCTGGGAGGACAGGCTAGATCCTCATCAGTGAAGCAAAAGGGCACAGCCCAGCATATCATGCCAGGAGTGCAGAACCAATGCCTGGAGAAAGTCATGGCACATCAGCCATCAAGCAACAGTGCCCAAAGCCTGGAAGCCCAGACACAGAGCAGCGCAGGGAAGGGGAGGCCCAGTGATGGCCACAGAACTCCTTGAGCACTTGGCAGACCAGGCATGACCCGGCCTGGCCGCTTGCAGGGGAAGACCAGGAGGAATTCACTTGGGGATCTAGAATGGATTTGAGGGCATCTCACCTCCCTCCTGGGTAAGTAAATGCTCAGTAGCAGGACAGAACACACTCCTGACTCCACCATCCAAGCACTGCCAGTTAACTGCCTCAAGGAAAGCCACTTCCTGAATCACTGACGGCAAGAGGAAAGGCCCCTTAGGATGACTCTGTTCTGATTCTACAAGGGACATGATCCCTTCTCCCACAGGGATGGGAAGCCTGCCCTGCTCAGGCAGGTGGATGGGGCAGGCCTGCTCACCTGTAGACAATGCCCTCCTGGTGCAGGTGCTGTAGTCCACAGCAGATTTCAGCAGCATAGAAGGTGACACGCTCATCATCGAAGCCAGGATTGCCCATGTTGTAGATGTGGAACTTGAGGTCACCCCCATTCATGATGGTTAGCACCAGGCAGAGCGCGTCCTTCGTCTCGTAGGCATAGGCCAGGCTGACCTGCAAGAGCAGCCCGCCCTCATCAGGTAGTGTCGGAACAGGCCCTGGCATACCACACCCTCAGCCCAGTGAGCCCTCACATGCCTGCCTGTCGTCATGGTGGCATAGGGATCATGGGTGGAGCCCATCACTGGGCACAAGGGGAGCATGGCAACTAGAACCCCATGGCTCCTCTGTGTGCTTCACTTCCACCCAGCTTCCCCTCTACCCACATCACTAGCCTCAGCCTATGTGATGAATAATGGGGCATTTCCATATCATTGATGCCCCAAAGGGTCTCCCCAACAGCCAGTTGCAGGAAGAGAAAGCTCCCACACTGTCCTGGTTCACTCAGCCCAGAGCCAGAGGAGGGTGCTCGGCAGAGCTGGGAGCACAACACTCACCACAAACCTGCTGTTGACTTTCTCCAGGATCTGCTTCTCATTCAGTGCCATGGCCTCCCCTTTCCGCTTCTTGATCCGCTTCTTCTCCAACTTCTTGCAGGCGTACATCTTGCCTGTAGCTCGCACCTGGCAGGCACAGACCTGGAGGTATGGACACAGCACAGCGTGGGGATGCTGGGAAGGGCAGAGCCTGGGGAGATGGGACCCTGGCTAAGGATCTGGCATAATTCCTCAGTACAGGGGCATGCAACTGGCTTGACCAAATCCACGTCTCTTTGTCTAGACTCTAGAGAGTCACCAGAATAAGAGACTCAGGGCAGCGACCCAGCTTCCCAATAAGATCCAGGCGAGAGGTAGCAAGCAGGGACTTCCCTCAGGGGATCGTGGGGCTTCCTGTCAAACAGACAACTGACTGAACTGCTCTAATTATCTTTACAAAGCTGTGTCTGAAGCAAAGTGCCAGGTGGAGGACACTCAGCTCATCCAGCTCCAAGCCACAGGCACCCTCTGACACAAACCCAGCCTGGGACCAGCTGGCCTGGCAGGGTCCATTTGCACCAGGGCTGGAGAGTAGGTTCCCATCAGCTAGCCCCAGCCCCCCCCAATGGTGGGGGGTGAGACAGACAATGTCCTTGTGCCCTACTTCACCCCAGGCTGTGCCTTCATCCTGCACAGCAGGCCTCTTAAAGCCTGAGCCTGGCAGACAGGCCCTTCCCCACACCACTTGCAGACCAGGGGCCTAACATGCCAGCTGCATCTTTCAGGCATGGGTGCCCAGGCTGGTTCTGCCACCAAGGGGGACTTGTTTTACATGAGGCTAATGAGCCTATGTCATGACATGCATCCCATAAGCTTCCTTTTGGACAGCACAACCCTACCTCTCCAAAGCCCCCCTTCCCCAGGATCCGGTACTGTCGGAAGGTGTCCTTTGTAACCGGCTGCCTGAAATGACAAAGCCACAAGGTGTGCCTAAGGCCCAGCAAACCCCAACTCAGCTTGATGGGAATGCAGCTGGGAGATGGGTTCTGTGGAGCTGCGCTCACTCACCTTTCCAAGTACTTCCATTGCAGGAACCGATCAAAATACATGCTGTCCTGGTAGTCAGCGAATGGAGTACCACCCAGGTACTCATGCAGAGGGCTGGCGGAGAGAAGGGGACATTAACTCTGCCCTCCTAGCTATCTTGCAGGTTCATGGAAGCCCACAGATCAGGCTCTTGGGAAGCACGGTCATGCTGTATCATACACAATGGTGTTAGAGGCCAAGTACTCACCGCAGACAGCTGTTGAAGAGGTCTTTACAGGCACTTCTCTGCAGGTTCTCCATGCACTGGTTCATGGGGGCCTGGCTGATTTCCGGCATGTAGTCTGAAGACTGAGGAGCAAGGATGCACAGCAGGTCAGCCCTGGCTGCTGTCCCCAAGCCCAGACAGCTCCTCTGTGGCTAACCCACCTGGATACTTTCCAGTTGTATGACTGATTCTTGTGCAGGAATCACTGTTGAGCCAAACCCCAACCACCTTGCCCTGCCTTGGCAGTGCAGAACCCTGCAGCCAGGCTCCGGGTGACTTGGTGAGCCCAGACAGAGCAGCATGAGAAGTGCAGCTGATTGCTCTCCAGCAAGGTCGCAGACCTGCATCTTCTCCTGGCTGCCAGCAAGGGGCACACTTGCCTTACAGAGCCCACGCTGCTCAGCAGACAGGCTTCCCTGCGGCCAGCCTCTGTCCCCTTCCTTCTCCTTCTGCCCTAACTTGGGGACTGGACACAGACTCACCTCACTTTTGAAGAACCTTCGGATGATCTCGTCACCCACCTCCTTGCGCCGCTCATCTGGGGAGAGCTCATACTCAGTCTGGGTGGGACAGAAAGATGCATCAAATGGAGCCGAGTGGGACAGTGCATTGCTCATTGCTTTGCAAGGCCTGGTACAATTCAGACCCACTCCCTGGGCAAGGAGCGCAGCGACTCTTTGCCAGTCCAGACTGTATCATCATGATACACCAGGGGAGGCAGGATTCACCCAGCTTCAACCAGAGCCCAAGCCCTAAAACAGGTGCAGCTCAGAGCTCCCAACGTACCCACCCATTGACATGCACAAAACTAAGGCTCTGAGCATGACACCAGCTCCAAAAGGCCAGGGGGCGTCCAAGGAACCACAAATGTCAACCCCTGCCTCCCACCTCTTGTACCACTGGCGAGAATCCTGATGCAGAAAATGCTGCTAGGTACTCAGAGGTGCAATGGTCCCCCTCCTCCATCAGGACCCAGCCTCAGAGGACCATCTCCCCATGCCACCACCCAGAGCAGATGTGCCAGCTCTCATCACTTTCCACCCTGTTGGCCACAGGACACAGGTACTCAAGCAGCATCCCCTGCCTGAAGTGGCCAGCAGCATCACAGAATCTGGCTGCAAAGGGCTTTCGGCACTAGGCACAGGGTGGCCTTGACCGCTGTCTCTGTCCCAGCTATCCTAGGGGCACTGCAGGTCTGCCCTGGCCTCTCAGCCTGTGTGTAGGATGCACTCCTCCAGGCCTGGCCAATACACTGCCTCCCGGCTCAGGCCTGCCTGCTATTGTTTCTGAGAGTGCTCTGTGCGATGCTCAGTGCCCCAGGACAGGCCTGTCCTGGGCACCATGGAGGCACCCAGCTCTCTCTCTACACCAGCCCTGCTAAGGCCATAGCACATTGGATTTGCTTGCCATCCAGTAACCCAGAGTGCTCGAGGGTGACTACCTGGCCCGAATGCACTTACCAATGCTCCTGGGACTCCGCCCTGCAGCCAGGGCTCATGGCACTGGGCTAATCCCCATAGCACAGCTTTCTGGACAGTCAGGAAGCCAGTGAGGAGTGTGTCTGTGTCTCCACCAACAAATGTTCCCACCCACCAGCAAAACAAAAGGAACAGCTGTGCAGAGAGTGGGAGCCATTTATAACTGAACAAGAGCAACTGCCTTGCACTGCAGGGGAGCCACTAGTTAGCACAGCCTGGAGAAGAGTCGACTGATACATCACTTGGCTCCCTAGGGATTTGCCCACGCTACGGTGACCCCAGGCTCTGCTAATCACTCACTGCGAGACCTTCTGGACACAGCTCTGGGCAGGGGAACAGAGGAGAGCTGGCTTTGCTCATCTTCTCCTGGGACTGAGCAGCTATGATCAGGCAGACACAAACCCCATCTCGGCAATTCTACTTTGTTATCCACATGACAGTGCTTGCTAGGCAGCAATGAACTCCATCAATGCTGTCCACGAGACACTTCTTCTTCCAGTGAGAAAAAGGATGGGTCTGGGACCCAAGAGCTCTAGATTCACAGCTGCCCCAGATTGGCTTGGCCCAGTGTGAGTGACTGATGCTTTTAAGTCACTGAGGTGCTTTTGAACATCCCACTTTCAATCTCTGCACCTCATGTCCCCACCTATTCCATGGGGAGAGTAATCCTTGTGCCCATGGATAGTATGCTCTTGGGGTAGGGACTAGCCCATCCTGACACTGAGAGGTCTTCAGGGCCTGAGCCACGACAGACCCCAGGAGGAGCAAGAGATGAATGCTCAGACAAGGAGCCACATGGCCTTTTAAGCAAACCATTAGAAAAAGTCAACCACACTAGGAAAATCTTGCCCTGGGGCAAATGCCTGGACAGCCTCATCCAGGATCTCATTCCCACTTTGCTTCTGTCCGCAAGCCCCTCCTGGCATTCCTCCCTGATTTCCACCTCCCCACCCGCGCCTCCCCATTGGGTGTATGCAGTTTGCCTTCCTCCGTGAGCTGTGCTCTGCTGCTATAAAAATCTGACCTGCCGCTCACTCGACCAGTGTTTTGGGAACTCAGTTGGGCGCTAGGAGACAGAGGAAACATGAATGACCCCAGCGACAGGGATGAGCAGCGGGTGAAGGGTTCATTTGCCCAGCACGCTGGTCAGAACTCACCTCTTCAACAGTGAAGCACAGTCAGGTATGAGCTGTCCCCAAAGAAAGGGGTGCTGGGAAGGCAGCCAATGGGGGAACAAAATAGAGCAGGTGCTCCAAAACCTTCCCAGCGCTTCACCGCCTTACACAGGAAGGACTGAAATAGGCTCTGTAATGCCAGCATAGCGGGGATGGCTCATGGGTCGCCCTCATTCTCAAGGCTCAAGTGACATCTGTGTTTTCCTTAATAAAAAGCCTGCTGGATGACAGCCATGAGAAACAAACCAGTTGAAATGTCCAATGTCCCCCAGGAGGCGCGTTGGCCTCTCCGAGCCAGCGCTGAACGAGAGTGCCAGCTGGGAGCTATCTTGCCACAGCAGCTCTGGCAAGACCCAGGAGACCCCAAGAAGCTTGGGAAAGAGAGCGGGCAATAAAGTGACCAGGGACCAAGTTGTAACCAGTCCTCTTTTCCAAGACAAGACAGAATGAGAGTACATGGCAGTTAGTCCTCTGGACCCCAAGAGACAGAGTGCCATTCAGAGCTCCACTTTATGAATGGGGAACCAAAGCACCGAGAGGTTCAGTGACTGGACCCAAGATCACACAGTAAGGGACTAGCAGCATCTAAAATAAAAGCCAATGGACCACATACCTGCACTAGCCACTGGACCACTTTTCTTCCCAGAGCGGGAAATAGAATCTGGAAGTTTCCCAGCCCCCTACTTTGGCCCACTAGATTCCCAGAGCTAGCAACTCCCAGCCCCACTGCTTAAATCCACTAAACACAGCCCCTCCCTGGGAAGCCAACAGTTCATCCATGAACACAACACAAGTTCTAGAGCTCTCTGGTGTCAGTGCCACAAGTGAGCTATACAGCCCAGGAATGGCACATCTCACAGGCCTTCTCTTGGGGCCCCAGCCATTTCCCTCCCCTCCCTATGCTTGATATTTCTCACCAGCCAGTCATGTAGACAGCAGCCCACAGCCAACAACCCGTAACAGCACCCAGTGCACCAGCACAGAGGCTGCCTGCCCCTGAGAGAAACACCCAGAAAAAGTACAACAGCCCACTGGCCCCTGCTTTCAGCAGGCAGGAGCAAGTCCCAGGGACTCACACTGCAGGGGGAGCCCATGTGCCCTCAATAATGCAGATTCCCCAGCCCACTGTGTCATGGAGCCCCACCAGCGCGGGACTGTAGCACACAGGAGGGAGGGCAGGAGGAGATCCAATCCCTGCAATTTCACTTTCATTCAGCCTAAAGAGATGCCTGCCTGTGGATGGAGACGCCACAGCATCAATTGGTGCAGAAGCTGCCCTGTCCTGCATTACATCCAGAGGACACAGCCTCATACACACTGCACGTAATTTCCCCTTTGCAAAATACCAGACTAGCTCTGTGGAGACTCTTGTGCCCCATTCTCCCACGCCTTCCAGAGCAAGTGAAATCTCACCCCGCCACCTGGGCAGTGCCGAGAGCTGTGCCACAAATCTCCCAGAGATCTAAAAGCCAGCTGGCTTCCTACTCAGCAATACCAACAGCAGAGGCTCTGGCAGCCAGTACCTCAGCAATTGCTGTATTACTGGATCATCTGCAAACTGGGTGCACAGTGTTTGGCAACTGCAAAGGGAAATACAGGCACAGTGAGGCCAGAATCTGGGCTGCAGTGCCTGTATACCAGCTGGTCCATCAAACCAAAGGGAGAGCATGTGGGACTGACAGCTAGAAGAGCCATTTTCTCACATGTAGACCAAACCCATTTCCTGTGAGCTCCTGGGACTATTTACACCCAAGCACATTTTAGAGGAAAGCCTCACATTAAACCTCTCATTAATCTGGACTGCTCTAGCTCTAATATTGCTACAGGAAAAAGGAGCAGAGTCTCTACCCTGGGGCAGAAGAGCTCAGAAATCCAGCTCTGGCCTGGCCTACACACAAAGCTACCTCAGTTTACCCCACAGAGCAATTGCAAGCTGAGCAACTGAATCTGGTGGCAAACCCTGTGTGGGAGAGACAGACATTGCTTTAAACCTTTTTCTAACAAAGTAACCTGAAGGGATAAATTTCCAGGCATAAACTAAATTGAAGTACCTGGTTCTAAACCAGGCATGGCCAAACGGTGGCTCGGGAGCCACATGTGGCTTTTGAATGAAAAAGTGTGGCTCGTGGAAGAACGTCAGCAAATCAATTTAGTGAGTAAAAGCATATGGCTATATGCCTCAGTGTGGCTCTTGAAGGTTTAAATAATGAACTTGTGTGGCTCTTAAATTCCATAAGTTTGGCCAAACCCTGTTCTAAACTAACATCAGTGGGTTCAGACTAGGGCTCGCCCAGGTGTGACCGAACTGTTTTTCAAACCGGCCTGAGCCTACCCCAGTGCAACTTGTGTGTTTGAACAAAGCCCCCTACAAACTGCATATGCTGGGCATTAAAATCCTCTCACAGCTGCTCTCTGTCACCACCTTCTCCGCACTGGGTTTGGATTTTGGGTTGCAATATTTACACCCACTTGTCTCCACCCACTAGGCACAACCTATTGGCAGAGTTACTCTCTCTTAATTCGTCAGAGACCTTATAATCACCATCCCCAATGCCCTGGGGGGTCACTTGAAACCACGCAGCAAGGAGTCAGAAAAAGTTCTTGAAATCACTGAAAAATAAAAACAGAAGGCAGCATGCACAAGTGGGGCCCTAGATAGGAAACAGCCTGACTGCTTGCCAGTGCCTTTAATGCACTGCCTTGCTTTCTTGGAACCCACTCTGATAGCTCCATCCCTCCTTGAAGATCCCCTCTGCTACAAGGCCTACAACATGCTCCACAGTGTTCAGGCCACTGCTCCCCATTACACTGACAGTGATCCCGTGTGTGTCCCCTTGTGCTCCCCCAGGTGTTGTTCTAAGCACCTGTCATTCCTTGCCATGGGTTAGATAGTACAAGGTGGGGAGGGCAGGGGCTGCACCTGGGCTGCCCTCAGAAGGTCCCAGGTGCAATGGGGCCCCACCCCATCATAAAGAACAGGGAGGGAAAACTGTCTGGAGAGGGTGCTTAGAGAGCACTCCCCAGCTTCCCAACAGAAGCCAGGCACTCAGAGTCTCACAGCCCGGTGCAAGAGCCTAGAGCCCACCCAGGTAACACCAGGCTGCATGGCTTGGGAGGTATGCAGCAGGGGCACAGCCCTCAAGCACAGCCATGAAAAAAAGAAGAGAAATCCCACTGCTGTAGGATGGTGAAGATATGGGGTGGAGGATTAGCCCCTGTTTGCACGTTTCCTATAGACAAGCATGGCACCAGGGAGGTCTTCCAGAGCTTTTAGCAACTGCTGCAGTCTTCAGCTTCTCTATTGTTTCCAACATGCGCAGAGGGCCCCGAGTGCTCCCTGAACAAGGAAATGCATTCTGCAAATGGCTTGAGTGCCCCAGAGCCCTGCCAGGAAGCCACACGCCCTTTGTATACAACTACCAGGCAAGCCAGGGATGCTTCCAAGTGAAATTAGACCAATGTATATCCTGACACCAAGGCCTGACGGAGAGTGTCTGCTCTTACCCTGGGTCTTGTACACTGCTCTGACCTAGATAGTAGCCAGAAAATAAATTTCCCAAGTGCGGAAGTTCAGAGACATCTCTACAGTGTTGTGTCAAAGCAACCTTTCCCCAGGGCTGTGCCAAACAGAATCTATCATTACTGTTCAAACACAGCTACTGAAAGAGAGCACACAGGATCCTGAGCCCATCCACTGCCAAAGAGCTGCAGCCCACCCACCAAATACCACCAAACCAGGGTCAGAGAGCAGAGACCAGGGACATCAGGGTGCCACTCTTCAAAGTTCAGGAGGAAATTCCACAGCCTGGATTGGAGCCTGAACCAGCTTGGAATTTTTCCAGAGATGGTCTCTCAATCCACAGTGAATGGATGGGGTAAGATGGAGCTGGCTATAGTTTGTGAATTTCCAAAGGGATAGCCGTGTTAGTCTAGTCCAGCAACAAAAACAAGGAGTCATGTGGCACTTTAAGACTAACAGATTTATTTTTCACATGAGCTCTCATGGGAGAAAATAGTTCGTGAAACTGCTCTACTTCATTGTTTCTATCACATGCCCATGCTCAATGACCCAGATTGACCTCAAATCAACCTCAAAGGGACTCTGCCCACTAATCCTACACCCAAACAAGCTCAGACAATAGCATAAGACACCACAAGTCGCCTACATTGCCCTAAAAGGCAAAAAAAAAGATACCAGTTCTATCAGCCGTGTGGGAGAAAGATTTCTGAAGTGAAGGGCTTTTCTCTATGTAACCACATGTGAGCAGGGTTCAAAACATGATTTGTTGTTTTCCTGCCAGGGCCTTAGAACCAGAGCAGAGAGACTTGTGTCTTAGTCAAAATACCTACCAGGGGAACGCACAGTTCTCCAGCATGGATGTACAGTAACATTTTTCCTCTCCAGCTATGCAAAAGAACTATCTGATATCCTGACCATCATCCTGGTACACAGCCATATTCAAATCTGCTTTGTCCTGCTAGCTCTCTAACATTCCAGTGCAGGGACTTCACCTGATTTTCACTGTTGCAGCAGGGTGAAAGAGAAAACACTGAAATCACAACTGGGTGAAAACCGTCAACCAAGCTTAATAGACAATTTTCTCCTCTCCATTGTAACTGGGGAAGTTTGGATGAGAAATTTCACTGACATATCCAAAGTGCCATGCTTCATGTTTCAAAATCTAAATCACCACCTTGAACTGCAATCAACAAGGAGCCTGTGCAGACTTGAGGTGTAGAAGGCACGTGTGCACATGCACACGAGTTTAGCATGGGAGGAAAAGGAAACCTATTGCTGTTTCAATCCACAAGAGAGGCTGGAGAGAAGAAGGAGGAAATTAAAGTGAAAAACAGTGGTAGAATGGGAGCTGGAATATTCTGCCGAATTTTACTAGCTGGAAACAAACAGATTTATAGGTGGAGACAAGGACAAGTCATAGTAGGTATGGACAGCCTTTGGCTTTTTTACATTCCTGCACTAACGAACCCACCCTGCTTCAGTCTGAGGAGTTTTTATTCTATTTACTTAGATGAGCAAGAAAAATAAATTTCTTTTTTTTTTTTTAAATCTTCCACAAGCTCAAGGAGCTTCACACAAACCCAGGATTGTTTTACAGGCACGTGTTTCCCATTAAACACCCATACGACTGAATTGGCTTTTCTGCCACTCAGATGCATCAAGACTGTGCAAAAAGAGAAAAAATGCCTTATTTTCTGTACACCAGCTCAAACTGCTGGCTGAGCTCACTGCTTCGTTCAACACAGAGCGAAATCTTCCCCTGACCTGAACCAAATGGGATCCGGCAAACTACTCTCAGTCTGAAGGGCAAAAGTTTCGTCAGTTACATAAACAACTTGGTAATGGGAAACACAGATCATTTTATGAGGCTTACGTTTTCTATTAAACAGCATCTAAAATTGCTTCCTGGCCTCAGAAGAGTCTAACAGCACATGCACATGGATTTCAGATCAGACCTTCAAGTTAGCTAATGAAAAGAGCCCAAATCTTCTGGCAAGACCCAGAGTGAAACCTAGTTCTGCTGGACAAACCCTGCTTCCAGAACCAGGAAATGTCTGAAGCGGGGGGGGGGGGGGGGGGACCCCATGAAAACACTAAGATACTTTTTTTTTACAAGAAGGGCTGACTTAAGTTACACGTTATCTGGATGGAATTTTTGTGCCACTGCCTTAGGAAGGGCTTTGAAATGCACTCCCCCACTGCCCCAGTGCTAGGGTGCACTTTAGTAGGTTTGTTTTCCTTTGTGTCTCAGAAGCCACTTGACCATCATGCCCACCTAACAAGTGACCCACAGGGGAAGAATGTAGGCAGAAAGCAAGTGATCTTCTCTCCTTCATGGAAACATTGTAGTGAATGCCACAGGAAATCACCCTCTCTCTGGCAGCTGGTATATACATACCCATCCCATGGACTTTAACAGCGAGTGACAAGCTTTGAACCCACCTGCAGAATTCAATGGCAGAGCTATTCTCTCTGGCCCCAGTTCAACCAGCCATACCTAACTGAAGTGTGCGAGCAGTCTCAAAGTTCTGCAGAATGGGGGCCAACTGTCCCCACTGTAGGATTCAATCAGCTGGTTCAAAGAACCCTCATTTGGTCTTACATCCTATGAGGCTTTAGAGGAAGTTCCAGTCCCTGTGAAGATGTGCAGGATGTTTTCACACAACTGTTCCGATATGGAGCTACATACACAAGCAGAGTGGGTTTTCCATCTCACTGCATGTATCCCGAGAGCTTCCAGCTCCCAGACTGTAGGTCATTGTGGTGCCATCCGTGTGCTATATCCCTCCTCCTCCCTCCAACAGAGCAAACCCAACCCCCACTCCATATATCAAGTGTCATCCCATATGCAGTCAACACATAACAGGCACCTCTCCTGCCATGATCCTTCCAAACCCTAATGCAGGCCATGGACACTAACAGGCTGCCCCAGCTTCATATGGCACCCACACCTGCTCCAAGGGTACCAGGGTCCCCAACTCGAGACAAGCAGGATTCTTACCACAGCGTCCAGGAAGTGGATGCAACGCAGCAGCTCCGGCCGCCTCTCGCAGAACTGGCGGAAGAGCAGCCTGCCAATGGGCTGCTTGTCACAAAAGCTGCCATAGTCTCTTTCTGGAAAAGAGAGCAAAGGAGAGGGGACAGAAGCACAGCTTTCTCACTCACCTCCATCAGAGACATAACTAGGCCTTCTGGTGCCCAGGGCAGGCAGCCCCAAGGGCACCCCCCACCCGCCACCCAGTCCCTGATCCAGGCTGGGGCCCGGTCCGTCCTGGCAGCTGAGGGGGGTGCCTCCCTTGCCGCTGGGAGAGTGTGGCCAGGGGCCCGGTGGAGGGGAGGGGGCAGGTTGTGTGCCTCCTTTGCTACCAGGAGAGGGCGGCCAAGGACCCGGCAGGGGAGGTGCCTCCCCCATCATCAGGAGAGCACAGCCAGGGGCCCAGTGGGGGGGTGCCTCCCCCACCTCCAGGAGAGCACAGCCAGGGGCCTGGCAGGGGGTGCCTCCCCCGCTGCTGGGAGAGCACAGCCAGCACATTCAGGGGCAGGGCGGGAGAAACTCCCCCAGCCCCTGCCTGGCTCCAGGAGGAACGTGCTTTGCCAAAGGCACATTCCTCTTCAGGGCCAGGTAGGGTCTGGAGGTGCCCTGGAGCTTTGCCCCCTTCGCTCCACCCTAGTTACAGCCCTGACCACCACCTGCATCTGCACCAGCCCATTCTGCAGACACAGAGATCATCTCATGGATCCATGATTCCTAAGCTTTTTGGCTTGAGGGCCACAGACGTTGTTGTTACAAACCTGAAGGGCCTCTAAATCTCCACCAGTAACCCTGTCCCAGCAAGGAGGTGGCCCCTTTCCTTGCTGATCTCCTGTCCCCTTGGCTGCAGCTCTGTGTGCTCCACCTGGTTCCATTAGGGGCAGAGGCTCCCTTCTGCACCCAGAGAAATTGGAGATCAGTACTCCCCTCCCTCTGGCTTCAGCAAGGAAATCAGTGCCTAGGGACCCAGGCGGAGCACTTTACTGTCCTCCCTGGGCCAGCAGGAGGAGAATGCTGATCATCTATCCCCCTAGGCTGCAGCAAGAAGCTGTACCTTTCTTTTAGTCACATAGCAATGCACTCTGCCTGGGTCCTTAGGCAACAGCTCCCTTCTGCAGTCAGTGGGAAGGGAATTATGGGCCACTCTGAAAGCCCCCATTGGCCATTTTTGGACCCCAGACCACAGGTTAGGAATCAATGTCATGGACGATGATCCTGCACAGCTGTTCCCCACCTACAGGATTCAGCAGCTCGCTGACGCAGGCAGCACAAATCAATGAGGCACACTGCTCAGGAGAGAAATGCTTCCTCGGAGTGCTGACACATAAATAACAAGGCAACTAGGCAGTGGGATGAGAGCATCCACCCTGCTTCTAAAGCCCTTCTGGCCACTCTCCTGTGCCAACCATGCTTGCCTTTTGAGCTGAGAGAGACGGGGAGCTTTGCACGTGACTGGTGCGTCACACAGAGCACCACTCAGCAGTGATTTTGCCCTGATGCAGCAAATGACTTTGTGCAGGTGAGCCCCCATGCCAAGGCAGAGCTGTGGGGACATGCAGAGGGCTCTTCCCAAGCCTAAGGCCACACCCACAGCATCACCAGACTTGGTTCACCATTGGCCACGGCACCACCCCCAAAGCAGGAAGAGCGCTCCAGGAGGCTGGGCTTAGAATATCTGCATGTCCCTGTGCTGGCAGAAAGGAACGGATGGGCAAGAGTTAAACTCCAGCTTGCACACATTGCACCTGTTAGTTTAGCTGAAAGAGCCCGCGCTACACAAGATGGCTGGGATTGCTAGGGGTCTAGCACCTCCACACAATGTGGGCCCCCTCCACAGCTCCTTTTCCCAACCACCTTGGTGGCCCCTTCTTGCGTCCTCTGGCGTCCCAGAGGCATGGGTGCATCTACAGTAGGGCAGCCGCTGCTGCAACGCTCTGTCCAGGGCATGCACATGGCTCACAGGTCAGAGGGTTCTCATGCATCGCTCTTGGGTTGGGTGAAAGGCTAGGCCCAGCTGCACAGAATGAATTCCAGGCCAAAGCCCCCAACAGCTGCAAGTCGTGTGCTTTAACAGGAGTAAAACATTGCTGATTTCTTCCCCTCAGCTTTTCTCCTTTCACTGAGCTGGGAACCGCCCGCCTGGCCTCTGTGTAGCCACATTCCCAGGCCATATAAACACACCCCTCCGTGGTATCGCCTCTCAGGTCCCAGTGGAACCAATGGCTGAGCATGCATAGGGGAAGAGTCACTGACATCTCCTAGAGAGCATGGGAGAAGGATATGCTTATCTCAGACACCACTTCCTCTGCTCTGCACAGGCTTCCCAAGAACTGGGGACAATGGCTGCCATGTCCACCCTCGCAGAGACAGCAGAGTGGGTTTTAAAACAGAGGTGGGGGGACAGTGAGGCTGTTTTTCTCCTCCTGAGCTCAGTCGAATGCCAGCAGTGCTAGGGAAACTCATCCTTTCTTCAGTAGGGGAAGCAGAAGGTCTGCTCCTCACTGAGACTACTGATGTCACCCCACAACAAACCCATTAACAGAAGGGCTGGTCTGTTGCAAGGCAACGGGCCCGTGGCCCTCATGGGAGCCCACATGTACCCCCTCATCAATTTACATAGACACTCACCATCTGCTGCCTCATGTCACTATTTCTGCTCTGGGGGAAGGTCTCAGAGAAGTGAGGAGCAGGTTTCCTAGACCCTTCTCAGTCACCATTCATCCCTGGGCTTGGGACAGAAACTGCTGTGGTGTCCTGTGCAGATGGCCCCAGCCAAGGGCGAGGACCCAGTCTGTCCCGACTGTACTACATCTGATCAACTGCTTTTGATAATACTGACTATGAGCTGTCACAAGGAACCCAGCAGTTACTAATGGAGTGAAAGAAACTCCCCACCCCATCCCGTTCTAACCACCAGAGCAGCAGTTCCGAAATGGTCAGCTGTGATCGATTCCCAAATGGCAGTTGCCATTAAAATCAATGAGCAGTGCTCCATCTGCTGGTGAAAGGTTGGGGACCACTGCACTAGAGCCCAGGCCTCTTCTAGCGCTGGAGAAAGATACCCAAGCCCCAGGGCACTAACCATCAGGCTACACTTGGCTGGGGGCAAGGAAGCAATGATTCACAGCATTCCCTGGAGCAAACGGCTCGAGTGTGGGGTTGCCTCTCGGAGTCAGCAGCCAGGCAGGCACCTCCCAAAAACCACAGCCACTTCCCTCATCAGCCCACCCCACCCAACCCCGGACAACCACTAGGTTTGAGCCTGCAGCTAAAACCACAAGTCTCTCCTGCCTTGATCTATAGGGTAACTTCTGTAACTGGCAGGGATAGTAGACCCTTTTCCTTTCACACAATCTAGCTGCTAGGGAGGGACCAGGACATACATTCTCAATGACACTCACAGTCTAAGTTCAGATAGTAATCAGCTGGTGTGGGCCCCAAATCTTAATGGCAGTGAATGGGGAGCAGAGTAAGATAGGGTGACTACTCCCCAAAACATCAGTTGTTACACCACAGCCTAAATGCCCCAACTGAGACCAGGCTCAGTTATGCTAGGTGCTGTACATACACAGCAATACAGTCCCTGCCCCAAGCACTTATGCACCAGACAGACAAGGAGGACAGAGGGAAGCAGGGGAAACTGGACATAGAAGGTGAAGTGACTTGTCCATGGTCATGTGACAGTTTAGAGCCAGGATTAGAACCCAGGTCTCCCAAAATTCAGGCCTATGCCCATGTGCATCCCATAGCCTCCCGTAACATCCGCAGAACATCTATGCAGTCCCTGCCCCAGGCAGCATGTGCTGAAGGCTATGTCTACACTTCACACAGAGCACAACGGCAGCAGACATAGACATGCCTAAGCAAGCTTTGATCAAACAACAATGGCTGCAGAGCTGTGGCAACAAGGATGGGCAGTCCCATCCCAGACCTGGGAAGGCACTGTCCTGCTGTTGAAGTGTCACTAGCAGAGACAGCTGCAGTGAGGGGGGCCATGCATGCTGGGATCACCAGGTGGGAATGGGGGAAGGGATTATAGGGATCCCAGGCAGGGCTCAGGCCCCTAGGGCTGCAAGAGGCAGGGCAAGCAGCTGGAGTCCAACAGGAGCAGGACATCAGCCTCCCCAGCCCTCTTCAGGCAGGATTCAAAGCCTGGAGCAGTTCAAACTCTGTTTAGCTCTGGGCTGTTTTATTCAAGGATGTCACAACCAGGTTAAGAGCCCAGGAAGGAGCAGACAAGAGCCCCGTTGGGTCAGGCTGAATCACCAGCACTGGCACTAGCACCAGCACCCACAGGGCCAAGGGATGCCAGAGAGTCTGCAGGGGTGGTCAAAGCAGGGAGCTTGATTAGCCACTGATTACACTTTTGCAAGGGATACAAGGGGAAGTGCCATTCCGCAGCAAACATGGCCATGCTCCCTCCCCATCCAGTGCTCTGCACCACAGCACTCTGTGGAGCACTGAGGGCTGGGCTCATGGAAGCTCTCAGCACATGTAGTGCCGACTCTCCCAAGAAAGCAGCAGCCTGACTGTAGGCATCAAGCTCTTGTGACTCCCATCCTGAACACCTTCTCTCCTCCACAAGGCTGTCCTTCCCTGGCTCCCAGCTCCCATCAACCCTTGCAGCGCTGCTGTCTCCCCTCCCTACCACCACCAGATCTGTATCTTTTTTCACTCTGCCCTGGACCATGGTCCCTCTGACCACAGGTACACAGCGATAGCCCCTCCCCAGCTTTGCAGAGGTGACCTGCTCATTTTTCCCAGGTGCTCCTGCAGCACCAATCCTTTGGTCAGGGGTCATGTCTCTCTGGGTGGACATGGTGCCATGGGAGCATATGGCATTGCACGCTGTGGCCCTGATGCACACCTGCTGCTTCCATGGGTTATACAGATAAGCGCCATGCTGCACAGATGCTCTTCAACTGCTGGTTCCCCAAGACCCCTGAGAGTCACATGGGACCTGACCCAAGGGAAAAGCCTAACCCCCACTGCACAGTCAGGAAGAATACCGGCTGCATGCAGCAGGTAGATTCCCTGTGGCCAAGTGCAGCTCCCTAAAACCCCCCTGTATCACCATAACGGGCCAGGCTAGTCAGTGACAATTGTCTGTGCCCTAGAGCAGAGATCTGAGGCTAGGACTCATGCAGGTGGCCAGAGGCGGCTTTTGGAGTAGATGAAACAGTCGGTAGCCTAGAGCAGTGATTCCCAACCTTTTCTCTGCCATGGCACATCTTGATACCTTCAAATTTTTCAAGGCACACCACATTAAAAAACTCATGAATATTCAAATTAACTTAAATTACTTATGAATATTCATGAACCACAACCATGTTTCAGATATGCTCCTCTGTGGAATAGTAGGGGTAGCAGAGTAGGGGTGGCAAAACACGGGAGGTCAGGAGTTGTGTGGAGTGGCAGGAGTGAGTGTGGGGTGTAGAGCAGGGCAAGGGTCGCAAAAGAGGACAAGAGGAGCCATGTGGAGAACAGCACAAGGGTGGCAAGAGAGGAGAGAGGAAGGGAGAACAGGACTGGCTGGGGGGGGGGGGGCAGAGGGGAACCTGGGAAGTGGGAAGGTAGGGCAGGGGAGCATGGCGCAGAACCCACTTTCCCCTTCTCCACAGTGGCTCCCTGCCACCCAGGGCAAATCCTCACCCCACTGCTGCTCCCTCCCACCCCAGGGGGTCCCATCCTCCCCTCCTCCAGCCCCCTGTTGCCTGTGATGGACCCTCCCATCACTGCAGGGGCCAGAATTAGGCCTCTAGCCCCAGCTACACCCCCCCACACAGCCACCCCACCCCCCATCTACACGCACTCGCAACAAACAGCCACCCCACAACCCCAGCTACACAGCCATTCCCACCCACCTCTGCTACACACACAACCCCCAGCAGCCCTCCCCCCCAAAGCCCTTACCTGGGCTGTTTGCAGGCTGCCTGACACAAGCTGCTCCACCCTGCAGGGGGCAGATTCACACACTCCCTGCCTCTCACCACTCTCTGCTGGCTGGGCCTAAGGCAGAGCCACCAGAACTCTGCGTTCGGGCTGCTCCTGTTATTTTTAGGGGGACCCCTGGAACTTTGCGTTCCTGTGCCTTCCTCTATTTTTAGAGGGGCCAGAACACTGCCTACTTAAAACAGGGGGCCCCAGAAGTGTGTTCTGGTGCCCTCCCCCTTACTTTAACCCCTGCCTTTTCCCAACCCTGCACAGCCCACGTGGCTGGGCTGAGAAGGGAGGGAACTTTAACTCCAGCTTTTGGGGATGCTTGTGGCACACTTTGAGTGTTGTCGCGGCACACTGGTTGGGAACCACTGGCCTAGGGCCCCAAGCAGTAAGGAGACCCGTAGCAGTCTCCTGCTTTACTTACACTATTGCTTGCAGGGTGGTGGGAGAGCTGGGGGGGGCCCACGGACTGCTAGGGCCAGAGGCTATGCTGCCTGCCCAGAGTCTCTGCAGCAGGGGTGGAGCAGCACTTCCTGTGTACACCCAGTCGGCTGCATGTCCCCAGGGGGAGGGAGGAGAGCGGCTAGCGTGGTGCTGCCACTTGCCAGGAGTGGGGCCTGCTGAAGCAGCCTACTCTGAAGAGTGCAGGCCACTTCATCCATGGCCACCCTGGGCCTGAACCGGCCCAATCCAGGGCCTGGAGGCAAGGCAGCCTCTATGCAGGCCTGGGGTGGCCAGGGACAAAGTAGCCCAAACTCTTCGAAGTGGGCCACTCCAGCAGGCCCCACTCCCAGCAAGCAGCAGCACAGCGCTGGCTGCTCTCCTCTGCTCTGGGGAGGTGTGACCAGCCACAGGTAGGCAGGGAGTGCTGCTCTACCCCCACTGCAGACAGGCCAGGTAGGCAGGCAGGCAGTGCAGCCTCTGGCCTTGGCAGTCAATCAATCAAATCATAGGGCTGGAAGGGACCTCATGAGATCATCGAGTCCAACCCCCTGGGAATTGAACCCAGGACCTTCTGCATGTTAAGCAGAGGTGCTAGCCACTACACTATTTGCAGTCAGTGCCCCCTCCACTCCCCACCCCATGGGAGTTGGGACTCTGGGTGGGCAGTTAGGGTGGCAGTGGGGGCCTATCGGGGACCCATAAAGAGCCTTCACCTAGGGCCCCCAATTACCTAAGGCTGCCTCTGCAGGCAGCTCTGCCTCTAGACCCACAGTACCCTGTCTTCCCGAAATGAGTAGCCTCTTTCCTCTCCACCTCCACTTCCGCCCCACAACCTGCACATCCAGGAAGAGCAAGCACAGGGGGCAGTGTCCAGTCCAGCTGTTTGCAGATAGGGCAGGTGTCCCAGCTGCATGTGACCACATCTCGGCCTCTCCAGCAGCAGTTAGTAGCAACAGCCTTGATCCTTTTCCTGCCTTCCTACCCCACCCTTCTCAGGCTCCAGATAAGCATCTCTCCTCCCCACTGGCAGGAAATGATCACAGCCTTTGTTGTCAAATGCAGGAGTGGTACCACGGGGCTGTCCATGGGCTTGCTGATCTCTGCGTACCCTTGTTTCCAGCACCCTCTAGCTCTCCTGGCTGCTTTGCTGAACTGGCCAGGAAGCAGGCCTGAGACCAAGACATCAGGCTGCGGAGAGCAGCTTGGTGTCCCTGTGAGCTTACGCTATGCACTGCCCTCCATCTGCGTCAGCATGTACCTGCTCGCTCACAGCAGGCACCCAGGCGCTACAGCAAGCAGGTTTTGCCAGTTCTTGCAACACAGCCTCTGTGCAAGGCTCATCTGGCTAGCCAGCTCACAGGAACAGCCAGGATGGGGCTCACTGCTTACCCAGGCCTCTCCGGAGGTCATCACATTGGCTGATGTGTGGGAACCTGAGGATCTCTCTCCATTTCTTACTCCTCCCTTTCCGCTTCCCTCCGCCTCCTGCAAGGGACAGAGAGGGAGAAATTAACCTGGAGACACTGACCATAGTAATTAGAGGCTGGGTCCCAAAGGGACAGGTACAAGGCAGAGACCTGCCCTGGAGGGCATCAGGACAATCAGGCTTCATCCTCCAGCCAAGGGCCTCAATGCACAGTTAAAGCAATGCTCACAGTCCCTCTAAAGATAGGTGGCAGGGGAGAAACCACCACTCATTCTCAGGGGAAACTGAGGTGCAGAGAGGAGAAGGCACTTGGCTAACACGAGGCCCAGAACCGAGTCCAGAAGCCGGCTTCAGACCATGGGGGAGGAGGAGAGCAAAAACAGGTGGTGCCCGTGGCTTAACAGTTCTTACATGACCTTTTTCCTCCCACTTAGATCTGCAGTTTTCCCTCCTTGCCCAATTGCACCTGCCACTGCCGATTCCTGGAGCATTCGAATATGGGAGAGCCAGATCAACCATGTCCCAAAAGGGCCCCAAGCTCAAGCCAGGCACTCGTGGGACACAGCCTCCTTCTCACGTTGCAGAACATGGCTGATCCAATGCCACATAGAAAGAGACTCCCCTTGACTTGTACAGAACTGGTCTTCACCAGGGAGAGAAGCCTCCAGTTCCCAAGCTCAGGGGAGTGCCTCACCTGGTCCCCGCCACGAACTGTTCCCACTAGGGCCACATCATCAGGTGTGCCTACTCCGCATGTTCTGCAAGCTGTTGGCTGGCCACTCCTGACCCCACCAAGCCAGTCAGCTACTCTGCCCCAACGCTGCCAGTGAGGCAAAGGAGGGGAACCCAGCCCCAGAGGTCAGAGTCCCTCCCGGCAGAACTGTGATTTACACACCAACATGAATGTCCTGGAAGGGAAGAACCATGCTGCCATACATTCATACACACTAGGTCCCCCGACTTCCAGCCAGACCCAAGACACTAACTCCATCAGGGCCAAAGTGCACATAGTGCTGAGTGCTCCCAAGAGCCACTCAGCATCATGGGGAGCACAGCACCTCTCACAGGTGCTTGCTCAGTCAATGCCTGGCCGGAAAGCCAACTGTGCCAGCCTTCTGAGCACTGTACAGCCCAGCCTCCAGTGACTGAACTGGCTTTCCTCCTCAGCCCAGCTCTGTGTTTCCAGGCACTGCCAGGTTACTGTCTTCCCTCCCAACAGTGAGTGGCAATACTTCAATACGTGTGCATTTGGCCCTTCCCCTTCCAGCAGGGCAAATGTCGCTGTGCAAACTGCTCCCTGACAGCAGGCCTGGGCAGCCACTCCTTGCCCTGCTGCTAGCTCAGGTGATGGTGCAGTTGCAGGCAGGCTCTGATGGATGACTTCTCCACCAGAGCTAAGCCTGGAAGTGAGAGTCCAGAGAGGGACTGTGCTTCCTCAAAGAGCAATGCCCCATCCTCCATCTGAGCTTACTAGTACACATCTGGCTTCCTTCTCTCCTCAGCTGGCTTACTGTTCCACACTTCCCTGCAAAAATGCCAGGCCCTCGCTGGCTACTACTCACCCTGAACTGCGCACAGAGGGTGCAGGCCTGACTCTGAAGAAATGAGTACACTCATGGTCCGGTGGACTTGCCCAGCGCACAGAGAACCTGTCCCACTTCACTGGTAGCTAGCCCCCATCAGCCACAAGCCCTGTGTTCCTAGCCCCACTGACAGTCAAATTCTGTAGGTCAAGCACAGGCTATGGAGAAGAGTTTTGGGACTGACTTAAGTTCTCCTCTGGGAGTTCATGGAGTGGAGAGAAGTGGTCTTTTCATTCTCCAAATGTACAGCACCTAGCACAGTAGGGCTGAGTCCCACCCAGTCTACTGTAGGTGCTACTGCAATCCAAATAAATAGTGAGTTCCCAAGATCCCCGAGGGATGGCCACATGCAACTAAGCCACATGGGAAACGTCAAGTGCTGTGAGAGCCCATCTGGCAGCAGCACTGCAACCTTGGCTGTTATCTCAAACACCAGGAAACTCCAGCACCACAAGAGGGGGAGTCAGGAAGTATTCGTGAAGCACAGAGAGTGTTCCTGGATCGCACCCCTGCAAATGTCCCAGAGTGGGGACCACTGCAGGAGACAGCCCTGAGAAATGTTCACAGCACTCCAGCAGGCCTTTCCATTCATCCTGCAACCCTCTGAGGCAGGGCCAAGTCCTGGAAAGCACTGCAGATTGGAGTCTTTCATTATGGTTTGACAAATGCAGCTCAGTCCCATCTGATCCCCAGAGGGTGGGAATGCCTCGGCAGGTCCCTGAGGCTCAGCAGCAGGAAAGGTGCTAAACACAGCATGCTGCTGAAGGAGTCACCATGCCCACTGCAACCTGCTGCACAATGTCCGTCCCAACCTTGCTGCACCCAGGCGGGCCCAAGGAATGGAGCTCAGGGCTGAAGCATCTGAGGAAGTGGGATCTTCTCCCATGAAAGCTCATGCAAAAAATAAATCTGTTAGTCTTCAAGTGCCACACAACTCCTTGTTGTTTTTTCACAGATCAGCTGGCCAGGGACAGGCAGCTGCAGCAAGAGGATTTAAGACAGCCAGATATTTTAGCTGCAGCCCCAGGGCTTCCCAGCTGCCAGGCAGCCTCAGCACACATGGACATTGTACTTAATGCACAGCAGGCTCTCTGCTCTCTAATAAGGCAGGAGGCACAGCTCCTTGGCAGGCACCTGGAGCTTCGCACCTACTGCACCCACGTCTCCTCTGCTCCCGCCAGCGGCACTGCCACTGGATGAGCCTACTGGATATTCCCTCTCAGAAGCACAGCCTAGACCCGCCCTCTCCTGTCCTGAGGGAGATGGAGGAGCAGCTTTGAGTTCCCATGCGTAGGTGATCCTTACAGGAGCCCAGCCTGAGACCTCAGCTCCAGTCACAGCCACCACTCACAGAGCTGCGCCCACAAGGCTCCCAAACCATCACTCAGTGGTTTCCAGGCCAGGCCCAAGCACAACACTTGCTGCAGACTCAGGACAGGCACATCGGAACAGACACTGGGAGCATGACAGCTCCAGGGCCTGGGTTACCAACAGCACTGCCTGCCACTTTCCAGAATGCCAGGGGCACCAGCGCTAACCCTCCCACTCTGCCTAGGGCACCAGCTGGTGGGTAGCCTTCAGGAGAGGTGCAATGGCTGCCAGGGAAGACGGCACCTTGTTAAGGACTGGATCACAACAGAGCAGCAGTGGGTAGAGCAATAGCAGCACTTGCAGAAGCCTGGCAGGAGCTTCAGAAGGCTTTGCACTGTGGCCCATGGAGGACACGGGGGCTGCAGCCTTGCAGACGTGCACGGCCTGCTGGGGGGGCCTTTGTACAGGTACAACAAGGCCCAACCCTGCCAGCAGGCCTCACCCTGTGCTGAACTGTCCCAGAGGGGCTCAAAAACCCTGGCACACTCACTCCTTGGCCTCTAGACTGAGTCTGCAAACCATCAGCAGGGAGGAGCAAACCCCATGCTCACCTCGCACCTAAGTGAGGACAGTTCCCAGCTCAACCCCTAAGTATAGAGCTAGATGGGGGGGAATGGAAAATAGTCAGTCAAAACCCCAATAAGTTTGCCAGAAATTCTGGAAAAGAGTTCCCTCATCAGCTCTGCTCACCAGCCTGTTTCTGGCTACAAGTGAAAAAAGGGAAAGACAGCAAATCCTTGGAAGCAGGGAAAGGGAATGTGTTCTGGGTAGCTGTTAGGATCGTGGAAAGGTTTCTATGGACGGTTTCTTTCCGGAGGCTGCACACATGCATGCATTTCACTTATGAAGTAATCCCAGTAGGGATCTGACATCAACATTCGTTCCGGCTGCTCAGGACTGGTCGTCGGCCAATAACAACCTCCAGTGGTGACCAGCTGCCATCTAAAGATCCAGTTACGTCAAGGTGAGCCAACAGGAAGCCAGGATCCTGCATAGATGCTGCTTGGCAGAAACGCAGGGCCTTGTCTGCAAAGCCCTAGCCAGATGCCCCAGAGGGCCCATGTTTCACCAAGCCCTCAAGGGAGTTGGTCAGACTGAACTTCCTGCTGTAATCAATCCACTTCCTCACGCATGAATAGGCCCAACGTCAGAGGGCTGGAAGTGGGCAGCTCAGCAGTCCCAGCTGTAAATACTAGGCAGGAATGCTGCACCAGTTTCTGCTGCTGTTTATTTGCCTCCCTCCATTCCCAGTCAACAGGGCCGTGCATGGTAGACATGCCATGCAGAAGAAGGCCCCTCTCTCTCCGCTCCGGTGTGCTTTCATAGCACCTATGGAAGCTGGGGAAAACAGAGGACTCCACAGCCTCCCAGTTAACATTTGAGGTGGGCCAAAAGGTTCATCCTGGAGCCCTAAGATATTTAGGAAACGTATCCACTTTCCCCCAAAGATGGAAATAAAAGACAGCAGAGCTGTCCGTGATGTGAAGGACAGGGTGGCTGCTATGGGCTGCTTTTCCCCTTCCAGACTCACTGTTGATGCTGCCCACTTTGTGGATACATACAACAGCTTGGTTATTAGCAGAGATAAACCAAAAGACAGCTCAGCAGCAAACCAGGCAACAGGGAATAGCTTGGAGTGCCAGAGGGTGACATCAGAGTAGGACTTTGCTGTTCAACCAAATAGGAACAGACACAAAGTAGCTTTGCTGAATCAACCAAAAATCAATGAACAATAAACAGCCCATCTTCCTTGGGCAGTCACCTCACTCATTATTTCTACAGCTGCTTCCCCAGAGCTGACCCTGTGCCAGGGCAGCATGCAGAGCCCAACAACAGGTGGCTAACAGCATGCAAAATATGGAGGAGTCCTGGTTTCATCCTGGGCACAGAGTGTTAGCAATGGAGATTAGGGAGGAAAATGAGGCCCTGCTTGTTGTTTGGCTGGAGACGCCCACTTGCACTTGGCCTGTTGGATCAGAGTTCAGTGCTGGCTGCTGGACAGAGGGTCTCTGCTTTGGAAGGGGCAAGGAGCCTACAGGTGGCTTGTGTTGAGAGTGTAGCACTGGGGACAGGTGGGGTTTGTCAGCTGAAGACAGATTCCCAGGCAGCTGCATTCCAAGGACAACTGCAAAGAACCAAGTCAAGAGATTCTCCCCTGAGCAGGCGAAGCAGCTTTTTTAACAGTAACGTCCTTCTCGGCTTGATTAAGGGCTTCCCCAAGGAGCAGTTTGACTGGCTGCAAGGAGCGAAGACACACATGGCAGCTGCATCCCCATGACAGCGGACACAAGTCAAGCCAGCTTCCAGGGCCTGGAGGATTGTGATGCAGTCCAGAGCTGAGCACCAAGGCAGAAACGTCACACCTCAATTCACGCAAAAGAGGACCAGCTGCACTGGGAACAGCCAGGTCTCACTCACAGCAGCAGGATGGCTGCATCTCCCCCAGTGCTAATGGCACTGACATCCTTTTGTAGCAGCTAGATGGAGTCGCTAGCAGGCCAGATCCAGATCAGACTCCATGACCCATACCAGCTTGTCACAGGGATTTGCTGCTGTTGTACCAGCCTCTCTGGGGGGAGGCCTTGCAAGTCTTGCACATACAGAGGAAGGGAGATGGACAGGGGCAAGGGCTTTGGAGGTGCACCCTTGTGCTCTGCCCCCAACCAATACAGGCAACAACTAACCTGCAGTCTGAGGATGTTGTTCCTACTCCCCCAGTGGTGCTCTGAATTGCAAACCTGCTGTCCAAGCCAGGGGAAGTGTGCTGCAAGGACCCAGGACATTTTAGCAATGGCCCTGCTCTAACCTTTGACCGGACCGCCCATATTAGGCTGCACCTAAAACCAAGACACAGGGATTCAGCTGCCCAGGCCAAAGAGCCACCCTTTGCTTTACCTGAGCAGGGATCTTAGAAACTCCATGGGGTCAAGGGACTTCTGCTCTCTCTGTTGCCTTTCAGCACATATGGCCCTAGTGACCAAGGAGAAGACTGCACTGTGCTAGGCAACCCTCCTACTTTCTGCCCTCTCCTTAGAGCTGTTGTCTCAGCCAGGTGCTAAGAGTTTCCCAGGGCACAGAACTCCACCATACAGCGCTGTCTGCCACAGGCAGCCCCATGAGCCTCCTGGGGCCTGAACAGACCACTGGTGCAATTTCAAGGGCCTGCTCCAGCATTGCTGGGTACTTGACAGAGCAGCTGATTTGCTATCAAAGGGTTGCATGGCAATTAGTGCTCCTTAATGTGCAATCCTTTGATCACATAGCCCTTGTGAGCCAGCAACTGGCTACCTGCTCTCCATACAGTTCCTGCCACTGGCTTGCAGAGTGCCCAAGGCTATAGTAGATCTTCCAGGCAGCCTGTACACAGCACATCAACTCAGCTCAGCCATAGGTGGATGCCTGGAGACCAATACCAGGTTTGCATAATAAAGAGGGGATAGACCCAGAGCTGCAGCCCAGAGTGCAGCTCACAGAATCTAGGGCTCCTGAAGGCCTCCTCTTGGGCTTTTTCAAGGCCCCACACTACCCTGGTTTTTAGAGCCTGTGTTGTACAGTCTGAGCAAGGATAACCTGCTCTGCCCCCCCGGGGGGGGGGGGGGGGCAGCTGCCCTGCTCACAGTCTCAGGCCAGAATGAGCTTTTCCCCAGCTGACAACTTGCTCAGCTGCTAGGCTTCCAACAGAAGAATCTCAGCGTATACCAAACCCCACTTTAGCAGCAATCATCTTCCAAAGCATCCAGCACCCCCTTGGAGCTAGAGGAAGCCAAGCCTGCTCTTCATCTGGGAGAACAAGGCCCAGGCTGCTCCTCCAGTGCAGGGTGCAAACATACAGGGAGAGACTGCAAGACACCTGCCCCACAGTGAAGGGGATTTTCCTGCCCCACCCCTCCATGGTTGGCACCATGCTGCTGAAAAAGCTGTTTAACATGAATTATTAAAGTGACAAGGCACTGGATGACCTGGGCTAAGTGCCCACTTTCTCATGTGTATTTATTTCTTTATCTTCTTTTATAGACTCCTGTGAGCTAATAATTCTCTAACCAGGAAGCCGCAGGCACCCTGGATTTTACCACCATTTAACTGTAGTGTTTTCCAACTGCAGTGTGCTTGGTGGCTCCATAAAAATAAACTAACCCATGTCAGAAATAAATTTCAAAGGCATTCAGTATTTGGATTCGGCAGGAAAGAGCTGCAAGTCCCCTCCAAAACACAGCCAAACAGCTCAAGGAACTTTCTCATTCATTAGTATTGCAGTTGCAGCCTACAGCCCCGGCTGAGATCAGGGCCCCATGGCACTAGGTGCTGTACACACATATTGTAAGAGAAGCCAAAAGAAGTGGCTGCAGATTTCAAGCTTGCAAGTTTGTGTATGTGCACCAAGATGTTCTACAGGAGCAAAATTCTGTTCCCAAACAGCTTTTTGGTGCCATGTCAGCTGCTGCTTAAGTGAGCGGATGTCACTGTCAAGAGGCAATAAGGCAGAAACAACAAATGAATAGAGTACGTTGTTTACTATGCAGCCCTGTGTGCAAAGGACAAAGAAGCGATTCCCACAACCAGGCCAGGTGAAGAAGCAACACAGATCACAAGGATGCAGAGATTTAAGAGCAGCAACAAGCATGACCCTCCCCGAGAAACCCAGGCAAGGCTGCCAGAAAGATCCAAAGAGCTAAACAAGAACTTGGATCCCTCTTAGTTGTGAGCTGCAGGAATCATATGTGGGGAAAACAGACCAGCAGTACCTTTCTCAAGCCTACACTGGAGAGGGCACCCTCCCTCCTGGCTGCTAAAGGGGAGCTAAGAAGGGATAGACCAATTATTTGCTCCCACTTTCTGGGCCAGAGAGACCAAATTTTGCCCAGCCAAGAGGTCACATTGGCTATGTCTACACTATGAGCTTAAGTTGACTTCAGTAAAGCCCTGGCCACATTTGTTGTTAATTAAATCAACTTAATAACTCCTGCCCTTAAAGTCGACTTTATAGAGTAGACTTAACACAACGTGGCCATTTAAGTTGACTTTATAAAGTCGAATTAAGCCAGGGGACCCATTTAAAGTCAATTTTATTATGTTGACTTTAAATGGGTCCCTTGGTTCAAGTCATCTTTATAAAGTTGACTTAATTCAGCGTGGCCTCTCTAAGTCAACTTAATAACATCTACTTAAAGTCGACTTTAAGTAGACTTTATTAAGTCAACTTAATAAACTCGACAACTCTTGTAGTGTGGACATAGCCATTGGCAGTCTGAAGACCACCCTTAATTAGCGCAAAGGAGACTAAGGAACAAATCACATTCTTTAATGCCCCTTGACAGCTGAAGCATTGTTAGCTGGGACATGTAGGCTGCATAATTACGTGACAGACCATGGCAGGTGAAGGCCAGGTTGCATATCTCCACGGTCACCATTTCCCTAGATGTAGGTGGCCACTCTTGAAAGGAAATTAGATGTTTAAAAAGGGCTCACTGCAAGAAGGGGCAGGGGACTCCAGGAGGCTGTTGGCCTAGCAAACCTCACCTAAATGCTCACGCTCATTTACCCCAATTGACTTTTCTGGAGTGAGTCCCCACTCCTTTTTATTTACTTAAGCTAGGCCAGTGGTTCTCAACCACTATCATGACACATTACTGTGTCACCACAGTGCCAAGTGTGTCACAGAGAGCTGGGGAGATGGCTGGATTTGGCTTGGGGGTGGGGGGGTCAGCTGGTGTGTCCTGCTGGGTCGCAATATGCCACAAAGTGTGTCGCAACCTGAAAAAGGTTGAGAACCACTGCTCTAAGCCACTTGGTGGCATCTGAGCAGGATTCAGCCTGGGAGAGAGAGGTTCCAAAACTCAAGTTTGGATCACACAGGGCATGTGAACTTGAAGCACCATGACAGAATTCTGGCCTGTGGCCTTCAACTCCCATCTGGGAGTGTATACCATGGAGAGAAGGGGTTGGGGGGAAGCAGGTTTCTTTAATTTGAGACAGCAAAGGGGCTTGAATTTGCTGAAACTTGGACACATTTCTCCTTTCAGGCTGCTCAGGAATTAAAACCTCCAGGTCATGCCTCCCCTGTGCTTTAATCAAGCTTGATAGCAATCTTATTAAGTGTTAGTCATCCTTCATTTCTGTCGTCAGCACTAAACCATGATAAGAATGTAGCCGTCTGCTGTTATAATAAAATCATATTCCCCCATGTGTTTTAAATTGATTTTCAACGTAAAGGGCGGTGAGCTCTGAGCGCCAGGCCTTGCCAACGACTCACTACTTCCACCTCTTTTCCTTCACTTTTATTTCATCTTGAATTTTGCCTGACTGTTGAGATGTGCCTGACTGAGCTTCCTCTCTGGCCCACTCAGACCTCAGCACCCCCAAGGACCTTGTCTTCACTGTGAAACAGGAGAGAGCACCTCAGTTAAACAAGCAAGGTCAGCACTGTCTCCTAGTTTGCCTTGCAAGTGCCCTTCTTCCCTGTGTTGGACAGCAGCATGTGCACTAGTTAGCTACTGTGTAAGACATTCCTTCTTCAGGAGGGAGAACAAGGCCTTGGGCTCAGGGCCCCACTTAGAGCTACAAGACAATGAACTGACACTTCACCAAAAGTCTGCTGAGCAGTTCATCAGTTAGTTAAAAATGAACGCCCCATGCCTCCCAAATACCAGCTTTGGCAGCTTCCCACTGGATTGAAAGCACAAGCCAGGGGACAGTCTCATCCTATCATCATACAAACAGGAAGTTTTGAGAGAGCTGATGCAGTGACTTAGACTTTGGTTGGTGATGCCTACTGTGTGGACAAGCAGCAAAGTAAGACAATGAAGAGAACCTTGCTTTCTTAAACTTTATAAAGGAAAACCCAGGATTTGGCAAGAATAGAATGGGAAGTAACATCAAACACTCCCTTAGGAAGATAATCAACTGTAAAATACCAGCACAGTAACAGAACTTTGTCAACACCATGCCATGTGCCACCAAGAAAGCATTGCCTCCTTGAAAGGTCTGAGGCCTTGTTTTTTTGGCTAAGCTTAGGCCTTGTTCTTGGGCTAAGAAGTAGTAACAGCCTTAACAAAGGAAGCAACTATATAGCATGTGACAACTTCTTCACATTCCTGAAACTGCTTCAAAACAATGTAGTATCAGGCTGTTGAGAAGGTGATGCTATCCTAATGGTTCTTATGACCACCAGATGAAGAAACAAATTTTTAGATGCTTGTTAACTTTCTGTCTGGAAAGCAGGGCCGTAACTACCCATCTGGGCGCCTGGGGCAAGCACCTGGAAAGGCGCCCTCCCCCAAACCTTCTGGCAGCAGCTGGGGACGGATCCAGATCCCCGCCACCCCATGCACCGCTGGGGAATTATTGGGGGATGTGGGGTGCAGCCCTCACCTGTAGGCTGCAGTGTGTTGGGCTGGGAGTCGGTGTGGCCACACAGTGAGGTGGACATGGTTGGCTGCAGCTGCTGCACCTGGCTCAGTGTCCTTGCGGCTCATCCTGCCCCACACCTCTGAGCTGCAGCAAGCAGGGCCCTGGCGCAGGGGAAGCCCCAAGGGCTGCCAGCCACAGGCAGATGCCAGGCTGCTGCGAGGGGAATTGAGGGGAGGGCTGCTCTGGCCCTGGGACCCTGCCAAGCTTCAGGGTGATGCACCACTGCCGGCCAGCAACTTCCTCTTTGGGGCCGCTGGGGTTGTGACGCTGAGCCAGGCACAGCTGCCAGCCATGCCCCCCTCACTGCATGGTTCTGCTGGCCCCCGGCCCAACACACTGCACGCCACTCTCACCAGCTCTGGGGCCTCCCTGGACCCGCCAGCAGCTCCCAGCAACCCGCCTCCCTGGTGGCCCTTCTCCTGCCCACTCGCACCGGCAAAGTCCCAGGCACTGAATTCTAAAGGACGCTGTGCCGGGACTGATCCAGCACCCCATGGTGGCCGGGGACAGATGCTGTTCCTCGCTGCCCCGCAGTGGCTCGGCACCCTCTACAATTCAGCACCTGGGATTTTGCCCCGCTGGCCCCGGCCTAGTTACACTAGTAAAGCTTATCAACAGTTATGGTCCTAAAAATCTACACTGATTGTTTACGGTCCCCACTTTCTCATTGTGTATCTAAATGATTTCTGCCTCATTCTTTAGCTGTTTTTGTCTGTTACATAACTAAGTGCCTAATTTAAACCAGTTAAGATGGTGGGATGTAATTGGTTAAAAGACTTTTGTAGTGTGCTAGGATTGGTGTTTTGTAGCATTAGTCTAAAAGGATTGGTTAAGGTTCAGCTAAGCAGGACCCAAGTTTTAACTATATAAAGAGGGTTCCAAAAGAAAGTTCTTTGGAACCTAACTCCACGACACAGTCCCAGATCAGAACTGCCAGACTTCAACACCTGCCAAACGTACTGTCCAGAAACTGGAGTCCCCAGATGATCTAATCCTCACCGGTCATCAGGAGTAGTCTGTCTGCCTTATTGGGAGTGGTGACCATTGTATGCTTATCATATGTATTCTGTTTCAGTAATTGGTAATAAATTGAGAATAAGGACATTACTGTGCAAAACTCCTTCTTGGTAAAAAATCCTGCAAACTCACAAAATTATACTCAGAGACTTATGGATTGGGAATTGCTGGGAGGGGGCCTTAACAGGGTTATGCCTTGAGCCCTACAGATTTGGGTAAAGGTGGTGTGCCCTTGCATGTGGAGAACTTCTCTGTCTCCCAGGCTGCAAAGCCTAGCTTCATCCCTGCTCCCCTCTCTCCTGCAGCAATCCTCCTTCAGCGCCACACTGCATGACCGCACCTTTTCCCCACAGGTTTGCCACCTGACAACAACAGCTCCTTGCCTGGAAGACCAGCCCTGCGCCCCAAGTGCCCTGGCAGAATTCTCCCAACAGCATCCCAGAGGCCAACCTCACCAGTCATACACTCTGTGCCCCTCCAGGTCAGGCTGCTTGCACACAGCCCAACTTCCCCTTAAGATCCTCTCTATACCACATGGCCAACACTTTTCGCCTCTTTCTTCTCCAGCTACCCTCTATCAGGTGGCTTCCAAGACCCGGCCAGCCATGCCACTATCTCCCAGGCTGGCTCTCACTCCAGCGTAGCTGTTTGTGCTGCTGCCCCACGGTTGCAGATTCTAACATTATCCCTCTCTCTGTCAAAACCAATGCAGGTGCTATGCCAGGGCTACTGTACTGGACCAGAACAAAGCACAGTCCAAAAGCATTTGACCATTAGGGCCAGGAACAGTCAAAGTCACATCAAAGTCACTGCAAATATCAGAGTCCTGTACATGCGCAGTGAGCAACAGGCCCCGGCCTAAAGAGTTCCCCACCCAAACAGAGAGGGCAGACACAGGCTGGGAGGGGGGTTATTACTATCCCACATTACTGATGGAAACTGAGGAACAGAGAGATTAAGTGACTTGCCCAAGGTTAAATGGGCAGTCTGTGGCACAGCCAGCAATGGAGCTGAGGTCTCTCTCTGCCATCTGGCTGTCCTCGCACCTTGGAAGTGAGGGGAGGCTCAGTCTCTCTGCCTGATTTCAGCAACAAAAAAAGGCACCGAAGTGAGCTGCTGTTTGCAGATGAGCTAGACACCAGCCACCTGACCAGCTCTGAAGGAGATGCTGAGCAGGGGAGTGAATTAGTCCACTGGACCAACGGCTCCTGGAAAGCTACTAGTGAGCCCCTTGGCAGCAGTCCCCCCAGCTTCAGCCCCATGCTATTGAAGGCTGCGTTTCCACAGGCGTGGGAAGCAATGGCACTTGTCCCTCCCTCCCATTCAGGACGGGCACCTGCAAAGCACTAGAAAATGCCTGTCCAAATGAAGCAGAATGGAGCTTGCTGCTGTGTTAGCCAAGGTTAAAATCAGCCTTCCCATCCCCCTGCGCTCATTCCAGCTCCCTCAAAATATTTACAGAAGCATTAGTGTAGGGTTGTAAGCCAAGCCAGCCCCTCTTGCTTTAACCCTGGCCTCTCTCCTGCAACTCCCGCTCGCCTCTCTGGGTGCCACTGAGCAGAGATGCCTTTCTCAGAGCAACGAATGCTCTGGGCAGCCATCAATCAGTGAAAGTCTCAGTTGCAGCATCCTTCCCTACCTAATGACTTCAAGGCTATGTGGCGTGTGACCCCTGCGCATTCACAACCCTCCTCCTAAGGTGACATCTTGGCACCTCCCAGGTCCTTCTCATGCTAAGTTTACAAACTCAGGAATGAGGGCCTGGAATCTCTGAATCCCTTCACACGGCCCCAGCCCCTTTGCGCTCCGGAGGGCTGTTTGTGTGGGCTCTGCGCCCCAGCACACAGGAGGCTGTTTCAGTCCTAGGTCACAGGTCAACATTTGGAAGCTGATTTCTGGACACAGAACAAATACACAGCAATGATGGGGATCTCACGCCAGCCCCCATCCAGGCCTAACATGCCAGACTCCTGCATCATCTTGCAGAATCAGGCAACCTGATGCAAGTCAGCCTGGGCAGGGCAAGCAAACCACATCTGGACAGTCCTTAGAGCACCTGCACGTACTGCCCACCCTGCTGGCTCCTTTAGTCACCTTCTGCAAGCTCATCTGCTGTCTGGGCTCCCCCCTCCCTTGCACCTAGGACAGACACCAGCTGGGTCTCCCAGCTCAGCCCTCACACATGGATCATCCATGCCCCACGTGTGGCTGCTGGGTCAATTGGGATAGTGCCTACAGGTAACCTTGCTCTATCTGCTGGAAGGCAGCCAGGATCATGGCTCTCTCCTTTGGCCTGTGAAAGGGAATCTTCAAGTCAGCCTGACTCGCCAGCATGCAACTGACACAGGCTGTTAACCCATCCCTCCTCGGACAGGAAGAGCAATGACTGGTGTTCCAGTGTCCTGCTTCTCCGCGCGCACACACACACGCACACCCCTCCAGGAAGAATAGCTCTTCTCCACGGGCAGCAGCTGGCTGGGGATCACAACTGATACAAACCAGCAGCCTTGTATCCAGCCCCCCAGATTCAGGTGGCTCAGGCTGTCAGCCCCAGAGATGGCTCTATGCTATTGGACATCAGCCACAAACAGCCAGGGTAGGTCATGCCTGACAGAACCCACGTGGCATCATATGGTGATGGGCTGAGGTCATGCCACATGTACATACTGGGGAGGTCGGGACAGGCCACATCTCCCACACTTCCCTACAACCACTACCCCATCTGCACACCCTCACAGCATTAACAGCGTCCCCAACCTGCCATGGTACCAGGTACAGACTCACAAACACATGTCACCAACCCAGATTCATGCCACCCAGTGCTCCAGCCCCATCACAGTACTGCCCTGGATCCCACCCACTCACCTGTCAATGGGACAGCCACACCTTGGCATCAGACCTTGGCCCAGTCCTTTTGCTTCCAGCTCCGGAGCTGATCCCCCTGAGTTGGTCCTGCCACTCTCCATGCCACAGCTGCTTCTGAGGGTGGCAGATTCTTAGTACTGGTGCAGACTACTTGACATTACTTTTGGCACTTGCAGGCAGGGTTTGTGTTGCCAAAGGGAAAGGCATGGTCACCTAGCGAATGCAGTGCTGGCCTCCCCAGGCCACGCAAGGTGGCCAGAGGGTGCAAGAGCTGGGATACTGAGTTTAATTGCATTTCAAACATACTCTTCCAGCAACATGCTCACACTTTCCACTCCCAGATCTCCGCACCTGCCCTCTTCACACCCTGCCTGCTCCCTCTGCGCTCCAAGGGGAGAGGGACTCATTCGCTCTTCCAATGGGCGCCTCTGCATTAAATGGGCCCATCACCCCTAGGTCCGCATCCTGCTGCAGGGCAAGAAGCCCCTTTGTGCATGGCCAAGACAGCAGAACAGTTTAGTGAGTGGTTCTCAATCTTCTGCTGGTCACGACGTACTTGGTGGTGTGTCACACTCCTATGGGACACACCAGCCCACCCTCCCCAGCCAAAATCCAGCCATCTCTCCAGCTCTTTGCGACACACTTACCACTGTGTGGTGACACAGTAATGTGTCCCGACACAGTGGCTGAGAACCACTGGTTTAGCGAGTGCAGGCTGCAAAGCCACATTATTCATCTTCTCCCACGCTGGCCCCCCAGTGTTAGCCCCAGGGAAACCAACATCTCCTTAGAAGGCCTGCACTGGAAAGGGGACTCCAGGATATAGCAGCAAGAACTAGAAAATGAATCAATCCATGTCCCAGCCACAGCCTTGCCTGGAGCAGCTCTGACAAATCTCTCAAGTGAGTCAGCCCTCCAGCCGCAGTCTGTAACCCATTAGTGAGTCCATGTAAACTCATTTGTTTGCCACAGAACAGGAGGACAAGCCCAGTCACTTTCTAACAAGTTTCCCAAAAGCTGCCTGCTTGGGCCAGGATCCCCATTCTCCTCCTCCCAGGGAGGGCAGCCTCACAAGCATCCAGGCAGCAGCCAGCTTCAGGGCTTATACCATGCTCCCTGCACAGGCAGCTGGAGCCTCAACCCCTGGAAGCTAGCCAGCTCTGTGCTGCTCTGGGAGCCCAGGGTCTCTGGAGAGGTTCCCAACATGCAGCCTGGTTTCAATCAGGTCACAAACACTGTGGCAGGCCTGTGCTGGGTCCAAGCTGAGCCAACAGGCTTGGGGTACAAAGAGAGTGAGCCTGGGGCTCAAGTGGGGTGATAAGCTGGGCCTCCCCAGGCCAAAATACTTCCCCTGAACCAGGCCTACTAAAATGTTCATTTCTGCCCAGAGCATCTCCCTTGTTGTCAGGTCTCCACTTAGAGCCAGGACCTGAGAGGGGTCCCGGGTCTTAGTGCTGCTCTCTTGCCATCTTACTGTAGGTACAACAGGCCAGACGCTGAGGTGGTTGGTGCTGTGCAAGAGACTGAAGAAATCAATCAATCCAGCTTGGCTCCCTGCTGCTTTCTGGAGCCCTCCTTCAACATGTGAGTCCTGCCTTGGCTCTGCCTTTGGATCCTCCAGGTAAACCCCCATCTGCATCCTTGTGCCCAGACTCTCACCATGCCCATAAGGCCACCACAGAGAAGAGAGGTCTTGGCTTTGCAGAGGATGGAAGGGGTCCAGCCAGCCCCTAACCTGCGAGTAGACTAGGGGAGAACACTGCAGCCACACTCATGCAGCCATATTCTCTGCTGCCCTGGACTGGAATGCAATGCTTGTTCTCTCACAGTGCCTCACTGTGCCAAAATCAGATTTAGCCACCTGTTCCATCCAAGGAACTGGGAGGAAGTCCTCAGGCCACATGGCACCTAGGAGCTCCATTCTCCTCCCATTTCCAGAGGGGGGCAAATAGCAAGACTGCACTGAAGTCAGTCAACCTACCCCAGTGAGATGCTATTGCCCACAGAGGGAACATCTACATTGCAAACAACCCACACTGGTCAGCTGACTCAGGCTTGGCTACTCAGCTCAAAATAAGCAAGGTAAACCTTTCCCTCAGGCTGGAGCAGGAGCGCTGAAACCCAACAAGGGGAAGGGTCTCAGAAGCTAGGCTCCAAACCAAGGGGGAACATCTAGGCCATTGCAGCCCCATAGCATGAGCCAAGTCAGGCAACCCTTGCTCAGATGCTGCAGGATTTTTGTTCTTTCTGCAATGCAGACATACCCAGCTTCTCTAGCCAACAGCATAGTCCCCCTACTCTGGCTGCTCCAGTGCCAACCACCATGGTTTGCAGCAGGGCGGAGTATGTCTGCATTAGCCGTTTCCACCAGCTAAGCTGCAAACCCCAGACAGAGCCAAAAGGGAGGCTCTACCCAGTCTGCAAGAGATCACTCGATGCTCGCAGGGCACCACAGGCCCTGCTTGGCACAGCCAGCTCTTGCCAGCTTCTCATCACATGCCTCACCATATTTCAAGTTTCTCTTAAAGCTCCTGCTCCTAGAGTCAGGGAAGTAGGTAAGACCCTCAGCTGCCATTAAGATATGCGAGTTTCCCACCCTCCTGGTTGTAGAGAAAGGGTTGGAAAGGTGTCCCACAAGAGTCCCCGGCTGGTGAAACAGCCTGCTTTCCCAAGCCATGCTGGGCACAGGAGCAGGTAAGCCAGGCCTGGCTACACTGAGGGCAGGAAAAGGCAGTCAGGCCCAGATCTGCATGGTAGCTTTAGAGTGGATTGAGGTTTTGATTAAAAGCATTAGAGTGAATGACAATCCTCAGAGAAAGGGGCCTCACTGTGCTGTCTAACCCTTCCCTAGACCGGTGGGGGATTGGGAGGAATTAGGAATCACCTCCATTATCAGTCATTCAGTCTGAAGGTTGGGAGTGCTGGGATTCATGCCAGTCACCACCACAGGGCCCTTCTGGCTCGTCACCTGGCCGCAGAGAAACTGCTGAGTGCTCACTCCCCTCACCATGGTAATGGAGCAGGTCAGCACCATGCACCCACAAGGATATGCTCCACCCACTCATCCACACCACCTCCCACCTGTCCCTGGTTTCACTGAGAGGATGATCACCTCACACTCCTCCTGCTCCTTCAGATCCCAAGGCACTTTCCAGGCCACCTGGCAGTGCAGAAAGCGACATGTAACTCACTCAGGGGCACTGGAAAGCAACAAATGGCCCATAGCCAGAGGGTCTCACACCACCAGGGCACTGGGGGCCAAGAGCGGGGTTGGCACTGGTGCTTTAATCCCTAACCTAGACCAAATCAATCAAATCTTGGGATGCTTGCCCCTACCAAGCCTAGAACCTATCTAGCCCCTTTTACAGCCCTTTTCACAGTCACTCATGGGCAGGGAAGGGCTGTCAGCCCTTTCTACAGAGGAGACTAGTCACTCACACAGCAGGTCAGTGGAACCCTGCTCTTGGTTCAGCATCCTAACCATTAGCCTTTCTTGCCTATTACTGAGCTATGGGGCAAGAGAGACCAGAAGACACAGAGGGGTCCAGCCTCAGTCTGCCCTGGCTCTCCTTGTCTTACCAAGGAACTGCATTCTCCATCAGACACACACACAAACCACCTACATATAGCCAGAAGACAGAGAACGAACAAAGCTGCTGCCTGGTTTGATTCTGAGCTGGGAGAGGGAGACAAGAGCAGAGAAATGGTCAGACACGCTGACTTTTCACACCGCTTTGGCCACTGCTCCCCTCCCACTGTTCTCAGCTTATGTTTGTGACACACTGCTATCCCCTTTCTAAAGTGTGAACTAGTTTGTAGCTGAAAATGGCTCAAAAAGCAGCTCTGCAAACTTCTACCAGTGTTGGAGAGAGGCAGCTGGAAATGCCATTGAGGGCCAGGAGCAGTGCCCAGGGTTCATCTCAGGGTCACACTCATTCAGAGGGCAAAGAGTTCAGCAGAACCCAGCTGAGGTGAAGCACAGTTGTGGGCTTTCCCTCCACATGCCTCTAGTGAGCACAGGGAGCTCTGACAGAACAGAGGAAAAAAAACAAAAGAAAAAAAAAAACCCCTCCCCACAACAAGGAGTTGTGTGGCACTTGAAGACTAACAGATTTATTTTTTGCATGAGCTTTTGTGGGAGAAGATCCCACTTTTTCAGATGCTTCGAAGAGTTACAGACTGGACTGAAAGCAGCCTCAGGCTGTAGAAAAGCCCAGTCCCCAGGGATATTGCACAGAACTGAGGCAGGCTGAGAGAAGCATGGGAGCCATTGAGCCTCAGAATCAGAACCAAGGTTTGGCAACATGCGGCCCTGCCATCTACCATGCATCTGACCATGCTAGTGCAGTTGAAGGTGTAGAGTCTTCCCTGTTTGAGAGCTGAACAAATGCCCTGACATTGCATCTCTTCTCCAAAACAGGGGCCTGGATCTGGCATGTACCAGGCGCCTTGGTCCCCAGCCCTGCAAAGCAGGTTAGAGACTGCCCAGGTAGAACATCAACTATCCCTCCTCAGATTCCTTCCCCCAGAACCTTTGTGCAATCACGGTGCCCGGAGATCACCATATCCGAGCCCTCGGACACCATCACACATCATTGACAGAGGAGAATGAATGCCCAGAGGAAAGATGCTGAAAGACAGTACATTCATTCAGGACTGAAAAAAACCACAAAACACTGCCCTGTCAGCCTGTGCAGTTCATTCCAACAAGATGTTGAGCTCAGTAAAGTCAGAAAGAGAAGACAACGGACACAGACTTCAGGGATCTGGCTATCAAACAATCTTCAAGAGGAGATCAGGTGAATCCAGAGTCTGACTGGCTGTAAGAAATATTGCAAAGGCTCCCTTGTGAGAAAGCCCTTTCAGCATTAGATTTTCATCACTAGATCTCAGCATGCTTCACAGTCTTTAACAGCTTTATCCTTACAACCTCAGGGTTAACCCCATGGCACAGGTGGGGAAACTGAGGCACAGAGACTTGTCTCAGATCACCCACTAGGCCAATGGTAGAGCTCAGAATGGAACCCAGGGTGCTCAACCCTAAGGCCAGATTTCTATGCCCTGCACCACTGTCTCTTGTTTTCTCAAACTCACCTCCCCCCCACAGCAAGCAGCCCATCTAACACCAGTTATGCACTGGGGATCTAGACCAGTATTTCCCAACTGGTATGCCATCAGGTCAGAGCAGGTGTGCCACAAAATTTTTTGAAAATCTACTCAAAGAGCTCTGGATTGGCTCATTAGCTCATGAATATTCATGAGTTCATTTGGAAACTATATGGTGGTGTGCCTCAAATTAATTAAAGGTAGCAAGGTGTGTCTCAGGAGAGAAAATTTTTGGAACCACTGGTCTAGACCAGTGGTTCCCAACCTGAGATCCGGGGATGCCCAGGTGTCCGCAGACATGTTGCAGGGGGTCTGTGGAGCCTCTCCCTGCCAGGGCCAGGATCCAGCTGCAGCCCCGACGTACCCTGCCAGGGCTGCCTCTCCCTGCCTGCGGCCGGATCATAGCAGGGGGATGAGGCTGCAGTGGCTCCCTGAGAGGGGCAAGGGCAGGGGCCATAGCCGCCATGGCTCAGCTCCGCAGTGGCGCAGGCCATGGTGGCAGCAGTGCTGCTTACCAGCTGTCCTAGCAGCACCACCAGAGTGGCATGGCCAGATTATATAGTCAGCCAGGAGGGCCACAAAGATTTTTTTTTTTTTTTTTTTTTTTTTTTTGTTGTTGTTCAAAAGGTGTGCCCAGCCTGAAAAAGGTTGGGAACCACTGATCTAGAACAAGGGCAACCAGACCTCTATAAACATCTCTGCCTCTGCTGGTAGGATCTATTCCTGCGGGGCAGTGGGAGCAGGGTGGAGATCATCCATTAACTTCCAAGGAGGTCTGCAGCCAGAAGATTTAAATCTTGGTGGAAACACACAGGCTGTGATGGAAGCAAGAGACCCATTTCCCTGTGTGTTAGCAGCTGGCCCCCGTTTCTCTGTGCTCCGTAAATACTGCCAGGCACGCAAGCCTTCTGTTAGCCAGTATACGCCTCGCAGGCATGAAACAAAGCACGGCTCCCAACGCAACAAAGGGACCTACGGGGTGGGGGTGGGGGGAAGGTAGGGAAGGAGGCAGCCTTACACATAAATAAATGTTCCTCACATGAAGTTTTATTTCTTTCCTGTGAGGGGAAGGACGTGGTCATGACAGAATCTTGGAGGAGGAGGGCAGAGTAGCAGCCCAAAGGAAATTATGCATATTCAGAGCTTGGAATTAGTTTTCCAAGCCAAGACCAAGTCCAGCAGTGCCAAGGCAATACCCCTGGGTCAAGGAAGCCAGAGCTGCGGCAGTCTGATCCCAGCTCCAGTCTGTGTGCAAGACCAGTGGGAAGATCAACTGGGACCCAGCAGAGGGAGTCTGGCACCCAGGATGTGATGGAAAAGAAAGGCCTGTTGGCAGTGCAAGGGGGCTGCGGATAAGCGAGGTCCTCTCAGTGGAAGTCTGCAGAGCACCAAGGGAGGGCCTGTTCCCCGCTACAAGAAAGCCTGTCAGTCCCAGTCTACTAGCACTGGGTAGCAGCACAGAGCTCAGGCCCTTCTGCTATAGCAAACCTGGTGACTGTGCTGCTTTGATATTGCATGCCAATAGGCCTGGTGTGCTCAGCAGCACTAGAAGCAGGTGAAGACAGACTCCCCTTCCCTAGATGTCACAACTCAAGGCAGATGAACAGGGGTGACAGGGAATCAGGAATCTCTTGCTACTCCCACTTAAAGCATGCTTGCCTCAGCCCAGGTAGCCCATGGCTCCACCACACAACTCCTGCATGTGAAGCACTGACTCAGGACACTACCCAGGCCTTGAGAGAGTGGGGTCATTGATGCGTGCAGAACACCTGCTGGCCACACAGCATCCCACCATCGGTGAAGGACCCCACCATCACCAGACCACATGGAGGGGTGGTTAAACAGACACATGAGTTCAGCCAACTATCCTTATGTTACCCCCACTAGCTTGTCTGTGCTACTGCCTGCCTGGCTTTCTGGTAATATCCACCACAGTGATTCCCTGAATGTAGGCCTAGGGGATGACTTGAGGACATTTGCCTCTGTTCTGAACCTGCAGCTGCACACCAGGAGCCTGAGATGGCCTGGATGACTGAAGGCCATCAACTGGTGTTGTTCCTCAAAAGGACTCCACTCAGTGCTCTTGGTTCAGCCTTAGAGCCACCAGGGAGGGCCACACAGGATCTCAAAATAGACAGAGAGCACTGCATGCGACCCTCTGTGAGATGCACTAGCCCAGCCACATGTCTTCAGAGAGAGACAAGATCACTGTCATTGCTTCATTTCAGAAACAGCAGAAGCCCCCTTTGTTCTGCAGGAATGTTAAAGCTACCATAATGCAATCAGGATTGTTTTTATTGCCTTAATGTTAGGGCCCCAATGTGCCTGGCACTGCAAAAGCACAAACAGGGCATCATGGAGACCCCAGACCGCACTCTTGGATCCCCTCTGTTCACAACCAATCAGGACTCTGCTACGGTGGTGCTTTCTCCCAAATCCGCGGGTCTCCACGCTACCTGTAGCCAGCTTCCAAATCCAGGCTCAGAGGGTCCGATCCTTGCTCTGTCTTGTCTCCCCTGGGATGGGGTCCTCCCTCCAGAAGGGCCCCAGCCGTCCCAATCAGCAGTGACACTCAGCCAGTGTAGAAACCATAAGGTTTATTAGCAATCCAGTTTGCACAGCAGTAGGACAGTTCGCTTTCAGATCGACCAGGAGGTCTAGCAGTAAATGCCCCAGGAAAAGCCCCGGAGATCCTGCCTCTTAGAGCCCCATCTTCCTTCTACTCTCTCCTCTTCTCCCAGCTCTTTGTTCTCCTCCCAGCCAGCCACCCTGCCCTTGGTCTAAACTGGCCACAACCTGTGTCATCCACAGGGGGTCCAGGTAAGGTTTGTCTAAAGCCCCTTCACCCCCAGTGGTTCCCATAGTTATCACACCACCATGTCCCATCACCAGAATACCCATCTCCCACCACTAAAGTACAGGAACAGAAAACACCACCACTTGGATCATCGCCTCTGGCATCCCACAATAGCCAAGAGGGTTCTTACTTCATTACACAGGGGACAAGAGGCAATCTCTGCCTGAAAGAGTTCCCTACTTAAACCAACAAGACAGACAGGGAGAGAGAAAGTCTGTGTGTAGATGTAACATCTCCCTGTATTAGCACACACAGAATGAGCTGCATTTTGGTGAAGCTGTGCATAAAATGCTATGGGATCCTTTTGACTGGAAAGGGATATGGGCTACAAGATAATCGATTAGATAATGACAGAAAGGAACATCACATGCAAAAGTCTGTTTTTAAAATAAGTTACCACTAGTCTTATCTCTAGCCCCACAAAACCTCATTCTCCGCTTCTCATGTAGTAATGACAACTTAGTGAAAGCTTTACACACTGGAAGTGCCTTATGAGCGTCACTCAACCCTTGCAAATCCCTCAAAAGCCTGGCTGGTCTCACAACCCTCCCAGTTTTACACAAGTTAAATGAGTCACCAAGGGCCTCCAGTGGTGGCACTGGGACTAGAGCTCTGGAGTCCATGAGTCTTGGCATCTGTAGGAATCACCTGCTCCAGAAGAGCAGGAAGTCAGTGGGATGGTGATGCTGTTCTGGGAGGAGTTGGTTATAGAGGCTGTTCAGAGCTTGGCACACTGACTCATCTTGCTTTCTGGCCTAGGGAAATGTCACCCAATGCTGCAAGCCCAGCTTCTGTGCCTTGAGCTTAAGTGAGGTCTCTAAGCAAGGAGAGGTGCCTCTCTAAGCAGGTGCAACATCAATACACTGCCATCGAGCCACAACAGCTGAGGCAAGGCCCAGAGACTCCTGACAGCTCTGCTGTGCATTTACAGAACAGGATCCAACAATCCAGCTGTAAGCTCATGGAGCAAGATTCAGCGGCGAGCCCCACACCTTGTGGCTCACTGGGGCAAGCAGCATTTGAGTCAGACCTGGAGCCCGTGAAGGCAGGGAGCAAATATTGTAGCATGTAGTTTGACCTCTGTGTTCTGAAGAGAAAAGAGAGCTCCTCTCAAGCTGAGTAGCCTAGGAGCAAAAGCATGGGCTAGAGTCAGGCCAGTCTCAGCCTGGCTCCAGACTTGCAAGGTGCCTGCTGTTAGTCAAGTCACTTCATGAGATCTCATTTTTGTTTCTGCAAAACATGCCACATCTCACCAGCCCACCAGGGAGGGATAACCCGAGCGCTCCCAAACCCATGAAGTTTAGGGTAGCTGCAATGTTGTCCCTTTTTTCTGTAACATCAAAGAAAACTCACATGGCCCTGGAAAAATGCCATGCTGGGACACCCCTGCTGACAAGTTGGCATGGCTAATCTCTATACAAGCCTGAAGCTCTCAGATGGGCTCAGTCATTCCCATCCCCCAGTGCCTGCAAACCTCAGCCCTGCATTCCTCCCCCAGCTGCCTGGCCCTCCTTTTTTGCCATGGGAAACAGGCTGAGAGCTGGGTAAGGACCGTCCCACACTGTGAATGCACATGGCCACAGGTGCCTCCGCTCAGCTGGCCTGTCCACATCCACTGTGTTAGCCTTTTGGATGTTTCCCCAAAGACACTCACTGAACTTCTTGCCGACTCCATTTCCACCCTAGTAGTGCCAGCTCTCAATTCCCACTGGAGACCAGGAGATGGGGATGGAGCCCCTCGTTGAAAGGCCTGCATCAGAAGAAATATGAGGCTGGGGCTCAGACCCAGATGAGAAGGGGGGATGAGTTTAAGTCACATATGATTTTGAACAGCTCTGCTGCAGACATATCTCCTTATTGAGGGCAAACCTCCTTAAGAGGGAGTCAGGCCCAGCTCTGGTGCCCGAGAGGGAACATCTTCTGAGACAGACATTTGGAACTGCCAGGCATGAGTCCTGGTGGAGATAATAAACAGGCTGCGCAGTACTGCAGCTAAGATCGTTGGGGCTGAGCCTGGCCCCTGAGCCTGGACAGTTTAATCACAGAATGCGTGCATGACACACCACACCCATTTGGCCCGGGTGGCTGGAGGCTCTCAGAGGCTGTACCAATACTCGGAACCTAAGGCAAGTTTGGGACCTGATGCTCATCAGTATAACTGAGAGCAATGGACTGAGGCACCAGCCTGTCCCATTCCCCATTATCTCTGAAACATCTTCCCAAGCTGCCCCTCCCTGCACGTGGGGCACCCTCCTGAGCTGGGCAATGAGGCAACTCCCCTGGGGGTAATAAAATTCCTCCTAAGATCTACTTGGAACAAGGAACTAGCTCAAAATGGCACAGCAGGGGGGAAGCTGGGGAAAGAAGGCCACCTTGTATTACCTTTCCCTGCTGCTCGGTCTCCTGCAGATGGGGTCTTCTCTTAAGTCTGTACAGCCCCTAGCACACTGCAGGCACTAGTGGGAACAGCCAGCACCCTCGACACAGGCTCTCTCTCCCTCCGCTGTTCAGATGCTGCTGCTGCCTGCAAAGCCAGTGCAGCTTTCAGCTTCCTGTGACACAGCACATCCACCAAGACACTGGCTCTTGTGCCCGTCCAAACTGAGCCATCCTCATCCCCATCAGCTGCCAACTCATTGTTCTAACTGGTAATGGTGCAATCTCTGATGTTTGTTTCTGCAACTATTTCAGCTTTCACTAAACACAAAATCTGTTTCTAAACCTCGTTTTTGGCTAGAAAAGCTATCAAAACTGTATCCCAAAGAAAGGCCCTAAAATGGACCAGAAAAATCAATTTGCATTTAAAATCTCATGATTTTGGGGGCCTGACTTTTGAACATATGGAACCAGCACTGCTGTCACCATCTGGCCAGGAGTTCCTTGCTTGGAGTAACTGAGCAAGGGCAGGGGTTTGTGTTCCCTCAACACCCCTTGTAACTTCCTGGCCAGGTTGGGATACCCTCCACCAAAGACCCAGCTAGATGCCCAGCTGGTATCTGGACACAACACATTCAGCTCTGGCTCGTCTCAGTCACACAGGACTCCCTGCACTCTCAAAACAGGATCATGTCCCAAAACACCAGCTTATGTTGCTGGTAATTTCCACCATCACTCCCTGTCCCCTACAGCACTGGGGTGCTGCACATCAGTACCCAGCAGCCCCTTCTCACCACAGAGGTCACTGTACAACCTGACCAAACACAGCTCACTCTTAGCTCCTCCCTGCCCAGGCTACATTCTTCAACAGGAAAACCATTCAGTCCCGCGACATTCATAAGAATGTTCCTGGCATGTAGCAAACGGTGATCCCACCACACAGACACGAAGCGGAGTGCGGGACAGCTGGCTCTCTTTATTTTGCCTTCTTACAACTATAATGAAATCCAGCACCAGGAAGCTGAAGTGTGCCGGAAACCACGGTGCACGGGCAAAGGGGAAAAGCAGGGTCTTCTCTTCTCCTTCTGTATTCTGTTCTATACTTTTACCATGGATTTTTCTTAAAAAGCCCTTACTCAAAAATTCCTTGGCCTCCATTAAGGATTTTCTCTCTCTCTCTCTCTCTCTCTCTCCAAAGATCTTGCCTGAGCTCCCGTCAAGGAGCGAGAGGAGAACAGAGCCACTCTAACTGCAGGACGGCTGCACCCCCCCCCCCCCCAATCTGCTGCTGCATCAGGTATTTGGGGGTAGGGAGGGAATACATTGCCTTGGAAGGAGATCCTCACTGAGAGCATTCAGGGAGCACTGCTCAAAAGTGGAGCAGACCATAGCTGGGAGCCAGGTTCTGACATCTGCACGCTTGCAGCCTCTAAGACACAGCATGCCTGATTTTAGGCAGCCAGGCTGCTGTGACTGACTGTAGTGGGGACACAGGCAGATCTCTAGTTTTGCGACAGCACAAGTAGCGCTCCTTGCTGTTGGCTGCACTGGGCCCAGACTTCCTCAAGCCTCATTTCATTCCAGTGACCACGTTTTAATCCATTCTAACCCAGAACTGGCAGCCCCACTCCTAAGCTCCAGGGATGGGTCTGCCAATTGTAGACCAGCGGTTTGACAGCACATAAACACCTGCTCTTGGTAGGGCACAGCCACAAGGGTGCTTTCCTTGCCCCTCACAGTGGGAATGTCTCCCTCAGGCACTAGCATCATGTCTGCAAGGTGCACACTTACCTCATTAATCCTACTGGATGCTGAGTTAGCTTATGGTGCTGGTAGCCTGTGATGCCCAGCAGATCAGACTAGGTATGGTCATGGTCCCTTCTGACCTTAAACTCAGATCTGTTCCAGCTCTGGCCCAACTGACTGGGTGACCATAGGCACATCACTCAGGGCCCTATATTCAGATTGGTGTAGGTAAAGCTAGGCATCTAACTGAGACTCCTATGCAAACTGGGCAGGCTTGCAGAGGGGGAGGCCCAGCTGCTGTTGAAATCAATATGGGTTTAAGGGGCTCCTCGCACTGCCCAAGCAGAGCCTGCTTTGCCATCTGTGCGGTGGGGACAATTCACCTCTACCCCCTAAGGCTGAGTTAAACCCAGCCAGGTGCTCAGAGAAGAGTAGCTTGGTCTCACCACTGCAGGCTCTTGGTTTCCTATGCCCTTGCCTGCAGTTGGAAGGCCAGCTCAGCCTCAGCCAACACTGCAGTAGCCTTTCACTGGTGCCAGGCTGACCTTTTGTGCCCCCTGCCCCTCCAAACCTGGCAGCATAGGCCTGACACTCACTGAAAGACTTCCAGGAGCAGGCAGGCCTGCTCATTCTCCTACCTTGCCCTGTTTATTCAGGGGTCATCAGGGGACATTCTACCCCTGGAGGGAAAGCAGGGCTGGGATCAATGGGAGATGGGTGCTCACTCAATAGCTCCTGGGCCTGGTCTGAGTTCAGGGCTGAGGAAAGATGCAGAGGGTCTGGTCCTCCACTGAGCTCCAGAACGAGGCTGTAGTTGACAATGCTACTCTTGTGGCACAACAGAACTCCACCACTGCTTGCCTGTGCAGGAGACAGAAGGTGCTCCAGGATGGGCCTGGGACTCTGGCACGAACACCTCGAAGAGCTAAGGTCGTTTCCACCTTCTGTTCCAAGCAGCAGGCAAAATCACTCAACCTGCCTTCTCCAACAGACAGCTAGCAACATGTGTACACACACTGTATGGCAATCCAGAAAAAGACACTCCCTGCCAGGGATTTCCCTACCACCCCCGGTTGTCAGCTAGTAACAGTGTTATACCAATTTAGTGAGTGCACCCTTAACACCCCCCCACCTCCCCCAATACCCCCCCCCTCCAATTTCAAGACCTGAGGAAGTCACGGCTCCCTGCACACACTTCACTCCGGGGGGGGAGAGAAACATGTGACTTTGTACCATCAGAGACTCCTCAAATACCACAGTGAGGCATGTAGGATAGGCACCTGTGTACAACAGACAACAAGATGCATGGCAGACACAAGCAGTTTGTGGCAGCCTGAGTTTTCCCCATGTCGGTGAACGAACCATGTCTCAATCCTGCCCCCACAGGACAGACTCCACCTGCCTGGGAAGGAGAAAGGACAGGGTCCCTCACCCTTTCATTCAGCCAAGCCCTTACTTCTTCATTGGGTCTACCAACTAGAGGCCAGCTGTGTATTCTGGTAACGTAGACACCTGTCCCCTGAGCAGCAGCCACACATTTCACACAGGACATGCACCAGAGACAGCAACAGCTTTCAGCTTCTGCCCACCTGCCCCGGAGCTGAGCCAGCTGCCTCACCGTGAAGTGCAATGGAAGACAGAGCTGATCCCCACCACCCACAGAACTCAGCTTCTCACACCTGCACAAAGAGGAAGCATGTACCAAGTGACCTCTGAACTACACCATTTGATTAAAGGTCTCAGACCAGGCACCTGCATCCAGTTAAAACACGAACACAGGAAGTGCTGCAGTATTTCCTCCAATGTCAGTCCCCAGCACATGCTTTCTCACATTAGCCAAGCACCTTCAGACAGGTGCCTGCCCTTATGCAGGCTGCTGGCTATGCACTAAGAGCCTCTGAGGTGTCTGAGGTCAGATGGAAGCGGGGGTGTGCCATAGAGCTCAGAACTGCTCCACCATGACTCTTATTCCAGATACCAGCACAGAGCCAGCTGGCAGCTTGAGTCAGAACAGAAGCCATGCTTGGCAACAGAAGGCATTGCATCTCACCCCTCTATTCTGTCTGCAACAAAGACTGTGAGCAGGAAGCCAGGGGCTATAGTGCCTGATGCAATGGGGAGTGGTCCAGGATGGAGCTTCTACACAATCCTATAGTGTAAACACCACCATAGCCATGAGCACAACCATTGAATCAGTTGCTGAGAAGAAGAAGGACATTCCAGCACACCTAACTGGCCTGAGTGTGCCCAGCATGGGCAGACTGCCCCCTTTGCATAATTCCTTCCCAAACAGCAGCATAGCCACATTCTAACAAATCATCTTGTGGCAGTGCCTCTCTCATCCTCTGCAACATCCAGGCGTGGGTGACTAACAACTTTCTGCAGTCCACAGCTGTTCCACACACAAGCCCATAACCAAGCCAAATCTTAATGGCTTCAATGTGGAGCTCCGCTTTTGTGGCCACCTTGCTCTAGCCAGGTGACCACATGGAACTGAATCCGGGAGGCCCATTAAGAAGAAAGTCTATTAACATGGCAGTACTCTCCACAGCTAGCTGACATGCAGCATGGGACTGTGTCATGTCAGACCCTGATTCCTCTTAGGAGCGATTCAGGAAACATCCGCTGCATGCCCCCGGCCACTGTGCTGTTTCACACCCACTTGTCCGGCAAGGGGAGAAAAGATACTTTCTTTCAACAACTCGATGACGAAGAGCCAAGGGCCAACCCACAAAACAACTGGGAAACACTGCCCAAGGAAAATTCTCACAGGATGCTTCCATTAAAGCTGGTGGAGGGGAGAGACACTGCTAACAGGAGGCAATGGGGCATGTTTTGGTGTGGCAAATGACAGCGAAACAGCTGGAAAATTCACTGCTCCATAATGATTGTTTCACTTAGTATCATCCTGGTGCAATGGCCTCCTCTGAAAGCAGCATTGAGCCAGGCTTCAAGGCACCAGTGCTCATACAGTTTTAAAGGGGCATGACTCAGTGTAACACTGTAAAAATGAAACCAACCAACCAGGGCTGGCTCAAGTCGTGCCCCAAGCCAAATTTTGATTTGGTGCCCCCCCTTTCTCATTCATGGAGGTTGAAAATGGTTTCCAAAGTGCATAAATCTCCAGCATCTGCCTGCAGAGGGATTTAAAGTGCACTCTGCATACATGAGTTAAGCTGCAGGCTGACTAACAGTGCCTGAGCTGCTAGGAAAGAGTTGAAGAGACAGGAACCAGCCTGATCTTCAGGGGGGCCAGGCACCCCTAAGAACTGTCACCTGAAGCCATGTCTGTCTCTTGCCTCATAGTAGAGCCAACCCTGCAACCAATCAACACAAAGCTATGCACCCCCAGTCTGCACACTCTCAGAAAGCCCAACCCAGACATTGCTAGGATGGCAATATTAAAGCAGTGCTCCTTCTCCTTCTTACACCACAAGGAATCAAGCCTCTGACACAGGAAATTAGCGGACAAGTTGGTGACTCACTATACAGAAGAGAATCCAATTCAGTCCCCACTCCCAAAGCTGGAATGGCTTCTCTAGGGATACAGCTGTGAATAGGACTGAGTGTACACAGAGAGCAGATGGGAGCAGAGAGGTGGCACCTTCTGACTGTGCTGCACTAGGAGTCTGTGTTCACTCTCTAATGGGAACATGAGGTGACTGAGTGTGCAACATCTGATAACCCCTTATTCAATGGCAGCTGCAAGGCTGTCCTACTGCAACACACCCACGAGACACAAAAAAGCAGGAGCTGAGCCACAATGCCGGGCACAAACCTGAGAGGCACCACTGGTTTCCGTCAGCCACTCAGATTTACAGCAGCTCAGGATTTCATTTATTAAAAAGAAATCACTTGATTTAGAGGACCAAGAAAAACCAAAAACCTAGAATCCCAGATGATCCCCTGCCAAGCTGCTCCGGGAAATCAGGAAACCTGTTGAATGTAAAATAAAATTGTTACCCTAGAAAAGAAGCCCACGTACCAAATGGCAAGACATAAGCCTTTGGGGATCTGTTACATCAACAAACCTGTTCAGAGATAAAACTCCCGTCTGTGCTACACTGCGCTGTCACAGCTCAGCATGCCACTCCAACATCTGCCCTACAGACACTTTTCAGAAACAGAGTTGCCCAACCCCCATCCTCTCCACTAACTCCAGTGGTTTTAGACTGGGCTTTCCAACAGGAGCTCAAGGGAATAAGGCACCAAATGCCACTGGAAACCCCTTGTTTTCAAATGAAGTATACAAGTAACAGGCAATCGTATGCACATGCTGAAATGTTGGTTTTCATCTCATAGGATGCCGTACACAGGGACCGTCCAGCCAAGCTGAAATGGAGCCACCTCTGGTTACCAACGGCCCCTGGTGCACCAAGGACACCTGCCATGCTGGGCTACATGAGCCCCCTACTGAGCTGGGTAAGGAAGGCTCATAATCCCCACTGCTTTGATGAAGGAAAACAAAGGCCCAAGGAGGTTAAGTCACCAATGCCAGTGAGACAGGAGCAGAGCCAGGATTCCTGGCTCCAACCTTTCTAGACCATGGCTTCCAGGAAAGACACACAGAACCAAAGAATGCAACATTCAGTCCAAGTAAAGTTGGAGTTTAGGTTGTTGCAGGGGCATCACTGCCCAAAAAAGCATTCAGGACCTTGCGCCTGCTGCCCCCCTGCCACGCCAGCACTGCCCCAGCCCTCCAACTCCAGGTCCCCTGGCCAGGGGCTGAATTCACCTTCTGCAGTCGCCAGCCCCAGGTCACAAGCTGGTGTCAGGGCCAGATCCTGCCTCTGGTGGTGCCCTGGCCCTGCCCTGCCCTGACCTGACCTCCTCCCCATCTGGCTCTGACCCCAGCTGGGGTCAGAGCCAGCTGGGGGTAGCTCAGGGTGCTGGGACTTGGAGCTTGTGCCTGCTGTGCCCAGCACCAGCAACGCCTTGTTAGCAGATGGATGGCAGCTAATTCCAGTTGGAACAGGCTGCTTGCCTGAAGCTGTTCAAACTGCCAGGGTGCCAACACTCCTAGAAACATCACCACTCCTAGCTCAGGCTGGCATGCCGTCCATGATTCTAGACTAGAACCATACAACCCCACCAGGCTTTTGACACAACCCAGCTCTTGTGAAGTGGGCTGAATGGGGACGCTGGAAAGCCGGGTTCTCTCCCTCGCTCTGCCACTGAACTACTGGATGATCTTGGGTGAGACACTTCCCCTCGCTGGACCTCTGTCTTCTCTCCTACCCTTCATCTGTTTCCGTTCTAAGTTCTTCAGGGCAGTGACTCTTACCCTGGGTTTGTACAGTGCCCAGTTCAATAGGACTGGGGTCTCAGCTGGTGTCCCCTGGAACTGCCAGCACACAAAGCATTAGAAGAAAAACAAAAACTTGGAGATAACTGAGAACATCACAAAACTCCATAGGTCTGACCTCGTAATTGATCCAAAAAATCACCTTGCAATTTGATTGCCAGTTGAAGGTCCTCTGGTTCTCTTCCCATCCTAATACTCCCTTTAGCTGTGCTTTACATGCAGCCTCCACCAATGAAGAGCTCTAAGCCCATAACAGAGTCACAATGGATTTCTGGTGTATGGAGATTGTATGTTAACTTTCCCTGGTAGTTCCAATCCCACATAATTACAGGATGGGCAGAGGCCTGGAGCCAGGCAGATCCTGATCTGTCCCATGTTGTAAATCATGGAAGTCAGTGAAGTTATTCCATCATCCTCCCAGGCTGCAGTGATCAGAAGCTTGCCCTCATCCTTTTAACATTTGCCTCTGGTGAGCAGGTGCTATCCCTTCACCTCCAGGAGGTCAGACAGAAAGAGAAGAGAATAATCTAGTTATTCATGGGGCTACCAAAACAAACCTACAGTCCTGACACTGGTGTGACACCAAGTGATCAGCTGAGTCACCACCCTAGTCATTCCAAAAATGTTCAGACAGATATTGGTCTGTCATGGCTTCATGTAGGCTTTTAGCTGCTTCTTCAAACTGATCCAGAAAGAGCATCGCTGTTAGTTACAATACAGAGAGAGGGGCGCCACTATCATTAAATACACATCAGTTCCCTTAAACAATTTTTGCTCATTGAAAAGGGGCGCAGGTCCCTACTGAGAAGCTGTCTGCAGCAATCATTACCATCTTTCCCACCCAGTTGTCAGCAGCCCAGGCTGTTACTTCACGACCACCTTCCAACCCAGGTAATACCACTCTGACAAGAGACTTGCAAAGATTTTGCTTTCCCCTTTAAATTGAACTTGCACTTTTTTTTTTTGCTTCTTTATGTAGGAGGAAGGAAGCCTGAAAGACTGATTAATTTTAAAGTAAAGTAATATTTTCCAGTTTGGTTTTCAACTTTTGAAATATCAGAAGGGATAAATAAAATCAGGCCACCTTATCTTTTATACAACACATTTAACCAAAGCACTTTACAAAAGGAAATTAGTTTAATTATCCCCATTTTACAGATGGGGAACTGAGAGACAAAGTAACCAGGGTGACACAGCAGGCCAGTGGCAGACACACCCAAGTTTCCTGAGTCCCATTTCAGGGCTCTACCTATTAAGCCATACTGGCTGGTTTCACTGGGGAATTTGCTGAGTGTTTTGGAGGACATGTTATGAGAGCTCACAATGACTGAAGGCAAGCAGTCTTAAAGCCTTAGCAAAGAGCTCCTTTCTCCAACATAAGCAAGGAGTCCAGTGGCACTTAAAGACTAACAAATTTATCTATCACATTTGTTAGTCTTTAAGCACCACAGGACTCCTTGCCCTTTTTTTTTTTTTGGCAGAACTAGACTAAAACACCTGCCCCTTTGGAACTTTTCTCCAATATGTTGATAAGTCATTGAAGTTAATTATGTGCTAAAATAAGTATGAAGCAAACAAAAAATCCTTTCCTCTACCCATTGCTCACTTCCCATGCTTGGCTCCTGTAGCACCAACCATTGTCTTGTCCTCAGATGGGTCCTGAATTTCTAATGCAAGATAACATGTAAAGGGAAAAAAAAAAAACCCAAAAAACCACACTCATCTTCCAGCCTTCCTCCTCTACAATAAAACAGCTAAAAAGGACAAAGTCCATTTGTAATCCCTATTTTGTCACTCATCGTTCAAAAGGACCCTAAAATGATCACATTTCCCTTCGAGCACCAGTTCACTATAAATCTCTCACCTCCCTACTATGCACCACAGTCTAACTTGGGGCAGTGGTATCTTAATTCATTTCCTCCCCCATACAAACCACACACAAACCAGGAGAGCTACTGTCACTTTCAGGTTAGAACACACAGCCATACAGAACTTAGGAATCACTTTCCATGTTTGTTTATTTTGTCCATTTTGCAAAGTGTAAAATTGACAGCTTCCTTGTCACCTGACCTACCTGCCTCCTCCGCTGTTCACTGCCACCAGCAATGTACATTTAAGCAGCAGGGAAGAGAGAGAAGCTAGCCATAAAGCAGTAAGGGAAGTGAGCTTAGCCCGCAGGCCCTATCTGTCCATCAGTCCCCCAAATCGCACATGCAGATACAGCAATCTGATGATAAAGACGTTCTTTCCTCCCAAATGTGAAACTTTGAGTTAGGCCAGAGAAATTATCTATGAACTTGTGTGTAAGCAAAAAAAAATAGATTACTGGTAGTTTAGAGTAGGATTTAAGAAGCGCTGTTAGAAGAACTGGGTAGCACAGCTAATTAACAGCTTCTAAACTCCAGTCAAGAAAAAGCAACTCCAGTATACCATGTGCTAATCTGGTTGAGACTAACACCAGGGGAAAGTTCAAGCAATGTCTACATGGGTGGTTATACCAGTGTAACTTAACTTTTTCCAGTAGAAGCTGCCCAGAGCCATCCCCAGTTTTTCTAGGTTTTGTTTTTGTTTTTTTTTTAATTTACCTTGTGCCCTATACTATAAAAGCTGCTTCCAAAGCGGTTTATCTTCATGGTTTCAGTAGCTCTTATACTGGTGAGAGGGTGTGTGAATGCATTCTGATGCCAGTTTGACTACACCACTTCAGTGAGTCCTCCCACTGCTATTCCACACTGCCCTGGTTTCACACCTGGACTGGCCTCTCTTAGTTACCTCTAAGACCCCTAGGCTAGGTGCTCCCACTGTTCCAATGTGGCAGGAAAACCCCTATTAGCAACTCAAGCTCATAGCAAATACAAAGATCCATTGTGTATTATGACTATTATGTCCTATACTTCCATATGGCAGAGTCCTTCTCAGCCATCCCTCATTCAGGGGCAGCCCCCTCCACATGCTGGCCAAGGCGCAAAGGCATGAAATTTGCCAATAATGCGACTCACCCAGATTTCAGCCTCCAGTGCCAACAGGCAAAGCGCTCTTATGCGCCAATTACTGGCAGTTTACATTAGCTTCCAGCAGGGGCGCACACCAGGGTAGTTACAACATGGTTTGAATATGGAGAAAAGCCCAATGCAAGGCTCATGGTTTGTGAACACTTGAGGTTAGGAATACTGTTGACAGCACAAAGGGCCCTGAAAGTGCAGGTAACTCCCGGCAGCCTTTCAGAGTGGTGTAAAGGGGCCCTAGCATGAGAATCCTGCCCTAACTGGTGGCCTGAGGGTGGCTGAGGGCATCAACTTTGAGGAAGGGACTCTGGAAATTTTGGCTCCTGAATCACACAGCCTTTACAGATTCCCCCAGACACTGACGACACTGAATGGCTACAGATTCCCTCGGACACTGAATGGCTGTTCCAGGTATCTAGGCCCCAGGGAGTTGGCATGCTCTCTTAGCACAGGTCAATTTTGATCAGTAACTGGCAGACAGAGGCATCCATTCCAGCTGCACTCCAGCAACCTTGAAACACACACAGTTCTGTCTGGCATGGACAAGGGCAAGATCTTGCCCACAGACTGCCACGGCCCCATGAGGAGGAGTGCATGAGCCAGATCACCGGTTACCAGCCCTTTGCTTTAGGTGGACCACTACATAATCATTAAAAGCTTCTGCAGACCACCATGTAAACAAGCCATTTAAAACTTTTTTAACACAGCCTATTATTCATGTTCACTCACAAACATACTGCATTCATCACAGTATATTTAGCTCCATACGTAAGAGATATACAGGATTATATTATGACATTATCTTTTCTTTTCTCCCACAGACCACCTGCAATACCCTCATGTATCACCAGTGGTCCATGGACCACAAGTTGGAAACCACTGAGCTAGATCAGAAGCTCACCATGCTAGAATCAGCAGGGGGAAGCCAAGTGACCATGGATTCACACCCATTGAGACCTTCTTTGTTCGGTCATTCCCAGCAATTAACACACACATAGCCACCCCCACCCAAGGCACTAACCTGGCTTTTACAGGCCATAGGCCTAGTTGTGCCATCATGGCAAGAAGCATGAACAGGAATCAGATCCAGTAGTACATGGCCAGAGTGGAATAGCTCTGACAAACACCTAAGTGCATCCACATCTTGGGCAGATGGCAGCAGCTGCTTTCTCTCCTAGCACCCTGCACCACAGCTCCAGACCAGACTCCTCTCTCCAGCTGGAACTAGGAAGGCAGAATTTCATTTTCTGATTGACTAGGACCACACATTATTGCTAATAGCTGCATGCAGTGCAGGCGGGATCTGACCTTTGCCTTTTATTCAGGTTTCAGTCGCCCTCAGCTCATTCTGGCCCTGAGATGAGGCTCCCACATTGCTGCTCTGAAGGCAGATAGATTTGCCAGTACTGGCTGGGTAAAGACCAGCTGCTGCCATGCAGTCATGGAAGCAGCAGCTCAGCCTGGAGCTGGGATTCTGTCTGAGCTGGTAGCTAACGCACAAGGGAAATGAGCCCAAAGAGAGTACACAATGCCTTGCTAAATACACTGCCAGGCCTTCTCAGAAAGGCCATTAATAGGATATTGATCAAGTCACAGCACTTAGATGAGATTCAAGATTCTGGACACACAGGCATCTATTTTGGTACCTTAGGGTTGAACTCTGCCTACGGGCATTTTGTGGAAGGAGCAATGTGTCTATGATATCATTTGGACCAACTATTACCAGGTGCCATGCTGTTCAGCCTGAAGAAGGGAGAGAATTCGTGCTTACCAGGCCAAGTCCCAGCCCCGAGTCATTTCTTCCAAGCTGAAACTAGTCCAAAGCTGTCCAACCACCTATTTATCTGCTTACTGCTGCTCACCCCAATCTCATGTGCACAGGAGTCACAAAAAGGTATTTGGGTTCAGTTGCATGTTGAGAGACACAGTGGCATGTCAGTCACTCCCATTCACGGCCAAACACACAAAAGGATGTACCCAAGTGACCAGAGAAAAGAAAATTCAGGCTGCCTAAGGGAAGGGTTTAATCATTGCTTCGTTTGATGGTAATAGCACAATAATATCTGAGAAAAATAAATCACTCCCTGAGTCTTTTCATAGTGGTGCCAGGCATGAGCTCAGAGCCATTTCGGAAGACTTTCAAAGCTGCATTTTGATACCCAGGTTCTGTTGAAATTAAACAGGGACTTGGCATGTGAATCTCCAAGGCATCTTTGAAAGGCCCAGCCCAAATACTTTCACATAGAATAACCCACTTGGAATAGATCATGAACTAGGGTGTGCATGGGATTTGAACACTACAATGCCACTGATCCCTAGGTACTATCTACTGTACATTGGTGCTGCTCCTTGGGGGGATGAACTGTTTGTGGCTCTGACGAGTAGCAGTAGCAGCAGCAGCAGCAGCAGCAGCAGCTCATTCATGCAAATCATTCCTGACGGATGCCAGTAGCTCAGATTTCCAGCCCTGGAAGACTGGGAATCGGAAAAAGTAGATCCTGGGTCTGTCCAAGGTCAGAATACAGGAGGAGACCTCTCCCAACATGACAAGTCAGGGAAAGTCACCATTACCAAGCTCAAAAGGAAATCACCTCACTGGGCCTGCATAACAGGATCGCTTATGTTATTCACTTGCTTCCATCAGAGAACAACTTGTGGCCACTTTGTACTGAAATTAACGCACAACTTCTGTCCGACTTTTAGAATTGCTCTGCCCCATATTAAAACCATACCTATTTCTGAAAAGTTTCAAGCTACGTATTCCTGCTGGTGTTTCACCCACTGAACAATAAGCTTCCTTGGAGGGAAGAAATAAGGAGATAGCCCGCTTTACAGTATGGAAGTGGATCTGGTGATGCCAGCTCACACCAGCTCAACTTTGACTCAAGTCAGTACAGGGCCAAAAGGAGCTCCAATGTGACATCAGATGGGTGGTTCCTGTGAAAAGAGCTAGAGAGCTTAGTTAAGTAGACAGGTGCCCATCTAATGTAACAGTAGCTAGGTTGCTCACAAAGAACATGCTGCTATGAACATAGGTCCCCCCTGGAAGGCAAAAGAGCTAGATGAGCCAGAGAGCCTCAATTCTCTTCTCTAGAGATGGTTCTCCCAAGCTTAAGGCTGAGACAGGTGAGCAAGAAAACAGCTTCCCCTGCCACTCAGCTTGTATGTATGTACGCACACACGTACGTGTATGCGCACGCACGCACGCACACACACAGCAAAATGCATCCATCAGTTTCCCAACATGAGTCACTTACAACAGAGGGTGCCCTTTAGAAGAAAGTACCTTCTAAACCATAAAGAAAGTTGCTTGCTAGTGTGATCATCTTTAAAGCAGCATATTTCTCCACCGTAACTGTAAGGGTTTGCATGATTTCCAGTCACTAAATGGCTGTTTGCTTTTCAGTTCTGGAAGTTCGGGAACATGGGATAATTTTCAAGTGATTTAGGAATTAATTCCAATTTCTAAAAGTTGTTTAGGTACTCAACAGCCAAAGGCCAGATCTACACTACAAACTGTTGCTGGCATAGCTGTGTCAGTCAGGTGTGTGATAAGTGCTATTTATGACTGGTGTATCTGTGCGGGAAAATACCTCCAGTGCTAATGTAGTTTATCAGCAAAACTGTGTTTTTGCTGGTATAGTTTATTTCACTCTAGGGGTCTGAAATAGGCTATTCTGGGAAAAGCATGAGGTTGGCATAAACTGTGTCCTCGGCAGGAGCACTGCGCCAATATAGCATAGGTACAGCTACACCAGAAAAGCCTTCTAAGTGTAGACAATAAGTCTCAGTGAAAGCCAACAGGACTTAGGCTCTGAATGCCTATTTCCCTTTGGATAGCTTTGAACATTTTTCTTCCAGCTGTAACTATATGAAAGAGTTTGCAGGATCAGCCTAGCGTTACCATATCCCTCTGCGCTGTCTTCAGCTATTCTACACTTGAACAATCAGCAGCCCAATTCACATGAAGAGTTTCAAGACAAGGAATGAAATCTTTGTGGTACAGGATGAGTGAAAATAAAGATATGCCATATTCGCTACACCACATTTGATTATGCAAATATACCAAGGCCAGAACTTCTGTTGTGATGACTACAGCACAATCACACCACATATACCCCACTACACCAGGTCAGCAGCATGACCACTTTACTTTAGCATAATAAATTAGATAAAAATCTCATGAAAGAGACCAGCCCTAAATCCAGAATATCAAGGAAGGGAGTCAGGGACAGGTGTAACACACAGTCTTGGGGGGGTCTCCTGCAGCACATATTTAGCTTTCTGTGGTTGTCAAAAGTCACAGTGTGCTTTCTATTTTTTCCTAGTCTGTGTCTCTGTGTTTTGCATATAGACAGAGCAGCAAACAGGCATTTCAGGCTTCCGGTCCAAAGACAGAACAAGAGTCCAATGCTTAGCTCACATATGTAAATCATCCTGCAGTTCTGACACAGTGGGTATGTGATATTTCCATCCCTAGGGCCACAATCACCACAGATAAAATCTTTATTTCAAAAGCACAAAAGCCTGGCTTGCAAATATTTGCTTTGTATATGGTACGCAAAAATACCAGAGGAGGTTTTGTAAATGAAGCTATAAATGTCAAGCATTGCTATTATAAAGCATCTTGTGGAACTACAGTGTAAGCCCACTTACCAGCTTCCAGCTGTTTCCTACATTGACATTTTAGGTTAAAGAACATCCTGTTCTCACCCCCTACCCCCAGGTCACAGTTTGCTTTCAGTCAGTAAAATCAAACCACCAGCAGCTGCTTCATCCCGTTCCCAATTTCCTCGTTAGTCATGGTGTCAATCCTTGTTCAGAGAGATCCACTCATACACCCAAAATGATCGAGTCCCAAGTTATTCTCTTACCTTCTCTGGCTTTCAGCAGGACTGTATTGGCCACAATGTTCTCCAGCTCCATAACGATCCAGAGTTGGATATGGTACAGGGGGAGGAAGAGGAAAGAAATGGAAAAAGGAAGAAGCAGCTGCGTCCTGGAGACCAGTTTGTGAAGCGGCTAAACCCCCCAAATCCGAACGCTGTACCCAAGCAAACAAACAAACAAACAAAAAGCCCAGTCTTCTCAGGGAGTCAGAATCCAGAGGCCAGGATCCAGAGGCTTCAGCAGTAAAGAGGGAGCAGCATAAACCAAAAAGTAGAAAAGGATCTTTCCTAGAGCGATTGCAATCCAGGAAACAGGACTCTCCACTGCTCTCTCCCTGCCACCCCCTTCTCGCCCCGCACCCCGGGAACTGGACTCCGGCTCGGGGGAGTATTTCTGTGAACTGAATTTGGGGGGATGAGGGTCACCACTGCTAGAAGAAAGCCCACCCCCCTTCCCAACACACCATAGCCGGGAGAGGATGCTGAGGTTCGGTCCCTTGAGTGTAGGGCAGGCTGGGGCTCAAGATTCCCCTCACCCCCCGTGTAACTAGCCAGCCCCCCACGAGGGGGAAGGAGGAAACTGGTCTCCTTTAGCCCCAGCAACAGCAGGAAATAGCAAGGGCTAGCACAGGGAGACTACAGCAATCCTGAAACTGACTGCTACAAAACGTTCCATGGGGGCGGGGCCAAGGCAGTGACGTAAGACGGGGCGGGGCCAAATGATCAACGCACTAGAATTTATATAACCCCCCCCTCCCCCTAGAAAAATAAACCCTGGGCTCACCAATGCACCCTGGGTAATGTAGTTAAACCACCACCTCCTCTTAGTTGTACTGTTGCCTCCCCACGGGATTTGATATGGGGCCAAGACAGAAATCTCTTCCCCCACACCCTCTACATTTCCACCCTGAGAACAACCCCAGCTGTGAATGGCTTCTCCCCTCTGTGGTATCTATGGTTTGAATGAACATTTGCTAGCTATACAGTAACCACGATCCCATTCCAGCCAGAAAGGGGCCCCAGTGACACTGGGTGAGGTCTCAGCAGCTCTGGACACAGGACAGCACATAAGTAGGGGCCGATAGTGCATGCTATATCTTTAGCCCAGACTCGCAATATCACACTGGCAACATAACTGTGCAGGCCCACATGTTTCTCCCAGCCTTGCCAGAGAAAAGGCCTGATGGCCACACAGGCTCCTCACTTCTCACTGTGAAAAGGTGCTTTGGCAATGCTCTGTGCAGAGCCAGAGCCTCCCATCTGCACAGGATTTGTTGTGCCAATTGTGCCAGGGTGTGGCAAGCTCTCACAGCAAGACAGCACTCAGCTACAATAAACACTAAGGGGAAGTTTCCATTTGTTTGAATTTCAGCAACTGGACACGCACACAGAGTGAACAGCTTTTCCACATTCCCTTGCTCTCAGCCTAACACAGCCCAGTCACCCTAGCATCCCTAAACTGGCTCCCGTCAGTCATAGATTTGAGGGGTCCCGGGAAAGGCTGTGCACTATCACTGACAGGCTGTTCACCTGCATGGGCAGCTCTCACATCTGTGCTTGTATGCTGGAGGCACGATAGCAAAAACTACAGCACTGGGGCAGAGAACACCTTTAGGCTGGCACAATAGGAAGGGAGGGAAGAAGAGCACTCATGCTAAATAGAAGCTGCTAACAATCTATTGCAAATAAAGAAATGGAGGTAGCAGTGTTAGGAACAAGTCAGCAAAGTTGTCTTCATCTTCACTTGTGTGACCACACCCACATCACACCCCTTCCTGGGTACAAGGAAAAGTGCAGGGGGCCCCATTTCCAAACTTGCCTATTACAGAGCCCATTGGGGCTTTTAATAGCTATTAAACGTAGATAACTTAGGCAAATTCTAATAGCAACTCTCCAGGCCTCACCATTAGTCAAAAAGTTATGGAGCTATATTTATTTTGTTTCTGAAGTGCACTGAGCTACAAACTTTCCTTAGAGGTGGTATCCACCCTAAACCAAATATATGTAAACTAGTTAAATGGAACTGACACTTAAATTAAGCACTTTATGAATATGTTGCCAATGAACTGGAAAGGACACAAGGAACTTAAGCCGCCTCTGTTTGGACAAGTTTGTTGGGTATAACATCAGGCGTGTATATAAATCAATAGCTGTGCCAGCCTGGACACTTGTAAAAATCAGGGTGCCTCTTTCCAGTTTAGCTTTTGTTTCTTAGAAGGAAGTTTAATCTATACAAATAAGCCACTCTTCTACCTATGTAAGGTGGTGTTCTGTGACAGTATAACCCCTAGAGATAAGCCTAAACCCACAGAAATGTTTCCATAACATATCAAAACAAGACAGTTATTTATTTGAAAACATTTCCTTACTCTGGTTGATGTCTAAGCATGACCATACAACAGAACATGCAAAAACCCCCACTTCCTGGATTGTTCATTGGCCAAGATAATAGACTCACTATAAAATAAAAACCCCCAGCAGGTGTGGCAGCCACCTGACATCTCACTGTTGACCATCTGGGTTTGATTAGTGATATAAGGAAAGAAGTGTATCAGAATGCCGTAATTTGCCCCTTCTTTCCTTGGATTTTTTTTACTCCTTCCTGCACACTGTGCTTGAGTGCCAGCGCATAACTACAGTAAGCAGCTACAAAATAGGACTAACTAGCCTTGGTTCCCTCCAAAGCAGGAGCTGTCAATCTCACCGAAAGCAATCTTATGCCCAACTGAGGGGAAAAAGGCAACTTCCTCTTTGTATTGTTTCCAGTTACAGGAAATTCAGAGGCTGCAGAATTCTCTGAGCATCCAGTGCACAGAGAATGGGAACAACTCTCCCCATTAAGTCTGGCTTATAATTGATGGTGCCTGCTCAGTTCGCATAGGGTGCGTAGCACAGGGTACGTGTGACCTCACTGGTGGTGCCCACAGTCTGAGATGCAGATGATGAAGAAAAATGGTTTTGTTTTGATTAAGAAATTGCATTTGCTTAAGTAGTTTACACTTTTAATGGGAACAGCCTATTCAATACCTATGATTTTTTCCTAGAGCGTGTCCACAGGCTAGACAGCAGGAAAACTAGTTCAAGTGTTACCTAGTCAGGTTTATAAGGTCAAATGGCCCAACACCTGACACTGCTGGATTGTTCTACCCCAAACAATGGGAAAAGGGCACACACAGTGGCAACCACAGTAACTCTCCACTGTCAGCCTTTGATTTTAACACAGTAACACAAAGACCTCTCATGGGAGCCTCTGTGCACGGTAACTGCCCAGTTCCCACTGAATGTCGTAAGAATCAGTTTGCATCACACTTACCTCCAAGAATAAAATAAGTCTTCCAACTTGTAATGGGCAGGTAGATATACAACAGGCTACCAAGGGCACTAGCTTCCTACCAAAACTCACCTGGGCTGCTCCTGGACATAGGCCTCCCACTGTCTATCCTGGGAACTTCCTCTGTTTGCTGGAGCTTGCATGCCTGGGGATGTTTTAACTCCCCTCTGGAAGGTGGCAGGCAAGTCTCTGACCAGCAAAATGAGGAGGCAAAAGCTGTTCATTTATTCACACAGAAGCTGGTTTTCCTTTGTGGAGTTTACAGTGAAAAGCCTTACAAGCTGCCCACAACAAAACTTCCCTCTCACTGTCACCTACCATTTGCTGCAGTAAGTCCTGTAACATCACTAATGTGCCGAGTGCCACAGCTTGACAAATTCATCAAAATAGGAATCCTTTCTGCCTTTCCAAACCAATTCTAGCATCTCCTCTTAGCACCTCTGGGCAGTTTAGCCAAAGAACAGCATATGTGCATCATGCTTAGCAAAACCAACTGCACTTTTTTTGGTACCAGGAAACAAGCGGGGGACACCCTGCAGAGACCAGGTTAGATGGACAGAGTCCTTGTGTCATCTGTTACAGAGCCTGGCTTAATGAAGAGGTGGTGGTTCATGCTGGCAAGGGCAGAGTCAGTGACAAGAAGGATTAGCATGACAGCTGCTCCCACTGGAGTCCCTGGTTCACTAGTGCTGTAGGACTGGACAGACTGATGCTCTTCCAGCCACTTGCCTTCTGCTGATAACCAGGAAAAGCTCAAACAATACTCCTCCTCTGAGCCAGAAAGAAACGTGCTTGAGACTCCAGTTTTCATTGGTTCCTCAGCCCTCCCTGGACTTTGCGGCAAGAAACCCTCTAGGATCAAGAAGGGAGATGGGGGGTAAATCCCGTGCGTGATCAGCACCATGTTCAGTTTGTTCCATGCAGATAGAGCCCAGAAAAAAAGAAGATTCCAGTACCGGTGACCATTGTTTACAGGACCTAGGTTTTATTTACATGTTGAGGAGCAGCCTCCCCCAAAGTCACATGAGAACCAAACAAAAAAAGCAAAAACATAAAAAGATTTCTCTCCTGCACAAGATCTTTTTAGCTGCTCCACTGCAGGTGGGTATTATAAAGGCTATTCAAACTCCTTGATTCTTCATATACAATGATTGTGTGATGAGAAAACAATGATTTTTAATAGTGCATCTGTGTCATGGAAAACAGATAAGCACAAAATAAAATTAAAAAAACCCCACAGCCTTTCCAAACAGATCTACACACCTTCTGGCAAGTGTGGTCTAAATGCAAGGCACTCTGCTTGCATGGTGACAGAGAGACTTGTCCAATGGGCAGAGCACCTAATACTCATCCAGAGTATCTGCTCGTGGGATTGAAAGGCCCCGCTCCTTTAGCGCCTGCACTTTCAACTTCTCTGATTCCTGCTTGACTTGCTGTTCCACTCTCTGTTCCTCCAAGATCTCCTCAATTGACACCTGCTGCAAAGGAGTGTCGCTCTCCTTCTCGAGGTCCTGCAAAAGAAGCACCATTCAGAGTTGCTGGGTGGGAACCAGTGGTGAGATCTGAGGCTCTGCTAGCCCTGATGATAGAGGACATTACAGAAATCACTAAATAGAGCACTGGCTGCACCACAAGCAGCACATTCACAGCTCTGGTCAAAAATCCATGTGACCAGGGCTGAGCAGTATTTCACAATGCAGACTCATGGGACGAATCAGGAGTCCCAGGATTTCCAGCACTGCACCAGAGGAAGGAGGTCGCCAGGAAACTTTGACAAAGAGCAAAGTATCACTCCAAAGGCCATAAAGAGCTCCAGGTCCTCTGCTCACATAATCTCAGGGTATACACACTGGCAACACTAACCAAAGGGCAGCATGTCGTAATGCACCTGAGAGCCAGAGTCAATTCAATTCTCACTGGCCCCAGGCAAGTTGCATTTCCTCTGTTCCCCATCACCTGGAATGCCCACTTTAGCATCAAGGGTTAACCCTGTGGCAGTGGTTTTCAAATTTTTTTTTTCCCTCATGACCCAGCTGGAAAAAAAAAAATAAAAAAATCATTTATGCCCATGACCCAGCAATTACATCTTTGAGCAATGCACTCCAGTCTTTTGTCAGTGGCAGCAGGGGATGCCATGACTCAGTACTGGAGGGTCTGCGACCCAGTACTGGGTCCCTACCCTAAGTGTGACAACCACTGCCCTATGGCACAATCTGGTCAGTGTCAGCACTTGCATCCTTTCCGTTAGACAAGAAAAAACATAGGTGAAAGCCAAACCCAACCCACAAGATTCACAGAACCCCAGCATCCCATTGCTCCAGCTCCCCAGCGTAAGCCATCACCTCAGCTCAGAAAGAAGGGATATGAAAGGGGAGCAAGTCAGCTGCAGAGGTGCAGGAGCTCTCTACTGTCACTCAGTCTGAACAGTGCCACTGGAGAGCATGAACGCAGCGTGCTCAATGCATCACCACTGAAGTTTTGTTTTTAACTGGTCCTCAGCAGCTTCCCAATTCATTTATTGCATTCTGCTCTCATGACCAAACCAGGAATGTGTCACATGAGGTCACACTCCTGGGATCTGCTCTTGCTCTGAGAATCTTACTGGGCTTGATGGATGTCAAGCACTCAAGCCTCTCTTCTCCATTTGACACAGGACCCACCATGTGCTGAATGCTGGGATTAAACATTTCCCAGTGAGAAGAAAATGCTGAATTGATAAGGTCTCTTTAGGATAGAGCACAGGGAAGGGGAAAACAACAGTCCATGCTCCATCTTCACACACAGCCACGGGCTGGACCAACAGTGTCCAGAGCTGCCACTGGCTGGGTGAGATCAACTATGGATCTGCCAGAGCTCTGAATGGTCAGGGTAGACCCACCCCGCAGAGGTCTCAGCAACCAGAGCCATAAGGCTCTTGCACAGCTGACTTTAGAGAAGCTTAGGCATATGCTGTGGACTCCAGAGAGGGTTTTGTGCTCAAACCCCAAAGAACCTGCTAGGTCTTCCTTGCTAGGACAGCTGCTGGGAAATGACTCAAGGAGTCCCAGTTGGTGCTGCAGAGGGGGTTGGTGGGGGGGGGGCCTACGGCCAGCACTGCCACAGGCCATGCTGTTGACGAGGGCACAGACGGGGTTGCAGGTTGTGCTGCTGGGGGCACATGGAGGCCTATGGGGGCAGGGTGACAGGCTGGTGTGGCTATGGGGGCCGCAGGCCATGCTGTGGGGGGCGCAAAAGGCAAGGAGGCTTGGGTGGGAGGGGGACACTGCTGGAGGCTGGGGTACTCCTGGTTCCATTAGCCAGCCCAGGGGCTGGGCAGGCAGGCTACAGGTGAACAGCAGTAGCTGCGACTCCAGGTCAGCCTGGTTGGATTTTCTGGGGGCCACAGCATCCCCCTTACGTCAGGGCCAGGATCCCCTAATGCCCCTGCCTTAAATCCAGCCCTACTGAAGGAATAATAAAAGCTCAGGCCCTTTTGCCCATGTGACAGCACACTCCGTGCTGGACTTGCTTGTGTGGCACTACGTGACAACTCCACAGCAGACACCAATCCCCACTGCCAAGGGACCCACATACTGCTGACTGGAGAGGAGAAATGGCTTCCCCAGTCAGAGAGCCTGCACTCCACTACAGCAGCAGGCAAGATGCATACTTACTATTTCTCCCAGCAGGACCACATTCTCTCCTCTCACTACGAAGATGCCTCGCGGGATGTCTCCATATTTTTTGCCCACGTGAATGCGCTCCACAGTCTGGTGTAGCACCAAGTTTGCTGCAGTTGCCAAGGGAGGGAGAAAAAGAGACTCCTTTGTGACTTTGGCTGAACAAGGCCACAGTGCAATGGTCCCAGTCTGAAGGAGAGGAGCCGCACGTGCACTGCAAAGCCACCCTAATGCTTCATACTTCAGCAGCACCCAGGGTCTCTGAGTTCCACCCACCACTTCAATGCAGCTGCTGCCAGGGTAGAACAGAGTTAGTACAAACGCTATATCCATTTATTCGTAGTAGTCTTACTTAACACTTACAGGTCCCAACTGAGATTGATGCTCTGCTGTACCAGGTGCCAGACAGTCAGAATGGGAAGCTGTCTCTGCCCTGAGGAGCTTACTGACTAAGTCTTATCAACTAGGGCAGTGGTTTTCAAACTTTTTTCCTAGGACCCAGTTGAAAAAAAATCATTTATACCCATGACCCAACAATTCCATCTTTGAGCAATGCATTCCAGTGTTTTGGTGGCAGCAGTAGAGGGCCTTGCGACTCAGTACCTGTGGGTTTGTTACCCAGTACTGGGTCCCAACCCCAAGTCTGAAAACCACTGGACTAGGGAGTTCTTCTTTATTAACTCCACAAAAGGAACAGCGAGTCTGCTGTCACTTAAAGACTAACAAATTTATTTATCGTATGAGCTTTTATGGGAGAAAAATCCCACTTTGTCAGATGCTTGAAGATGGTGAACTTATGGGAGTCTTCAAACATCTGACAAAGTGGGATTTTTCTCTCATGCAAGCTTATGTGATAAATAAATTTGTTAGTCTTCAAAAGTGCCACAGAACCTCTTGTTTGTTTTGCGGAACTCAACTAACACAGCTACCCCCTTTGGAACCCGTCATCCACAAAAGGAGACACTTTAAGAAATCGCTTATTCTATTTTGGACTAAGCTAATTCAGAATCAGCACTAGCATGCCAGGGTAAGAGTGTCCACACAGAGTTAACCCACTTTAAATTCATGCCCTACCTAAATTGGAACTAACTTTCATGAGTATGTGAGACCTTGGATGGGACATGGGCTGGGAGGAGAAACAAGCACAGAAGTTAGAAGTGCTGGAGGCCGAATCAGGGACAGATGGCAGGTCACCTGACATCCAGTCCACTGTGTTTGTGTCAGACCCAGCTTCAAGGGAACTCAAGTAGGGAGCCAGGGCTCTGGCCTCAACACCTCCTCTCAAAAGAAGCACTGCAGCTCTTTAAAGACCATAAGCCTCACCCAGGAGCCTTGCATTATAAGCAACAGAGCCCCACATGGGGGCACTAGTCAAGAGGAAGTGGATGGAGGCTTCCCAGCCTTATCTTACATTTCCTGCCATAATGAACTTAGCAGTTCATATTTTCAGGGTCAAATGTGACTGAAGTCAGCCAGAATCTCAAAGGGAAAAATGAAGCAAAGTCTGAATATTTTTATTTTTAGATCTATGGATCACTGTAAAGATGAAGACGCCAGCGTGTGTATAAGCCCATAGGAAAACAAACACTGGGCTCCATCTGCAGCACCAATTAAATGTTACACAGTACTGGAGCTGCACTGACTCAAATGTTGATTCTGGGGCAAACACCAAGATGTTTCATCTCAAGTGACTATTCAAGTTGCAGTTGTCCTAAAAAGTAATAAAATTGTTTGGTCAACACGCCCAGAAAGAGAAATGAGGTCAGCATTTGCCAAGTGGGCCAAAGGGGGAGGGGGAAGAGAGAGAAGAAATACTACTCAGCTATTAAAATAGGCTTTAACCAGCTGCAGAAAGTAAGAACATTTTGACATGTTCTTTTAACATAACCATAGTTTACTAAGAGGTTTGTTTTTTTAATCACCTACCAAATTTAAAGGTACTGTCTATATAAAACCCATTATCTAATCAGCTATATCTTAAATTAACTTATCCTGAAGAAAACCAAACACCACCATTCATAGTAATTCCAGAGGAAAGACTATGAAGAGAAGAATGTCTATAATGCAAGTTCTTAATCATAGAAAAACACATACTTATTTTTAAAAAGCAACAAAACCAAGGTTTAAATTCAGGCTTCAAGTCACCCCACTCTGTTTGCAGTCCGTGTTTTAAGACTTGATTGCTTGATGTTGAGGAAATGTGCAAAACTGTTTCTGACAGGCACATGACACAAAAGCACTGCTATTAGTCTAGATTACGCATCTGCTACACCCAACAAGATCACACAGGAAACAGACGAAACAGGAAACTCATCAAATCCAAACTTGCTGTTTACAATTAAGCCACTGTCTTTTTAACTGAAGTGGAGATTTTCTGTTCCACTGCTTTTGCTCAGGCGCTAAATTAAAATATACCCCTTGTTGCTCTTAGGGGTAAAATGTAGTTTCAGCACCCTCTCAGACTGTGTTCCTAATCTCTAGCTTCTCATCTCTACCCTTTGAAAAACATTAATAATATTTAGCAATCCATAAATCTTAACAGCCATCAGAGTATCCACGCATCACAAGGGGATCATGCTCCATCGAGGCAACAGGAGGATTGGGCTCCATAACCAAGACCGGCACTGAATTCTATTCAAGCTTTAACCCGAGCTCTCCACTCCAACAGGTCAAGTTGGCTCACTGCCTCCTCCGTCCCACCTGTACCGGCCCAACTTGAGGTGCTTGCTCTGGCACAACCCTTGGGAGATGAAGGGAGTCATGTCACCCTTGTGTTTCAGTGAAGCCAGCACAACGCTGTAGTGTCTGCACAGTGCTTTGCGCATGCGAAGTACCACCACCGCAGGGCAGACCTGGCAAGGGAGTCATGCACTGCATCCTCAAAGTGGTGAGAGTGGCTCATTTTGATCTCCATATACAGGAAATTCTGCACCCTTCCACACCAACAGCCAGCACCAAAGAATGTATCCCTGGGAGCCATGCTGCAGCATACCTGTCAATTAGGTATCTGCCAGAGCAGGGCACAGGGGAAAGAAAAGTGTCTGGGACAACAAAGACCTAGCTCATTCAGGGCTTTAAAGATCAGGAGCAAACCATGGAAAGGCGATGAGATCCTCCTGACTCATAATCCTAGAAAAGCAGCAATGTGCATGGTGCAAGATGTCATCCCAGCAGTGTGCAGACCCCCAGTGGGGTCTCCCATTTCCCCCCATATTCCACACTACAGCACTCCATTCTAAACACATTAGAAGCCAGCTTCCCAGTGTCCACTCCACACTGCCAAGAGAACCGGGTATGTGTGGGGCTGGGGGATAGTAGTTACAGACCATATCTTTTCCCTTTCCTGTGTGACAGAGGAACCTGTTGTATCCTATTTTAGCCTAGAAATCTACCTGAATTAAGAGAGGACCACAACCTGTAGTTTTCAGTCTATACAGAACTAATTTCTGACACAACCATGTTGCTCGGCATTGTGTAAACATGGGCAAAGCAGCATAGATCCTGTTATACTGTTCCTCTTAATGTGATACTTGAACTTTCCAGTAGTTAGGCTGCTTAAAGCACAAACATCTGTCAAACAAGTCTTTCCACCTCTCTCACCCTCCTTCTTACACCCGGCCAAAACCCTTTGGTTAAGATTAACTTGAGAGCACATATTAAATCTTCAAGCTACTTTTCCTAGGTTTGATCCATTTAATTTCAACCAGCAAGTGGATTTTATTTTTATAAAGCAATTCTTAGAGTTTGTGAAGTGCATCAGGATCAAGAATGAAGTTTTCCCATCTGATGAAGACAGAGATAAGGATACTTAGCGTATCCTTCCATTCATATAGCCCATGGGAGGCTTTGGGACTGTAGAGGAAGTAAACAAGGTGGTCACTGAGAGTTTATCTTTTTGGAGGCAAAGTTCCCAATTAGCGTCCTCTCACCACAGCAAAGAGCACCTTCACGGAGGACAGGAAAGCACTCACCACAGCGGACCAATGTCAAACATAATCAGTGTGGGGAAAGTGAACAAGGAAATCTACATTGCTATGTAAAAGAGGAAAAAGCAGGTTGATGGGGCATGTTTCAAATGGGTGCCTATTAGGGAAGGTTGAAAAAGTGTTTCAACTGGTATAACCAATTCAGCACACCTGCCTGGCTGGAGACAGGAGACATTTGCAGGGGCTCATCCAGCTTCAAGATTAAAAATTAAACTAGAAGGCATGATATTTTTGGAGGGGGAGATGTATTCAGCAAAGACCCTGCTGACTTGGAACAATGTGCACCACAATAGGGATTTAGGGTATGTATACGCTGCAGCAAAAGCCTATGCTTGAGCCATGCTCAAGCCTAACTCCTTGTGTTTCTACAGCAATTGAGCTAATCAAGGCACGGACCCAGGGTTTCATGACTCTCCAGCACCGCAAGGTCCAAACTCAAGTCCAGTCAGGCCCCAAGGTCCAAGTCTGATTGCTGTCCAGCATAGATACAGCCCCATTCTACTAGGTTCTGGGATTCAGCTGGAATTATCCCACAAATCTGTGGGCCAGCTTCCTCAGTTCTGTCTATCTCAACATCTCAGGTCAGCATTAGCCATTCCCTTCTGATCACTGGTCTGCAAGCACACTGTCAGAGAGCCTCCTGGGCTTGTAATGGGGAGCAAACCCATCATACCTTTTGCAATGCAAGCTGCTTTCTAGCACTGTGAAGGGCAGGCATAAAGTTTTCCCACAGTGCACCATAGCCTTAGAACTACAGCAGCTAATTTCAAGGGGCCTGCTAGGGACTCTGCGATATGGTTACTTTGACTCAGGTCTATGAACTGCAACATGTTCATTAGAACCTTAGGTTTGAGCACAGGTTAGAGAAGTCTTAACATCGGGATAAAATACAACGTAGCCAGTTAAACCACGGACCTCTAACACAGATCAGCTGGCTTGAGTCTTAGTAACCTTGGTTTAAATTGCAATGTTAACGTATCCAAAAAGTGGCAACACAGCTGTCTGTTTGACATCGGCTGGACATATAGCCCAGACTTGCCACTTCTGTACCTTCCACAAGCTCACTCTACATCAGAGATAATGGATTATTCTGGATCATTATCTAGTTACCATAATCATAAGCCCTCTTCCCCAATAACGGGTGTCAAAAGCTTCATCCTCCCTTCCTCCCTGCTAACAGTGTCATTTAGTGGGTAGATCACCAACATAATAAACATTTATTTGCCACTTGGCTCATCATCACACTTAGAGCTCTGTTCATGAGGTGTCTGGCTCCCCCTAGTGGTGAATTAAGAAAGTCTTCAAATCATAAAATATTTTAACTGAAAACTTTGAAGTTAACAACATTTTCAGGGCTATGAAGTTCTGACACAAGAGAGATGTCTTTGTAATTGAGAATACCAAAACATACCAAAATAGAGCTGGGAAATGTTTGTGCACACAAAGATAATCCACTAAACTCTCCCCTTTTTTCTTGTCACAGCACTTAAAATAATAGTGGCTTTAAAATCTGTAAGCAAGTTCCTCCGAGAAGCAGCACCACCAATGCTAATAACTAACAATAAGCACTTCTTACACCCCTGCACACTTCGTGGATGGGTCTGACAAATGCCACTTTTAAAATGTTTCTGTCACAGGTCAAAGGCTTGGGAGGTTCATGTGTCACCTGAGGAAGTCTAGCCTCCTGCACTGTCTACTGGCAAATGTTAAACAATGGATTCACTAGTAACCAAACAGAAGTTTTAAAAATCTCATCAGTAAGGAGGTGGGTAATGTGAAGGAAAAACTGCTGCAGGAGGCAGAAAGAGTTTAGACCAGGCTTGTCCAACATTAAGGCCCAGGGACCAGAATCCAGCCTGCCAAGTGCTGCCACAAGAGCCTGGGAGCTGTGGCTCCTCAGAGCTACCTGGAATACTTTGTATTGCTACATCAAATGTGCAAGCAGACCTTGACAATTTGTGCGAGCAAAAGCAATGCCAAATATCACACTAATCATTATTTTATTAAAGTTTATTAATAAAAATCAATTTGTCTGGTCTTATCAAAAATTCTTACCAGCCCCCCGACTTAGAAAAGAATTGCAGTGTGGCCCCTCACCCAAAAAGGCTGGACATCCCTGGTTTAGACTAAGCGTAGGGTCTGGCAATCACCTACCAAACTGATCGATGCTCCGTAAATAGCCGATTAGCGTTCTCCCATCCCGGAGGAGGACCAAGTGTTTTTCTGGAAGAAACGTTAGGTCAGGATTAACGGATACAGGATCTGCCAAGCAGTGGCCACAGCAGTGTTTCCCAACCAGCGTGCCATGGCACTTGAGTGTGCCCTCAGTCCTGAGCAGGTGTCCCACAGAATTTTTTGATAAACTACTTGGAGTTCTGGATTGGCTCATGAATATTTATGAGTTCATTTGGAGACTATAGGGTGGTGTGACTCAAAAAAACTAAAGGTATCAAGGTGTGCCATGGCAGAGAGAAGGCTGGGAACCACTGGGCTACAGTTAACCTATACGCTAACCCAGAGGTAGGCAACCCCTAGCAGACTCCATTCAGAGTGGCACACAACCCCCTCTGCAGTACCACAGAAATTGCCACTCCTGCCAACGAAAACCACTCTGCGCAGCTTCCTTTGGGTGCAGCTGGGGGTCACCCATGCGACACAGAAAAAAGCTGCCCACAGCGTCTCCCCTCTGGAGTGTGATGCTCCCCAAAGCAGCCACTCCGGGCAGCTTCTTTCTGCAGCACGCCTGGGAACCTCCAAAAGGAGCCGTGTCTTTTTGTGTGACGCCTGGACACACCACCAAGATGAGCCACTCCAGCTGACTTCTTTCCTTGGCCTGCCTGGGAAGCGCTCCCACTCCAGCCGTGACCACTGCTGAATTTTCAGGCAGCTGCCTCATTTTTTTCAGCAGAGGGGGCCACCGGCACCAGCTGCGGGTTGCGAAGAAAGGACCGGCACAGAGGTTGGCAAAGGTTGCTGAGCCCTGGGCTAAGCCGGACAAGTCAAAGCCTTGCCAAAAAAGGGGTGGCAAGGTCCGGCAGCGAGCGCGGAAGGGCCGCGCCTGCCGTCAGGCGGCAGCTGTGACCAGCCCGGGCCCGGCTTCCCGAAGGGCCGCGCCTCCTCCGGCCCGGGGCTTCTCCCCTGCGCCCAGCGGCCCGCGGCGGGACTCACTGTCGATGTCCTGGATGAGGCTGGCGGTGCCCGGCATGTAATTCATCCTGCGGCCTCTGCCCGCGCCCGGCAGCTCCCGCTCCCGCCGCCCGCCCCGCTCAGCGGAAGCGCCGCCATCCGCCGCCGGATGGACCCGCCTCGCGCTGCGCCGCGTGACGCGACGGCGCTCTGAGGAGACGCCCCGCCCACCGTCTCCGCCCCCTCAGGTTGTGCGGCGGAAGTGCCGGCGCGTCACGTGACGCACAGCGAGGTCGGAAGCTGGAAGGGGGCCGGATTAACCCCTCCGCGCTCCCGTAGCTCTGCGCTTGCGCCGAGCTGCGCTCGTCACGCCCGGCCGCGGCGTGGGGGGAGGGGTGTGGCCCAGCGTGGCACGCGCAGACTGCTTTGACTGTCGTTTATGGGGCGGGCTGGGGATTGCCACCCCAAGATAGGGTGGGTGTGCGCCTGTCTGTTTAAGAAACGGTTTCTGCATTGTGCCCCGCTCCCGCTGATTGGTGGGGTGGCGGTTGGTGCTGGTTGGCCACGCTGTTGTGTGCGTCACGCGAAAGCGGGCTGCTAAAGTCGATTGGCTGATCCGCGCGGCGTGGGGGTAGGCACGTCGCGGTGATTGGCTGAGGCTGCCGGTGCGGGGCCCCGAGAGGCGATTGGCTGGGTCGGTCGCGGTGTGGGGAGAGGTTGCAGCCGTCGCAGGGATTGGCTGCCGCGGGCGCGCCTCGCGCAGGCGCAGTCGTTTGGCAGCGGCGGGGCGGAGCGGCGCCCCAGATGTCTGCCCTGCGGCGGCTGCTCTATGGGCCGGAGGCGGAGCGGGCGCGGCCGGAGCCCGAGCCGCCGCCGGGACCGTTGGGGATGGAGCCCCGGCTCTGCCCGCAGCACCGCGGCGTGGGGCCGGGGCCGGCTTGGCCCGGGGGCGGCTACTGTCCCGCGGGGGGCAGCGGTTGGGATAGGCCCGGCCGGGGCGGCGGCCCCCAGGTAACGGGGACTCGGAGGGTGGGGCGGCCCGGCCTGGGGGTCTGGGTCCTGTTGGTGCTGGAGGGATGGGCGGGGGCGGTGGTGGTGTCGCGTGGAGCCGGCGGAGACAACGGGCTGGGGGCTTCGTAGGCGATGGAAGGGAAGCGGGGGCTGGGCCTGTCTTAGATAGGGTTACCAGATGTCAGACACAAACAGGACACGTCTTCCCGTTTACCTCCATGTTCTTCCGTCCAGCATGCATTTTAATTTTGTCTGGCTTTTTACTTACAGAGGGTAAAGTATGCTGGAACTCCCCGGATCACCCTGTTTTTAGGGAGAAGCATTCCAGGGTCCCCTAAAAACAGAAGACTATGATATTAATACTGCATTTTCTCCACGTGTCCTCCTTTTCATATCTCCCTGTTCTCCTTTCCGAGCTTTGGTATCTGGTAGCCCTGATCAAATCAAATCAAATCAAAACATAGGGCTGGAAGGGACCTCGTGAGATCATCGAGTCCAACCCCCTGGGAATTGAACCCAGGACCTTCTGCATGTCTTAGAGGATCTTTGAAATGGGAGGGGTGGTAGCTGCAGCGAGATCTCTGGGCGTGGACCTGCCCAGAGCGTTGCTGGGGAGGTGGTGCTGCCCGAGAGGTCATGGTGGCATCCCTCGTGAGTGCTGCTGGGGACAGCCGTTGGTGCTGCAGCGGGGCAGATGGGCCATTTGTTGTGGCCTGTCGCTGCCTGGACCCTTGCAAGGAGATACCCGCTCTGAGATCCAGTTAGGTGAAACTGCTGTCGTGTTTGTTTGCTTAATCAGTGAAGCCTTTCTCTTGCTGCTTCTGACTGTGCACCAGGTCACCCTTACGGCTGGCTTGGCACAGTCACACGGGTGCACTGACTGAAAGAGACGTGATCCTTTTAACAGCTGCTGGAAAGCGCCTCCTTTGTGCAGTGCCACTTCAAAGCCTGGAGAGGGAGGAATTCTGATTCTGGCAGTTAGCCTGGAGAGGCGAGAAGCCAGGAAATGGCTTGTAATTTTGTGTGAGGATCTAAAATTTTAGGTGATGCCTCTATATCCTTTCAAGGCCTGATAGTGGGCGCTGTGGGTTCCACATACAAGAGACAGTAAAGGCAGGCTCTTCCTCCACAACACTGCAAGAGATCCAGCAATGAATCTTCTTTGCATGTTTTTGATTAGCAATTTTTCTGGGTGATAGAAGTTTTGCCAACCTAAGCGGTAGTGTAGACAAGGCCCAAGCATAGACTCTCTTGATTTGTGGATTAACACATTAAAGAGCAGCTTCTGTTTTCTCCAGTCAGTGGTAGCTCCTGTGTCAAACAAAACAAACAGTAGACTGTATCCCCTTGCAGAATGTTTTTATACCGGACATCCCAATAACAAATGGCTGATCTAGGGCCAGCATAGCTAGAGTGCTCTGCATTAGCGGTTGTAACTTCTGGACATCCCGGCACTGGCAAAGCTGGGGCAGCTGTGTTCCAGTTCCTGCCCTCGCCTATTTCTGAGCATTGTGATGACTCCAAAAGGAAGTCTGTCTTGACTGTGGATGTGGAGGGCGCATGGTGCCAAACAGTGGGAGTCTGAGGAGTGAGGGAATGCAGCATGCTAGGAGATGGGGTGGAAGAGTGCTATGTGTAAGGGTCGTAGCCACTTGCAACTCCTGGATTTGCGTAGCCCAACCACTTGTAAAAACTGCATTTTACGTACAGGTAAATGCAAATAAAATCAATCGCAGCTTTATCCAGCCAACTGAACAGAGCCTGTCTGGGTTTGATGCCAGAAATTTCCCAACAACTCGTGCTTTCTTGCCTGAGAGGGAGTCGTGGGGTGACTTCTGGGCCAGCAAGAAGAGGATGGGGTTAGTCATGCTCAGACAGGCAGGATTCCTGGCATTGCCACCCATAAGCCTTTTTGCCAGCACTGCACTCCCTCAGCCCTGGAGATTAGCCAATGTCCTGGAGACATCCCTGAGAAATGAGCTAGTTTCCTAAGATGTTCTGTGCCATCAGTGACTATGCTGTTGCAGTATTTCAGCACTGAAAATGGGGAGACTTTCATTTAAGTACCAATAGCCCCTTAACTCTAATCCTACTACCAGGTACTGTGGTTACCATAACTCTCTTGCAAGATGCATTTCCTGCTGAAATGCGCAAACAACCCCCCACTCTCCTCCCCCAGCATTTGAAAAATGTTTGTAAAAATGAAGTTGGGCTCCTTTTAACTCTGGCTTGACAGTCAAAGTGCAGGTTTGTGGATCTCCCTTTCCCCCAGACATCTGAGGCTTAACCATTCTTAAGCACTGCCTCTCACAAGCGCAACTGATTGAAAGGGTTACAAAATGAGTCTGATAAATTAACTGTTGTAAAATGTTATGTTATTAGTGTGGTCCTATGGCTAAGGTACAACTGGGTGTCTTGTCTTAGTCTGCTGTTTGATTTACTGCATGACCTTGGCAAGTCATTTCTGTCTGTGCCTCCATTTCCTCAGCTGTAGAATGGTGCTAATAACCTTTTTTCCAGGGGAACAGTGAAGCTCATTTATTCAGTAAAGCAATTTCAGGTCCCCTAATAGGAAGTGCTATAGAAGGGAGTGAGGGGTTTACAGTGCAGTGCTGAAAAGGGTGTGGGTTATTGTCAGATAAGAACAGTCTCCTAGCTCTGTTGTCATAGTAAGATGTTAATGGTATGATTCACCCTAAGCAGAGCCAGGTTTCTGGAGATGAGGATTGCAGCAGTGACTGTGGTTGCTATGTGTATAGCTCGGATCAAGGCATGCCAGTGTTCTACATCAGTTCCTGACATCAGGCTGATCCTGGCTGCCAGCATGCATATTGAAAGGCATCCAGTAAGGCAAGCTTTAATGTAGCACAGGCAGGAGCTGCAAGGAGAGTGAGAGATGTCTGTAAAAATGTTTGCAGCAGTACTTAGCATGAATGTCAGTGGGCACATTCAAAGAGCCTTTTCCATGCTGAGGAGTTAACTGTGTCTGTATATAGCTGATGGCAAATGGCAGCGGGCATTCTTGTGGCTCTTTGTGGTAGCTGTATAGTTAACAAGCTAGGGCTGCTGGTTCCTTATTATACACAAGGAATAACCTTCCCAATCGGGAAGATTTCTTGTCATTACTGTGATAGATATGGCAATTTCCTTCAGTGTGCTGGACAAATATCAGTGAATTACATTTAAATACCTTAGGAGTTCATTGTATAAAAATGCAAATATGTGTTATTAAGGGATTGTATATAACTTCTAAACCATAGGAGTATTGTTATGAGCTTCAAAGGACTCTTTGCAACAACACTGTGCAAACCAAATTAAGCAGGATTCCTAGGAAATGCTTTGGAGGCAGAGAAGGAATCTCACCCCATCTTTCGGGGCTGCGCCCTGAGGAGAAATGCGTTGTCTGCTGATTACTTAAGTGAGGACAAACTCAGAAGTCCAAACTGAGTGAAAAGTGACCCAGACTGCAGGGGATGGGGGAAGGGCAGGCTTGTTCTGAGTGAAAATTCTTATGAGCTTTTAACTATAGAAAAACTCTAGCATTGGGGTTTTAAGGACTCTTGACCAGCTAGAAGCCTTTTTGGAGTTAGGGACTCAACTCTGGTAAGCTTAGTAGCATACGTGTATGCTCTTTTATTGTTTATCTTTTCTGTGCAGTGCTTTTCCCTTAAAAATAAACTGCTTGCTTTTGAGTTGAGTGGTAACTTCATTGTGGGCAGTTACACTGTTTATAGCCTCTGAGGAGAAAAAGTAAAGCAGGCCTGCTTCGGCAGCCTAACTCTGCTATGGAGTTCACAATACAGGCAGGGATCTGTGCAGCCTGGAGTGAGGGAGAGACGTGTCTTCACTCAAGAGATGATGGCTAGGGAGCCAGATGCCTCACAGTAGATACACCTTCTGGGGCCACAGAGGAGGAATGCAGGAGCATTGCCCTTGAATTGTGACCATTACCATCAGAAAATGAGTTGTTTTATTTTCCTCCATAGGAGCAGCCTTCTTATCCTGGATATGGTTCTAACTACTGGAACTCTGTGGTGCAGCCTAGAGCTCCCTACCCAAGTCCATACCCCACTGGTCCTGAGTTACAGAGCCAGGTATAGTAGAAGGGCAGCAGTTTCTCCTTTTCTTTCTTTTGGAGCTGAAACGTTTGTCTGGTTGAGATGAGGTTCGAGCCAAGAGCCCAAAACCAAGGTTTCCCTTGAAAAGAAAGGATCCATGAATCCCACATAGTGGATCTCCCCAAGTACTTGGTTCGTTTGCCCTCTGCTCCTGATGACCTTAACTTGAGGGAATTGCACACACTGATGCTAAAGCACTGTATCGTGTTTAAACTGGAAACTGAAACATAAAGCTACTTTTAGCATCCATGCCTGAAACTTTTTAGCTAATTGTTGCTTAGTGCAAATGTATTAATCTCCTTTACCGTCAGAGTTGATTTCCAGTTGCTTGATGTGAAATGCACCATGTCCTACTGTCAGTGAACTGACAATAATTGGGGTAATTATTTTTACATCAGTGGCCCAACCAAAAAAAAAACCAAACCCAAATGCTTCTTTTAGTGCCTCTCAGTCAAAGAGTTCCAAATGCTTTTTCAGATGCTTAAACCAATCAGTCACATGTCAGGTAGTTTTCATTCTAGAAAACAAGGGAAGAGGAACAGAACTGAAGAGATTTGCCTACAGTCACATGGTGAATCAGTGAAGGAAGGGGGAATGGAATCTTAAGATTTCCAGTCCCCACCCCCGATCTAACCATTTGATTACCTTAGAAACTACAACCTGAGACTAGAGCTCTGTAAAACAAGAAAATGCCTTTGCCATTTAACATTACAACAAAACCAAATCCTATAGCAGTGGTTTTCAAACTTTTTTCCTCAGGACTCAGTTGAAAAAAATCATTTATGTCTGCAACCCAACAATTACATCGTTCAGCAATACATTCCAGTCTTTCAGTGGAGGCAGCAGGGGGCTGTGTGACCCAGTACTAGCTCCCAACCTGTAATTTGAAAACCACTGTCTTATAGTTTAGGCTGAAAAACATATCCTATCTGTCAGCTCCCCATGAGTTGTGGACAGAGCAGATGGTTTCATGCCCTCTCTCTGCCCTTCCTCGATGCTCTCCCAATACTGAGCAAATACTGATTTCTTTATCTTTCCAGCTGAAGAAATTAGCTTATATCTTGCCACTCAAGCAGATGCAACACTGATGTGGCTGGAGTGGAGACCCTGTTTACAAAGCCCTACTCTACACAATAGCAACCTGGAATGTTCTTTTTAAATATTTCTCTCATTAGAAAATGTTGTTTAGCTAATTGCAAAGCAAACACTGTCTTAGGATTCCATACCTACATCTCATCTGCTTGAAGTATAACTGTAAAGCAATGTTCCCTGTAAGCTGCGCTGGCGCGCTGCAGCACACCCCACCGCAGCCGCCAGCGCAGGAAAGGCTGCCAGCAGCCAGAGGCCCTCCATAGAGCTCCTGTGGAGCAGGGAGTTTTCAAAACTGCTGCCCAGAGAAGCTCTAATGGAGCATGCCCAGAAAATCTGGGCATGCTCCGTAGAGCTTCTCTGGCCCCAGGAGCTGTGGCTGGGCCGTGTGGCTCCAGCCACAAGGTAAGTTTCTGGGGGCGGCTGGGAGTGGGGGCGGGAGGGCTGCTGGGCAGCTGGGAGTGGGCCCATGGGAGTGGGGGGGGG
>ML681972.1:39892761-39935556 GCA_007922195.1 Podocnemis expansa | reverse complement strand
GTGGGGGGGCAGGAGCGGGCCCACGGGGGGGGGGTAGCGCAGCAAGTGGGGGGGGGGGGAGCGCAGTGAGCAACATGAGTTGCTCAGCTGCCAGCATCTCTTAGAGGGAACATTGCTGTAAAGTCTCATGCCAAGTTCTAAAGGGGCAGCCGTGTTAGTCTAGTAAAGCAAAAAAAGCAGGGAGTTTTGTGGCACTGAAAGACTAACAGATGTATTTACCACATGAGCTTCCATGGGAGAAAATCCTACTTCGTCAGATGCTTTCATCCCATTCTCTAAATTCCCCTTCTTCAAAGCATCTGACAAGTGAAGTCTCATGCACCTGTAGAAGAGCGTGCCTCAGGGTTTGTGTTACAGTATGAATTTGGTTTCACATCATGACTGTGTTTTGGAGCAGTGATTCCTAAAGAATTCAGTGCTGCTTTTCTGAGAACTGGTATTTCTTACCTAATGGTGGTGCATTTTTTAATGAGTTGAAAAGGAAAGAGCTTTTCCCATTTGGAAAGACTCCCCTCCTCCCCTGCTAAGTAACTATTGGAAAAGTAAAAGTGCATTTCATGTTCCTTGGATTTGTAGTAAAACTTGGTTTTAGGAAACAAAAACTGTATAGGAAAAACAGCTTGAGACTTTGGATATGCACAGGTCAATCTGTTGCCATTTGGAAATGGTGCAAACAAAAGGGCATGGGTAGGGGCAGGGCCTTAACTATGGCTGGGCGAATGGAGCTTTGCCCTTGGCAGGCATTTGAAAGGACACCAAAGTAGACCCTTCCTGGCCAAGAGGAATGTGCTTTAAAGGCCCTGCAAATAGTGTAGTGGCTAGCACCTCTGCTTAACATGCAGAAGGTCCTGGGTTCAATTCCCAGGGGGTTGGACTCGATGATCTCATGAGGTCCCTTCCAGCCCTATGATATGATAAGATAAGGCACATTCCTCTGGGAGCCAAGGAAGAGGCTGCCCCCCTAGCTTTGGCCACGATAGGGAGAAAGGATCCCCTCTGCTGGCTCTGGTTGTGGTGTGGGAAGGGACCAGCCTTCTCCCCCCAATGCTGAACAGATGGGCCCTGGATTGCAGCTGGGGGGAGGAAGGGGCTTGGGGGCTGTTTGTCCCAAGCGCCCAAATCCCAAGTTATGGCCCTGGGTAGGGGTGTAGTGCCTCGCACAATGGGCCCTGTGATGGTAATGTAGTACATATAATACATGTTTTTAATCAGGAACATTGGAATAATAATGCTGCTTCATAAGCAAAATCAGTATTAAAACTAGTAAAAAAAAAAAAAAAAAACCCAAAAACAAATACTTTTTGCAGATAATTTGAAAGTAAGTAATTCTCAGCTTTTGAAAAGGAACAACTTCATTTATTCAACAATTTCATAAAAATGAATAACTGTTTCATTTCCCCTCTCTTCATTATCCATTAGCAAAATGGAAAAATAATTGAGGCTAGGAAAAATACAAGAAAAAGCAGTTAAATTTTTCATCTTCCAATATTTTCAAATAAAGAATTGGGGGGGGGGGGTACTGGCATCAAATAGGCCATGTTTTCTAATAGGGAAAAAGTTGTTTGAAAAATGTCAGCCAGCTCTAGTCATTATAAATTACAGCACTTGCATCAGACATGAAATAATAGAAACTCATTAGGAAACCTCACAACTGGGAATGCACATGCAATATGCATGTAGGAAAAGATTCTGGTCCCAGCTGTTACTTGCATTACAGCCAAAGAAATGTAGGAAAATAGTGCATTCTCCAGTGGAGGGGAAGAGGATAGGAATCTAGTGTTTGAGAACTGGACTTCTTTGACTTTCCACTATTTTAAAAAGATTAACAAAATGAAAGTCTTCAGCTGTGTAGATAGTAAAACACCTGCACAGCAAATTTACCAGCAGAGAGAAACTGTTAATCTGTAAGAATGGCTGATACTTTAAATAATAAAAAAGAATGGTCCCCAGTACAGGGCAGGACTAGTCACTGTGCCTGCAAAAGACAAGGAATTGATGGAGCACAGTGCTTTCTCTCTGCTCTCTGGTCCCATGACTCTCTCCTCTTGGGCTCCTGGTATTAATTATTATTGGTATTTGTAGTACCACCGAGAAGCCTGAGCCACAGATCAGGAGTCAGGACCCCATTACACTAGGACAGGCTTGTCCAACCTGCGGCCCGGGGGCCAGACTCTGGCCCACCAAGGGCTTTCATCTAGCCTGTGGAGTGCTGCTGCAAAAGTCTGGGAACTGGGGCTGGCCAGGGCCCTTGTCAGTTTCCTGCCCTGCGTGCAGCGCAGCTGCAGGGAGGTGTAGTGTGGCTGGAGAGCTGTTCAGGGGCTGGATTCAGCCCCTTTCAAGTGAGCAGGGGGTGGGTAAAGGGGGAGTACCCTGAGCCATTTAAAATCCTGACCTGGACATTCCCCCCTCTCCCCCCAGTTCTTCTCTTTTCCCATACCCCTAACCCCAGCACCCCTGTCTTTCCTGTGACCTTAGTGGCAAAAACTCTCCTGTAGAAATTGCTACCCATCAATGTTTCTGGTATAGAGATGCCCAGTGCCAAAACCCGTAACCCCTGCAGAACTGCCAGGGCTTCTGTCCTGTCTCTGGTTGACTCTCTTCTCTTCTGCTTTCCCTGAGCAGTACTTTGTAGGGAGTAAGGAGAACAGAGTTGGTGAGGTCCCTGCCAGGAGGTAGTTGGGTCCTGCCACCCAGCTGCTCTGCTCCCCCCACCTCACCATTTTTTCCCTTCCCTCCTTTGCCATGCTCTCCTGCCATGTCTTGCTCCTCATGTTCTGCCTTGCCCCCTCACACAGGAACTCCTCCCCCTTGTCCTCTGTACATGGTGCAAGCAAAAACAATGCCAAATATAATAAATTATTTTATTAAAGTTTATTAATAAAGATCAGTTTCTATGTCTTAGCTATCAAAAATATTCTCACCAGCCCTCCCCCCCCAATGAGAAAAGAATTGGAATGTGGCCCCTCACCCAGAAAGGTTGGACACCCCTGTGCTAGGAGATTTACAAACATACTTTGTGGAAGGGAATGTTTTTTGTTACAATCTAAATGGTAAAAAGAGCCATGGTCTGGCCTCATTGTGAGTAAAAATATTTATATACTACTCCTCATCCCTACATCTCAGAGCAGGTACTGTTACCTGGTTTACAGACATGCAAGCTAAGGCATGAAGCTGTGAATTGCCCAAAGTCACGCAGGGAGGCGGTGACAGTTAATCCAGTTTTTTCATACTGCTCCTCACATGTGGCATCCAAAACTGGATACAGTTTTCTAGCTGAGGTCTGACCAGTGTTGAATAAAGCAGAACAATTCCTCCCAGTGTTTTACATGCAACATTTCTGTTAGTACATCCCAAAATGACATGTCTGGTTCACAATAACATCACATTGACTCGTAGTCTATTTGTGACCAGCTGTAACCCTGGGATCCTTCTTGGCAGTACTGCAGCCTACTCAGCTATTTCCCCTTATGTATTTTGGCATTTAATTTTTTCTTCCGCGGTGCCATCCATTACACTTCTCTATATTGAATTTTATCTTCCTGATTTTTAGACCAGTTTTCAAAATGATCTTGCTAAATTGGTATTGAAATCCTGTCTTCCAGATGCTTGCAGCCCCTCCCAGTTTGGTGTTGTCCACATTATGTCTGTGGTCCATCTCTTAAACACAATTTCTGCTTGTTTTTCAGGGAATGGAGTCTCCCTACACGAATGGAGCGTATGGTACTCCTTATCCCTCAGCTCCTGGGGCTGCTCCACACTATGCTAATCTGCCACAAACAAATGCTTACTATTCTGGGCATGCTCGGTCTGCCTACCCTTCAGAGTCTCCAGGCATGTACCAGTCTCCATCACCAGCCTCGCACTGGAATTATCCCCCACCTGACTGCCCCCCAGAAGGCCCCGCTGTCAGGAGACAAGTCCCAGGATACCCCCCACCACAGGTAAGGAAGCTAGTCCAAGAAAGAAATACATGCTTCTTTTGGGAAGATGCTTGGGGGTAGTGTGATTACAATCCAACTCTGAAGCAAAGGGTTACCTGTGCTTCCTAAGGGCAGCCTGCCCACTAGCTACTAGCCATTCAGGTCTGAGCCCAGAAGTGCACTACTTATTTGCTGTTCCTGGCTCCAGCACAGAAACTTTATTTTGAGGCCCATTTCATGCTCCAGGGCTCTTATCTCTTTCAACGCAGCCCAGTATTTTGACTGACTGACACTAGCCTGACTTAGACCACAGCTAAGCAATGTATTTGGCCCAAAGAGTCTGCCATGCCCACTCTTTTATAAAATCGCTCCCTCATCCTAGGATTCGGGTTTAACAGGCTGACAAAACAGAGCTAAGGACCCCTTTGACTCTGTGGCTCCTTAAAAGGAGCGGAGCAGCACATCAAAATAGATTTCTAGTTGCTGGTGATATGATCTTCATTCCCTTCTTCTTGCAGACACCAGGTATGCCTGTCCCCCACTACCCATATGGAGGAGATGCCCACCCTGGCATTCCAGCCCAGGGGCCACCACTGCAGCCAAGAACCCAGGATGAATCATGGCCTTCTGGCACCTATGGGATGCAGCCACGTTATGCATGGCCTGCTGCTTCAACACCACAAGGAGGTCCCTTTGTTTCAGAATCATCTCCAGCTTGGCCTGGCAACAGCACTCCTTCTTCTCACCCTCCAGCTCATGATACAAAGGTAGAGATGGAATGTCTTCCAGGTTCTTTGGTGCCTGCTGGTGCCTAGCATAACTCAGACATACGGGTCACTGTACAACAGTGCAAAAAGCTCTCTCCCCCCAGCATAAGCGTGCTGCTTTTACAGTGCTGCTAGCACCTGCTGGCCTAGGGAAGAAGAGATCTTGCTTGGAAATGAAATATCGTTTGGCATTTATGCACTGCGTTTACAACTTCAGAACATGATACAATTCCTAACTACTACAGAATGAGAGTCAGTCCGGACGACCATGCTAACTCCAGGTCTGTGATCAGGCTGCTAGACTACGCTGCCTCCCTGAGGGGGGGGAAAATGGATTTTTCATTTCTTGCCGTGCTATTTAAAGTAATAGGCTCAGCTGGCAGAAACAAACTTATAAAAAGTAGGAATTTTCATCATTGTCTTTTTAGATCATTAATGTGGCTATCCATTAAGAATATTTGGAGTAATACTCGATGCAAAAAAACAAAAAACGAGAGGACATATTGGAGGGGATATCAAATCTCATGCTCCAGGTTTCAAAGCAAGATTAGGAGAGTATGACCTTAATGGAGGGCCCATTTTCTGTCTGCTGCAAGGTTTCTTGCATCTTTCTCTGAAGTATCTGGGGCTGGTCACTGTGGTAGTCAGGAGATGGGTTGGAAAGACCTGTCCTGATCCACAATGGCACTTGCTGTTTTTCTGCCCAAGTGAATCCCCAGGCTCAGACATCCATTATTAGAGACTTGGCAAAAAAATTAGTGTTGTGCAAATAACAAATTCTGTTCCTTCCTAGTCTCACTACTTTCATCACTACAGTGAGAGTCCCTGGCCACAACATATCAGATCTGTGAGAGCTACAACCAGGCTGACAAAGTGCATGCTAGCAGGGTTCAAGTGTGGACCTGAATAATATGAACAGGAATTTATCACCTGGGAACAGTTTGATAAAATTGGGTAATAGACTCCCTGGGAGTAAGGGAGTCTCTCTTATGATCCTCAGATGTGTCTGTGCCAGAGGAATTGTGCTAGACACCTACTAACAAATATCATGGTTAAACTTAGCTGTAGCAAGCATAATGCTGACTCCACCTGGGCTATTTCAAATCTGTCACACTGTAATTCTGCAGATGTAGAGCTCTGTGAACTAGACGTGGTTCCCCTGACTAGTTTGTTGTCAAATAGGTTAAAGACTTGAGCACCAAATCTCTTGGAGCATTCCTTTTTGGGCTGGTTTATGGACAGTAAAGCTTATGTAGAAAGTTGAATGTCAAGTTATTAGGTCATGGTATATTATGACATCATGGTGGATGACAGTATCAGTGCAGGCCTCATCCTTAGTAACTTCCACTGCCTGAACCCTTTTTGCACTGCCATCCTGGGCATGCACACCTTCCAAATGAGCAGGGAGGCACACTGGACCTGCTGCTCTCAGATCTGCTTGCATGCCCTCTTTGATACAGGATGTGGGAAAAGAAAACTTGTGTTGAAGGAAACAAATTTAAAAAACCTCTTCTTCTTTCTGATTTAGGATGCTTCTTACGACAAACTAGACCAAGGAGCAAACCAGCACACCTACTTTCCAGAAGTAAATCACCAGCCTTCTGGGACTATGAATGATCATAAGCCAGCTCCATTCAACACCAAACCATCCCCCTTCAACTCCAAAGTGCAATATAGTGCACAGCCCCAAATGTATGATAACGTACCTAGGAAACCTCCTTTGAACCAAGATGCAGGTTTTAAACCCAGTCACCAGCCTACATCAAATTCTCTGGGAATGCAGCCAGGCATTCAAAGAGTTATGCAAGTTATGGAGGAGGTTGAGCCATTGGAGCAAGAAGTGGATGAATTTGTGGGGAAAAAGACAGACAAAGCATACCGGCTCCTGGAGGAAATGCTGACCAAGGAGTTGTTGGAACTGGATTCCATAGAGACTTGTGGCCAGGACAATGTTCGACAAGCTAGGAAAGAGGCTGTTCATAGAATCCAGGCCATATTGGAAAAACTGGAAAGAAAGGGATTGTGAGAGACAGATGGTAACAACTCAAGGCCTATTATGGACCTCCCAAAGAGCTCTGGGTTTGGCCTGTATTTCAGCCCTCTTCTACCTACTGTTGACCACGAAAAGCAATAAATTCTGACTATACTTTAATTTAATAATAAAAAAAAAAAAATTAAAAAAAAAAGCCACCAAATGATGGATTGGCTATGGATGAATGAAGGGAGGATTGAAACACCAGTCCTGAATTTGCAGTTTGCTGTTTTCAGGCCAACGAATGTACAGACAATGATGGATTTCTGGCATTGCCCAACAAAGTGTTTTTGGCTTTATGGGTATCTACAAGCTTTTCATCAGCAGGAGGGAAAACGATTGTATGGAAACAGAATATTTTATACTAGGCCAAATCTGTGTCTGTAGTTACCACCTGGTGCCCCAATTGCTGGAATACTAGTCAAGTTTTGTAATTTGCAAAGACATTGCAACATATGGCAAGTAAAACCAGACTTCAGGCTCTTGGACCACTATTGTTGTGTATTATTTACAGCTTCATCACCCTAGTCATTGAGACTGATACGTATTGTTCCATGTCTTTTTGGTGCACTCTACAGTACTGTCTTGAAGTGGTAGTGGATGAGGCCATGTTGACAACCAGTCAGTATGGCGACTTCACACTGTTTTCTTCTATATAGTGAATAACTATTCAGTGATGTTTTATGTGGGGGAGAGGTAATGTGCAAAACAATTGGGAGCCTTTGAATTCTGTCTCTGAAAATGCAGTGGTACCAAATGAAAGATCTGAATGCTCTGGTGGCATGGTCCTAAGAAATGAAGAATTTGAAAATGATTTTTATGAGCTAATTTAAGTAAAAGTCTACTTTTTAATTGTAAAGTCCTTTCACATATTGCAATTTTTTATTCCACTATAATCTGCATAACTGGCAGTTCTTTACAATGCACTGTGGAGGGGAGAAGTAAATATCTGCCCTTATCTGTGGGGTTACCACATATGAAATTAAGTAATCATTACTGTGTATGATAAGAGAGAATAAATTCTAGCAAGTTTTAAAAATTATTTTGTATTGTTAAGATGTCTGAAGTGACTTTCTTATGTGAACCTTGAAATGGAACCTATTGTAACCAAAGCATCACACCTGAAATTCTGTCCTTGCAGCAGATGGTAGTGTCATGGAAATAGTTCAGGTTTCACCATCTTTCCGGCCCTGGCCCCCAGCAGGGCCAGTAGGTGCCTGGGGCAAGGTCAGCATTTTCTCTGCCCTGCCCCCCCCCCCCCCCCAGCTGGGCAGCAGGGACAGCAGGGCACAGGAGATGTGGCAGGGCTAGTGGGGGGAGGTGTGTGCGCACGCCAGCTTTAACATGCATGCTGGGGTTGCCAATCCCTGAAATAGTTACATCTTTGATGTTGAAAGGGGCTGGAGCTACTTTGAGATGGCTTGAAACAAACTAGTCCAGGAAACCCTTCCGCCTTTTTCTCCCAGAACAGGGACCACCTTTTCCTGATGCCTCCAGCCTGGAGTGCTGTATGCAGCTACTCAGTGCAGTGCAAGATGGATGTAGAATCTGCAGGCATACTTAACACGTTTGAATTCGGCTGGATAGTATTGACCTCTCCAACAATTTAGATCCATCCTCATAATCATACCCATGGTTGGCAATCTAGAAAATGGCCTAGTACTCTGAGCCAATCCAGAAGAGCAGAATAATTTGCCTGGGCAAATAAATGTTTGTGATAGCAATCAATGTCTCCTATAAAGCAGAGAACAATCAGACCTAGCTAGCACTGTTGGGATATGAAGTTATATATGATTTTGATGAGCAGAAACTGTAGCTCTCCACTATATTGTAAACAGCCTGCAGTTCTACGCTAATGTTTGCGGAAAGACCTGGTTCCAAGGAGTGAACATCTGCAGGAAGTCATGGTACAACAATAATGAATGCTGGCTTTCTTTAGCTCTGCTAAAACAACAATGGTTGATGCTTCCAGAGCTTCTGAGGATCAGTTTTCCTAGCATTTCTCTTGCCTGCATGCTTCAGGGCAGAATATTTCTTTGTGTGAGGAGTTTGCCAGGAAGTGACTATTGCTGTCATCATTAGTTATTTTCCCTGGAGGAGCATAACACCTACTTGTTCTGGACGTTTGTGCTCCTTTAATTTAGCGCACAGTTTAAATACTCTGATGTTATGCATGTTAAACCTTTAGCCTTAGGGCAATTGCTATTGAATCCTAGTTGTGTCTGTGTATTTAAAATGTTCCCAGAAATTACTGCCTCAGGCTCATAGAAGACATCTAAGATTTAGCAGAAACTTTGTTTTTGAAAGGAAACATGAATATTGGTATGAAAATTCCACAAAGGAAAAGGCTCCTTGGCTAACATAAAGTCAGCCAGACAAAAATTGTACTTAAACACTCCATTTGCTTTAATGGCATCGCTTAGTTCCTCTTCCTCAAATTCTCTGATAACTTATAGTGGTGTAGTCATTGTGGAGGCTGAGGAACCTCCAGCCTCCTTGCTAAAAATAAACTGGTCAAAACAGGCTTGTGACTTGTATAAATCAATGCAACTTTGTCCAGCAGCTTCTCAGAGACATGAAGGTCTGGAAGAAACCTCCAGAAGTCATCAAGTCCAATCCAGCATGCTGAGGCAGTACCAAGTAGACCTAGACCATCTCTGACAGAGGTGTGCCTAACTTTTAGTCTCCAGTGAGGGAGATTCTACAGTGTCACCTAGAGGCTTATTCCAATATTGAAAAATCCTCCTAGTTAGAAAGTTCTTCCTGCTATGTAACCTAAATCTCCCTTGTTGCTGACCACTGATTGTCCTATCTTCAGCAGATATAGAAAGCAACTGATCACTGTCTTCTTGATAATTTATCAGCCCTCTCCTTACTCCCTAGTTATCTTTTCTTAAGACTAAACATACTCAAGTTTTTTCAACTTTTTGCATAAGTCAAGATTTCTACAACCTACAATTTTATAGTTCTCCTATGGACTCTCTTTAGTTTGTACATGTCATCCTTAGAAATGAACACAAAATTCCAGCTGAGGCCTCAACTAGTGCTGAGTAGAACAGATGTGTTCTGATGTGATTGTCCTGTTAATGTACCTCAGAACATGAGCCTTTTTTGTTGTTGATTTATTGTTTGTGTTCTGCTGTGACTCACAAGTCCGCTACAGCAATGCTACTGCCTATCCTGTTAGTGCCCAATTTGTAGTTGTGAATTTGATTTTTCCTTCGTGTACTGCTGTGTACTTTGTGTTAAAAGGGATACTGCATTGGGCAGAAAAGGATTAATAAGCACTTTACCTACATTTACAGAAAAAAAGAGACTAGAAGTCTAAGAGACTTGTGTAGTCTATCTTCAGTCTCATCTCCTGCCACTCTGCTACAAAAAAACCTCACTTTGCAAACAGTGGCTAAGAGGTATCATACAGACTGGATAGCTATTTCAGGGAAGGGGTAGAGTCATTCTTTTTTCAGAATGATGTGAATGTTGAGATGGGAGAACAAAAAATGGCTGGAGGATTTCTTATAATTTTAAATGTACTTAATCTTAGTGACAGGAAAAGAAGCCTCACTTCCTCTTTAGCATCTATTTCCTTTATTAAAGATCTTATTAAGAACAAAATTGCTGTGCCTCCTACAGTCCAATTTTTTAAAATAGTAATTTCCCAAACACTCATTTGATATGCAGCTCTTAGTCACCATTGGAAAGGAAGCCAGTCAGCTTTAACTGAAGATTTCTGATAACACAGAGAGGATCATAGAGCAATCCTGGACTACCTCATGAAGCAATAAACAACAGAGCAGTGTACTGAGCCTGTGCACATTCAAGAGCTCTCTAATCACTTGCGCTCTATGGACTGGCACAAAGGTTTACCACTATTCACACAAGACAAGAATGATATCTATATATTCCTAACAAAAGTTCAAGACTGTGTAGAATTTTGGAGTCAGACAATGTTAATGGAGGAGATAGGACTTTAAAAAACAACCAATCAACCTACAACAAATATAAGTAATGTGGCCTGCAAACCTCTGTTGGTTGTAATTGCCTTTGTCAATATTGCTGAATAAATACTGGCCACCCTCTTATTAGATGATGTGACTGAAAAATTTAGGGGAAAAGTTTGGAGGAGGAATGTAATACTCATTGAAATACAGATAAGTGGAATCAAAATGTCCTGTTTAAAAAAAGGACTGAAGTGTTACTTTATTCTTTCAGCAAGCTTAGTAGCTTAACAGTTCTGCAGAAAGGCATAAGATTACACTCTTTAGCAGCATGCCTTAATCCATTCAGGTGAAATCATTCACTTGTGATAGTGGAAGGTGGACAACTGATGGTTCTGGTGCAGGTTACAGTGCAACCTTCCATTTTCTGGCCTGGAGATTATTCCAGTTGATACAACATTCTACATTCCTAAATCTCTACTGCACCTTTTATCCTCTACCAGTTCTCATGAACTAAGGGGGTGGGGGGCCACACTGCATCAGCCGTTGGATGGGAGACCCATAAGGAATAACCAAATTGGCCATGGTGACCCAGTAGAAGGTGCTTTTTGGTATTGAACTACTGGTCAACAAAAAATAAAGTATTGGGCTATTGAAGGTGGTTTTCAGACAAAATGTAAAACTCTGATCACTCCACAGCACTTTCCAGAAGAATTAACTCCACTGTCATTGAGCTCCTCTAGGAAGTGAAAACAGATGATTAGGGAAAATCAGTCAGGTTACAGTACCTCAAAGAGAGATTACCTCTGGGAGAGGCTTGACAAGTTCCAGCAGGGTAGCCTTGTTCTAGTTCAGCAAAACAAACAAGGAGTCCTGTGGTCCTTTTAAAGACTGAAAAATGTATTTATCGAATGAGATTTTGTGGGAGAAAATCCCACTTCATCACCTTCAAGTGTTTGATGAAGGGGCATTTTCTCCCACAAAAGCTCATGTGATAAATATATTTGTTCCTCTTCAAAAGTGCCACAGGACTCCTTGTTTTGGAGAGGTTTGGATATTCTCATTCAACATGGATTCTTCAGAGACCAACAGGCAAATAAACAACTTTTGGATAAACAGCCTGAGCATAAACTAACGTGGGGGTTTTTCTGGTTCCTGATCTAAAGACTAATATGAATTTGTAAATGCAGGGATGGGGAAACCTAGTGAAGGGTTTTGAAGAACTGACCCCTATCAGAGGCCTACCCTGGAGTCAGACGGACCTCCAGTAAGCTTTCTAGCATTCATGCAGGTTGCTTCGTTATTTTTATATGCTTTCTCTGTAATGCTTTTACCTTAATAAATGTGCTTGCTTAGAAGGAGCTATGTGGTAATTTTGTGTTCCCAGCCCTGAGAGAGAAAGCAAAGCTCAAGTACTGGCCTTTTTAGGGAGACTGGATTGCTGGGGATATCACAATATCAGCCTTGAACCTCCAGTCAGAAGGGGATGACCCAAAGGTCTTAAAAAAAAAAAAAAAAAACCCACCAAGGAGTCGTGTGGCACTTTAAGACGAACAGATTTATTTTTCGCATGAGCTTTCATGGGAGAAATTCCCACTTCGTCAGATGCTTCGAAGATGGGTGAACTTACAGAATGGAATGAAAATAAATGTAAGGGGGTGTAAAACATAGGATCAGGTCATACTTTGCCTGGGAGCTGGAAAACTTCAAGCAAGTGCCCTCAAGGGACACAGGAGGGAAATGCAGGTGCAGTACTGACTGTCTCAGTTTGAGGGTAAAGACCATCCACGTGGACAAGATGGTTTAGCCCATTATTCTGTTAACTAGTCACTTTCGGAGCCCAGCAATGAAATCCTGCCTGAGGCTGAAAGTGAAAATAAGTGCTGTTATCTTCCTCCTAACCTTACAACCAGTAACCTCTGTTCAAAAAGGCAGGATTGTTCTAAGTCAGCACTGAGGTGCGTGGGCAGCACAGTGTGTATATATGCAGATTCCCAGGGAAACAGCAGGAGGTGCTGGGGTTTGAATTAACATACACTGGTAAAGTTGTGTGGTAGAACCTTCCACCACATCTTCCTGTGCTATTCATCACTCACTTTCACTAGCAGTGAGGTTCCTCACAAATTAAGAAGCCGTTTGTCCACAGGACATCTCTGGGCCACCCATGGTCCTGGGGAGTGCCTGCCTAAAACATCCCATCAGTGATATTGCATGCACAGCTACAATCCTTCCATGTATGGCTTTCAGTGTAAGAGCTACTCTGCAACACAGCAGCTGGTCTGCAGCAAACAGCTTCTCTTTTCTCCTGTTGTTACAGTAACTGTGTACACTACAGACAAAGAGGCAGCAGGTGCGGATGAGACCCAATTAGAGTATTTGCCCCAAATGGGACTGCTGAAATGAGAAATATAGTTAGCCAAGCAAGCCACTGTAATCAGCAGCTGGAGATCGTGTGATTGGCTCACCTGCAGCAGCCCAAAGACTCATTTTATAGTAGCCTCAAAGACAAAATTGTTATTTTCTTTTACACTGGATCCCCATGGGGTCAATTATTCAGGGCCCTGAGTGTCTTGATTGGGTATACAGTCACTAGCTTGTGCTTACAACCAGACAATGTGCAAGCAACCTTTTTGTATTCTCAGACTGGCCACTGCCCTCTAAGTGGGTACGTATGGTGGAAGAGAGGGACAAATTATATTTCATGTGGAAATCACAGTACCTGAATGTCATGATATTTGTTCATTAGTTTAGAATTTGCATTAAGTAAAAGTGTTTTGCTGCTGTTCACTAGCCATAGCAGCTTAATCAGTAGCCATTTCCATTTTACAAAACATTTTTCCTTAGGGCAGCTTTACATCGCCAGACATGAAAATATACAAGTTCTTCTAAACCAGCTCCAGGAACGTCTTCCCCCGCCCCAAACTGTATTTAAATAATTAGGTAGTGAGAGAGAAGTTTCAAGTCAGTTGATATGACAGTGGAACAGCTGGGAAATACATTTCTGTTATAGCCTTCTCTATAATGGTCTTCCATATGCTGGCCAGAAATTTTGCAATGCCTATTTTACTGTGTCCCCCCCCCCCGGTTTTGGGAGAAGGGGTTGGTGGCGTGAGTAGAGATTTATTCATGCATGAGCAGTCTTTGTGTTCAATCTTGTCTTTGACGGATGGGGTGGGTACCCAAAAGCACGGGAAAGGCTCCTGCAGAGATGTTTAGAAACATGAATAAAGCCCACAATTATTTTGTCTAATCAAACGCAGCTAACCCCGGCGCACCGCCCAGCCTTGCACCCTATTATTGATTGGCAGGAGGCGCCGCGCGCTCACTGCTGCGCATGCGCGCAGCCACCTCTCAGCCGCCTTTAGCCCGGCGTCAGACTGACAGACAATCCCGCGGGGAGCCGGCCGGCCGCCAGCCCCTCCGCCTCCTTCACCCTCCGCCCGATCCCGCACCTCCTACCGGAGCCGCCTCTTCCCGCCCCCAGGGGCGCGCCGACACACCGGGGCGAGAGGCCGCCTGACACGGCGCGAGACCCCGGGGCCCGCCCCCTTGAGCCCCATTGGCCGCCGGGGTTCTAAACAGCCGCTTGTCGCCGCGGCCCCGCCCACCCACCGCGAGCGCCACCAGGAGGAGGAGCCGGGCCCCGCCCCAGAAGGGCGGGATCACTCCGCGACCGCAGCGCCTCCGGCTTGTCAGCCGCCCCGCGCCAGCCGCGCGCTGACACCTCCGCCGGAGGGAGCCGGAGGGCGGCCAGGGGTCAGTGCGGCGGGGCGCGGGAGGGGAGAGCTGGGGGCGCGGGGGGCGGCGGCGGCGGCGGCAGAGGGGATGGAGACAAGGGGGCAGCAGTTGTCCGTGCTGGGTTGTTGATGGGGAAGCTGTTCCGCAAGTGGCGGGGGAGGCAGTGGGCGCTGGGTGCCGGCTCGTGTCTTGTGCACGGATTTGCTTTGCATGGGTGTGTGTTTCCCTCTGCGCCCCCCCCCCGCCCCGCCCAGTCACACCAGGGCAGGAAGGAAGAAGGGGGATTGCCCCACACCCCCCTCAATGTCCCAGCTGACAGCCAGGAACAGTGTTATACCAATTTACTGGCCACCCCCAATACCCTCTACGCACCCTTGAATGTCCCAACACCCCCCAGCTGTCAGCTAGTAACAGTGTTATACCAGTTTAGTGAGTACCCCCAATACTCCCATACACCCCCTGAATTTCCCAACGCCCCCAGCTGTTGGCCAGTAATAGTGTTATACCAATTTAATGAGCTCCCCCAATACCCCCTACACACCCTTGAATTTCCCAACACCCCCCAGCTGTCAGCTGCTGTTATACCAATTTAATGAGCTCCCCCAATATCCTCTACACACCCTGAATTTCCCAACACACCCACTTGTCAGCCAGTAATAGTCTTATACCAATTTAGTGAGCACCCCAACAGCCTCCTACACCCCCGAGTTTGCCATCACCCCCCAGCTGTTGGCTAGTAACAGTGTTATACCAATTTAGTAAGCGTCCCCTACATCCCCCCTGCTAATTTCAAGTCCTGGGGAAGCTGCAGGCAGGGAGCTTTCACATGATGACCTTTGTTTTCTGTGCTGGACAGTTAGGAGCTGTTGAAAATTGGGAAACTGGATTCTTGCTGTGCCCTGATGTTAGTGGTTGGAGTGAGGGAGGTGGTTGTATTAGCCCTTGGGGAGTCTGGCTGCTGAGTCTTGCTCACATGTGCTGGGTCTAACAGGTCACCATATTTCAAGCCAGAGAGGAATTCTTCCCTTCCCCGAGCCCCAGGCTGGATGGATTGGGAAGGACCGTGGGTGCTGGTGTTTGCCTCTAGTGTGAAGCAAGGGTCATGTGCTGGTTTGAACTAGACTAAATAGCGGATCCTCTGTAACTTGAAGCCTTGAAATGGAGATTCAAGGAGGTCAGTAATTCAGCCAGAGGTTGTGGGTGGGTGAGGTTCTCTAGCCTACAAGATGCATGCAGGTGGTCAGACACACTAGATGACCATGAGGGTCCCTTTTGGTGTTAAGGTCCATGAGAATGGCCTATATGTAAAAAGCTGTCATTATATTATAATTCCTATTTAAAAATCACTTGCTCATAGGGATTGCATGAATAGTTCCTTAGGCCATATCCACACTTACAAGCTTACAGATGCATAGCTGTACCAGTGCAAGAATGCTTTGTAGACTTATCGAGCTGTTGGGAGAGAGCTCTCCCACTGACATAATGACCAGCCCAAAAAGTGGCAGTAGCTTGGTTTACAGAAGAGCATCTCCCACCAACCTGGCACTATGTGCACAAATTTTGCTGGCATAAGTCCTCAAGTTGCTTAGGAGCATGTTTTTTCACACCCCTGACAAATAATAGTTTTACAGACATAAGAACTAGTGTAGATATGGGCTTGGACTACATGAGGGAAATAATTTCTGTCAATGTAATCCACCTGTTGCTGATGATGCTCAGTGTTCACCTGCTGTGGGTCTCTTTCAGCCTGGACAATTCCATGAACTTGATTTCCCTATTCTTTAGTCAGTTTCACAGCAGCACCTTTCATGGTTCCCACACTGTAGGGGAGTGAGCATGTTCAAAAACTAGACTGGAAACTTTGTGAAGGTGGTTTGGTGAAAATGTAAAAATTAGGTCAGATTTGAGAGGGGATTTAAAACAGGGGTCTCAAACACGTGGCCCGTGGGCCACATGTGGCCCCTAAAGCTATTTCCTGTGGCCCACAATGACATGATCATTGCCAATATTTGCAATATCATTGTATGGAAAGGTTTCAGTGGTGCAGTCCTCAGGCTAACATACTAATCCTCATGCAGCCCTCATGGTGATTTGAGTTTGAGACCCCTGATTTAAAAGATTTGTCTGGCTTTTTATTATAGGCTGTTTGTTTACTCTTCTCAGTGCTCAAAAGGGAGGGCAATGCTAAGTGAGTAGTCAGTTTTACCCACATTTGTAGTCAGTTTCTGTTGTATGCAGTAGCACAGTGTTCTAATATCTATGTTGCAAACATTGCAGTGTAACACACTTTTTCTTAAATAAAAATATTGTTGAATTTTTTTATTTTACACAAACACTCCTACTGTCTTAACTTTTATAAGTGTGGTTTTGCAACTTGTTGCACTGATGCTAATGGTGAATCTCTGCAAGGAGGCAGCCCAGTTGTAAAACTGGGGCCTGCATTTTGACCAATCAAGTGAGAACAGTCAACACAGGGGTATATTGAGACATTAGTTCTGGGCCCCTTTTCTATACCTATTAATATCTTTGTTTCCTGTGCCCCAGTATTACATAAGTTTCTTGATTAATTTCTTTCTACTTCATGCACCACTTTAGCAGTCACACTTTTTGTGGAGTAAAAATAGGTGTTCCAGTGTATTTGGAAGCGCAAGTAGAATAAAATTGGGAAGGATGGGTGGATTTTTAGGTGTGTGGGACACTTGTGATAGCCGCAGGCAAGCTTTTCTCTTGGATTTCATGTGCTGCCAAATCCTGAAATGTTTGGTGGTGAAGAGCTCTTTGTTTATAAAGTATAAAACACAAGCACCTAAATTTTTACATCCAGCTCATAGTAAAATATCTTTCTCTGGGCATTGTTAGAGGTTTGCTGCATGGTTGTTTCTCATCAGACACTTCATTGCATTTACTATTTTCTAATAAATTCTTTTATTGTTTCTGCAGCTATTTTATTATACAGCCATTGTGGAATCCTCATCTTTCAGACTGTCTGTGCTGGAGTTGGCTGAGCTTGTCATCTATGTCTGACGGATACATTTTGGATTAAGGCAATAAACTTGTAACAAGTAAGTTATCTCGGCAGTTGGCAGCCTCATTTGTAGCAGTTTGCCATTCAGTCTGTCTTGTAGTAGAAATATGCAGTTCTTGGGAAAGCTACTCTTGTGAGTATTTCTAGTTCCAGTGTTAGTAAATAAACTGAAGAGGTTTTAAATATAAAAATTCAGTGCTCTCCTGTTTAGTCTGTCTCCTTTTGTTTGTTCATGTAGGTGGTGCCATGTTAGCTGGGGAACAGCAACAGGCAGAACCTTCTCCATCATCCAATTCATCCAGTTCTTTTGAAGTAGTGGAGGCAGATACTGCAAATAAGTATGAGGCAGTTGCTCCTCACTGGTTTTACTGCAAAGTCATAGATTCTAGAGAGCGATGGATCCCTTTCAGTGGACAAGACTCGGAGAAATTAGAAGAGTCCCACAAATCAAGTAAGTTGAAAATGCTTATTTGTCAGATGCTTTTTTAGGTGTATTAGGTTGTGGGATAGGCTCATAAGGAAGCTATAAGAACCTGCACACCTCTAGACTAAATACTGCTTTGAACTATCCTGCACCAGACTAGATGACCTCATGGGGCTATTCCAGCACCAACATCTGTAATTTGCTATTTAAATAACTCTTGATTTCCAGTGTAGTAATATATTTAACCTTAAAATCTACTGAGACCCAGTGAGGTGAATTAACAAGAGTGAATCATAGGGGACTAGACAGGAAATTCTGCTGCAGGAGCATTGAGTAGGCTAAGAATTTGAGAGTCAGTCTAGTGATGATGTTTTGGAGCTAGAAGCAATGACTACAGGGTTCTAAACATCTTGTGCAGTTTTAGCTGTGGGATTTGAATGCATCTTCTGACTCTGGAACAAACAAGGAGTCTTGTGGCACTTAAAGACTAACAAATTTATTTATCGCGTGAACTTTCATGGGAGAAAATCCCACTTCATCAGACGCTTTGAAGATGGGGGAACTTACAGAATGGGAGGAAATAAATACACGGAGTTATAAGACGTGGGAACAGGTCACACTGCGACAGCAAATCAAAGCAGTTGTAAAGATTCAAACACTGTGGAACAGTATCTAGAGGAAGATGAGGCCAAATCACCTGTTGTAATGAGAGAAAAACCCAAAGTCCCCATTAAACCCGGAAGCAAGTGGGATTTTTCTCCCAGGAAAGCTCATGCAATAAATAAATTTGTTAACCTTTAACAAAGGACTCCTTGTTTGTTTTACTGAATTAGACTAGCATGGCTGCCCGTTTGGAACCACTCTGGAACGTTGCATTCATCCACATTTCTTTGGACACACATCTTCTCTAGAATGGGGCCTATTCATATGCTAAAAAAAAAAAATTGCATCCAGAAGACTTTAATGTTCAGGCCTCATTAATCTAACACTTGAAAAAAAAAAAATCTTGAATGCTCATGTCTTTGCATGAGAGAGAGAACGTTAAGACAGGGTAAGGAGGATAGGAAGCAACACTGGCTAATTTCCATCATTGGGGAGACTGTGCCATAGTTCTCTTATTGTTCCATGGCTTAATTAGCATGAAAAGCATTAGTACTCCTTCAATCAGCAATGCGGGTTTGAGTGTGGATGGAGTTTCCAGTTCCAGTGTGACTCAGACACTTTTTAAAATAATGTCCAGCGTGTCCTAAGTGCTGTCCATAAATACAGTAACCTCCCTTTCCCTGAATAGCAGACAGTCTAAAGCTCTGCTTCTGCAATGAGATTTGTGTAGCTGCGGAGCCCAGAAGAGAAGCATCTGACAAAGGGAGGGGGAGAGAATTAAATTTTTCTGAGTCTTTTGTCTGCTTCCTCCACCCCTTTTCCAGAGTTCCAGCGGTTAGAATGAAATTTGTGATCCTGATTCAAGGTGCCATATTTTGATTACAGGTGCTGCCCTGTGCGGTGTACCTGTACTCTAACTAAAGGGACTGGTCCCTGCTGATAGTAGAGCTAGGGCATTTAGGTGTCACTTTTGCTCTCAGAGAGTGTGAACTTGCTTGAAAGCTCTCAGTCTAAGCTAAAGGGGATTGAGTAGAGGCCTGTGTCTCCACCTTGAAATGCCAAGACTTCCTGGTGCATGAGTTCAGACTTAGGCCTTCACCACTGCAAGGGAGGGAGCTTACTGTGTGCCAGTGGATGAATGAGACTAAAAATTGGATGTCTTGCCTGCTCTGCCTGGAAGTTAAAAGATCCCACAGCATCTCTTGGAAGAGCAGAGATGTGTCCTGGGGCCCTCTGTCCAATACTCTCCCCCCTGCCCCCCCCGCTGTGGTGTACGCTGTGCGTTGATTGGCTGTCATTCCTTTTCCCAAAGGAGGTGCATCTCGGTGCTAACGTGTGTCTACAGTTTCAGCTCTTGAGAGAAATAAGAATTAACAGAAACATTTAAGTTCTTGCTACTCTGTCATAATGGGGTATGTGTAAACCACTCAGCTTACCAGTATCATAAGCTCTTTGGGACAGAGACTATCTCTTGGTGTGTGTCTGTCCAGTGCTTAACCAAGTGGAGCTAGAGCGCTTAGAGGCTACGGCAGTACAGACAATAATAAACCAGCAATTGCTTGTAAACCGTGGCCTTTTTGATCTCTCTGCTCCCTCCCAGTGTGGAAACTTTTCTTTTCATGCATGATTTTCCTAGGAGGCCTTTCTAAATGTTGACTGTTTATGTGGATCATTGACTTTGCTATTCACATGTGTACAGTTTCTAGGTTAGCTCTGTGCAGTAATTTGTCCATGATTTGCGTAGTCTAAACCAGCTTGGAGACGCCTCCTTCTGGTCTGTTTCCGCTTGATCTCAGTCCTTCCTTTCCACAGGGAAAGATGATGAACAGGTGATTGTTCCAACCGAAGGGGGAAGGTATGATGTGCATTTGAAGAAGAGGCTGCGCTATGCCATGTACTGGGAGGAAGAGGCATCTGAAGTGAGACGATGCACTTGGTTTTACAAGGGAGACAAAGACAACAAGTATATTCCCTACTCAGAGAGCTTCAGCGAGGAGTTGGAGGTAAAGATGTCTTGCCCAATAACATCTAGTCTGCTCTTGAGCCCTTCTGGCTCCTGCTTCGTAATGTTCCAAACTCCATGACGGGCAATGGCACCACACTGGTGTCAGAGGACATGAACTCAAGGAAGACATTTCAGTAACACTTCGTACTGGATTAGCATCACTATAAATACCGCACATCTCTTCTCTGCAACCTTTTCCGTTGTCCATCTCTCCAACATGCAGCAGTTAAAACAATCTACCCTTTCTTATATCCCAGCTCCAGCTCCATCTTGCATCTTACTCTACAATTAAACTTCCTGTCCTCATTTTCAACATGCTGCCTGCAGTCTAGCCCTGGCCTCTCTACTTCATACCTTGTGAACTACATTCTGCCAGATCTCCATGCCTTACTACTCACTCCTCTTCTCCTCTTTTTTCTTGTATCATCAGGTCATTGTATGCCAACCTTGTCTTCCTCTTCATAAAGCATGCTTGCTCTCTGTCCTTGCACTCCTCCTTGAAGCCTGCTTCTTGCGGCTTGCTTCCCACAGCCAGTTTCTGCTTCATTGCTACCTCTTCTGCCTGACCTCATTTTCATTAGGCAATAGTCCATTTTTCAAGCTGCAGACATGCATGTTTTTCCCTCTCCTTTTCTGCTATAAAGTCCCTATTTCTCTAATCTAGATCCTGGTGCCACAAATGCTCCCACTTAAGACTAGCTTCACTAATGCAAATAAAAGGTGCTTTTGAAGCCAGTGGTGGCAATGGAACTGTCTATTTGTGTGACTAAAATGACTCAGCTGTGTCAGCTTGCAGGATCAGGACCTAAAAAGTGCCATGCATATTTATGATTCCTGATAAACATTTAGTCTTCCTGGTAAGTGACTCCTCATATGGAAAATGGTTTGCTATAAAACTTTAATTGGATGTGACTTCAATAATCTAGAATAGAAGCTGTCACCTCTATTAAAACTGGCAGTGTTTGTGCTGCTCCCCAACAAGTACTACAAAAGCCAATGTTCTAATGAAGTCTAAGACTTTTGCCTGTTCAGACTTGCGTCTGATTTACCTCCTTTTGATCAACCATATTTTTAAAAGCTACCTAAAATAAGGGGTGGGGGGAAGCTTACAACTAGTGGATTTCCCATGGAAATGTTTGACTTGCATAGGACTCTCTTCTCCTCAGGAAACTTACATGATTGCTGTAACTCTGGACGAGTGGAAAAAGAAACTTGAGTCCCCTACTAGAGAAATCATTATATTGCATAACCCAAAGGTAAAAACCTGATTATTTCCTGTTGCAGCACAGTCAAAGACTGATCAATTTGTTTTCCCTTTTACATCCACTTTCAGTGCTGGTCTAAACTCAGTTTTTTCTACTGCTTCAGTCATGTCTTTTGGAAACCAATCCACTGAAAGTAATATGCTCGCTTAGTGTGCATACAGTTATATCTGCATAAAGGTCCTCAAAAAGCTAAATTTGTGGGAACATGGTATTTACTAATATGTCTGCATTCATGCTAGAAGGTTGTGCCACTGTACCAATATTACAGTCTATCTTGGGTATTTTTATTCCACCATTAGCGTAAGAACAGCAGTACTGGGCCGGACCACTGGTCCAATCTAGCACTGTATCCTGACTTCCAACAGTAGACAATGCCAGGAACTTTTGTGGGAATTAAACAGATCAGTCATCAAGGGACCCATCCTGTCACCCATTCTCAGCTTTCTGGCATCATATTTGAGTGCCTCATAATCTGAGTGACTTGTAAAGGTCATACAAGAACATCTGTGGTGAATTGGGGAATTTAAGATGGTTTCCCACTTCTCAGGCTAGCATGCTAACCACTGACCCATCTTTCCTTATGTATAAAATCACAGATAACCAAATAGTTAGATTGGCTTAATGGCTGAAGACATCCTTACATTTCATTATCTAACTGATGCGTTATAGAGAACTGGCAGCCCAAGACAGCCTGGTGTTGGATACATAAACTTGTCTTTCCCAGATGTTGTTTATTATAACAGGGAAAATGCAGTGCAAAATTTTGCATAGAACTGTATTTGAAGTTGTTCAAGTGCTGAGATTGCTGAGAAGGAGAACATGTAAAGTACATTTTAAAGAGCACAGAGAACTCCACCTATCTGGTGTCAGTTTCCATCTGTGTCCTCGCTAATTTAACGTCTAGATAGGTTTGCACTTTGCTTCTTGCAGTGTTACACAGGGGTTCCAGCTGTACCTGTCAGATGTACTATGAGTGGTTTATCCCCCTTTGTGAGAAATGCTTATGTGTGTTACAAGCACAACAGAGTTCTAATGTGCTTTTCTTGCTGTATTTAAGCTGATGGTACACTACCATCCAATGACAACCTCTGATGACTGGGGCTCAACCCCTACAGAACAAGGTCGACCAAGAACTGTTAAGAGAGGAGTGGAAAATATCTCTGTTGACATCCCCTGTGGTAAGTTAATGTTCTTTTTTCCCATTTGTCAGAGTTGTGGCAAATATATTTACCTCATTTTCTTAGACCTTCTGTCTTGGCTGTTATGATAAGGCGTCAGAGACTTTAAAACATTTCTTTTTGCTTTTGACTTATACATGCAATTTATTAGAGGATATTTCTGGGTCAAATGAGGTCACTGACAAATTTGTTTATCTACTAATTCTAATATAACAATGGTGTCTACAACCTGTAATGGAGATCAGGGCCCCACTGTGGTAGGTGCTGCATGTACTTATTGAGAGAAAGTCCCTTTTCCAAGGAGCTCACAGCCTGAACAGACATTAAAGGAGGAAGAGGAAGAGCTGAGCACTGGCTCTCTGAAAATCGGGTATTGTCAACTGAGCACTTCAGATCGCCATTCACCTGATATGTGTGTGTAAATACCTATATATCAGACAGAATCCATGTCTTCTCTCTTGTGCATGTTTTAAAGAATGTAAATCTTAACTGTGGGTCAAATTGGATCCTTTTCAATAGAAGCTGATCTTTGACACCAAGCTAATCACTTGCCAGGACTAGCATTTGCTTCTGCCTGTCAAAACCCCTCATTACCCACCTACAAGCTTTTCTAAAAAGATCTTATGTAAAACGAAGGCGGGTGGGAGAGAAGAGAATGAAAATCAAACATTGCTTTTAGTCTTTGCCTCACTTCAGGGTAGTCGGAGAGGCCTCTGCAGAAAGGCCCATCCCCAGAGATGCTGAATCATAAATCTTTAGTTAAAGATGGACATTGGTGGTGGCTCAGAAGGGCAATGTGGAGTGTAGCTGAACAGTCAGCACATCTTTCTACCTTGATGATATTGGGATAGGTTCTTGCAAGTGCTACAATAGCCCATAACTGTACTTAGGTGTCAAGTCTCTGCTTCTGCAGAACCACGTGAATGTCCCCTTAAGAAGCTGAGGGTGATTTGATTATTTATTTTTAACTCAGAAGGGCATTGTCCTCAACACCCAGCCTGTCTCACTGAAATGGTTCTGGGAACGGTGAATGTCTGTGCTTTGAGTTTGACTACAGAGGCCTCATCTCACCTGCACAGCCTCTCAGTGACACTTTGCAAGACATCCTGTGTGGAGGACTGAGTGCAGTACTGGGAGTTCTAAATCTTGGTCATGTGCCCAAAATACTTCATGTTCCTTATAGCTAAGTGAAATTAAAATGGGGATAATGCCACTCACCATGCACTGCATATGGATGTGAGGTGCAGGAATTGGTTGGTGTGTATGTAGAATTTTAAAAATGAAGTACTGTACTTGAGACACACAAACCGGGGACTAAACTGAGTAATATTCTTGTACCTGATACTGTCTTAGCATTATCCCTTATCTTACCCTAGAGCAGTGGTTCTCAACATTTTCCTTGCCATGGCACACCTTGCTACCTTTAATTTGAGGCACACCACCATATAGTTTCCAAATAAACTCATGAATATTCATTAGACAATGAGCCAATCCAGAGCTCTTTGAGTAGTTTTTCAAAAAGTTTTGTGGCACACCTGCTCAGAACTGATGGCACAGCTGTGTGCAATGCCACACTGATTGGGAAACACTGATCTAGAGGGTTCGTATGTCTGGCCACAGAAATTAAGATCTCAAAGGAATATTTGGTCAGTTAAATGGGCAAACTGTGTGAACTATTCCCTCTTTCTTCTTCTTAGGGGAGCCTCTGCAAATAGATCATTTGGTTTTTGTAGTTCATGGAATAGGGCCAGCATGTGATATCCGGTTCCGATCCATCGTCCAATGCGGTAGGTGTGCACAGGAGAAGATGTTCTTTCATGTGCAGCACTCTTCAGAGAGCAAATAAACACAGGTCTGTTGAGAAAACAACTGAGCTGCCGTCATCACACATTGTAGGAATTTGACAATCTGGGCAAACTGTGAGGCAGAACTCACAGATTGCAGTGAAGATGTGTAGTTGGAGTACAGGACTTTGTATCCAAGAGCAGTGAAAGCCTGATATCTGGATTGAGTTGGATGGTTTTAGGCAATCAGTTTTATTTTTTGTCAGAATGGTCTCTGCATCTTAATCCTTAAAATAGCGAGTTTACCAAATCAGATACAGATTCTTCAAGTAACTGAAGAAATCTGTGAAACTTCTCCTTTACACAGCCTGTTGCTAGGTGGTAATCTTGTCCAGTTAAGTCTAACAAGTCATGTCCTATCCAAGTTGTTAAAAAAGTTGTGACAATTTTAGAGTTCTTATATAGACAAGATTGTCATTGGAACTGCCTGAGTCTTGGGGCAAGGATCCATTGATAAGCTGTGTAAACCATAAATAGGAAAGCTAAGATGATATCAATATATATAAAAAACCAAAGCTGTTTGGATACCTCAACAGTTCGGGAGTCAAATGTTCTTAATTCTGGTAGAGTACCCCTTTTGTTTTCATACAGTCAGGCCTTTTGAGGCTGTGCTCTATTTTCAGGTATGCATCAAATAAAACTACTTCTTAAGAGGTTATTGTCAGATTGAAATCAGTCAAAGAACAGAATCAAGTGAGAAGTAGGTTCAAATCCAACTCCTGGCCCCAAGTCTCCCTGTCAACATGTGTGGCTTTTAAAGTAGGTTACAGGGGTCTTTAAAAAGTTTTTCTCTCCTCAGTTGCTGTATGGAAGCTCCAAGCAAACAGGGAATCTAACATGTTACAGAGGAAAGAATGAAATCCAGCATATGCTTCAGCTGAGAAGTGGAGTGTTTGTGGGGTCCCAGTTAGTGGTCTGAGAAGTTACTTGTAATAACATTAGGTTAAATAACTTCAGACAGAGGTTGACTCTCTTGTCTTAAGCTGATGCTGTGCTTTTAAATCAAATTGTTCGGCACAGTAGACATAATAAGCTTCTGTTATCAAACTGTTTTTTCCAAGCCTTGATGCAGAGCTGACATTCTCTTTCCAGTGAATGACTTCCGTAATGTTTCCTTGAGCATGCTGCAAGCGCACTTCAAGAAAGCCCAAGAGCAGCAACAAATTGGCCGGGTAGAGTTCTTGCCTGTGAACTGGCACAGCCCTTTACATGCCACAGGAGTGGATGTGTAAGTAAATTCTAGCACTTTAGAAGTAAATCTACTGTAGTGTTTGGTTCAGTAAAACCCAGGATTGTCTATCTGAATGGCATGCTTTTCTGTAATGTGCCTTACCTTTGCTGCACAGGGTGCCGTGCAATGCGAAACCCCTGCATGTAGTACTGAACTACGAAAGTGAAAGAAAGGCTTTTAACATGTTCTGGGCTGCTGATACTTTTACATCAGAAAACCAGTGAACATAATAAAGGGTACTTCATTTGTAGCACTTGCGGTAAGGATCCCAGGCCTGCCATTCAGTTTTTTCACAAAATGTGACAGCTGCTCGTTTATACATGCCAGCAGACCACATATAATGCAATAAGGTCCAAAGTCCAGACTACTGTTTCCAGTTGAGGTGAGAACCCAGAGCAGGGGATTTAGTTATCCAACTTCCACTGGAAGTCGATGAGAGCTGGATTTGATTTACTGAGCTAGGCCCCTCTAAATGTCATGATGTGGAGGGGAGTTCAAAGGGAACAATGTGTCAGTGGCACAAGTGGTGAGCTATTTTAAATGCTCCTGGAGCAGGGAAAGTTGGTTCTTTGCACCCCCATCTTGAAGAACTCTACAGTTTCTGAGGGAAGGGTAGGTTCTATAGCTCCTCTCTGTTACTATGTTCTGTTAACATGAACTAGGAATTCAGGTGAAATCAGTCCTCAATGGCAAAACTTCCATAGGCTTCAGAAGAGCAAGGATTTCACCCTGGAAGCCTAACAGGAAATGGCTACAAGAGCTGTAGGTGAAATCTCTCTTCCCTCTTGAAAAATTCTTTTCTGTTCTGTGTTTAGCGATTTGGAGCGAATTACTTTGCCAAGCATCAACCGCTTGCGTCACTTCATAAACGACACCATACTGGATGTTTTCTTCTACAACAGCTCCACCTACTGCCAGACCATAGTGGATACTGTTGCTTCAGAAATGAACCGACTGTATCAGCTCTTCCTGCAGAGGAATCCTGACTTTAAAGGGGGTGTTTCCATCGCAGGCCATAGCTTAGGTAAAGGTTTAGTCCTGTGTATCCCACTGTCGTGTGTAATAATCTTGAATCTATAGACTGTCTTTATGCACATGGCACAGCACCCTGGACTTCAGGTTGGTGCTGAAGTCCCTTTTCCATACCATGTGACACTTGGGGGGTTGGGGGGGAGATGAGGGAAGCTCCCTGTTTACCAAACAGGGATTATGGGTATGTAATAATATTTATTACAGTGGAAGATCTGATGCTGTTCAGTGACTGCATTTGTGGGTTTTCTAGGGTCACTTATATTATTTGATCTCCTAACAAATCAGAAAGACTCTTCAGAGGATGAAGATGGCAAGAAAGAGGTAGATTGCCCACATGTGTGCATGTGTTAAGTGTCTCATTGATTTGGGATGAAATCCTTGGGCTACATTCAAACTTCAGCACTTCCATAGACAAATTCATCTGTAACTGCTGCAATGCAGAACACTGCTGTCTACTGCTTCTGTAGCAGAATAGTTTTGACTTCTCCACGCTATGCTGCCACGTGTAGATCTGTTAAAAAAAAAAAAAAAAATCAACCAAACCCCCACACGTGATACCAGTATTATACCCAGAACATGAGGGAAGAAAGAGACCAGCTCTGTAAACGTGACACATGTCTGTATTCGCAGGAATCCCAGATGGGTGCCTATGAACAAGGAGACACTGGAGGAGTGAAAGAAATCCTGAAGAAGCTTGAGCTGTCTGAGTACTACAGTGTCTTTGAGAAGGAGAGAATGGACACACAGGCACTGGTAAAACAGCTCTCCCAGCAGAGTGTTTACTGCTCTTGTGTGTTTCACCACTTCCCTGCACATCTATTAAAGTTCATGTTTTTCTTCTCTGTCAATCACCATGGTATTGGAGCACTTTCATATAGGTATTTCTTGCATATGTCGTGTCTCCTGAGTAAAGCCTACCTGGCCTAATGTACTCTGGTTTCTTTTCAAATGTGGGGTGTTGGGTTTTTATGGTAAGGGGAAGTGACTGGCACCTCCGTAGGCTTTTGACATTACCTGTGCTAGAAGCATCCTGTTTTCCCATGTGTAGTGGGTGAAGTGCTGAACACTGTTCCCTCTAAGCTGTGCGCATGCACACAGGTCATGAAACCTGTGCGCACAACAAAATAAAGTATGCACAAAAAATTCAATAGTGCTAATATTGGTGTTCCCAAAGAGATGTTTTTGTGCACACAAAGAAATTGTTTGCGCACACAGTCTACGAGTAATTAGAGGGAACAGCTGAACTGTACACCTGAGACAGAAAAGGAGAAGCATGTGTGTTTGTGCGAGGTATTTCTGCACTTGAGGCTGAATTGAGAAACTGCTGCCTCTTGAGAGCAGGAATCATCATGTGCAATTCCTGTTTCCTCCCTTTGAGAGGGCATGCTGAACCCAGAGAAATTAGATCCCAGGATCCCTGGTACATTTTCCTATACTGTCATGGTAACAGGTGTTAATTTCTTGTCCAGGCTCTGTGTACGGAGAAGGATCTTAAAGAAATGGGAATTCCCTTGGGACCAAGAATGAAGATCCTTCATTATATAAGAACCAAAGAGGAGACACAGGTATGTTCTGTAGGAGTGAACATTCCAGTCCCGAGTGGTTGCTTCCTTGGCGTTGGTGGGAAGCAGTTGCCTTCTAACATATTGTTACCAGAGCAACTTCTTAGCTATGTTGCACTGACAAGTCATGGTGGATGCAGCTGGATGCATTCTTTTTTCGCCTGTTATGGGGCCATTCCTAAGGGAATGCTAGTGTTTTCTAAACACCATTGCAGCATTAGCTGTATTGTGGTCTTTGGGGTGCTTCTATATAGCAAGCACAAAGGTGTGGCAGTGAGTCTGAGCTTGGATCTACAGACTCAGTCTTGTGGGGCTTGCACAGCTGCATTAAAAATAGCCACATAAGCGCTTGGGCTCTGAAGTACACCCTCCTCTCTCGGCTTCAGATCCTGAACTCCAGCGTGAGTCCCAACATCTATACAGCTGTCTTTAGCACCATCATGAAAGCCCGACTCCATAAACCTGCGCTCTCAGATCTGCTGCTGTGGGCTCCTGCTTCTGTGTAGATGCACCCTCTAATGTCAGGAAAGGGGAGCTCTGGTGGGCTATTGCTTGGTAAAAAAACAACAAGCAGTTGTGTGGCACTTTAAGACTAACAGATTTATTTTTTGCATGAGCTTTCGTGGGAGAAGATCCCACTTCCTCAGATGCTTCGAAGATGGGTGAACTTACAGAAATGAATGAAACTAAATGCAAGGGGGTGTAAAACATAGGATCAGGTCATAAAGTAACAGCAAATCAGAGCAGTTTACAGGCTCAAAGAATGGGAAGCCTGAAGTCAAATTACCCTTTGTAATGGGGAAAAGAACCCATAGTCTCGATTGAGTCCTGCTTTCACAGAATTTAGCTTGTATATTAATTCGAGTTTGTCTGGCTTATGTGGAAGGGGCTGCTGTAACCCTGTCCTGGCAAGAGCAGCACTTGCCCATAGCTGGAGTTCTGGTCTCTTTCTGTAAGGTGTTTCTGCTAGCCAGTTCCAAAGGGGTAGCTGTGTTAGTCTAGTTTAGCAGAACAAACAAGGAGTCCTGGGGCACTTGGACTAAAATTTATTTATCACACAATCTTTTGTGGGAGAAAATCTAATTTTGTCAGGTCTTCAGAAGTGCCACAGGACTCCTTGTTTGTTCTACTAGCCAGGTGGCTGTTCAGAGGCTTTGCAATGTGGTTGGTGGCTGTTAAGTGGTGTGCAGTGGTAGAGTGGACATTTCCAGAACCTACCAGGCCCCTTGGGCTCTATGATCAGAGCTGTTCCCAGTCAATGGTCAGCACTGGGAACTGAGCATCCAATCATGCACCATCTCTCGCTTGTTCCCATGTGATTGCCAGCCAATGCCTTCAGCTGTGGTGTGTAATCCTGACAGGGACAGCCACCGTAGCCTCTCCCTTTTCTGTTGTTGCAGGATGTTCAACAGCAGGCCTTTGTCCCTGCTGGGAGTGACAAGAGTGAAGATGCTCCCAAAGCAGATTCAGGATCATCCTCGCAGCCTGGCTCCAGTGGCAGCACGAATGGTGGGGGGAAGTGTCAATATTTGGATGTCGGGCTAGGACAGGTAACCACTCAGCTTGGTTAGTGCTGTGGCTTGGAATGTGCACTGCACAGACTAATGGGGACTGATTTAATGCCAGCACAGCATGGGGTGGGGAGGTGCTAACTGTGGTCACTTCTCTGTACTGACAGCCTCTAAGTCTGAGGGAGGAGCTGCTGTCTTGTGGGCTGCCAGATCTCCAGCCCACTGTCCCTTCTTCCTGGCCTTCCAGCTAACACTCTGGCCTCAGTTGGCTGTATGCAATCTCAGCCGGAGACTCTCGTAGGTAGCTCAGCGCCAGAGACGGGGTGAGGTGCACCCGTACACAGTGCTGTTTGTGTTGTCAAAGTGATAAACAGGCCTGGTGCTGGCATCTGCTCATCCTGAAGTGCAGATGGCTCTTGGCCCTTGGCGGGAATTCTCTACACTCGCGCCTCTTTGTGTTTGCCCTAAAGACGTAGCTGAGACTACTGAGTTTGTCTATTTCAGTCTCAAATGAGCTGTGTTGCGTGTGACCTGTTTAACCCTTTTGCTGTAGATGAATGGACCATGTTGAGCAGGACACATGCCTTCAGTTTAGCAAATAGAGCTCAGTACCTGGTGCTGCCATGGGCCTGTTGAGTGATCTTGGGCAAGTGCCTGCCCCTTTTGACTCCTCACGATGTGAACAGCACAGTGGGCCTGCTCTTAGGTGCAATCCCTAGGTGCTCCTTTGATGCAATCTCTTTCGGGGATACTTCCCATGTGGAGAGCTGTGGTGGTGTGACGGTGCCATGAAGGTCAGCATGGTGTCTTTTTTCTAAACACTTGTATTGTGTCTTATTTCTGCTAGGTCTCAGCCAATTACCCTCAGCTAATCTACAAACCCAATATCTTCTTTGCATTTGGGTCTCCCATTGGGATGTTTCTCACTGTAAGAGGTGTGAAAAGGATCGATCCAAATTACAGCCTTCCTACCTGCAAAGGCTTCTTCAATATCTTCCATCCAGTATGTATGACCAATAGACATGTAACTTTCTGGTACTCAGATGCTAGATCTTGTATAGATAGCAGGCTACTAAACCTACACACTGCATACTCTGACTAGTTCTAACAGCATGCCCCTGTTCCATTTACGTTTAATATCTTGTACTGTGAAGCAATGTTCCCTCTAAGGGGAGAGGGCAGCTGAGCAACTCCGGTTGCTTGCTGTGCTCCCCCCCGCGGGGCCCGCTGTGCAGCCCCCCCCCACTCGGCCCCCCCTCCTGGCAGCCCGCCCGCTCCCGCTCGCCCCCCCCTCCTGACAGCCCCCCGCTCGCCCCCCCCCCCTTACCTTGGAGCTGGACTGGAGCTAGAGGGCCCAGCCATAACTCCCGGGCCAGAGGAGCTCTATGGAGCATGCCCAGATTTTCTGGGCATGCTCCGTTGGAGCTTCTCTGGGCGGGAGTTTTCAAAACTCCCAGCCCCAGAGGAGTTCTGTGGAGGCTGCTGGCAGTGCGCTGCCGGCAGCTTTCGGTGCGCTGGCGGCTGTGGCGGGTTGCGCCACAGTGCGCCAGCGCAGCTTAGAGGGAACATTGCTGTGAAGTAGAAACTAAAAACCATTTAACTTTCAGAACAATGCTTAAGAAATGAGCACGCCTCCATTCTGCCTTAGAACTATCTGCTCTACTAATGTATTTTCAGTTTCTGCATCATGTTGGGTGGGAATTGTAGCTAAATGCGTCTTGGGGTATTGTCAGGTTCCCACATGGACAGGGATTATATGCGTGTAGAGCTGTAATCAATGTTGCTGTTCTCCTCTGCAGTTTGACCCGGTGGCATACAGGATTGAGCCCATGATAGTTCCAGACCTGGAATTCGAGCCCATGCTGCTCCCTCATCACAAGGGCAGGAAGAGAATGCATTTAGGTAAAGCACAGAGCAGGCCTTCCTCAAAGATCACTTTACAAGTAAAAGTGCAAGTCTGTCCCTGTTTCTTTGTGCAGTGCATGTTACTACTCAGACCCCTCAACTCAGGCAGATGTGTATTTCAGAACTGAAAGAGGGCCTGACCCGCATGGGTATGGATCTCAAGAACAACCTCCTGGGGTCACTGAGGATAGCCTGGCAGTCTTTCACCAGATCCCCACTGCTGGCCGTGGAGGCAGCAGCCACAGCAGATACTGAAAATGAAGCTGAAATGAGTTCAAAGAAACAGACAGGTTAGTTGGAAAAAATGTGAAGGCAAGAGCTGGTTTCTGACTCAAACCAGAGAGCAAGGCCTAGCTCAATCCTGCTAGTTCTCCCAGGGTGAGATGAAACCAGGACATAAGCAAACTGTCCCAGAGCATCCTGGATGCCTACGCTTCAGTTCTCCTTATTGCTATGATCCTCCCATTCTCATCACTGTGCCTGAGGATGGGAAAGATAGATGACCTCCTGTCCAATAAGCTTGCACTCCTTTCTTCTATGAGACTGGGTGCTTGAGGCACATAATACCAGGATGTGAGGAGACTGCATCTTTATGCCAACAGTTTCTTCCACCATAGTGTCATTTTTCAACCTATTGCTTGGATTATGGTTGCCAAGGAGGCAGACAAAGCACAGTCCATGCTAACCCAAGCACATGCCACTGTGCAGTTTGCCTCAGACTTGTCTGCTTCCCACAGCAACTGCCTTGCACTCAAACCCCCTTACCCATTCTTAAGGTAGAACAGGGGCCTGGCTTTAAGCGTTCTGTTCCTGCTGCTAGCATTGGATGGTCTTGGCATGGTCTTGCAGCTAGGTGCTGCTTAAGGTACTGAGCCTCTGTTGTTGCTGAACCATGTTGTTTTGGTTAAGTCCATTCAGATGTGAAGCCAGAAGAGCCTTCTGCTCCAGGAAAGGAAGACGTTGCCCCTATTAATGTGGGAATGCTAAATGGAGGCCACCGGATTGACTACGTGCTGCAAGAGAAGCCTATAGAGAGTTTTAATGAATACTTATTTGCACTACAAGGCCATCTCTGCTATTGGTGAGGGTCTCCTTAGCTTACTCTCTTCAAACTCTCCATCTGATTCCTGGCTCCATACCTTAAAGCTGGCATGGTAAAAATGTAAGCAAGTAGATTCCAGTCACGTAAAGGGCACACAGGGTACAGTTCTTGCCTATTGTAGCTTGTGTTGCAGCAATAAGGGGGTTGCCATGTGCTCTCTGTAAAAATGTTAAGTAATGTGCAGATAGTTATCTAATTCTAACACTCCTTTCCTCCAGGGAGTCAGAAGATACTGTTCTCTTGATTTTGAAAGAGATCTACCAAACCCAGGGCATTGCATTAGATCAGCCTCTACAATGAAGTCGAATGACCAGCTGCACTATTCTGGCAACTTGATGTAAGTTACTTGTTTTTCTGAGACATCCCATGATCAAACTGATGGCCACTGACACACTTAGTATGAACTAACTTCTTGCTTCAGCTGGTAATGGTTAAAGACATGGCTATCTTACGTATGACCATCCCATTTTACAGCACACTGCCCTAGAAAAGTCCAATGATAAAGTCAGTTGGATTAGGAATGTTCCTGGGAACTCTAAAACTGAAGGAACTTCTAAAATATAATTCCTTAACATTCACACTTGGCTGTGCTGGGACAGTGAGAAGATTGAATAACGTGCTTTAATGGAGTCATGCAGCTGAGAGGCCAAGAGACTTTTCCACATATTCAGTGCCACTGGATCTGGTCATTGTCAATTTCATAAGTTGGTCAGAAGGGACTATTGTGATCATCTAGGTAGGTTTCCTCCATAGCGCAGGCCAGAGCATTTCACAATTCCCACATCAAGGTCCGTAACTTGTGATTGAGTTAGAGGATGTCTTTATAAAAAGGTATGATCTTGGTTTAAAGGCTGAAAGTGGAGGAGACTCTATTACCGTCAAGAAGCTGTTCCAGACAATGACCCCTCCTTGTTCAAAAAATAATAGCTGGGCCTCCTGTTTTTGAATTTGCCTAGCTTTTACTCCCAGACAATGGATTTGTTTTTGTTTTAGTCTGCTAGCTTAAACAGCCCTCTAATATTCTGTCATCTCCCTAGTCAGGTGCTTGTGACTTCATTATTATTATTATTCTATATTGACTGCTGTCTCTGAATCATTCTTATAGCTCGTCTCTGAACACTCCCAATTTTTCAACATCCTTTTAAAGTACCACACCAAACAATATTATCCAGTAATGGTCTTCCCAGAGCCATGGAGGGAAAATGTTTTTCCTTGGACTAGATCTCAAGGTGTTAGAGAATGAACCTGGGCTATCTATCTCTGTCCCATCTCTTTCCCAGCCTATCTAACTACATTATTTACTCAAGAAGTTATTTCAAATTACGTGAACTTAGTACTGGATGAACACTCTTGGAGACAGAAATCTTGTTATGAAACAAGCATCCCCTGTTCCTGTGTCTGTTAGAACCCAGGCTAGGCTGCCAAAAGCACACTGCTAATAACACAGGTGAAGGGAGGCAGTTTTGCAATGTGGATTCCTGTGCACAGGGAAATGGCCTGTGGTCTGCCAAATGCTAACGGCTTATTGGGAGTGGTCTCACCTGTCTGGGAAGTCCTTTGGCTTATGTTAAGACCTTCCCACTTTCAGGCTTTACTGCTGCATAAACCCTGCTTCATTGTAAGCTGTGTGCCATTTCCCATTGCTTCCCTAGATGCACACCAAATGACTGGTCAACTGGAAAGCCTGGATTTTCCTCTCTGCCTTCCTATGCGCTGCTCCTGCTGTATCCTGCATGCTGCTTCCCAAATATCTGTTATTGCCTGGAGCACTAGAAGATTCTTCTCATGGGGGTGGGAAATTGAGGCAGGACAGTCTTCTACTAAAATACCTAATATGGACTTAGCCCCTGCCCATGGTGACTCCCTAGGAGATAGCACACTACAACTAGACTGACCATCGTTTTAAGTTATGCTAACTGTTCGAAGTATAAACATCTCAGAGAGCTGGTTGGGATCTGGTCCTGGAGATTTCAGGGCCTCGTATTGACTCCTGGTTAGCAAGGAAACATGTTGCTTATGAAGGAAAAGCCCTTAATGCTCTGGGCACGTGTCATGCTACAGCAATAGAAGCACAGCAGCTTGGCTGGGTGAGCAAGGAGGGAAATGGTGTGCTAGCTCATCTTTCTCAGAGACCATGAGCACTAGAGGCACAATAGTCTAACCCTTTTTGGAAGTGCAGGGGAATCTAAGAATGAGGTGTGCAGGCACCAGTTAGTTTGGTTTTCCAGCACACTGTCTATCATGCCTCTCTTCTGCATCAAAAAATCAAGAGGGTGGGGTAGAATGATGAGCAGACTGGAGACAGTGTATTTAGTTGACTGGTCTGTTTCTTTAACAAGGTGCTGTGTCACTTAAAGACAGTGTGACAGCCTCATCTGCCAAGGTACTGACTGCTAAAGCTTTGCTTTTTAAGTGGCCAGTTCCCAGAAGGCACCTTAGCTGAATCAGGCATGTGGATTATGGTGCAGTGAGTGGCCAAAACTGTTTCCCATTGGCATCCACCCTCTGTCATAGTCTCACTGTATTAGGAAAAGTGTTCTATAGAAGTTGGTCTCCTTGCTTTATGCCAGCTGAAGTCGTGACAGATATTTTCATCAAATCATGAAGATGTCTGGTTGCTCCTTATTTACTGTTAACAGAATTAGGTTGTGGATTAGGAATAAACCCAAGAACGTCTTTTCTTCAGTGTTCAGTCTATGTGGCCCACTGCAGTATGGACTACCCAAGGCTAGCAGATCACTGTAGGGATGAGGCCTGAGCCAGTTCTGGATTTTGTCTCTAACTCCATTCTAACTCATTCACAGGCACCTCCCCTCTGCAGTAGTGGGAGCTGTCCAAGGAGGCTGGACTTGAACCCCCCTCCCATAGCTGTAGTATGAGAAGCTGTGCAGTAACTGCAGAAGGGGGCTGAGCCCAGACCAACTGCATGTCCAATTATTTAGCAAAGCACTAAATCAGGATTCAGTCAAGGCCTTGGGAGATGAAAGATCATGGAGCAACTGTGAAGAGAGAGGCTTTCAGTGCTATACATGGGCCAAACGCACTCCTTCACTCACCCATTCCACACAACCAAGTTCAAAGTGGCTGCCGTAGTACAACTGAGGGGAGCATCTGGCACCATGTGGTTCTAGACACTAGCAACCAGCCTCCACTACATTAATAGGTGGTGTGGCATTAGATCCAAGGCTACATAATGTGAACACCCTGCTGGTGAACCAGAACAGCCTTTTGTACAGAGTCATGGCATATGTTGTTAATCACTAGCTCCTGAACAATTGCTGTTAAATGCACTGTAATGGTAACCTGTGTGGCAGAGATACTAAGGATAATCTCTTGTAACCAAAGATGTACAGGGTGAACAACTGACTAGATCAACTCTTTAATCTATGTCTATTTCCTTAAGCAAGGGAGAGCATATGCATTGAGTGCATTATAATGGTGTTGCTGTACTGCGACCTGGAAATGGCCACAACTCTGTACTCTTCCCTTCCTCCTGACTATGCTGTACTGTGTAATAAGCATTTTTTCCACAGCTTTTCTTCTGTGTATTATTTGCACTATTTAAATGCATTTTGTGTTCCCCAATCCTGTCCCATCCAAAAGAACTAACAGAAGATGTTTTCATCCTGACTGTGTGCACTGATGTTCTGCACAGCTAAGCTCCTGATTGCTACAGCATCTCCTGGATGTATGTAAGAAAGAACTGTCTCTAACAGAGCAAACAGTCACAACCAGGTCTCCAAGTTATGCACTTTGTGTACATTTAAAATGGTTCGTTCACATATTTTTCCAGTCAATACAAAAGTAAAACTGTTGTTGCAGTGGTTGTGTATTTGAAGGAGGTTTGAAAACTTACTTTGTTGGGATCTAATGTCATGGCAGACTTAAGCACTGTCATACCAGTTCCTGAGGTGCCTAAGGCATTACAAAAGGCAGGTGTTAAGAGAAAATGGAACTGAAATAGCACAAACTTGAAGCACATTTTGCTCATGCACAGGAAAAGATGCTTATAAAATGAGTGCATTTTCTCTAACAGTAAGAATTTAAACAAAGCACACAATTCAACCTGTTCTCATCTCACTCCTGTCCCTGGAAGTGAGAATATGAGATGCAAAAGTGATGCCCGATTCTAAAAGTAGCACAGCTTACCTTGTTACTGTCTTTCAGCTATGTATGAAACAACCACATTCATCTCAGTGCTGCCTGCTCACTTTCAGGCAGCCTGAATCTTGCACCTTTGAAAGTTATCTTTAAAAAAAAAAAAAAAAAAAAAAAAGCTACTTTCTTTTATGAATAGATTTCAGAGAGAGAGAATCCTCAAGGGTAGAACAAACCAAAAGCTGTGGTAGACTACACTTGCATTCACAAAGTCCACCTCTTTAACAGCTGTTGAAACTAAATGGCATTTAGTACTGATTTGTCTTCTCTCAGGGGTACTCATGTACACTGAGATGGCAAGGAAGGTGGAAGGAATGAAGCAAACTTTGCCTAGAATCACTAATAATGGACAAATATGCAGCTTAATATAAAATTAGCCAGGTCCACAGAGACTGATGATCTCTCTGGTGGTGGTCTTCAGTGCCAAAAAAAAAAATACAATGCATTTCACAGAATTAATCATTTTATTTGGTATTAAAAAATGACATCATTGACTGTGTGGTTCAGTTACTATGCTGTTTCTTCCTCAAAAACACCTTCAACAAGGCTGAAACTTTGCACTTGAGTACTCTGAACTATTTTAGCTATGCTTAACAGTATGTACTTCACATGTCCCAGCTTGACAATATCAACACTTCTAACACTTAACATTCTTCTCACTAAAGGTGTAAAGTGCGTTTGAAATTAACGAATTTCCTATGAAACAAAAAGAATGCAGCAAACTCACTTGGTCCAGAGGGAAGCATCAGATAAGGAAAGATACTGCATCCTTTTACCTTCAACAATTACAAAGGGAGCTACACCTCTGCTCTACAAAATAAGCCCAGGGATGATGCTGTACAAATAGAGAAATCTTCTCACCCCTCTCCTCTTCAAGATTGGAATTTAATATAAGACACTGCAACCCACCCACAAGTTAGTCATAAGATTTAACCCTGGATCCACAAGTGACAGGTCCTGGTGGTGCTCGGCAGCCACACCCAGCAGACAGCTCCTTGGCACTACACTGTTCCTTGTGGCATTTCTGGAGGAAGATGTAGAACACAGGAGCTGATTAAAACTGACCATGGTAATGAGGATATATATCAGTGGTTCCCAACCTGTAGCCCTTGATGCTGCTCCTGCTGACTGCAGAATGGAGTCACTGCCTAAACACACAGGTGGAGCACATTTTTGCAGGGCTAAAAGACAGATGCAGGTTCCTTGCTGCAGCCAAAGGGATTAGTGCTCCACTGTCCCTGGCTGTAGCAGTGAGCACAGCAAAGAGCTCTGCATTAGGTCCATAGGTGCTAGTGTCCTTGCTGGAGCCAGAGGGAGGGGAGCACTGATCTTCCATCCTCCTGGCTGCAAAAGATAACCACGGCCTTGGAACCCAGCGAACACAGAGATACAGGATTAGTGCAGTTTCCCTGCTGCATCCAGAGAGATGGGAGAACAAGGAGGCAAACTGCTTTTCGGAGGAATGGTGGAGGCGCTGCTGGTGGCTCTTCACAGTTGTAAAAATGTTAGCTGTGGTTCGTGAGCCAAAAAAGTTGGGAACCACTGAACAGACACACTAATTTCACGTGAGATTTTGGACAGGATTCTGGGAGAAAACTTTTTTTTACAAATGGGGTGGGGGAGACTTTGTGCACTGTCCAAAACCACATGGCAGGGAAGGATTCCAAACACAGCCTAGCTCCTGCATGGCTGGAGCCTGAACAAGGGGAGTTACTCAAACAAGAGACACAGCATGAGCCTGCTGAGCAGAACCACTTACCACATTTTCAGTGGGAGCAATTCCTACACAGCTATCAGCTGTATCCTCTGAGTTACTCAGTTACTTGAGGGGTAGGCAGGGAGTGATAGTCCCAAAGACTGGTCCCCTGCCCCAGCTTCTGGTCTCAAGGGTGAAAGAATGATTACCCATGGGCTGGTCCCAGCAAAGTGCACCCCATCATTACACTTCTAGATGGAAGCTGGGGCTGGCCAGCTTTTGCTCCTGTGCTGGCGGTAGTTTGAATGTACATGCAAATGGTTTATGGCACTCTGAGTCAGTCAGGGCAGGATAATGCTGTCTGTAGCACAGGTATGCCAATGTGAAACCAATCGCTGAGCCAACCAGCACATCTGTGGGGTGGAAACAAACATGGGTTATTCACCCCAGACTGGAGCAGTATCTCACTGAGCTCCAAGATGGCATGCTCTGATACCATGGTAAGAGGCAACATGGGGCCCAGCAAATCCAGTGATGTTCAGAGCTCTAAGGGGGGCCCTACAAAAGTCACTTCCAGGTCAGTAACCCCTACGTACACTCTCCACTCTGTAAGTAGCTGGCCCATGGCACAGCTATGGGCACTAAACACAACTAAACTGAAAGTGTCAGTGATTGCTACCACCTGCTATCCTCAAGCCTGCACATACTGCTCAAGTTAGGTTCACTGCTTGCTCCTCAGCTACAGAGCTGAGTTGAACATGTATCACAGTGAGCCCCCTCCCTATGCGATTTATGACCTGGAGCATGTTTGGAGATCCTGCCCCTGGAAATGACGATTTTTTTCACAAACTTTCACAAACATTCCCTAGCCCCAGTTAGAAGCCTGAACATCAGTGTCCCATGTCATCTACCTAGGGTCTTCTATGCTGTGTATCACCATGGTCACAGCACGCCCCACCTACTTCATGCTGCTCCACAGGACACAACCCTTGCTATTCTCTACCCCGTGTCTCAACAAGTGTCTTTCCCAACGCCCTCCTCAGCTGACAAACACAAGTCCAACCAACCAGCACAGCTCCCAAGCCCAGACATGCTCACCTTGCCAGTGGTGCTTGTAATCACAGGTCCGGGACAGAGCGATGAACAGTGCACAGAGCAGTGGTGATAAGGAGGCACAGAGCCGCCAGGATTTTCCACGCCCGCCAGGGGCAAAGCAGTGCAGCTTTCCTGCCATGTAGAAGGAGGAGAAGGCAAGACCGGCAAAAGCAACTAGACAAAAGGAGGACATTCACATCATTTAGGAAGTTGTGCTCCCAGAGCCCCAGCAGCCACAGAAACCTGATGGGGGGCGGGAGGGGCACCTATGCCCAGGGCCATCCATTGCCAGGAGTGATTTAAGACTATAAGGGGCCATCTCCAACACTGAGAGGCCTGAAAAGACACTAGTCAATGGCCTAGACAAAAAGCAATAACAATGAGCCTTGGCCAATGGGGTCGTGCTGGCAGATGGCACCCCAGCAGCCATCCTCAGAGAAACTCTGCTTCACGCACCTCCATTTCATAGAGGGAAAGGTGTGGCCTGGAATGAGAATCTCCCAGGCCAGATGGCAGGGCTGTGGAGAAGTTGATCCCACTTCCCAGGCACCTGCTCACTATTCTTTGGTTCTTCCTAATGCTACACTACAAAGAGGAAACAAACCCTTACAAGAGGAATGCCCACTTGGGAAGCTCTTGCGTCCCTCAGTCACCACAGCCGGGTCACCAGTGCACACCAGCTTTGAGTTTGCCTGTCCATCTGGAAAGCAGCGGTAGAAGAAATCCGGGCGCGGCCTAGCAGGAAGAGAAGCAAAGCCTGTGACCATGTACAAGAGATACTTAGCTAGCTAGTGTGGCTGAATCATACAAGCTGCAGCTCAGGCTACAGCACAAGAGAGGACAGCCCTGCTCACCTGCTTTGGAATCGGCACCCCCCAGGAGCTGTCAAAGCATCCAAACAGCAGCCAAAGAGTACTGGGGAAGGAGAGGGCAGAGGGGTAGAAAACACGCCATGGAGCCCTTCACCACATGGCTGGTAGCTCTGCAAGTGAGACACCCTGACTAGAAAAGGAAGTCATTGCCAGCCAACAGCTGCTCAGCAATCTGTGCGGGGGTCCCAATCCCAGGGCCTGTGCATTAACAAATAGCCACTCCCCAATTCCCCACTGGCATAGCACAGGGAATGCTACAGGGACTGAATTCCCCTCCGAGCTGGCAGACAGCCCTCTCTTCATAACCTAGCTCACCCTGCCACTGCTATGTAGACAGAAAATGTCACTTTCCAGGGGCAGCAGAACTGCCCCATCTCCACATTAAATTCACTGAGGCTGTGTATTTAAAACAGCCCCTGTTCTGTGGTTCAGACTGTCTGTCCCTTGCCTGTACCAGCATTTTTGCCCCAAAGGACCAGGGAAATACAGGTAGCATGCTGTTAACTGTGATATAAAAGACTGCCTGGGTCTGTGGGTACTGGGGCTGGCAATGAATGGAATTTCCTTACCTTCCCACAACTAGCTTCACAGCATTTGTGAAGACCCCATTCAGAGCATAAGCAAGGCTGGCAGCTGGAAGAGAGCAAAGAGTCAGGGTCAGCACCCTACCTAACAAACTATTAACCAGCCCCATGCTGGGACCTGCAGGTGGAGCTGACCATGCACCTGATGAGGCATCTCTCCCAGAGGGATGACTCAGCTGGTGCTGTATAGGTATGTTGTCTCTTGAGTTTATGTTTTCACCTTACATGACACCTGGCACTCAGCAGTAAGGAAGCCCACACCTCATGCAACTGCACTGAGCATCCCTGCAGGCGTTTGCTCAGGGGTTGAAGGGAATGGCTGTGCCATAGCAAAATGGGTGTTAGACTGGACTCCAGGTCAGAAAAGAGGGTTTGATGAGTTACGTCCATGTGCTGCAGCTCATGAAGTTTTGTAAAGAACAATGGGTGGAATCCTGGCCCCAGTGGAGTCAAGATGCTGCCCAGTAAATGAGGCACACAGGTGTGGTGTAATGGGAAACAGTCCCTATCAAAGCCCAGCAATGGGCCACTAGTAGGTGGAGGCACCCATCTCCCTCCTGCACCCAAGCCAACAAGCTCTATGTGATCATCAATGAATTCAAGAGACTCCTCCTCTGCTCAGGCCCACGCTCTGAGACATGAGGTGTCTGAGCTGCAACAAGCAGATGCCCATCCCAGGCGCTGACATTAGCTACAGCACTAAAGAGCCAGCCTGGGAGCACAATGATGCTCTCTGGAGGTGTCCCACGCATTGAGTGCTGATATACCCTGACCATGAGTCCACAGCGCATTACTACTGCTAGGATGAAGCGCCTGTTTGCCCAAGGACGTCCCCAGATCACCATAATGTTGTCAGTGCAAGCTGCACTGCCAGGAACTGTCAGGCTTGGGGGCAGCTCACCTAAGCAGGCCTCCTGTGTGTCTCTGCGGTCAACTTTCATGAGGAACTTTGCCAGAAGGATGAACGTCAGGGGAAACAAAACTGAAATTAACTGCAACGGCAGAAGACAGTATAATAACAACATTGCACATCTGTTCATGGAGCTCCCTCAGATTCCCAACCAAAAAATCAATGTCTGAGCAATTAAGTAAGATCAAAAACCTTTACCCTCAAGTCCAACAGTGCTCCTACCACTTCACTCTTTACAGACCAAGAGCTGATCCTAGCTATTAACATCAGTAGCTAATGGTAAATAAACATACGTATGAGTAGTACAATATCCTCTCTGCTGTCTGCCATCCTACTCTCTCCAGCCTCCTGCTGTTGAGTGCAGGATGGCAGACAGCGGGGGGGGGGGGGGGGGGGGG
>ML681972.1:39649785-39892661 GCA_007922195.1 Podocnemis expansa | reverse complement strand
CCCCCCCCCCCCCCCCCCCCCCAGACAGACAAAGTCAATCAAAAGAGCACTTTCTGGATACAGGGACAGCAAAGGTAAAGGAGAACAGAAGCAAAAAATTCTCACTGTTAAAAAACTCCAGAGAGTATAACATCCTTGCTCTGCTGCTGCCTCTGTTTAGAAAAGTGAGCTCTTGAGAGGAGTAATGTTCATATGGGTCTGTCCCAAGCACATAGGAGCTGTACAAATAATCACCAAGAATCCCAATTTGTCCTGATAAGGAAAACCAAAATTCTCTAATTAAAACATAAAAATCTACCATTTTTCCTCTGATTAAAATGAAACTCTGAACTTTAGCTTCCCTAGCCACAATATATATAGGGACCAGTTGAACACAATGATTTATGAATAGATTTACAATTTTTAAGCAAGTTCGAAGCTTCCTAATGCCATCTGTCATTATAATAAAATGAAATTAATAGAACTGCTCTTTGGCCACCCAGCTCCCAGCAGCAGTGGAGAAGTAAGGGTGGCAATAAACAGGCTGCTGCTGGGGGCAGCGCTGCAGAGCTGGGCATCTGACCAGCTGCTGCTGCTCTCTCTCTTCAGAGCTGGGCAGTCAGAGAGCAGCAGCTGCTGACTGAGCATCCAGAATAATTCTGTGCCCCCCGGGGAGGAAGCCCCCTAGTTTGGAAGTGGCAACACTGGTACTTTCAGTAAAATTTAGTTAATAGTTTATGTACGTTGCCCTCCCCCCCACCCCCAAATGTGAAAACTAAAGATTCTCTGTGAAAACACAAATTCCATATTTTCCTTTGGCAAATGGATTTTTAGGATCCTTGATAATCATACTGACAGAAGGGCCTGTTGTCTCAGCTTGCTTTTATATATCACTTTCATTGTGATGCTCCGTTGCTGCAGTTCATTCAAACATTGCTTCCTGGAAACAGTGACCTCCTGAACATGCTTCAATTTCTGGGGGCCTTGCAAATATTCACTAATTAATCCATCATCTGTAGCATCCAAATTGTTTGCTAGGGAGAAAAGAGCAGCTGCAAGGAGACAGCAATTGGCAGTGCTCATCTCACAGGAACAATGGACTCTTGGGAATTACATCAGTGTCCAGTGCTTTAGGGAGGTAGGTACACAATTATGAAAGGAAGTTAAAGAAGAGGATATGTAGCTCTCTAGGGAGAGAAGAGGACTTGGGAAAAGATGAGATGGGAAGAAAGGGAGAAGGGATGATCAACTCTGTGAGTGGTTCCTGGGTATCAGAGAGGTGCTGATCCAGAAAAATTCTTTTGCTTTTGATGGAAAGTTACAATACATGTTTAAGTCCTGTAATATGTGGTGACTCAGGACCTGAATTAAGCTCATAAAGGATGGAAGTGTGAGCTCCAGGTAGCACTGGAAATCATCATAATTTGAAGAGAGAATTCTGTATTAGTTCTTAGAGTGAAGCAGAGGGCACACACAATGCCGCCTACCTCAAATTCAACAAAAACTTTCAATCACCAAACATTTGATCCAAAAGTTGTGGTTTTGATAAAACCCCTTCCAATCTATGAATCTAAGAGAATGAGGTCTCATAAAACTGAAAGACCAACAGAAACAATTTCACACTTAATGCAATAAAAGTCCCCTGCAAACAACTGACTTTACACAATATTTCCTAGCAGTATGTGAAACAGAGAGCTCTGCAGCACTGAGAACCTGACAGCAAAACTGACTATGAACAAACATGAAACTAATGGTCAGTCTCCCAACTGAAATAGCAAAAGAAACTTTACAGCATCACTAAAGATAAGTACACTGTATGCTAAAAGTTCATCCTCCTCTCATATTCTAAAGTAACTTAACTGTGTTTGTTCCCAGGATTTGTAAGATGATTGCTCTTATTTTAAAGAAGAATCCCAAAGAGCACATAGGGCATTGGTGAATACTTACAAACATGAGCTTAGCTGGTACACGGTCCTCTTCTATATACGGATTTTTATAAAGCCACATCTCTTCAGGCTGTATGATACGTTGAAATGGAGGCAGAAGTTCCATGATCCTAGAAAAAAATAACAGGTTTTGGAAAGAGGCCTGTGAGAGCAATTTGGATAGTTCTAAGGAGATGGTCAGTTGAGTGACTCCAACTCATTCTCACACAATACAACAAGCTAGTGAAATTGACAGGCCAACAAATGTTGAAACTGATCAAATACTTTGCACATCCCTATGAAACTCTCTGCCACAAGGTACTGTTCGAATGACCCTCAAATCACTAGGCCAGCACAATGATTCTGTTTCATTACCAAAGGATCCAAGATGTTGGTAGAACTCAGAAAGGACATTTACATGACTAATAAGAATTACATTCTCATTTACAATTGCTACAATAAAAATATATGAGATAAAACTACATCCTTTAGGGCACGAGCCAGCCACTAACCACTTGGGGCTCGGAGGAAATGTTCACAATTAGCAGGTTATTGCACAATTGTCCATGAAGCACCTGTTACAGGATGCAGTCAGAAGCCAGCTACAGAAAAAGATGGGTCACTGAAATGCTTAAGTATGTCCAATACTATCTTTCTAATTGCTTACCAAGCAGTTCAGTTGCATCCGGGTACTTGGCCACATGAGAAAACTGCACTAGTTTAAGATATGGATTTAAACCCACATAGTTAACCCAGGGGAAAATGCTGTGTGGACACACTAATTCTGGTTTAACAACAGTTTATCTCCCAGAAATGGCCAGACTGGATCAGACCCAAGGGTGAAGAAGTCCTTCCAGCCCTGTATTTTGCCTGTGACAGTAGCCAGCACCGGGTGTCTCAGAGGAAGGTCCAAGAATCCTCCAGAAGGTAGATGTTGGATAATCCACTGTTGACATCGGGCCTCTTCTAATCTCTCCTATACTTGAGTGGTATAAACCCTGATGCCGGAAACTTCCTAATCCTGCCAAAACCCTGTTAAGCTTTCATTGCTACTCTAGAGAGTCTTTTCATCCATATAAATATCCAGCCTCTTTCTGATTCTTGCCAAGTTTTGGTCTCTGTGATGTCTTGTGGCAATGAGTCCCACAGCTCAATCATCATTTCAGCCAGTTTGCCAGGTACATATGTGAGGCATGCCAGTCTGCAATCCCCTGGATCCAGACCCATTCTCAAACATGGCCACAGCATGAGTCACCTTCCCACCTCCACGACACTGAAGGTGTTTGGGAACAGGGAATAAAAGCATCCACACTGGGCCATGCACAAGTTTCAGTGGATCCATTTAAAAATCAGTTGAAGACAAACAAGCAACCTTCCTATCATAGCCTCTCCCTCAACCAAGAGGCCCTGCTCCCTGAAAGTGACCTGACCATGGGAGAGGAGAGGGAAAAAAAAAAAAAAAAAAGAGAGTTCTGTGGCACTTAAAGACTAACAGATTTTTTTTTTTTGCATGAGCTTGTGTGTGAAAGCTCATGTGAAAAATAAATGTTAGTTTTTAAGTGCCACAGGACTCCTTGGATTGTTTTTGGGGTTTTTTGCACTGGACTAGACTAACATGCCTATCCCCTTATGGAACCTGACCATAGAAACTTGCCCAGTCAGCATGTCTCTGGGTTGAACGCCCCAGCTACGCTAGCCACATGGGGAGGGGGAGACAAGACTAAGGAACAAAGGCAGGTTCCATGCGACCACCTTGCAGCTGCCAGCCACTCCCCTGCTTCAGGCCAAGGATGTCTGGCGAGCACTAGGCAGATATTTCCCTACCCACTCCCATTGCTCCCATGAATTCCCCAACACTCCCTAGCTGTCAGCTAGAAAGTGTTATACCAATGTAGTGAGCACCCCCATCCCCACCCCTTCCATTATGCTCCCCCTCCCCCCGTGGGGAAGCTGCTGGCTCTAGGGCTGCGCGGCCAGGCCCGTCGTTCAGGCTGGGGTGCCCTAGGTCATGCCAGCCAGGGCCCACGTTGGGGTGGGGGTGCCCAGGGCGGCTCTAGGCTGGGGTTACCAGAGATCAGGCAAAAGAAGGACACGTTCTCCATTTTACCTTCATGCAAGAGGCCTTTTAAAAACACGATTTTTGTCCGGCTTTTTACTAACAGGACTTAAAGGATGCTGAAGCATCCCGCATCACCCTGGTTTTAGGAGAAACGTTCCCACACCCCCTAATGGCACAGTCGTACGGTTTTAATACTACATTTTCTCCACCTGTCCTCCTTTCCTAGGGTTACCAGATGTCAGGCAAAAGGAGGACACCTCCTCCTTTTTCCCTTCACATCCTCCGTCCAGCAGGTATTTTAAAAAGCATGGCTTTTTTACTTCAAGGATGCTGGAACACCCCAAAACACGCCTTTATTTTGAGGGGGAAGCGTTCCAGGGCCCCCTAAAAACAGAAGAATGTGACATTAGTCCTGCATTTGCTCCATGGGGCCTCCTTTCCCCTACTTCCCCGTGCTCCTCCCCAGGCTTTGGTACCTGGTAACCCCAGCGCTTGGTGTCAAGTGACCTGCTGGAGGGGAGGGGAGGGGAGGGGAGCGGGCACTCACTCACAGGCAGGCCGCGAAGAGCAGGCCCCGCACACACACCTCGCCCGCCAGGCCCGGCCCCGGCCCCCTCATGGCCCGGCGGCGGCGGCGGCGGCGGCGAGCGAGCAGCGCGAGGCCGAGGCGCCGCCTCCCGCCAACATGGCGCGCGGAGCGGGCGGCCGGGAAGCCCCGCCCGGGAAACGCGGCCGCCTCCCCACTGCTCCCCAGCGGGGCTTAACGGCCGCAGCCGGGCTGGGCCTTGCTGCGGGGCGAGCGGAGCCCAAGGCGGGGGCCCCTCTAAATCAGGCCGAAACATTTCCCTCAGGAAAGTGCAGGGGGCCGGTTTGGCCTGGTGACTCGGGCCCTGCTCAACGTTTTCGCGGGCCTGGCACACGTGGCTGGCTTGAATGAATTGGAGGCAGGCCACCACCGTTTCCCAATGAACTCGTCAGTAGTCATGAGCCAATCTAGAGCTCTGGGTAGTTTTTCAAAAAAAAAAAAAAAAAAAAGGGTGGCACACCTGGGGGGTAGCGGCTGAGAAACACTGTTTGAGAGAAGCAGCTGGGGGAATGAGCAAGAGACACATTTACAGTAGCATGGCTTAGAGTCTTTGTTCATCCCAAAAAAGAAGTGTCCAGTGGAGAACAGAATCAGGAAGAAACCGACCCTGTTGTGTGAAGGACAATCTACTAGGCCAGATACGAGCTCTATAACCCCTTTGCAAATACATGGGATGCTTTTCTTCTCTACACAGACTGCTCCAGGTCACCTCAGAGGACAGCACCAGAGACCCAGGAGGGAAGAATCAGGACCATATAGAGGCTCTGAAGCAAATTTAAGCTGTTCCCTATGGTTATACACAGTTTCTGCTGATGTGCTTTGTAAAGCAAAGTTGCAGAATGCTTTCTAGAAATGCCAGGCCTTCACCGTGTGAATTTCCAAAGGGTTAGCCCTGTTAGTCTACTCCAGCAAAAAACACCAACCAACCCACGCCCACACACACCAAGGACTCATGTGGCACTTAGACTAACATTTATTTGTCACATGAGCTTTTGTGGGAGAAAAATCCCACTTTGTGATCATCAAATATGCAGGGGCTTGCTCTCTAGAGAGATTTTCAGAAAGACCACTTCACCTTTGTATTTTTTATTGTCAATTGAATTGACAAACTGGTGGCAGTAAATATGTTCAATTATATCTGTTTACTGGTCAGTTTGCTGTGTGTTTTTGTTGCAACTGGATAGCTCAGAGGTAACTAGTCTCTGTCCAGTCTGAAAATTACAATATGAAATAAAATCACATTCTTAATTGGAACATTCAGAACAATTTATTGAAGTCGATCTCAAGCAAAATTTTAAATCAGTGGAATGTCATTAAAAACCTTCCCAAATTAATCCTCACAGAAGCAAAGACACATCTGAATTCCAAAGTATTTGTAAAATAAAAAAGGCAACATCTCAGTAAATATAATGTACAAAAAATTATACGTTCCTACCATCACAACATTCAGTAAGAAGCTAAAATATTACAGGCAATTCTAAATACACTATAACTAGTTGACAATACGCTGTCTATATACAGGTTACCAAGCTTTACAGGTTTCACACTATGCAATAGAACATAGGCCAAACATCCCCCCCTCCCCCCAGTATCATATATCTCAAAGTCTATGCAGCAACATCAAGTCATAATACAGTAATGCCCCAGTGGAACATCCCCAGGGAAAATTAACACTACTTTGTTAGTGTCAAGAGCTTCTAGCCAAGTCATAGAAACTCCTAAGATATTGACTTCAGTGAATATTGATGCTTTGCTATTAAAGACTCAAGTGATTTAGTTAAAATAACATTTCACAGAATCTACAAAGTTTGTTACAGATAAAGTCTACAGAAATAACGACTCTACAAAGGTCATTGTTACAGAGAAAGATTACATGGAAATGAAAACGGAATCTGCAGGTATCTGTGTTTGTTGTGCAATATCACTTGTGTAGGTACAAATGGGTTACATATTTTTTACCAGCAACCCCAAATATGCACTTACCCTTATACAAAAGACAATCGTATTACTAGCCAGTTGTAGTTATTTATATCATCTTGGTTTTCAGTGGCAACATGGTTAGTTTGCTTATAAAGGAAAAAAAAATATGACACTGGAAATGAGATATGGATCAATATTAATGAATAGCAAGCAAATGTATTTCATCCATTCTGTTTGTAAATCAAAAGTGAACAAGAATTCCTTAAAACATCCAGTGCGAGGCTATGCGATACATTTTTGGGAGAGGATCAAACATAACCATAGCTACTTTTCAAACTAGAAGAGACACCATTAGAAATGGCAGCTCTTTCATTCTTGTGCACAAATGCAATCAGTACCACATAATAAACAATGAATGAATGAATGGATGGCTTTGGCAAATTCATATCTATTTTCCCTTTTTCTTTTTACATTGTCCTATATGAAGCACAGCATTTCAGTTTTATAGTCTCTCTCCCATTCCCCCCCAGCAGTGAGATGTAGCCTCACTATGGGAAAAGGTATCTGAGTTTGCCACTCAGGAACAGAGCATTATAGAAAAACATTTTTTATTTTTTCCTTTTTCTGAACTGCTTAAATACATCCAGAATTTCAGGAGTGTATCTTAAGTGCAAATGTCTTCTGCTACATAAAAGTAAGTGGTACATGGGGAGGGAGTTGATGTAATATTGACAGTAAAGTACATAAGAAAGCCAAAATGTAGGTAATGTATCAGGCAATACGTTTCACCTTAAGAATTTGCATAAATCTGAGACATCTGCTTTGAAAAAAAATCTATTTTGCCTTGGATACGTTATATCAGAATGGGCAAGTCATGGCTCCTGAACCACTCTTTCACAGTTAAAGTGTGGCTCACAGTAACCTATATCATCTCCCATTCTCCACCTACCATAATGAGGGCAGAAGCTTCTGCCCTATGGTGAGGTGATGGAGCTAGAGGATTCTGCTCAGCAAGGAAGGGAGGTCTCAGGGAGTCACCCCTGCACTATACACTGAGAGGAGAAAATTTAATTCAAGTTAAGGGGGAGAGTAAAGAGACTTTTGCTGTAGCGTACAAAAATGTTACCTATGTATAAATAAAATAGTTGTAAAATAATGAACTGCAGAGCTTCAAGTACATTAAACCCTGAATTCAATGAGGCAGAGGTTTCAATGTTAAAGTGACTACTTCGTACCAGCGGCAGGCATTCCCATCCCCCAAACCCACCTCCATAACCCCACCCAGATCATTTGTTTTTGTTGCAAAGTTCAGTATATATATATATAGCTATTGTACAGCTAGACATTCATTTTCACTTATGTCTGGCAATTGCATCTTTTCCAGATCCACCTGGAAACTGAATTTTTAGTGGAAAGGCCAAAAGAAATTCTCCTTCTTACTCCCTGCTAGATTCTCTAAGCCACCGGTGGTAACGTAGTGAAAGTAATTCATCCAGAAAAAGTTGCCCTACAGTTAGCTGTCCTTAGCAGCTAATGCCTTCCACTCTTACAACCTGCTGACAAGGCATTTTAAAAAACTATCAAAAAACTGCAGTAATTAATCCTTATACCATTCAGGCATGGCCTGCAGAACCTCTAATCTGGACTAAGATATATACTCCATAATATAAGGGCTCCAGTGAAGTAAACCAGAAACATCTTTGCCAGGCAGCTCAGGTGTGGCGTTACTGTGTAGCCGGCATGGTATAAAGATCTAGAATCAGGTGTTTTGCTGTTTGACCCTATTTTAAAAGTTAATAGACACAAAAATCCAAAACAAGAAAAAGAAAATGGCTGGCACCTTCCCCACCTGAGAAAGAGCTGCCAGATTATTATACCCAACTAATCCAAATGCTTTATTTTCCAGTCAGGAAGTAACTGAACAACCACAGCACTCTCTTCTTTGCAGCAAATTAGAGTACTAGGGACTAAAACTTCAAAAAGTCTACCATTTTTCCTACACCTCAATTCAGAGACATTGTAAATTGAATTCAACAGCCCCCCAGACCAAAAAACTACACAGAAAAACTGCATTATTTTCCCATTCATTTAAAATAATTTTACAATAACATGGCTGTATTTCAGGGGTCTGTGTTCTGCATACGAAACATAGCCTAAAATAAAGAATCCCAATGATTACCAATCCACTTCCACCAGATGTCCTCTTTTTTCATTCAGAACTTCCTGATACTTTGGAAATCCTCCTGTCCAGCAGTTAGAAAACCAATTCAAGTTTTATACTCAATTTATACAAGTTTAAAAGCTACTCATGTCTTAGCCAAGCTTCTGGCTGCCTTCAGTTACAGTTTATTTAAAGGATTAAACAAAACAACAAGAAAGTCTAATCAGTAAGTAGTTTGAGACAAAAAAAGATAAAGTGACTTGACAAGGAGTAACAACTGACTCCATGACCCTTGCAGAAGTATAATCTGCTAGACTTTCAGAATGCCTTCATATAGTTACCTCCAACGTACTGATATGTCACAGAATATATTTTGATCATTTCACATGGCAATTAGTATTTTGAAACTGCATTTAAATCATTGACATCTCAATGCTGACTGAAGAAGGAAGGGATTTTGACATTGCTTTGCCATTCCTCCCCTAGTCAATGACAAGCCAGTGTTGACATATAGAAGAAAGCACATGGGAACACTTCACTATACAGTATTTGCAAAGTTCAGCACTTTCTGGCTTACCATACCCAAAATCATCTGAACAACAATAAGCCTAACATTTTATTATACAATGTAAACAGATCAGGTCTTATGGACACTGTAGCAAGGAAAAAGCTGTGTTTGGAATTTCAGAAAAGGGTTGAAACCCTCTCCATTAAGAGCCTTAAAAAAAAAGAGACTTACCACACAAACAAAAAAAGCTAAGAAAAATAAAATTGTATTTTGTTTAAATATTTTTGTGTAAAAAAAATACCAAAATATAGCACTGCTTACAAGTAATATTAGTGTTTTAGGCATTCACTTCAGTATTGACCATAACAGGGTGAGTGATCTGCATTTTCTATCAGCACTCTAAACCATAAACTGGCCTCCCCCTCCCCCCCCCATGACATGAGACATCTATATTATGTAACAAAAACAACCAAACCCTAAACATGCCAGTTTACTGGAAGAGAGCTGCAAATTGTTCCAAGAGGAATAGCTGCCAGGTCAATTAAGTGACATTTCAGATGCTTCAGAGACTGAAGTGTATTTTGTTACTTTTCAAATGCACAAAAAAAAAAAAAAAAAAAAAAAGGTACAAATCTGGTTTCCTCTCCCCCCTTAGTATTTTGAGAATAAAAAAGGAAACCTGGTACAAAGGCGACCTATATTACAAAGTCCCACGGTATTTTTTCACCCCTTTATTAAGTTATTGTCTGGAACTCACATACCGCCATGTACCCGCCTGTCTATGCAGCTTCGCCAGAGACAAGCTGAATGTTCTTCAGAATTAATAAAAATGTTCTCTCTCAGCCATGCCTTTTATTAATTCCTAATTCTTTCCACATGGGGGTTCTCTGGAACACCCAGAGGCAGAAAATTAGTGTGAAGCTGGCTAGTACTATCGGTATGCTAGCCATTATGTACAAATTAAAGGATTATAGATGACTGTGCTAACTCTACTGGGATACACATAGTGCTTCGTAAGACTGCCTTAGTGTAGGCCCAATATACCCTGTTAATTCAGGAAGTGCTTTTTAGAACTGATTTTTCACTTCTAGATAAAAATCAAAGATAATTCAACTAGAAGATTTATCCTCTTCCCCCCACTCCCCCAAATTTCAACACCGATGCTTCCCAAAATTCTTATAATACACACATGGTGCTGATCCTGTATTCCACTAACACCCAGGAACTCGCTTGGAAACTGATTGGCGTTTCGGAGGAAGGTAATAAAGGATCAAGCTCCAAGAGAATCCGTCTGAATCAAGCACAGACTTAGAATACATACCAAAGGGTTGAAATCCTAGACCCACTGAAATCAATGGCAAAAGCTCGTAATGACTCCAACAAACTCAGGACCAGGACTTAAGCTCCAGCGAATGTGGTGCAATATTCAGATGACTGCATCCTCAATGAATCTTTTTCACCCAAAACTGCCCTCCAAATAAAGCGAGGCAGAAAAGTGACCATTGCACAATTAAGCACGCTCTCTGCTTCCTTTGTCAGGAAGCACCATTCACTTTAACAATGAGGGACTATAATTTCTTTACCTCCCCTTTATTGTTAAAAATATCCACTGAAATAAAGCACTTCAAGGAAAAAAAAAGGCTCATACTCCTAATTTCCTATGTGAAAATCTTTACAATGTCACTCATAATAAGTTATGCTTGATGATATGAGATCCACCTTCTCAAAAGACCTTTAAAGATTAATGCTACTGGAATGAAGGCATTTCACTGTCCACTGATGTGACACTCACATCACTTCTTATATTATGTGAAAGCTATTTGTGGACTGGGGAGGGTTGGTACTCTCCTTTTTTTTTTTTTTTTAAATCACTAGACATACACATTATACCAAATTGGTTTTGCTATTCAATTTTTTTAGACACACGGACAGATGAGAACCAGAATCCTCAACATCCTTTAAAATTAAATAAATAAATAAACGTTACATTTTTCTTTCTACACTCAAAGAATGCATTTTAAACACAATATTCTCTTCAACACCAAAAAGTTTGCTTTTTTTGTTGCCCCCCCCCAAGAAAGCCAAAACAAATCTGTTTTCCAACAGTAAGAGCTGCTGAAGCACATTCAAGGGTAAGGTAAGAAAAAGGACAAGAACAGAAAAAACAAAAACACAAAACAAAAAAAGACACCACTGACTGCTTCCGCCACCCAAGATTAAATGGTCCCTTTCCCAGTTCCAACAACAAGGCGGGTCTGATGACAAAGACAACATGTCATAGCAGTCTCTTTGAGTTCATCACTTATTTGCCACTTTTTTTTTTTGAGGGGGGGGGTTGGTGAGGGGAGGGAACAAATTTATTCTTTTGTTTCTTCTTCAGGATTTTGTGGTTGCAATTTGCATTTTATCTTGCTCCAGTACTCTGGTGCCACAGGAGATTTGGGGTTATGCTCGGAGCAGCAGAGCCGGCCATCCAATGCTGATGCCACTAGGGCTCCTTTTTCATGATCTTTACAGAATGAATGAGGGCAAAACTCACAGAATGAAACTGCAGGATTGCTACAGATGTCACACTGGTGCCATGGACATTCCCACTTTCCTGAAGATGGAAGAAGAGAAAGGAAAGACACAGGAAGTTCAAGTTAGTCTTTATCTGGGACAGACACTGGAATTGGTTTTTGTCACAGCATGTAATGTAGAGTCATTCACCTCTGTGTTAAGTTCCTGCATCTGTCTCACAAGGGTTGGAATGGAAGCAATCATCGACAACTATACATTTCTGAGCCTCAGGTTGGCTGTACACAAAACACAATATATTGCAACGGCAAATATACCCCAGATCAACCATGCCTTGGCATTCGAACACGGTGTCCCCACATGTCCTGGTTCTGAAATTCACTCTTTTATGGATCTGAGCGTAGTATATCATTTGGATACACTGACTAAAACGGATATCCTAAAATCACTCTATGAAACAGAATCACACTATACTATGCTGTCGAAAACAGAATAGCTGAGTAATAAATGAAAAGGTGGCTCAGACGAGAATGGGCTGGGGAAATGCCAACGGAACAGAGACCACCACAAAAATATGCAGACGTATATTAGCATAACCACAGGTCCAACGGTCAGGTTGTAAAATTAGACTGAGCATGTCAAAAATGAAAAAAGTTAACAGCCTCTCTTCTCTCTCCTGCTGAAGTTACACTACATCCCTATAAACTTTGTTGCCACAGAGAAAACAGGAAGCAGTCCTCTTCTTTGGGACATAACATTTCATTCACACTATGCCAGGACTCTTTCTGCCTAGAGAGCAGGAACAGCATGAAGCTGGGACTCCAGATCTCTAGCATGTTTGTGTTCACCACCACCAGGCCAGGTAAAGCACATTAACTTCTTGAAGTTGTTCAATGTTTTCTTGTTAATCAAATGTAATAATTTATGTCCCTAGTAAAGAAAGTTTGGAAATAAGTTCTCTCTACTTCCAGGCATTGTTGTCTAGGAAAGGCATATCTCAGACTGAAATCCATGTATATCACAAAATCTTCCAATTAATTCTGTCATGGACTATTGAAAGCCTCCAGCTAATCTGATTAAGGCCTCTAGAAACACAGTTAAAAAACCAGGGATTGAGTGCTTTTGTTTTGTTTTTCAATACAATTTACTATTGCTGGATATTGTGAGGTAATTTGAGCTTCAACTACTAACAGCTGCCTTTTTAATTGATAAGGAAAAAGACAGTAAGAAGAGATCAATAGGAAGAAATCCAAGGAAAATTCACTTGATTGGAAGATAAAAGATGTAGAGAGTTATGGATTTAAGCACACTCATGTGCTGTGCACAGCTGATGGTAGTGCTTATGACATGTGATATGAAATTGGGAGACATACAAGACCAAGACCAGCTAGTTGTTTCAATCAAAATAAAATGAGCAAATGTGAGCCAAATAGGAGAAAGTAAATCATAGTTTTATAACTATTCACTGGTCATCTTTGTCTGCACAGATGCTTCTTTAGAAATATTGCTGCCTAAGGAAGATTTCTCAATGCAGAAGAGCATTGCAAAAGCAAACATGCCACATTTACAGCAGGCAGACACCACAGTTTGGATTAAGCTACAACTTTATATGTAGCCTTATATTCTTGAAGCAAGCAAGGCTCTGATGGCCATGGGAAAGTACTTACCAAATGGTGGTTGAGTCAGGTTAAGGCATAGGAGGTGGTATGCTTTGGGACAGTCCTTTTTGTCACACATGACTAGTTCTCCTCCGTCTCCACACTGGAAACAGTTATCCTCATGCATCTGCTTCTGCTCTGTTTTTATTTTCCGTTTCTTCTGTTTTAGCTTGGCATTCTTTGCCTTCTCTTCATTTGCTGTTGCAAATGCCGTCTGGCAATTAGGGAGAAAGATCCCTGCATTAACCATTTTAGTCAATAAGTAATAGACATTTTAAAAATCTGTGTCTCCCGCCCCCCCCCCAGTCGGCAACCATGGGTCATGTTCAGTTAAGTCTAATCTGTCCAGCAACTCTCATGCAACACACACAGGTTTGAGACAATAGGAATTGTTGCCATTTACTTAGTGAGCTGTAACAGTATGGTGAGATCCAAGGCCCAAGGAGGACTGGTCCCTACTGCAGTAGGATTTATACACACACACAGAGAGACTAGCTTACTGAGGAGGGGATAATGTATAACAGCTACGTGAGCAGAGACTTCAGTCACCTCTACCCCCAACAGAGATATTTCACAAAAAGCTGATTAAGATCAACACTTTGGGCTAAGATGAGGACAAAGCACAACAGCAAGACAAGGCAAGTTTCCAAATCCCCAGACACACACGGGAATTTCACAATGTATTTCACATATAAAGGGTCAAAAGTAGAAGACAAGCAATAATTTTTTTAAAATTAAAGTCAGGCACCCTAAACATGATGGGACTGTTACATTCCATGTCTAAGTAGCATACTGGTTGGCTGCTCCCTTCCATCCTACAGGTGGGTATCTTTACAATAATACAAACTTGTAAAGCCCTTGGGAAACTTCAGGATATTATAGAGATATAAAAGATATTACAGCAAATGAAACTGACCACTATTCATGCTTCTCCCACAAAAAGCATGTTTAATACAAGCGTGCAAGCTCAATTTTTATTCCTGTACAACTAACCTTTGGCCGTACTCCTAGGAAGCCACTGCAGTTTTCTGCTCCACAATGGCATTCAGTCCTTCCATTGCCCAGACAGTCCAAATTATAATTAAATGTTAACTCCATCCCTGAAATTTAAAAGAGAAACTATTCATACACATAAGACATGGGGGAGATACATGAGTGGCAATTCAGTTTTAGCATTTTGCCCCTTTATATTAAACACCATTTTTAAAATGGCACAGTGACAAGACAACAATACTTATAGCTATGTCAAAAAATATTGAAATGAAACATACTCACGAAGCAGCAACTAGGGAAGTTGTAAATAGCAAGACAGAACAAATTATCCAAAACCCATATTCTGAGGACCAACTCAAGTTTTGTTCTGTTTTCAAACCAAACACCAATTCAAGAACCAAGAGTTCTGTGGCTGTGGAACTAAGTCTTGAGTCTGGTCACAGATCTACCATTGAAATAAATTCTTTTAAAACTCTTTTCTAGGTGAATATGCTCAAAATATTTTTTCCCCTATAGCAATTGTGTTCATTTCCCCATCTGGATAAACACTGATTACTTCCTTTAGCATCTCTGAAAAGGGACAAAGCTTCCTTCCTGTGCTTCGTTTATGTGGTGCCAGCACAGCTTTGGGCCAAACAGGAGCTCTACATGCTGCTTTTGTACAGATCATAGAAAAACAGTGGCTGCTTTACCATTTTACTCTCAGTTCAGACTGCTTACAAATGTTTAGTATTTGTAGGCTGTTCCAGACCAGGTGTTAGGGAACGGACCTAAAGGGGGTGGGGTGGGGAGAAGGGTGTGGTCTATGCGGGCAAGGAAAAGTTAACATTGAACTTTGTGTGTTTTCAAGCTTTAGGCGAAGCCCTTGACACTCAATGTATGTGATAAAGCAGCTTTCTTCTTTGATATTCTGCAGTTCCTCTTAAAAATTTGATCTAATGAGACTATTCATATTAAAGGCTACAACTTCTTGATTGTACATTTTCTTTGTCCCAATGAATAAGAAAGTCACTGTAAAATGCCAGTGTGACCAATTAATTTCAGACGAGAAAAACCAGGTGAGCTAGCAACAGATTCCCCTTTAGGAGAGGAGAGCATATGCAGGACGGAAGCTCCTTTTTACCTGCAGGAATATCACGAAGAGCAAAGAGTCCAACTCTAATGTCCCCATTCACTGTCCATTTCTGTGTTTCACAATTTGGATTACAACTGTGGTTCATAAAACGAGAATAATTCCCCTTTGGACCAGCATCTATTATTCGGTCCTTCAAAAAAGAGACAAAAAACACAGATTTAGGATCAGACCAACAGAAGTTTCCCTTTGGCAAGTCAAGGAAGTAAAACTGCAGCTAATACATGTAGGCAGGTAACAGGAGTTGTAATTGACATTGGCTTTTCGTGGAAGTAACTTTTACGCAGAGCTCCTCAGTGCTCATGCTAGGAGAAATGAATGGCTCACAGCATTGCTAATGAGCTCTGGAGCCCGCCATCTTTATTCAACCCCAATCCTGGTCAACAGAGAGCTAAAAAGAGTTACCCTCCAAACAACTGTTTGGAAACTGACCAGAAATATGTTAGAATTATACTGGCAATTCAATCAGATAGGAGCCCATGTTCCACAAATGGTAGTCCAGTTGAAAGTACCCGCAGACAGTATACGTGAATTACTTTCCCTGCAGAAGCCCATTTTGAGGCACAATGCTCCATGAAGTACATGCTGTATGAAAAGAGAACTTCACTCTCTGGGGACTTCACCTACACTAAATGCATTACATGTTATCTAGAAGTGAAAGAAAATATAATTCTTGTGCTTTAAACATGGACACTGAGCCTGCTATCCCAGGTCTTAAGGCCTAGTTCTATAAGCAGCAGTAAGTTTTATATCAGAGACTTGGTGCTTTACCTTTGTAACGGTTAACATATAAAAATTCGTTACGCTGTTCTCATGGGCACGTTTGATCCGCAATCTGCATTCTTCTTCATCAATTAATTCACCAACATACTCGTTTACAAATTCACCCTGCAAAGTCAACCAGAGACCTATGCTTAATGCTTGCTATCTGTATAGTTAAAGAGAGGGAAGCAGCATAGAAAAATGAGATGGGAAGTCCTTAGAGATCATTTTGTCCATTGTGAGGCCTAAGTAGACTGGCTCCTTAGTGTGATCAAAGTAATGAGAACTGGTTAAAACAGAAGTACTGAAGAGTGACCAGTATAGAAAAATACATATGCAATCAAGTTTAGACTAAGTTACAGAATCATGCTTCAAAATGGAACAATCACACCTAGAACTTTTAATGAAGCAGCAAATAAAAATGGCTAGGCTGTTCTCAAGGGTACATTTGATTAATGAGTTGCATCTCAGACAATTGTGTATTGCCTGTCCAAGATGCTGCATGTTTTTTTTGTTTGTTTGTTTTTTTTTTTTTAAGAGAACCGTATGATCAGTCTACAGAAAATGAGCAAGTTCTTTTATAACCATACTAGTTGTAACCTGTCAAAATGACAGGGGAAAATCAAAAGGGAATTGATGAAACATTTATTTTAACTGATTAATAGCTCTTTAATTACAACAATTTTTTGCAAAAGTTCTATGATCAGCTAAAACTGTTCCTTGACAAATTCCAAAGGGGCAGCCATGTCACCATAGTGAACCATCCCTGCGTTTCACTGGCTGTTACTGTCCAATTTTTAAATCCTCAGCCATTTCGCCTTTATGAATTACAGTGAGGTATGCAGCTACAATAAGGTACATGTCTGTGCCATGCCAAGACGCCTAGGCCATTGTGATGTCAGAGGTAACTCAACCAATTGCCCCCAAGAAGAAATCAGTTGACTCACCTCTGACATCACAATGGCCTGTCACATGGTACACTTCACATCATGCACGCACATAGCAAATTAGGAGAGCTGATATCCAAACAGCCTCAAGAAACCACTATCTAGCCATGTGTAGTATCACGTAAAAGACGAATGCAGAGGCTGAGTTAAGACTGCTTCTCCATTCACTGGTCCTAGCTATAGCAGCACAACTAAAGTAGTTTACATTATTTAGGGGTTCATTTGGTGGTATAAGTCACATGCTCTTTTCTTTTTAAGAGAGGTCATGACTAACAGACAGTTGGTCACAGAATACTAACCTCACATTAGACAACACAACCTACTGTCCTGCTAAACATTTCCACAGCAAAGTATTCCAACAATTAATTTTTATTGGGACTTTCAAAAGTCAATAAACAAGAAAAGGCTGTGATAACAAGGTTTTAATGTAGAACAAATATTACAAACCTGGCTTAAAGAATTAAACCACTAAAAATAATGAATTAAAAGTGAGCCTTCAGGCTGACTGTCTATTCCCAGCTTTTACATGATACTTTGAAATGGCCAGGAACTGATGATACCTTGATGCAAGGGAGTCAATACTTAGCACATTGAGGGTCATTTTACTAAAACAGTCTCAACAGTTCTAATGCTTAAAAAAACATTTCCAGAAGTAGCTCTTTGATATACTCAATTTGAGGTGTGAAACAACCATCTGAGCAGCTGCAAAGGTTTTTTTTTGTTTTGATTTTCAAATAAAATAGTACCAACATGTTGCAGACTATGTGGTACTAAGAGTCTGACAAAAGCCTACAAAAGCTAAGCGGTATGCTAGCTGAGCACGCAAGTGGCTCCAAATAAACCAGAATCATGGCTATTACATCTTGGAGCTCCGAAAAGAAAAAAGCTGTATAGGAGAAAAAACGTCAAGATGTTGTCATCAAAAGCATTTAAGTCACTCCTGGAAACCGGATTTAGGCTCCAGTGGATACAGGCTCCTAAGTTATTTGGGCAAATCTGTTAGCTCTGGTATGAAATTTCCAAAAGTGCCCCTCTCTCTTTTTTCCTCACCAAACTGCTTCTATTTTACCCTGTACATTTTGGAATAAATAGTTTAATGAAGCCCCAAAAACTATTCTCCTAATGAAGCCACTGACAATGTTTAGTAGCGCTCCTACAAGACGCAAATACATTGTTTTATACTTAGCATGTGAAGAAAATCCACAGAAATTTTACCATAAAAATTCTATAAACATTTACCACGTTTGATGCAGAAAGAAACTGAAGAGTGTTAAAATGTATTGTCAGTTTACAAGAGTTGCCTTTAGTAACTTCTTAGAAAGTTACTTAAATATTCAGGGACAGAACTGTCCCAAGTCTAATCAAAAGTTTCTATTTTCAGTTGAAGCAGTGGTTACCAACATAGAAACCTAGTTGAAACTGATCTGTTCAAAACACATCTAATGTGGCCACAGGCAAGTAAATACTTGTGTCATACATTTAGGCCCCAAAACAACATTTCTCCACACCAAATTTATATATATATATATATATATATATATCATAAACTAAGTTACTGAACAAACACAAGGTAGATACCCTAATTAGAATCACAGAAGCAAGAGTTCATAGTGAAAAGTTGCTACTATGTCTTTGCCCAAGCCAGTTTGCATGGCTACCGCAGGATTGTTTCAGAACAGCAGACAATCTTATACTATTTGTGTGTAATATTTAAGCAACATAATGTAAGGATGAAATACAATTCAGAATCTCTTTTCTTTTGTCCAACTGCTGAGATTACATTTTTGAGCTAAACACATCATCATCCAACAGTGCACAAACAACTTCCAGCTACAGTCGAAAATGTCACATTGGAATTCCCACTCTGGACAGCAGTCAGCTTCATTTAAGAGAACCGCAGTGAAGACCTTACATCAAGTCCAAGTCCACCAGAACCATGGAATATGCCTTCACCATGAGAAGTTCCAGGACACCTTCTTCAGCAAGATGTATGAAAATTCAAAGTGAGGACAACATGAAACCAACTGAGAGCAAAATAGTGCACAAGAGTGGACTCTGAGGATCCAGATCAAATGACAAAAAAAACTTGTCCTGATGTCTTAAGTGTCCATTCCATCTGCAGCCATAGCTGGATCTTCCACTCTTCAGGTGTGCTCAGCCGCCTCCTTGTTCAGAATCAACGAAGCCTGCATGAGTAAGAGCAAAACATACATCTGTCCATCAAATCCAATCCTCTGCCTGGCAAGTTAAAGCAGCCGTGAAATCCAGGCCCATCATCCTCATGCTTGCATGGAAGTAGAGCAAGACTGCAATCCAGTGTAAGATTTTGTTTTTCCATATCAACTGTTGCACATCCCACCTGAATCCTGGTGGATAATCCCAGACTGGTGTCCCCAGGAATACAGTGTGCAGCGACACAGTGTAAAGGAAAACCAAAATGATCCATTTCCAGTATCTTTATCTCAGCCAGGAAACACACTTCTATTCCCCACTCCCCACATCACTGCTACCCCACCCAATACCACTCATCTAAGGACTCCAAAAATTCTAACATGCCTGTTAAGTCCTTAATGTTTCCTAATCGGTTTTTGGTGCTTTCAGTTATGACAACTGCACCATGTCCATCAACAGAAATCTCTGCATCTTCATTATTCTTCTCTGCCTTCTTGAACGTTAAACAAGAACTTAAGTGTGCTGTCCAATGTAGCCTGATCACCTCAAGCCTTTTATTTATCCCCTCCGAGTTCTTCTGAAATAAATCCAATCTGAAGAGTTGAATGTCAAGGAGGCTATGACAGCTCCCTGGTGACCGGACGTTTGTATGAACAATGTTGCATCCTCTCCCACTCCCAATCCAAACAATCTGTTATTGGGAACGGCAGAGTGACCATGTTACCGTACAAGTGCTTAAAAGAAAATGCAAAAGAAAGTACAGAAAGCTACCTTGATAGAATTCCTTCGAAAGAAGCTCACCACCTTAGGTCGCCCCACCTCCCATTCTGAGTTATTTCATATTGTCACGTGTGATTAATTTCATTTGTTGTGTTAACTCTTGGGTTGAGGGAAAGAAAATAATGAAGGTGGGTTTTATTTTTAATTCCAATCCCTCTAAAATTTTATTAGCACCTTCAGTGGCCACACTTGGTCAAAAGAGCATCTGAAACACCTCAAAACTATTTTCCTCCCTCCCCCCCCATGCCCAAAAGTTAATATTAGAACTTATGTACATCACTTCCTCATAGAAGTAGTGAGAGTCCTCAATCTCCAGCCCATCACAGATGAAATTTATAATCAGTTGAAATTGACCATTATTCTATAAGAAAAACATTGTATAACTACAGAAAAACACTTCTGCCAGATCTCATATTCCATGAAGTTGAATTTATCATTTCCTCCACTTGAGAAAGTGTCATGCCTTGTAAATTTAAAGAAACAATTGCATGTCGGATGTTGTACTTAAAAAGCATTAACTTTTTAAATACACTTTCTTTCCAGGTACAAACAGTAAAGGCAGCAGTACTCTTCAAATATGCTCTCAACTTTAATGGTTAGCTCAGCACTTGTCCTAAATTCTACCTTTTTAATGTTCCTTTTTGTCCTGAGACCCCAGCCACGTCGATCAGTTTTTATGATTTCAGCTTCTGGATAAAGTCTTTTGGTGAAGCACTGGTTCTGACAGCGCTCTCCTGCTGGGCACACTTGGGGATGACACTCATATTGTAGCATCCTGTTCAGACACTCTGACTCTAGGCCACAGGGATTCTCATCAGATGGCTTGCAGTTACAGCGAGGGATTTCGGACAAGTCAGCAACTTGAATCTGAACTTTCCCTATTACCTTGTTGGACTGTGGAACAAAAAAAAGAAAAAGGGATAAATTTGGATTTATGGCCATGTACACAGAATTTAGATCAGAACCACTTAATTCAAGGCCCACTGCCATCAAAGTATTTCAAAAGGCAGGCAAAAATAACAGATGAGTGTGGAAGAGCAATTAACATCAGAAGCAGTTGTATTTTTTCTATTCCCTTCACAAGCAAAAATACTTCTGAGCAATCTAGGACTTTCACAGGTTGCACCTGGCATTGCTCCACCACTATCTATCAGTTATCTCAGGTATTCTGAGAAACCAGCAGGAACATGAAAAGCACAGGAAGTGTGCCCAAACTGGTTCAGATTGCATAGTACATGTATTAGTATTACAACTCTTTTGAGGCAAATAAAAATGCACTTAAGTTTCAAGGATGTAAATATTGTAAAGCACAATAAAATAGGCAGGTGCATTAGTACCCCCACAACCCCTTCAAGGTGCTGGGGGAAAAAAATCTAGACTGTCTTTTCAGTGTCCTAATCTGGGGATTAAGTTCTCAAACTAACAGTTTGTTCTTTTTTAAGATGGTAATCAACGCTAAAACAATTTCTTAATGGTAAGTAAGATCGAAGATTAATTTAAGGTGAGTGAGGTCCACGTGCAATGATCAAAGTCCTTTATCTTCAATAAGACTGATCTTAAACTCAAAGTCTCTTTTATTGATTCTTACAATTTCCTAAAACAATTAAAGGACTTACGGCACTAAGCGAGGCAGGCCAGAAGACATCTCTGAAGAATGACAGACTGATTAGCTGAATTTTCTTCTAAGCCACAATTTGCTGCCCTGTTTAAATCTATAGTTCATTCACACAAAGGGGAGGACTCACTTTAATATGTTTGTAGGGTGGGGGTTTTCTTGAATTCCTTTCTATCTCTAGTGCTTCTTTGCTTTCTCTTTGTGCTTTCAGTTCCTGGAAGCGTTTTGCAGCTTCTTCAAGTGCTGTGCAAAAGAGTCCAAAATGGGGAGGAATTAGTATTGGCTGCTAACTACTGAGACACATTTTTGAAAAGCTAGGAATCAGAAATCTACCACAGAACAAGTTAAACAACAAAAGAGTTAAACTATGGCATGAATGAATTTTAAACCGAGTAGTTTTCATTAAATATTTAAACACCATGGGGTGGCCCTCTGCACCAGAGCCCAAGTTCACGTTGTAACTTTTTTTCCAGTTAAGTGGGGAAGAATTGGGGCTGCCTATAAATAGCACAGAGTAAGAGGAGTTAGATGTGAAGAATATTTTAAAACTCTATTCAAGGGCACTATACAGAGTTTACAGCTTAAACACAGACACACAACACTAAGCATATAATTCCCATGCAAGTTAAGTGGTGATGGAGAAACAAACACGTGGAACTTTTGTTATAAACCACTATAAACTTTGTTTATTTTTACCTTTCTTGAAGGTCTTGTTAATACTAGTTTGCCCCTCAGCAAAGCTTTTATCTCCTTCAACATAAGGGAAAACTCTGCCCTGGTGTACCCAATAGTAGTCATGTGAACCAAAGAAAAATACTGGGAAGTCCCCGATATCATGTTTGAGGCCCTGTATGTTGAGAGGCACAGACCTGGGATTGCAGATCTCAGCTGGCCACCATCTGAAAAGAAGGAAATAATAAAAATTCAAACTCTATGAAACGAAGGCCAATTGCTTGGAATTTCAGCTACAGTAGTAGAAACTACGTTTAGCTATTAAGAAGTACGACTGCAGTAGATCCTATCCCGTTCTCCTTATGCAAGCAGAACTCCCTTTGATTTTATTTGGGACGCTGCGCAAATAAATTTACATCTTTAAAGTTTTCACACTCCCAGTCCAGGGTATGGTACTGGGTCCTGTATAGTATCTGAATTTTGGGACCAGCTATCTGGAGAGAGAATCTTTAACAGAACTGACTAGCTGTACTTACAGTAATTTTACTAAAACCAAATCAATGATTAAATTCAAGGCTATGTAAACAAAATTATTTGGACAGTTACAAGCAAACCAAAATTTCAGAGCATTTGCCAACCATTCACACAGGTCCATTGTTTAAGGAAAGATTTTTAGAATACTTTTTTTTTAAGTAAAATTTTACAAATCATGGTATGAGAGGAAATACCACAATTTTTTTTTCCTATGGAAACATTTTTTGGTGTGGGAGGGAATGAATTCTTTTACAATACTCGAAGTCCAGGCAGCAACATTCTGCTAATGCATAAAAATAAGAAAATAAACTAGTCATCATTTCACTGCCCAACACTCTTCCCTCTAAGCTGTGCATGTGCACACAGGTCATGAAATCTGTGCACACAACAAAATAAAGTGCACACAAAACAATTCAACAGTGCTAATATTGGTCTCACAAAGAAATGCTTTTGTGCACACAAAGAAATTGTTTGTGCACACAGTCTACGAATAATTAGAGGGAACACTGCTGCCCAACTGACCAAAGTAAAAGCAGTAAACACTGGTGACGGACCAAAAAAAAGCATTTAAACAGAATTTTGAAAAATCCAAATATCAGGCATTCCCTTTCACAGACTAAAAATTAGCTAAACATGAAAACTCCATAACATATGAATGGTTATACTGGGTCTTCCCAATGGTCCATTTAGCACAATATCCTGTATTCTGATGAAAGCTGGTACCAGATACTTCAGAAAGAATGAACAAAACTGATCAATATATCAGCTGACCCATCCTTCATCTACCACCAGTTTCTGGCCTTCAAAGGTTTAGGAATACCCAGAGCATGGGTTTGCATCCCTGACCATCAAAAAACTCCCTAGGGAGTTTTTTGAACCCAGTTGTACCTTTTGGCATTCATGACATGCCCTGGCAATAAGTTCCATAATTTGACTTTGGGTGAAGTAATATTTCCTTGTGTGTGTTTTTAACCTGCTGCCGATTAATTTCATTAAATGACCCTTTGTTCTTGTGTTATGTGAAGAAGTAAATAAATACTTCATTCATTTTCTCCACATTATTGATGACTTTATAGACCATCACATCCTCCCTTGGACATTCCTTTTCTAAGCCGAACAGTTCCAGTCTTTTTATTGTCTTATCATACCGAAGCTGTTTCATGCCTCTAATCATTTTTGTTGTCATTCTCTGTACTTTTTTCAACTGAAACAAATGTTTTCTGAGATGGAGCAACCAAAACTACACAAAAAGTATTCAATGTGTAGACATACCTATTTCAGTCCATTGTAACACCACAAAATATCATAATGCCACTACCTCTGTCCTACTGGTTCCTAATGTTGTTACCTTTTTTGACTCTGCTGCACACTGAGCAGTTGTTTTTAGAGAACTATCCGTTATGGCTCCAAGATCTCTTAAGTAGCAACAGCTAATTTAGATCCCAACATTTTGCATGTAAACCAAATGAACTGAAAAATAAAACTACAGTTGTGTCTGGTTATGTTCACTGAACTATCCAGGCAATTATGAATTAATATTATGTGTAATGTCATTTGACAATTCAGGAAGTGGAATTAGAAAAAGATGAAGCTATGAGCCAATAGTGGACAAATTCTGGATATTTTCAGAGCAAATCACCAAAGATTAGTTTCATTGTCTTATGCTCCATTTGTCCACTGAAGCCAAGGCTGAATCACAAAATCATATTTAAACAGCCAAGTATATCAATGAATTTCTAGTTTTAAGTTTATCCTGCTGAACATGTATAGTTAACCTAGGCTAAAATACCTTTAAGTTCAACACATTAGTAACTAAAAAAATAAACATCCACATTGATAATAAATTATTACATCCTGCTATTTAATGTGTACTTTAGCAACCTGGAGCAAATATTCCAACATTTTCAACCTGTGAGGAACTCAGGCTGTTTTGGGGTTGATTCTAGGGAAAGCCTGAATCACAGATCTCAAGATTTAAACAGTGCATATGACAATATGTCTACAAGATCTCAGATAAGCAAGGGATTTTGTAAATTCAATTATTATTATTGGAAAGACAGCTTTATGTTCTGAGCAACCATAGCAAGAGGCAGACCTTTAATGATTTAGAATAGTTAGTCTTGGACATATTTCATTGATTTGAAACAATTCCTATCAGTTTTGTTGTACCTGTGAAATTCTGGAAATAAAAATCAAAAGGAACATTGTCCCTATTAATAAAAATGGAATTCTAAGATTGTCTTCCATGGACAAACTTGAAACTGCAGTGCCAAATGCTGTCTGATGCACCTGTTCTTTGGATGTCCTCTATAGTTAGATCTACATAAAGAATGGAAAGCAACAGAAGCAGCAAAAAGTATATTTTAGAACAAACCCCTAGCAATCTCTTTGCCTTCCTGGTCTTGGGAAATAGAAGACTTTTTAACCACCCCTGGCAAAGTCTGTTAATTATGGCAACTTTTTATTGATCACATTTATTCTGAGACACAGGGGGGACTGATCAACAACCTTCTTCATTCCTGCAGAGACCTTTTTGTGAATGGTTTCTAAAAATAAATAAGAACTAGGGAGTTTTGATGCCTGGCCTAAGCATCTTCTGATCTTCCCAACTAGCACGACACTCTTAGGGAATACATAAATAATGCTTGACTAAGTATTTGTCTCAATACATTAAAATGCATGAACGGAATTAAAAGCCATACATTCTGCAATAACTTTGGTATCAGATGATGTACTTTTGGCTCTTGTTAATTAATACTGGGCTGCTTTGGTTGTTTACCTGCAATCTGCAGAATATAGTAAAAATTTAATCTAAAAACAAAAAAACTATTTCAGTGAACTTGCCTGTAATTTCCAAGCTTGACCCAAACAATCTGTTTGTAACGTAGTTTCTTGCCAGCTTTACAGTCATTGCAATTCCAGCATCCCTCTGGCATCTCTATGCTGAGACATTCAGGATGAAAGGAAGCTGGACAGGACTCGCAGCACAACAACTTCCCACCTTTAAACAAACAAACTCACTTATTTTACAGACATAGGGGTTTGGGGCTTGGTGGGGTGGTTAATATTATTTAAATGCATTAAACTTGGATTTGCCTCACACCAAACAAATGGCAAAAGGAAGGGATCAAGTCAAAGTTACATTGCTGGATTAAAATTAAAGTCCTTTTTTGGATTATTATATCTGTTCCCTAATATATGAAATTATAATTCCTGGCTGCATCATGAATTGGGACAACAAAGCCAATGAAACTAAAAAATTTAGGTTACATGAGACAAGTTGGCATTACATCCAGTCTCCCTGAGAAACAAACACTCTTGAAAACTGCAAAGCATTGTTAAAATCCAGGCAGTCAGGCAACAGCCAACACATTTTCTTAACAATTAGACAATTTATGCATTTTTTGAATACTTTTTAAACCAACACTGTCATGACTGAATCCCTTAGCAATTAGTTAGTGTGCACGAAAAATCAGCCTATAGGTTGATCAATGTTTTTCTGGTTCCACAGTTACAAGAGGGGGGAAAAAACATTAGAATTTCAATAAGAAATCTGTGCTTACTCTTCAAAATGAAGGTTGACCAGTGTGAGCACCATAAATTTAATCATATAATGCAGAAATAAGGTATTACAGAAAGATTTCCCTTTCCCCAGAGTTCCCTCTGAATACAAAGGGAATCTGATATAACAATGTAGTAAACATCACTTTAAAAAAAATTTAGACAAAAAGGGGTTTTTTTTTTTGTTTTGTTTTTTGTTTTGGTTAGTTTGCTAGCAGATGTGTTTATTGTGGGCACTCACAGCACATCTAACCATCGTTAAAACACAAAGAAGGTCATACAATAAACACATTTGCTATAATCTAGATAGAAATTTAATGAGCCTTTTAATCCCAGAGCAAGAAGACTGGGAGAACTTTAAAACAGCATTTTAAACAATTTGTATAATATCTAAAGCTTGAACTTCTACTTTCAAATGTTCATCAGAAAATCTTGTCCACCTATAGACTTTCAAAACTATCATTGAATTGATTGATTGTAAAATATTGCAAAAAGCATTCCTTAAACAATTAGTGACAAAATTACTTACTATATTTCCTCTGCTAAAAATGTAGCAAAATCCAAGCATTTGGACTTTCCTGAGCTCCACATCCCATGATCAAGTGTTAATTTTGTTTAAAAGAATTTTTTGAAGAGTTGTTTCAGAGGAAATACAGCCCCAGCATAAATTACCGAAACAATATCCAACATGGTAAAATGCCAAGAGATGCGAAAAACCAAATTAAAAAAAAAAAAAAAAAAATAAGAAACGAAACTCTCAGAGCTAAGCAAGAAAACTTCGCTCTTAGGATGCATTAGTAAGATATTGCTCAAGCTAAGCAAACAGAGGGCTCAAAATAATTTGTGGTCCAAAGTTGCACAAAACAACAAAAGCTGCCTACATCTAGCAACATATGAAATGACCTAATTTTAAAATGACTATCTAGGCACCATTTCTGAACATCTTTTGAGAAATCAAATTGTTGTGGGAAGAGACTACAACTTCTGAATCTCAGACACTCACAGGTGGGTCTTCTTCCAGAAGTTCCTTTGAAAGCAGCAGCATTAAGAATGCAAAGCAATCAGTTCCTATTCCTGAAAAAAATTCTGTCCTAACTGTACATCTGCCCGCCTTTCTTGACAGGGCAGACTGCCTGTTTGGTCAAGATGCAGCACCTTCTGCCACTCCAGTAAGTCACATGAAGCGAGAAAGGGGAAATCTCAAGAGTCAGCCTGCACTAACAGAAATGAAATACAAGGCTCCTGGATTGTAACCAAGAAACAGACAAAAAGCCATTTGCCTTCTTAAGTCTTCGATCCTCCTCTGGAAGGCCAACACACCAGTAAACATTCCAACTGATAAATTCCCCATTCTTACTACTGTGGGTTCTTGGAGACTTCATCACTAACTTCCTCGGATAAATCATAAAGGCAACTTAAGCAGTTTCAAAAGTCACTGAGCTGGCACTGAACTGCAACAATACTGAACCCTGCTCACCTCCCCTTCAATGTTATAATTATGCAAATCAGTGGTTTTCAAACCACGGGTGGGAACCCAGTACCGGGTCATAGAGCCCCCTGCTGCTGCCACCGAAAGACTGAAATGCATTGCTGGGTTACAGGCATAAATGATTTTTTTTCAATTGGGTCCCTAGGAAAAGAGTTTGAAAAGCACTGATTTAGATAGTCTTCATAAAATTGGAATAACCTAGTGGCAGAAACATGACTTCAACTTCTGTGAAGAGGGAGAATTTAGGGATATTAATTATTTTAAGCCCTTTTATTATAATAAATATTTTGCCAGCAACATGAACACACACTCACAATAATCAATGAGTGAAATTTACTAAAAGCAACAGGTGGTGCTTGACAAGCAAACATTTTTTATTTGACTTAAAGAGAAGAAAAAAACAGGAAAAGCGAAAGTAAATTGAAGAGAAAGAAACTATTTGGTTACCTTTCTCACATTTCTTTTTGGAAGCTGACGAAGGAGGAGGAATCATAGGTAATTTCATCAACTCAGCACGATTTGATTCATTCAGTAGGTAGTGGGACTTATAGGCATATGAACTGAACAGGGGGTCTGAATGATCCTGCACTACCAGCCCTATGTGAAACAAACAGAAAGAGATGAGTTGCAATGAAACTACCCATGATTCCGTAAAGGAAAAAATAAAATAAACCAAACCAACCCCTATTATGCATATATGTTAGAAGTTTAAAAGGAAAGATAATATGAAGAAAGAAAAATCTGACAGAAAAGGTTTCTGTATCTACTAAAGGAAGAGATGATGTGTTAGACAGAAGGAATCTCAGTATAAATGGAGGAAAATTGAAGAGTAAATAAAACCCAAATGAAATTTTACTTGTGCAGTAGTTTTAACCTGCACACTTAAAAAAAGAAAAAAGCACCAGAAAAGTACCTGCTGCTAGTTCCCTATAAGCCATTCTGCTCCCAAAAGAAAACAGCCAGCCAAATTACAAAATAGGTGACTATATTAGAAACAGCACTAGTAGCGTGGAGAAATACAGGTGGCGTATGCGGTCCCCCACACGTTCAGTGATTCCATGGCCTGGAAATTCACCCCATGCTACAGAGTTGTGCTCCAGGACCTCAGCTTTAATTTTTTAAAAAATGTACATTGTCTTTCTTGCCCCCAGAGTTGCAGAGAATATCTCAAAAGACACGTACCAAAAAGCAAATACAGTAAGTCTGCAGAGCACCTGAAACAATAGCTGTGACTTGCCCTACTTATTTCAAGCAAAGCTCCATAGACTCTGCCTTTCCATGGCTGGGGCATCTGGTATTTTGCCACTGTCAAACACCTGATGTTTTGTTTTCTGTCCCCCTGCATTCGCCTCCAAAAGCACAGCAGTTAAGGTCCAAGGATGATGAAAAGCTAAAGTCGCTGTAAGTTCCTCTGTGTGCTGGCAAGAGCGAGGTGAGGAGGGGTGGGGGATTCTGAAGTGGACTGCCTGGACAACATTGCAGCAGCTGATAAAAGGGGAAAGGAGCTGCCCAATGGGGATGGCACAGGAAGATAAACCTCATATTCAACATGCATTAAGTTAATATGATATTTTTACTATGAGCCAACAAAGTTCTTATGTGGGGGCATAGGGGACTAGGATGAAGGCTATTTCCATGGTGATAAAATAAGACTAATACAGACATGTAATTTGGTCTCATTGTTAGGAATACACCAGGTTCCGGCCACATCTAACTAACTAGTAAGTTGGTAAAAATCTTCCGCTAGGGTTTTAATACATGTATTGTCCCACCCTCTAAGGCTGCATTAGGTTAAGTACACAACTCCCTCCTCCAAACACTCTTTAGCACATTAAGTAACAGTTATCACTGTTTGTACTTGCAGCAAGTGACAGAACATTTGCAGGACATTTAATTTTCAATACCCACCCTCCCCCAAGGGAGTCTCAGTGGTCTTGCCACTGCCCAGAGAATTTTGCCTATTCCTCACTCCATGCCACCACCCTGAACAAAGGAGATCAGAGGGAACACCCTTGAGCCTATCAATACTGCTGAATGAACTGATGAAGGTGCACCTTGCACTCAATCTCTCCACTGGTAGGAGATCCTGCCTCCCAATCTCAGCTGTCCCAGACAAAACCAACTGACAGCAAATATCCTCTGAGAATTGCTATATCCTCACCATAACACAAGGAAGTTTCATTTAGTGATGAGTTATTTTGTATTTTTTTTAAACTTTCAATAGATGTAGTGAGTCACCAGAAGTGCCAATGTATTTTAAATTCCATCTACATGGTGCTGAAAGGTTACTTCTATTACTATTTCTATTTATTAGGAGATGCACTCATATACAGTTCAGATTTTAGCCCCAGGGCTTCTAAGAAGTTCAACTCAGATAAGCTAGATGTGAAAGATATAATTTACGTAACTGTCAAAACTAATAAAAGCAAAAATACCTTCTTTATAACTTACTTTATAGTTTACAAAGTAGCAGAAATGTCAGATCTTTAACTCCATTCTCTGGTGCAATTGCACCCTTTTCACATGACTAAGCAACCAATATTTACATTAGGAAACCTAGCACAAAACTCTGCTTTCAATTGTGCATTTCACCCACTGACTTTTGTTGGATGCCAAATGCACACAGGAATCTTTCCACTTGCAGGGTACCAGGACTTGCCTAACAGACCCAGCAACTGTCTTTTTTTTTTTTTTTTTTTTGGTACAGTGTCAAGTACATAGTCAGCACCTAAAAAATACAATCCAAGAACTTAACTTGTATAAACACAGATTAATACGTCCTGGTAGAAGTTTTACAGCTTTTTTTGTACGTTTAGGTGCAGAACACAAGAGCAGTGAGATACTTAGCTTCCAGGAGCCAGTTCTATATATGTTGGTGGTGGTGGTTACAGGAATCCATACAATTCTCCTTCACAGAAACAAATGCTGCATGCTATTGCTTAGCTAAATATCCTGGTACTGTAGCTTAAAAATGCTGTTTGGTATAATATTACAAACTATAGCTGCTCTAGAAATTGCTAAAATTCCTCCACTCTAGAAGCCCATCAGGGAATTCAACTAAGATCTCATTAGAAGCACAGTCTTTCATAAAAAGAGACTGCCCATTTCTAAATTCACTCATTTAAATAAAATTGTTCCAAGCAACAGATATAACCCTATGACCTACCTTTTCACCGGGGGGGAGGGGGGGAACAACCACAATAAGTGAAGAGACAGGGTCTCGAGTATGAAATCCCTCACGCTCTCATCAACCAATATAGATTCAATTATTAACTCTCGGCTGATTCTTCATGAGTTAAAGTATATGCTCCTGCATCTGAGAACTCCAAACTATTTCCACACAACTAGCACAAATCCTGAAGCTCTGAACAGTCTAGTTTTACACAGCTCTGGTCTGTTTACAGTAGGAATTTATTCAAGAGCTTTACTAATTCTATGCTGAAAAAGACCAAGAAGAAAAGCAATTTTTCTCCAGGTACCTGGACATTAATTATTGACTAGAATACAAGTATGAAATGAATGAGATTCGTTTGACATTGTTTTAACACACATCTGAACACTTACAAGTGTATCCATATTGAGTGGTTCTGTTCACATATACAAATGATCTTTTCTAGTTATTATTCAGAGATCTTAAAACAGGATTTTTGGTTTTAGACTGTGTACTTGTAACATGCTAACATATCAGAATCAAAAGAAAACAAAGTAGGCCAAAAACCCTAGACATAAATCTGCAGTTCAACAATAAGAGACTAGATACATGAAACATACGTAAGTTTGTCTGCATGTGTGTGTGCTTGTGCAACACCAGCATGACTCACTTTGCATGTTTCCTGTTTAGAAATGCTCCAAAGCACTGAACCATGTTGCAAACACTGTTTCACACACTTCAAGAGCCCCTCCCAGACTCAGCATTCTAAGACTTACTGTTTCCCTCTGAACCTCCGGACGCCATTTCTCTGGAAAAAATTAGATGCATTTAAAAAGGCGAGAACTGTTTTACCTTGGCTCCCCTGTGACAGCGTCATTTCCTGTACTGTAATTAAAACCAGGGGGGAAAAAAAATCTAACTCTGGGACTCCTCTTTTCTTTCTCTACCATTCTGTCCCTAATAATCTGCTCTTGCTCATATGAAACCATTTATACCATACAAACAGACTCCAATTGCATCAGATGAATACAAACAAGTGGATTCAGGATTCATCATGTATTTCCACTCCTTCACTATTGACAAACTGTTGAAAAAAATGATGCATTCAGTGTGAACTTTTTGAAGTATTGTATGTTACAGATTATGTGGGCTTTTTAATATATTAAAAAATTACACTCCAATTCTACATATCTAAATTTCACACCTCACAAAAAACATGGTAGAAATATTTTGCATAGGATTTTTTGAAAAAAGTAAAATAAGGCAACTGGAACATTTAGTCCTACCTTCTTGCAGAAGTTAAAATCAGTAAAAATGACTGACAAGACTGCTGAGGCTTCAAAACAACAGGAAAAAATAACAGCCACAGCATATGGAAAACTATATTTTTATTAGATTTTTAAACTGATTTAGCCAAGTTCCAAAGGGGCAGCCGTGTTAGTTTAGTTCAGCAAAACAAGAAAGGAGTCCTGTGGCACTTAAAGCCTAAATTTATTTATCACATGTGCTGTCATGGGAGAAAATCCCCCCTCCCCATCTTCAAAGCATCTGTAACTGATTTAGGTGGCAAGTCCTATAATATTTTTCTAAAGACAAATTTCAAATGTGAGCCACGTGTCAAAAAAAGTATTTTCTAGCTCATGAGCAAACTGCATCCATCCACCTAAATGATGATCCCTTATTTTCAAGTTTATAGAGGGTGAAAGCAATCCCTCTTGTTGAAGAGGCAAAGAATCAATGTTTATTGAGTCATTCTGCAACTGCTGGAACTGGGGACCCAACATATACTTTATTCCAAACGGCAACACAGTACACCTTCTCAGCACTTCAAAATTGTTTCTGAACATCAAACATATGGAATAAAATTGTATGCAAAAAAAAACTAGCATGAGGAAAAAAAGGAATATTATGTGTATTATCCCAGCAGTCAATGAGGAAGCTTAGAAGCCGGAGAACCCCAAGAGAAAAAGTTTTTGTAAAATATTCCAGTTTTATCATTAACTATCATAATGACCACAACAAACGTTAGAACATAGGGGCTGGGGGAAGTAGTGCTCACCTCTTGCACAAACGAAACAAAAGCCTACATTTACAGCTGATGAAGAGTGATTCCTTTTGGAATGGTTGCTACAGATGAGGATGTGAGATGACACAAATAAACTTCCTGCAGCAATACAGCCATCTCCTGAGTGATAGGCAATGGGACATCTCAAACATCTCACCATCCGTCCTGTTTAATAGAAATGAAGAAAAACATACCACATCACGGTGGAATTAGGACAGGGTAGAAGATATCAACGACTATGATACAAGTTAGATTTTATTGTAACCAGGGTAGTAATATATTAATGTTTTCAAAGACACAACAAACTTGTCTCACTCCTGTTAACTCTAATGTTGGATGCATAGCTTTCAGATGAAGACAAGATCCACTTGGCTCCAACCACTGTCAAACCTGCTAGGTTTCCTTGATCATTTCAGTTCACTTCTAAAGGAACAGACCTCTTCTGAAGAGCAGAGCTGCTGTTCTACAGTTCAGTGCTCTGTATTTGTCTGAGACTATTTCAGTTTTAACATTTGACCACTGAATCACAAAACTGTCAGACAAGTCCAAGTGTCACAAAAGCTATTCCAGGTGTCCTTACCACTACCTCTCAAGTGGTCAGCTGTTTTACACTATCCCACCAAGACTGACCTGTTTCATAGCAAACTCACTGTACTAATGACCAAACTGATAATGTATCCCTTTAAATTCATGTCCCATCCCTCTATATTGTATCACATTGTGAGTGTAAAATATTAGTCATCTTCATTTGCCGTTACTTGTCTCATAGTCTGGCATTTTACAGTTTTGCACTACTATCCAAATTCAGTTGTGCTCTCACCTTTACTTGCTTTGTGAATATCCTTATCCATGGAGCAGGCAGTACAGCAATGTTGTGGGCACCGGAATCCTCGTGACTCGAAGACAGCAGTGGCAAACTTACGAACACAGGCTTCATGATAAAATTTACCACAAGTACTGACAGAACAGCGCTTCACATCTTTACCAGGAAGCTTGCAGGAGAAGCACGTGTGTTGTCCTTTTAAGAAGAGGAAATAACAAACCTTAAGATGAATTCCATCAGTTATTTTCTGCAAGGCAAGTTTGCAAACTTGGCACAGGGGTAAACACTCAAAATTAAAGCAGCTGCACCAGTGTAAGCAGAATATGCCCCCTCACTATAAAACAGATTGACTACAGCACATTTAGTCAACTCCCAGGTCAGGATCAGGGCCCAATTATGCTGGATGCACTACAAACAGCCCCTGCACTGAATATCTCTCTCATTTTCTTTTTAAAAGTACTTGCTAAGTGGAAAGAGAAAGTAGTTAGCATTGGATTTTATTTACAGCACAACATCTGTGCCTCAGCTCCTTCAGCCCAGAACATTACTGAAGCTTCCTCCAATCACTGTAATCCATCAGGCTCCTAAACCAAGATCTTCTGCCATAGTTCAAACACAGTAATAAATACATTTACCATTTTTACACTCCATGCAGATGAACTTCCCGTCAGGTACTGATTTCAGCCCCAGGCATTCCACATGGAAGACTCTACAGCACTCTCCTTCACATGCCATCAGAGACTCACCAGAGCTTTCACAGATCTTAAACAACCAAACAGCTAGTCAGAGAACAAAGCAGCTGACAGATGTTTAAATTCAAACAACAGAATCAAAGCAAGGGAAATTAACTGGCTGAAATCTCTTCATGACAGTACAGGTTTCTGAACAAGGCCAGACAGCTGGCCGGAGCTAACTGACAAAACTGGCACCAGTAATGGCCACTGAAAGCCTCCAGCAGTCATTTGAATGTGTTCGTCTAACAAGATGCACACACTCTTTTTGCATCAGCTTAGCAGGGTTAATTTCTGTTCTTTCAGAAACCTCTTCTCCTGCACATGCATGCAGAAATGGCTAGCAAACATGATTTCTCTTCTCAGCCATAGACAGCCTCAAACAATTGCACAGACAACAACATTCTCCCTCTAATGCAGACACTGACAGTTAGCTAGCTATGCCTATGTCTTATGTAGATGACCAGCATACTATAATACTCTCATTTGGTCTTACTTCAAAAGATCATCTGGAATCTTCAAATAGGGCAGAACACAGCAGCTTGCTGGCTTGGTAGTACATGTTGTGTTGTACTTGCTGTGAACTCAGGCTTATTAATCTGCAAAATGCTATTTCCAATTTTTAGTAGTTGGGGGGAAAAATCGCCTTTGGAACATTAAACTTAGAAGGCATGGGCATTCCATCTTTTCTGGCTACTCAACATCAAATTATGAGATTTGGTCAAAATACTATTGTATAATTTTTTTTAAAAAAACGTTTCCTACCAGATCTGATTAAAACCAGAAGCCTATGACACATTTATCCTCTATCTGCTTACAATAACACCTTTCCACCTACCTGACACACTGTATCCTTCTTATTTGTTCCAGTACCTCTTCTCGATAAGCTAGAGTCTACTGACTGTACATCAGAAGCGTCAGCATCTGCAATAGCTGACGGACTGTCTGAATGCTTTCCAAAGCTACCCTATAAAGAAATCAATTCACAACTGTTTTTAAATAAGCTACTTAAAAAAGAAAACTATTGCATGGAAAAATATTAAGTCAGTCCCGACTAACAGAAAAATGCAGTTAATACACAGAAGACCATTTGAAAGATATCTGAAAGCTTGTGGACCTCATGGAAGTGAGTAACAATATACTGCCTATTTAGTAGGCATCCTTTTTCAGCACTGGACCTCCATGAGAAAACAGACACCAAAACGCCTTTGATGCCTGCAACCTACCATGAATAAAACTTCCCTATAGCTAACCATAACATTCTCTGACTTTTAAAAGAGCAAAACCACACAGTTATTTGAATTTGAGTATTGAATTACTTGCTTGTTCAAAACGTGCATCCTTCTATGATGCCATTTTTCTGTTACCATACTGGAATGTACATCAGTGTGCGCGTATCACACATTTACCTGCAGATCATTAAGTCCTCTTGAATCAGAGTCAGATGTGTCTCTGTATGCCGAGCTAGTCAGTTCTACATCAGTTGAGGCACGACTCCTTTTCTTTAGAGGTTTACAAGAATCTGAAATCTCGCTTGCACCTTAATACAACATATTAAAATTAGTAAATTACTGTTTTAATTTTTCTATTTAAATCACATGGGAGAAAAAAGACAGACATGAAAGACGAAGCTACCAGGCAGGACTTTACATATATCATTTACTCAGAGAGTTTCAACTTCACTATACCACTAAACATTTCAGTGCTCTGGAGAAAAAGTAATTCAGTCAGTGGCATTAAAATGCCATTAAACTTGAAACAAAATCAAAACCTTTTGTCAAATTGCTGGATAGCTCATGTATTGGTGAAACCTACCAACCTACCTCCATTTTAGGCATAAAACTCCAACAGGTAACACTGCATCATTTAGCTTATAAATGACCCCCGTTCTTCAGAGACCCCCCACACATTCTTATAAGAATCATGTAGGGGCAACTTTAAAGCAGATCGAGAATACACTCTAGCAGTCTCCCAACGAGCATTACAAAAAGAGGCCTATAATTCAGAGGAACTAAGATCAGTGCAATGGAGTCACTAACATACATCTAGGAATTATTTCAGTTCACACACAGACTGAAAGCCTTCAGTGAAATAACGATTGGCCTGTAGGTGGGGTACTAATAATTAAAAAGTTTTGTTTTTTTCAGCCAAACTCACCTTTCTGTAATCCAGTCTTCACTGTTGTCTGTGGAACCATTTCTACCTGTTTGGACAGGAAAATCCATAGTTAAGAGAGGAATTTTTTCCCCTATTATTAAAAAGGAAAAACACCTAAGTTTAAGTGATTAGCATATCTGAATTCAGACGTAGTCTGTCAGTCCCGTTCTCAGTGTGAGCCTTCTGTCCTGCTAGGATTTAAATCCTAGCTGCCTTGGCTGAATACCAGGTGACAAGGCAGCCATATGTTCAATAGCAAGTCCTTTCCAATCACTCCCTTTGTGCTTGAAGACAACAGGAAAACTTTCTCCATGTCCAGCAGGCAGAAGAGGGGTTCATTTCTGTAGACAACCCCGATGCTGTTGTAAAACCCCACACCTGTTAAGGTAAACTTGTACTTATACAGGTATGACACTCTGGTTAGGGAGACACTTAACATATTGCCATTTTAAGGCATTTCCATCAAGCATGCACTCTTGAGCTTCTGGGGATTTGGACCTTTTCTCTGTATAGAGTGCTGCAAGGCCCATAAAAGTGGTGATGAGGACTCCATACAGAGCATTGCAGAGCTCTATGCAGCTGGAAACGTGTGTCAGTTACAAACTTAAGCAAACAAGTTTGTGATCTTCCAAAAGCACTTCATGTTCTTGGTCCTACAGCAGAAGGATCCAATTAATTTTTTTTCTGCCAATATACAGGTAATGTGTGTGAGAATTTGGTGATAAAAAGTTTAATTAAAAGGAAGAAAGTTTTTTCCTAGGTCCTGGTTTTAGGCTAAGAATTGCAGGCTTTTATTTATTTATTTATTTTTTTTTTTTGCAATGTGGTTAACAAAGCATATAGAAACACATTTAGTAAATATTTAAGGATTATTCTAAATTTTTTTAAAAAATATTTTATTTTGTTATACAATAGATAAAAACATACAATAGAAGGATTTGTATAGGATACAGTTTGTAATACAAATATAAAATCTGAACAATCACTTGTATTTCTCTACTTCTCACTGTAACAGTAGCATTAACATTTTGTTCTTCCCATTATTTGTATTCATTCCAGTTATTATTTTAAACCAAGTGGTCGCAGACTGAATTTGGTAATCAGTTGCAAGAAAACTTGACTTTGGGTAACAAATATTGTCGCATAATTGTAAGAAGTTAGTAAGATTTATTTTGAATATAATTTAATACATTCAAATTATGTGCATTACAGTGCATCTGATTATTTTAATATCTTTTAGTCACATACTTTGCTTGAGAAAAGCAATTTAATGTACTATGTTGGCTTAGTTAGCTACATAGAATAAGCAAGCAAAGCTAACCTGGAACCACAATGTTCCTATTGTTGGTTCTTATACCTTTGTTAAATTAAGGTGAACTTATGAATGTAAATGAATTTATTTAAAAATAGGGAAACCACAATGCCTCATCTCAAGAAGCTAAAGGGCCTATGTGTTAGGTGTTTTATACCCAACATTTAGGTTGCCTGTTTTTTAAAAAAAGTTTCAGTGACAAACTTTTTAGAGTTAAAATTTCTTCTGTTGTTTTACCAACCCAAAACACAAATGTCATGCTAGTGCATCAGAACCAAAACACGAAAAAAAAAAAAAAATTAAAGAGGCTTTTTTTTTAAGCCTTAAAAATGAGTTAAGTGCAATAAAATGAAAAAGTAACGGGCAAAGAATAAATTAAGTTTCTTTAAAAAATATTGATTTTATGAATTTAAAAAAAATAATCTAACTGTCCCTTTTTTAAAACGTCCACTAGAGAAAATTGTATTAAGAAACATTTGTTATACAAAAAGGTCTTAAGTTTAAATAGGAAAAAACTGACAGCAAGGAAAAGAACCAACAACTCTGACAAACTTGTTAAAGTGTACTGAGTTAAATATTTGAATTATGTCACCCACTCAACTTGCCTACTCATCTCCATTCAGAACTTTTTTTAAATAAAGCAACAACATTTGTCTGTCTGGTATCCAGATTAAAGGAGTACCCTGTACATGTTAGTTCTACTTAAGGGGGAGAAGAAAAAAAAAAAAAAATCTAAAGATCTGTTCTTGATTGTTTCTTTTTTTAATGTCTGGCAACATAAAAGTCAGATTATTCATCTTTAAGATAGATCATTCATAGAGTCCATTTTCAAAAGTGATCAAATAAATCAGCAACTTTGAAAAACAAAACCTCAATACAAACCAGCAGCTAAACCAAGAGTAGGAAGAGGAAGGAACCTGATGGCAATTCCATCAAATAGATATTATTGAAACATAAAATCATTTTGCTCACAACAGAAATCTCAGAGTTAACATGTCAGGTTCATTAGGAGTCTTGTATCATTGAGTTCCCATTATCCAAAGCCTGAACTGATACTGTGAAGATGCCAGTAGCAGAGTCACAGCAATAATGGTACTGACAGGGGGGTTTCATGAAGGATAGTCCAAAAGGAAACTCGATGGGAAAAATGGAGAAAAATAAAAAGGCACCAATATAAGCCACAACATTTATGAATACAAAATATATTTTAACTCTCTACATGGAGGAAGCCAACCTGCTCCTTTTTGATCTTCTTCTTTGGCACAACTTCAGTGGATTTCTCAGACTCTGAGCGGGTTCGAATCGATCTTCTCTGTTGCTTCTTTTCTACAGAACCTGAGAAAGGAAAAGATTCTATTACACAATTCCTTCTATTTCAGCTTAGTCTGATAAGTTCAGTATGAAGTCACTGGAGGTAGCAATGAAAACAAGACTTTTTTGGGGCTCTTTTGATGATATTTAACTCATTTTTTTTTTTGTGAAGTTAATTCAAAGGGGTTGTTTTTTTGTTTTTTTTTTTTTGGTCAGCTGGAGCCCTGATTGCAGACACAATATATGTTATGCCATGGAAAGAGGCCTGGGTTCAGAAGAGATCTCAATAAAATAGTCACAGGAAGGGTGGAAATACACGTTTGGAATAAGAGGATAGACACTTTGTTATGGCATGTCACTTTCAGCACTTCTTGTTTGATCACTTTCCTAACTAACTAGCTTGCCCTTGGCTTTTTTGTAAGGTATTGAAAGCTAAAACACTTCATTACTTAAAACATCTTGGTATTCTCAAGAGTCAGAAGTTAGATTCCAAACTTCCCATTTCCCAAGAACATGGTTTTCAGGGCCTTTGACTTGGTTAGGTGGTTTATCAAATATCAGAACTCTACATATTAATACAAACTTAGTCTAAAAGTTAGGCTACCACAGCTGCAAATGACTGAAAAAATTGACAGTTTTAGTTAAACATTTCAAGATGCTGAGGAAAAACAAAAAATTGTGATCAATGGACAGGATGCTACTCTAACAGGCAAAAACTAAAGACTACATTTAAATGTATGCCCTGAAAAGCATGCTCAGGTTAATCAACGATGATGATATGGGTGCTTAAAGACACCAGAACACAGCATATTTAAAAAAAAAAAAAATTAATAGGTAAGGCAAAAGGAATATTTTGTGTTACAATACTGCTCCTGTTGAGAAACATCTACACAGCACTAACAAAGTGCAATTCTAAAAATAAATACACACAACTAAAAGTGACAGAAAAGCCCAAAGTCTGAAAATTCTATTTTATCATGAGTTACAGTCTTGTTCTTCAGCATCAGATATTTTTGACCTAACAAGACAGGAATTAAATATTTTTGGTAATTTTTGAAATTTTAAAAATTTGTATTTGGTATTTTTATTCCATTAGAAGGGTTTATTATTGGAGGCCATATGTGTCTGTGTTGCTTCCACTGATACCATATTATATACCTAGAAAAAGAGGTAGGCTGTAACTAAAGATGGGAAATTGCTCCAGAGAACTCTAGACGCATGGAACTTCACTTTTGCCTTATACACTTTTAGTAATATTTAGTGAGGTTACATGTGATGTGCAATTACTCAGTATTATCTAAATTAATCTTGCTTTCTCATTATTTAGAAAATTGTACACTCACATTGTTGCAATGGAAGTCAATAGGAACTGTATTTTGTAGCAAATACAAATGGTCTTTAAAAGGTTATATTTTTAAAGTGACACATTTTAGAATGTTACATGTTTTGGTGAAACAACCAAACAAGGAGTCCGGTGAAACTTACAAACTAACAAATTTATTTTTTGCTTCAGCTTTCATGGAAGAAAATCCCACTTTGCTAGGTACTGGGATTTTCTCCCACAAAACTCATGCAAAAAACAAATTTGTTAGTCTCTAAGTGACACAGGACCCCTTGTTTGTTTTACTGAACTAGACTAACATGGCTACTCCTTTGGATGTCTTGGTGAAGAATCTTACTTTGCTTCATGTTTGAATTAATGTAACTTCTGGGTCCTAGATGCTGTTCCCATATCAGGATCTAGAAGGCGAGAGTATCTCTTAAATTTTACTGTGCATTCAAGTTGCTCTGAGCAGCCCTGGGTACCTGTTCTGAAGTGCCCTCTGCCCCCTCTGTGTTCAGATGGCTTGCTTGGTACTATCCTTGGAAAGGGTTCATTAATTTTGGACAAGTATGAGTAGGAAAGTTCAGCTAACCAGTGTTCCTCTTTCTTCACCATGCTCAACACAGCAGAATGAGTTCTGTTGTGATGCAAAACCTGTATCGTAGAACACAGTGCTCTTGGAAACCAATGCCACCTTTGTATGGGAGAGCTAGTGATAAGCTCTAGTGATAACAGTATGCACTCTGTTTTCCCCAGTCCCCAAAGATTCAGAGCATCACCTCCACAATACTATCCCATTTCTGTGCAATTTATGAACAAGAGCTACATTCAGGCTGGTTTATAACCAGCCAAGCACCTCATTAGTTACCAAGTCATGGGGCCAGTTCCATTTTCATTTATACCTTCAGTTCTTTTAATCAGATTCCAGGTTACAGAAACAGATTTTCCCCAGTATTATGGAATTCTGTATATCTCACTGTGGGTTACGCATCAGGGCTCCCAGAATCATTCTGTAAAATACTTTACCGTAAAGGTATTCTGAAGTTCCGGTGACCTTAAATTTGAAAAAAGGACTTCCAGTTATGTTCCATGAGAGGGGACCAATAATTGTCTGGACTTTGGAAATGGCTTTGAAAGTGACTGTTTGGAGTGTATACTGAAGTAATGCTCATGCACTGTATGGGGTGTTATCAGGTGATGTTTTACGTATCCAAAAAACCTGAGAAAATGAAAAAAAAGAGGCTCAGAATTCTTACCCTCCCTATACCTTATGAGCCACTGTGAATTGTGGAGATGATGCCCTTGGTTTCCAGGGAAGGGAAACAAAACTGAGAGCACCTCCTCTTTTGCTGGGTAATTAACAAATTACCAATAGTTTGGAAAAGCTGAAAGAACTACAGCAATCATAAGCTGGAAAGACAATTCCTCTGTTATAAACAGCAGATGAAACCCCATCTTGCTCACACCAGGGTCAAAAAAAAAAAAAAAAAAAAATCCAGAGTGCTTAACTTGCATTTTAAAATCCTCAGGTACAGCCTATTGTGCAAACCCAGGGGATAGCAAATTTAATGCAACACTATATGAGAATTGCATATGCCAAGGAGCTGAACCTTGTGGGCTAACAAAATAGTGTTCCAATAGATGCAGGATGGTGCAAGTTTTTTTTTTTTTTTAGTGTCTTAAAGCTAACTATGCCAGGACCAAGTCTTTTGCACAGCTATATAACTAATGCAAGAATGATACCAAATACTGTTTCAAGATTTAAAAAAACTCCACCACGAAGACTAGTCAGCTTTATGGCACTTAAGCTGTATCAAGGACCCTGCTTTTTTGGTTCCAGGTTAAAACACAACTGTTCAGCCAACTGCTGAGCATAAAATGAATGCACCTTGATTCCACTCCAAACTTACTTTTTACACATTCATTATTAAACTGGATGCCCTCCACAGTCTATGCTATGACTACAGACATATTCAAATACCTATCTCTGATGCATTTTACACATCAAGGATAAAGACTGTCTGGCTGAAATACTAAAACCACTAGGCACAGAACTTTTTGAAACAGAGTTCAGTTTAGAATGACTGAAGTTGTGTCTTCACTCCCCACCATCTTCCACCCTCTCTCTTTTTAAAGCATGCCTTACCAGTTTGCTTCCAGAAAGCCTTATCTGTTGGGATTAGCCCATTCTCACTGGAAGATGAGCCAAAACCTTAAGAATTTCCTAAACCACAGCATCAATAATCATTACTTTTCTATTCCATGGTAAAAGATCCTGCATTTAAATGCTCATTCTTCTCTTCTGGCAGGTTACTAAAATAAGTTTCCTCAAAGAATTAGCCTTAGGCCATTTCTTTCCTATTCTAAGCCTCTGGATCATGTGGTTTGCTTCATAGTTTCTTCTCTCAAAGACACAATACTTTACACTTACACAGTGACCACCTTGAGAAGCCCTCAAAGTGCTTTATAGAAATATAAACTACCCCATTTTACCAATAGGATTAATTGTAGCACTGAGACATTAATTATCTTGGACAAGGTGACACGAGAAGCCAACAATAAAGTTGGAACTGGAATTTATTCCCGACCCTTAAAGCCTTGCTCTGATTGCAGGATTATGCTGATTCTGGCCTCAGTTGCTTTGGTCCCAACTTCTACTTTTGAAATTGGATGCCAAAAGCCACTGTACTGGTTGGCTACCACAGAATCATTTTACTGCCTACTAGCTCAGTGAACTATCACACTACACAGCAGTCTCATCTTTTTCTCTTCCATCACAGCCATTTTACAGACACAGTGACTTGTTTCAGACTGACCAAGAAAGTCAAGGTTCAATGTGGCTTAGTTCAGGGAAGTTAACCCATCACAAACTCTCACTGCCATAAAGATCACCCCTCCAAATAACTGCACCCACAATTGGTGACATGTGCCACACTTGCTGTAATCATTATGTAAAGAGAAATATCTTCAAGATGATTTTCTAATTCCTGAGGGAACTCTGACTTTTACACCCTGTTTAAATGCTCACTTGTTAAGATTTAGTCAAGGAGTCCCAATCTTTGCCTACCTGTTGATCCAGAAGTTGTTTCAGGAGATGCTGCATTTTGCATAGTGGTTCTCTCGTTTTTCTGGTTTGATGTAGAAACAAACTTATCTTGTCCTTTGACACTTATTTCCGTTTTGTTACCAACTCCCTTTCAAAGAACACAAATAAAAGGTAATGATTACCTAATCAGACCAATTAATTCAATAGCCACCAAGTCTATGCTGAAATCACTTACAATATGCAATTCAGCCATACATGCCACAATGCTGATCATCAGCATGAGGGACCAATTTGGAAGCAGTGAAGGAAAGCCCTTAAAACAACCTCCAGTTCCCCCCCCCACCCCCAAATAAACATACCACCTACACTAGTCTCACACTGAACAGCACTAGATTATTTCTCTTTTTAAATATTCCTAATGTTCTTATCCATGTAAGAGCGCTATTATACAAATTCAGAAGTACAAGCGGGTACTCAAGGAGGACTGGGCAGAAAAATATGGCAGCCAATTAGCCCCAATCCTGCTCTGCGCACTGACTGAGGGGTTGCTGATAATCTTCATGAGACTAAAAGAAAGCTATTTTTAGTCTATCACATGATTTTTTATTTTAAAGTTTCTCCTTTTAACTTGCTACTAACATACCATCTTGTAATCTCACTTATTGCAAACAGAAGTCCAAGGGGCACATCCAGCTCAATTTTCCTTTAAGAATGAACCAAGTGGCTTGCTGTAGCTATCACTTTCACAAGTTCTCAGCGGCAAGTTGATGGCTTTATAGAACCTACTGAGACTAATACCAAAGAGTAACTACCCCCCCTCCTTTTTTTTTTTTTTTTTTTTTAAAGCAGAGACAATTGGTAATACTAGCTCTTACAGTTGAGTCTGGTCTACCCTACAGGAGTTCTGTTGACCAAACAGCAGAGATATGCACATTCAAATGCTCCTCCCACCAAAGTAATTCCCTTGCTATGCCAATATAATAAAGCCACAAGGTGTAGGGCTTGTGCTAGCATAGACAAGGCCACACAATGCCAGTGTAGATGCTGACTTTTGTAAATGGCTGTTAGCTGTCATCCTTGTCAGTTTCAGGGCTCAAGCAGAATATTAAAATTGAGAAGAACAACAGCTGGATCCTCAGTTCCAGACTGGGAGCAGGAAGGGGTGCAGCCCCAGGTGGGTGGACTCCAGCTCCCGGTTGAGAGAATGGAGGGGAACAACCCCTGGTGGTTACACCATCCACTCCCAACAGGGTGCTATGACAGCCTGGTCAATGTAACAGCTGGGAAGAGGGAAGCTAGGGTAGCTGGATCCTGCTCCCTGGGGGCAAGAAGCCCTGGGCAGCTTCACCCAGCTTCCTAGGGTGAAAGTGGAGGGGAAACAGGGAGCAGTGAAACCCTGGGTGGCTTCCCCAGGTCCTCCCAAGGAGTCAAGACAACCTGTGGGGCACACTGGTCTCTTATCTCCCTATGTTGCCTCTCTTAGGTCAGTGGACGTGGTCTTGATGAGATGCATGCTATCACCCAAAGAGTGTAGGATGGACATGAACTACCGCAGTAATTACTCAGGTGGCTACAAGTTGATCCAATATAGGTCAACTTACCTTTCTAATGTAGACAAGGCCTTAATAAACTTTTAAGAGGTTTCTATTTATAGGGAATGCTTAAAAAGCAGGGCCTGATAGATTTAATGTACTAAGCAAAAAAGCAGCCTGCATAGACCATCGCATTTGGAATGTTGGTGGACCCTTAAGTTTGAGCCCCATACTAAGAATCGTGGGTACGTGTTATTGTTACTACACAAATAAGGGTGTACCTTGGTAGAGTAAACAAACTGATCGATGAATTTTCCATCTCCAGCAGCATTCTGTAGGGCAAAAACTTGTTCAATTTTAACAACTGGAGACATGTTACATTTCTGAAGATCCAAGCTCCCCTTATGCATGGTTATTGAAGCTGGTAAGGATTTTCTAGCTGCAGCTGTTTTCCATGCTATTTTCACAGGCGGTGGTTCCTCTTCTTCCACACTTGACTGCCTCCTTTGACTCTGCCTTCTCACTTCAGTATTTGATAATGAGGGTGATGCTGACACTGCACTGGTCTGTTCTGCCTGTGTGGTCAATGCTGGTTTAGGTCGCCGATTTTTTTTAGCCTCTGATTTAGGGGCAGCAGTCTTTTTGGCTTTGGACAAAGCCTCCTCTGGCTCCTTGTCTATATAAATGAAGGTGTATTGTTCTATCCTTTCCTCACGCGTCATTTTCAATGCTTTCTCAGCATGGGCAATACCAATATCCCACTGAGCACGCTCTCTTTGTGGCCGTGGTTTGCGCATCTTTAAAACAAAAACAGAAACAAAACTCATTACATGTATTTATTTAGATTTCTGGCTACAATAAAATAAATGGTCAGTCAAAATAAACTAGTTTAAGACATGGCTCTGCTCTGCAAAGTAACCCTACATAAGCCAGTCCAAGGTCCCTGACCCATCTCAGATTGCAGGTGAGTGTTCAGTTGCCAAGATATTTCCAGAGACCACTACTAGCCAAACTCAAACTGGGAACTGATAGCCCCACTGTATTCTTACTGGGCCACATGGTACCATCACAAAAAAGGGGGAGAGAGTTGGATTCTGCCCTGAATAAACTCATCAAGACAGGCAGGCAAAGTTTAATCCACAATTCTGTAGATAAGGGAACGCAAAGATAACCCAATTTATCCACTTGTTTTAATCTCATTTCTTTCTCTGGTTCTCCCTTGCCCTGCTCATTACTACTTCTGCTACTATTATTCACTTGAATACCTACCTAAAAAGTACATCAAAATACACGAAGTGATAAGCTTGGTGGTCTGGACTGTAGTTCCCTTTTCAATTAAATACAATAAATTATTTCTTAATATTCTGATATTACCACCTTCCAATTAATGGCAACATACTGCTGGAACCAATCCCATCCCATTAACATCTCTGTTGACAGAATTTGGATATTGGCAAACGCATGCTGCTTATTAGCAATATTTTTCTGGAAGAAAGAAACCATTTCCAGGCACATTTGCAAGGCTGCAGCACTACAAGGAAGTGCTGGGATATGCCAAACACCCTCTGCAGACACACCTGCACAGCTGCAGCCTAGATATGAAGTACTGGTACATGCTTTCTCTGGCTGCAGCCTCATATGCCCGCCTCTGGCCAGTGCTCAGCATGTCCCAGCACTTCCTTTGGGGGCTGCAGCCTGGCAAAAGTGAACATCCAAAGGGACCACACGAGAGGGAAGGGGCAGAGGGATAGAGAAGAGGGGGTAGGCAGAGCAAAAGTAGGATGGGGGGGGTGTCTGCAGCTCAGATGCCAGAGCTGCACAGTACCTCTGTCCACCCAATCCAGGCTGTGCTTTGCCAGGGGCTGCACTGGGCCATACTGAGACCCAACCCATGGAGAGTACACGGAGTGCAGCCCCAGGGACTCCAACACTCCTGTCTCCTGCAGAAAGCTCCAGCATTAGGGATGTTGCTGTTATCCTCCCTGGAGGCAGGTTTGCAGGATGCAGCCAGGCAAGTCACTTCCAGCATTTCCTTACCCAGCTGCTGCTGCTGCCTTGCAAACACATCTTCTACTTATTTATCAAGTACCATATAATGGCCACTTTTTGCTGGCAACTGAGGGACTGCTAATAAACAGAATCTACGTAAAGTCAGAAATGTGCAGGATACCAATGAACTCACACACTGCTAACTCAGGAATATATTAATAATAGAAACATTGAAAATTTGTGATCTTATATTTATAATGAAGTTATTCTCTCTCTCTCTCTCTCTCTCTCTCTCTCTCACACACACACACACACACACTCACTCACTCACTCTCTCTCTCTCTCTCTCTCTCTCTCTCTCTCCAGAAAAGGGCTACAACCATGAAAGTTTAATGAGAGAAGTAGAGCAGCAGACATCTGCATCTCAGTTTTACAGTGATAAAACAAGCTTGGATAACAGCTTGTCTATAAAGCAGACATAAGAGCATGTGGAAACATTTAACTGTCTTCATAGAGAATCACTTAGTCACAGGTGCAATGTACATAATACTTGATTTTTCCAGCATCTGAATAAGCAACATTCTACAACAGTTTACAGAATGGGCCTCTCCTTTGTAAATTTAGATTTTACTTTGACAGACTTTCTATGAATTTAGTTCTGAACATACCTTCTGTTTCTCAGAGTGATTGCTGGCTTGCTTGGTTGCCTCAGCCAATAACTGTTCATATTGTTTATGTCCTTTGTACTCTCGAACCCTCTTTTCATGCACCCATGCCCTCTCAGGCTGGTTGCTAAAAAACTGAACATGGTATTCACGGGCACCTGAAATTAAAACACACTCTAGTAAGCTGTAGTATAAAAAAAGTCAGTTTGTGTGTCTACTTGGCTATGTTAGCTTAATCATCCTCACTCTAATCACTCAATTCTGGCAGACAGAAGTTCTCCTTAGGTCTGCACAAGCTAGATACTAAAACATATGCAGCTCCATTTCTTATACATCTGATACAGTTTTTATAAAAAACAAGATTATGCAGTCAGACTAGACATTAAATAGAAATGGTTGCTCACCTCTAGTAACTTTAATTCTTCGAGAGGTGGTGTTTCTGTGGGTGCTCCACTTGAGGTATTGTGTCACACGTTATTGATTGGCGGTCTTTTGGCAGTAAGCCATGGGGATCGTGCATGCGCAAAAGAAACCTTGCAATGACCTCAGTGTGTCATTGGCACACTAGCCCCCACCCTCCCACCAGAGCTCCCTTTCTATCACAGAGTCCATTTAAGAACTCCAAAGTAAAGGGAAGAAGGGAAGGTATCGGGGCACCTGCAGAAACACAAATCTCGAAGAATACAAGTTACTACAAATGAGTAACCATTTCTTCTTCTTCAAGTGAAGTCCCAGTGTGCACTTCAGTTGAGATGACCATGTAGCAGTTATGTGCTGGAGGAGGGACTTCAGTGCCTGGATGAAAGTACAGCTCTGCCAATGGTGGTATCATTAGCAGATGACCTATCTGTTGCATTGTGTGTGGGGTGAACCAAGCTGCAGCCTTACAGATGTCTAAGAGGGCAACATTCTTCTGGAAAGCTGTGGTTGTGGATACTATTCTAGTCAAATAAGACTGGAACCCAGGAAAAAGTTGATGCTCATTTTGTTGGTAACATGTATGCAGTCCTTTTTCCATTTTGATATTGATTGATTGGATATAGGTTTACCCTTTGAGCATTCTGCGAATGAAACTCAGAGTTTGTTGGATTTTTTAAAAGGTCTTGTTCTAAGTAAAAGGCCAACGCTCACCTGACATCAAATATACGTAGGCAAGTTCCAAAGAGTGTGACTGGGTACAGGTAAAAGGTAGGTAGGCAGATAGGCTGATTAATAGGGAAGACTGAAGCCATTTTAGGAAGGAATCTGGGGTGGGGTCAGAAGATCACCTTCCCTTTATGAAAAATTGTCTACAGTGGGTCAGCCACAAGTAATAAATCTCTCTTAGTTGACATGATAGCTATCAAAAAGGAAACTTCCCTGGATATGTGATAATGAATATGTGTGAGGGATTCAAATGATTGTTTCATGATGGAACACAATACAAGATTAAGATTCTACGGAGTCACTTAGTGCTTGAATGAGTGGATATAGCTTTTGTAGACCTGTCATGAAGTACTTGACAGTTGGATGGTTAAAGATTGATGAGCCGTTAATACGATCATGGAACAGAGACTGCTGCTAGGTGCACCTTGAAAAAGCTGTTTGATAGGTCCAAACTAATCTTCTATGAGAAACTGAAGTAAATTGAAGTTTCTGTACTGTAACAACTTTGCACAGCACTTTAGAAATTAAAGCAGCAATGACCCTGCCTTTAGATGCAATCCAAGGGGAGCAGTGCCTGATCTGAAACACTGAGAAGTCTCACTGATATCAGTAAACCAAAAAAAATTAAGAGTTCTGCATTGCTTAATTTTAATAGGTGAACAACAGAAGAGAATGTGTGTGTGTTACCCTGTGAGAGAGTTAAATAAAATGGGGGGGGGGGCAAGCTCATCATTGCCAACTTCACACTGGGAGCCCTCTTTGAATTGGCATAAACTGTTAGTTGTATTTTATAGCAGTTACTGATACATTATCACAGGTCCACTCTATGGTTCTCCTTCTTTACCTCTTGTGTTAATTTTGGTATGAACCTCAAGCTGTGGATCACTTGAAACCATGCAAGGCCACCAAGGATAAGTTCCCACCTTGGACCAGACTAGATCGCCAACCTGAAAGTTGACATCAGTTGTAATTTGTGATGAAGAAGGTGAGAACTTCTGGACCTATAAAGACGATAACAGTCATCACTAGAGAAGAAAACAAACGTAATACCTGCCATTAAAGCACACTGATTCATAAGAGAGCTTTTTAATTTAATTTACTTCATCAATTTTGTTTTTCCCCCTTCTCTTCTTTCAGCTGGTACTGACAGTCAAATGCAACCATGACAACAGGAGACACTAAGTAAAGCCACTTGCATGGTTCACTGAAAACAAACAATGATAGTCAAGACATTCTAGAAGGAAGATACTCTAGAACAGTGTTTCCCAACCAGTGCGCCATGGCACACAGGTGCGCCGTCAGATCTGAGCAGGTGTGCCACACAATTTTTTGAAAAAACTACTCAGAGAGCTCTGGATTGGTTCATGAATATTCATGAGTTTATTTGGAAACTATATGGTGGTGTGGCTCAAATTAAAGGTAGCAAGTTGTGCCACGGCAGAGAAAATGTTGGGAACCACTGCCCTAGAACAGTGGTCAAACTTTTTTCTTGGGACCAATTTTAAAAAAATTATTTATGACCATGACCCAACACAGTCATAAATTTTCTATGGCTGCTACCCCTGGCTGGAAGCAGCCGCAGGAAGTTTAAAAGGCCACTAGCTGTCCCACTGTTACCTGCGCCCCAGGGCAGCTGGCGTCCTTTGACGCTTCCCACAGCTGCTTCCATCCAGGGGATAGCAGCCACGGGAAACTGACAAGCACGCCAGCCGCCCTGGTTAGTTACGTTTTAACATAGCGGCCAGCATGCTTGTCAACCTCCCAGCTGCTACCCCAAGGAGCAAGCAGCCATGGGAAATTGACATGGATGCTGGCTGCTCTGCTAAAACCTGACCTACCCAGAGCGGCCAGCATCCTTTTCAATTGCCCATGACTGCTACCCCTGGGTGGAAGCAGCCAGGGAAAGACAGAATACCAGATGCCCTGGGCTGCAAGTAACAGCCAGACTGCTGCCGTTCTTTCATACTCTCCCCTCCAACCCCCCAGCTGTAGCAGTAGTGCCATGACCCAGTACTGGGTTGTGACCCATAGTTTGACGACCACTGCTCTAGAAAGTTTCTACTCAGTAAGCCAATTAGAAACGTGATTTTGGTGCTGCTTTATTCTGTCACTGTATAGAACTATGGTGATCACTGACCACAATAATAATTATATGGGTATTAGCATTTCTAAAAGAACAGTAATTGATTTATCTGAAAACTAACTATAAAAAATTCAGGCAACGAACCTGCATGACAATTTCTAGAATGCTAAGAGTCCAAGATGTATTAATTTATACTAGTACTAACCGGAGTTTCCTCCAACAGTATATCTTCTCCTGGCCTTTCTGACAGGACACTAAGCTTCTCATTTGGTCTCTAAAAAACAAGTAACAGGGAGAGAACAAGAAAAAAGTAAAACAGGATAAGGGGATGCTAAACCAGAAGAACACTGAACAAAAAGAACAGGGGCAGGAGAAAATAATTACCAAAGAGAAAAAACAGCCACCAAACCAGAAAACATGAACTCATGATTGAGTTACATCTGTGATGCTGTTCAGTTTTGGAATGATCATCTCTCCTACATTAGTCAATATATTTTCATTACAGTAGAGCATAATTAAATCAGGGTTTCGTTGTGCTAGGTGCTGTACAATATACAAAACAAGTGTCATTGTCACACAAAGTCAATCTAAATTGAAATACAACTCAGAGGAAGCAGGGAATGGAGGACAAAGGAAAAGAGCAACATACAGTTACACACTATAAACATAAATCGACTGCAGCATCAGAGTTCATTACTGGTTAAAAAAATACAAAATATGAACAACATTAGCTGGCAGTTCACTGTATGTATTATACCATAAGCAGGTTTGAAGAAAGGATCTGAAAGAGAACAGGGTAGAGACTTGCAAGCTAGTTTGAAGAAGGCAGGCATTCCATGCTTAAGGAGTAGCATGGAGGAAAGCATTTTGTGCTCGTGGAAGAACTAGATGAAGAGTCAATAGGAACTAGCATTGCTGGAAGAGTAGATGCGATGAGGCATGCGTGTAACAAATACATAGATAGCGGGCATGCTGTAAAGGGCCTTAAATGCAAGGACCAGAAGCTTACATTTAACACAATAGAAAAGAGGTAGATGGAGAGACTCAAAGGGAAAGAGTTAGATGTACGCAAGAAGAATGCAAGTCACAGAGCATTCAGACTAGATTATAATTAGTTCACTTCAGAAGATCTTTTCTCATAAAATTATACATTAGTCCCCATGGTCATCATAAATGCATGTTTCACATGAACATCTAAAAGTCCTCACTTAAAACACAATGTCTCATACATGCCTATTAGAGTTTCAATATAAGTTACTTTTGATATCGAGAAATGTCAGTGTATAGTTTTTGAAGTGGCACACAAGGGTTATTCTCTATAGGTAGTCTAACCCCAACCAAATTAACCCTCTTCTTCTACAAAAATCTTTCTTGCTATAACCTGTTAATGGCAAATATACCAAAAACTTCTGCCTGTTTCCATTACAATGAGTTACCAAACTTTAATTCTACCAGAATATTTAAACTAATCACATAAGACAGTCTGAACAGAAGTTTGCATACTTCTAATTTTTCATCCAAAAAGCAAATACTAATCAGTTTGAATTTAGATTTGAAATTGATTTTAAACAAAAATTCAACAAAGCACATAGTTCAATGTTTTAATTCTAACACAGTTTTAATTTTTTTTTAAACAAACATTTCCCTGAAGAGTTTGAGCTGCAATAGATTACTATATTAAAAGCAGGAAGTATTGTAAGAGCAGATGAGAACTTACATTGCTGCTGCCTACACTGTATTTTTGGCTAATGGTTTTTCAGCCAGACACCTTCCACAAAAACTGGCTTAAATACAAAGGATCTCCAACAGCAAGAAAAAACACACAGAGAATGAACTGTATCTGTTAGTCTGTTCCAAGTTTCTCACTAGCATTAGTCACTCACTGAAGTCCTACTGGGCCTCCATCACAACCACAAGGATCAAATCTGGCAGTTCAAAACCTCAACTGATAAATCACCTACAGAAGATGTAACCAACAATGAATTCCCAGGGGGAAAAAAATAAATAAATAAATACAAGCTTTGACATACAATTTACTTTGGTGGCTAAGAAGTGTCAACACACAAGACTTTTTAGGATTAAATACTGTGTATAAATATAGCAAAATGGATCTACTGCAATTCTCGTTTGCTAGAAGTGCAAACACAAGTTAACTCCTCAAATGATGTGGACTGTAGCATCAATCTGCTGCGAGGGAGACCCATATTTGGGCAAAAGTGCCAGAAATGAAAGTGATATGATGGAGCCAAACCAGCCTTCTTCCAATGAAAGAAAAAGCTGGGGACATCAAGGCAACTGTCACACCAGATAAGAGCATTGGCATATAGCATGATATCTTCTCTTCAACAGCTGCCAGTGCCAGAGCTTCATAAAGGTACAAAGAGTTGCAAAAAAACAGCAGACCATCGGGCAGTAACCTGTTCTACACTATTATTGGCCCTATCTAGCATGGCAGTTCTCCTATTCTGTACACATCCCACCTCTTTTCTGACAATTCCTCTCAAACTAGGAAACAACATGAAAAGGACAAAAGTAGCACACCATCAGCAGGAGCAACTGGGAGAAAGCAGTCAGACTGTCATGCACACCGTGTGCTCTTGGGGAGCGGGAGGACAAGGAGAAGAACAAGAAAGAGGTCCAAGTGTTCATGAAGAGACTCATTTTTTTGAGTGTGGGAGCAGAGAGAATCAGCAGGCACTAAAAACCAGTCCACTGAAGACTAACTTACAACAGTAGTATTATTTCTGTGCAGCGTAGACATACATATTGCAAAATGCAATTTTAGCATCCTTCTGTACCTGGCAGGAACTGTCATGGACACTGTTACAGACACTGTTACAGAATTCTTTCAATCAGCATGGGTTAACTAAGTTAACTGACATTTCTAATTTGCATGTTATCCTAATACAGGGGTCTCAACCTGTGGCTCCAGAGCCACATGCGGCTCTTCAGTTGTTTCCTTGCAGCTCCAGGCTACCTGGCTCCAGACTCCCTCTTCCCCCCAACCCCGTGCTACTGGAAGACCCTGTGGGCAGTTTGCTCCTGGCTCTGACCCCCATCCCTGACACCAGGGGACCCTGTAGGTAGCCCATGCTAGGCTCCAAACTCTCCACCACCACTGGGCCTGCTCCTGGTTCCAGGCTGCACCCCTCCCCACCAGGGGACCCTGCAGCAGGTACCCTGGCCCAACTCCCCCTATCTTCCACCAGGAAGTTACACCCAGTGAGGTTCTCAAAACACTTGGTTATTTGAAGGAATTTTTTAAAATGGCTCTTTTTATCTTTCAGGTTGATGACCGTTGCACTACTACTTTTTTTTCCTTCTTTTCTTCTCCTCCTCCTCCTGGCATACACTGGAGATACTAAGGAAGTGAAGAGGTCTCTCTGTATCTCACAACCAATTTCTTAAAATTGATTTCAGGGGCATCTATCAGTTAAAGCATGTGCTTTAAGCACATTTAGATGCTGTATAGAAAGCAGCATACTTAAATAGCTATAACTTATCTCAGGTGCCTCACAGAGGAAATGCTACTCATTTCTAAGTTTCTAAGAGCACTAACGATAAATACTTCAAATGCCTGAGAACCCCAGTAAATCACATTCTGAAAATGAGAATTCAAGACTTTTGATAGTACACTTTTGTGGGCAGGGACTGTCTCTTCCTGTGTTTGGAAAGCACCCAATTTTGAGCACTACTGCAAACTAAATAATACTTGCAATTCTTTCCATTATTTCTCTCTAATACCTAAGTTTTGCAACCGAACTGTGGTGGACAATTGCTAAACAATTCTGATCATTGCAGAGTGTTTGGCAGTTAACTACTATCTCATAATGCTTTTCAAGTATAAATAAAAACAAACTAATAAATATAAAGCTGAAAAAGAATTCCCTATTGAATTTAAAAACATGAAACTGTTATTCCACTTACATTTTGTTCCTCTGGTTCCAGTTTTGGAATTTTGTGCGACTTGCGCTCTTCTGATCGGGAAGAGTCATGTTTGCTACTTTTTTTCCTTTTCTCCTTTCTCCCTTCGTGTTTCATCTTAGCATACTCACTTGCTTGTACTTCATTCAAAAGATCCCCACACAAAGAGGACTCAAACAATTCCCTGCCATTCTGGATAGTTTTGGTTATTTTTAATTTGATTTCTGGTGAACCAGTCTTCTTTGGAATCACCATCTGTGGTACTGACGGAGGTGGGGGTGGGGGTAGTTGTGGAGGGGAAGCTTTTTCCAGAACCTCATGTGGCCTCACATTAGAGTTTTCCATTTGGTAATACTCAGGGGGACTAAAGTTTCTAACTGCACCAAAGCCATTGGCTGAACCATTAGGATACTGACTGTATGTCTGGTATTTGGCTTGAGGTTCATACATGTTAATTGTTGGTGGATAGCCATTAGTGATCGGTGGAAGATCTTCCGTCGTTGGAGTAGCGTACTGAAAGCCTTGTTGCAGGGCAGTCTCATATGGTGTCTGACCACCATCTTCAGCGATGTCACTGCTGGTATCAAAGGCATCCTCCTGGCGGATGTTGGCTGAGTCAATGAGTTGAGGTGGTTGCTGAATTGTGTTTCCCATGATCCCTTGCATGAAAGAGAAAGAGAAATCCATTGTTCTGCTCCAGCATCCTTAGCTTTCCCTTTCTCTCATAGGGCCTAAAAGAAATGGAGAAAAAATAAGTATTCAGTGTAAACCATAAGAAAAGAATTAAGCAATAGAAATGGTTAAGAAGAAAGCACTAACAATGAAAACATAGCTAAAACAACTTTCAGCACTCCAATTTCACTAGCCATACAATCAACAATACCCTGCACAGAAAGTACTCCCAATGCACGCAAGTCTTCACCAGCAGTGTAACATGACAGTTCTGTTCACTGTATGGGAAAAATCAAGAGTAAAGTGTGCCAAATTATGTGGTAGTTTTCTAATGTTAAAAATAATCTACTAAGGATTTGTATGGCCTTGCCCTATTTAGTTACACTCAAACTGTGATCAAGTTCAGACCTTGCTCATACAGATACTAAGGTGATCTAAGACAGCATCTAAATAGGGTCCCAAAGATGAAAAGCTACTTTGCAAACAAGCCTCATATTCATATTTTCAGTAACATGATAGCTACATAATTTAGTTCCATTATTTGCAATATCCACCTAAAAGTCTGAAAGTGGAAATTCTCTCTCACCACACATTTGTAGTGGAATTAAAAAAAGAACAGTTCTTTGTATACCAGCTTTAATGGCATTGTCCACACATTTCTGTGCACAGGCCTTTTGACTTTACTCTCTCTCAACCAGCAAAGGGGAATAATGATTAATTTTTTTCCCCAAGAGTTGCATGTATTTCTCAATAAGGGTAGTTTTTCCAAGATATTTGAAACAGAGGGTGTTTTCAGCTGCCAAGGTTTTTAAAACACAGGTCAAACTTTGGGCCCAAACTAATTCCATGTTTGAATAATGGTTATAAATATCAGACCATAAGAGCTATCATCATTAAGATGGCTGAAACCATGATGCTTATTCAACTTTGCAAAAGTGCCCATTCGGGGCTCCAAATACAGTACAACCATTAGAAACTCAGCAAGCTGGAAGGACCATAGAAAGTTCTCTCAAATACACTAGCATAAAGCTTCCTCTTTTCCTTCTCCTTACGAATCTTATTCAAACTTTCCCACCCCAACAGAAAAACCTGGGAAAACAGATGAGCACTGATACATCCCCCGAAAGTTACCACATCAGGCTATTGGCTTTTTTAAATACATGGATACTAGCTATTCCAGACCAGCTGCTGGGAAAACTAGGATGTTATATGGCAAATTCTCTCAGATGCAGTCTTCTACAAAAGTACAGCTAAGTAAAGTGGGCTTCCATTCATGTACTCTGAAAAAGTTAAGTGGGGAAGAGATGCTCGGTTCTTATCTCCCCAACCTTTCCCATTTAATATTAGGAATTTGGAGTTCAAAATATTACACTTGCTATGCCATTATTTAGCCAATACAGTGTGTGACTAAGGTGACACTTCCAGAAATGCTAGTTCACTGCAGCATGAAACACATGGGGCAAACATCCATGATTGTTAAAGATCGTCAAAGCATGCAATCCTTGAGTGTTATATTTCAGTTGTAAGACTGAATCTACACTTTCAAATGTCCATCTCATATCAAAATACACTGTTACAAAACAAGAGACAGCCTGAATTTTATTCCCAAATTAACACTGAAATGATCTTTCAGATCCACCTTCTAAGTTTCATGGCTGATTGACTGGAACTTCTATTTTTAAGAGGTAAGGTGGGATAGGTTCTGAAATCCGATACTGATGCTTTTCATTTGGTGTTGAAAACTAACCCTAGAATTTCTCTGTCATGGAGTCTGAACTTTTGTTTAATACCAGACAGCCTAGTGAGTCCTCCTTTCTCAGAAACCAATAGTGAAATACTCTCCACTTTCCCCCAAAAGTGGAATTATGCCATGACAGTATTTTGCTTACTAATTAGAAGAGCAAATTATAGAATACCTCAGCTATTAAATGACTAGGGAGGAATTAAATTTTTTCAGAACAATTCAACAACTTATGGTTTTTCAGAGGCTATTTAAATAGAGGAAATACTTAGACAAAGAGCACTACCCAACAGAAGGGGCATTTCTCTATGCCATGAGACTTTAAAGAAAGTGTGGTAGCAATGGATTTCAGGCTGAGGTGGTTAAACCATGATGGCTTATTTACTACCCTACTATTAAAATGTTTACCTTATTATCATCCAAAATAGGCCACATTCCTCTCCCAGGTGTCTCCTACCCTTTAAATCGGGCCCCAGAGAGAAGTCCCTCCTTAAAGACACAGGAAGGAAATTTGGCAACCACCTCCACACAATTCAAGAAGAACAGGCCAACCCTCTGCTTGCGTTAGAGCAGCTATGTTTACCCATCCAGGTTGTCACATCATACTAAACACACTGCCTTTACCTGCTCAGTATCTGAGGTCCTGGGAAATTAGTTTTACTAGCAACCTTTAAGTATCTCTTAAGATTCGAAAGTTTTACACCCACTTCAAACACAATGGGGGGGGGAGCACTGAACAAGCCACATGCTCCCTAACTAGTCATCTTTCCTATTCAAGAAAAAATACAAAGATTTAAATCATCTTGATGCTTAGTTGAAGGAAATGGCTAAATGGGTGAAACTTCATGTTTTAAATATTGGTTTGCTACCCAGTCAGCTCACTTTAGTCCTTTCAGGGTAAATAAGTGGAGTACCACACTATGTACATGCGTGTGTTTTGAGGACAGAGGTCCTGAATGCCTTTTAAGATGAGATTTTTTTCTCTTCTGCTCTACAGTTACATTTCACAATAAGAATCAGCTCATTTCCTTCATCAGGTTTCATTTTCATCCTCCAAAAGCAACATATCCAGATATCTTATTAAACAATTTTCCACCACAGACTTAAAAAAACCCACAAAAAAAAAACAAACAAACAAACACACACCAAACAAGCAAACAAACCCTTCCTCAAGAACTAGCAGAAAGATGTGACGACAAAGCAGTTAAAAGAAAATGTAACTTCCTCAATTGCATAGCAAAACCAGGCTAGTTAACTCCACATTCACTGACTAGATAGTCGTTTTTCCCGTGTTTAATTTTACTTCATGGTGGTATCACCCATGTTTCAATTCAACTTTGTAGTTTAGTGGAGCAATTAAAAAACAGAACGTAAAACCTGCTGCATAACTATTTTCTGGTAACTAATATCCTACAACAGCTCTCCCAGCCCTTCTTTATAAGAAGTAAACTGCATATCAGCTACATAAATGAATATAAATATTGTACTGTGATGATTTGAATGTGACACCTAACAACACACACAAACGAGTGTGCGCACATGCTCTGCATTGTTTCTTTTCTTTCAAGGTTCAGTCTAAGGTGAATGTTGGGGACATTTTAGAAATCTGCAGGGGGAAATGTGCATTTATAAAAACAAAAATATAAACAAGGAAAAAACCCCACAAAATAACCCAAACCAAAAAAAAGTAAGACTATCACCAATGAAAAGTCCATAAACAATTTGTGACTGAGAAACCTCAAGATTATTTCTTTACTTCCCCATTAAAAGATCAGGAAGGTAACTACTGTTTTCTTCTTTACAAATGGTGACTAAGAAATAGAAACTCCATCTCATCACAGCTTTACCTACCATAAACCAAAACTCATAATGGCAAAATTTAGAGAGCTGTCCTGTGAAGGGCAGGATAGTAGTGAGGATTGTTCATTTATTTAAATAACCTTGAATCAAATATTTCCCAGGACAGGATTAGCAAAACAAAGATTATTAATCCATACATTGTATGTGGTAATCTTTCTAAAAGAGATGCTTTAGTGCCATAGTTCCCAAACTTTTTCATGCTGCAACCTCTCTGGGGCTCATCTGTCTTAACAAGACACCCAGAGGTCTAAGACAGAGTCCTGAAACCCAACACAAGCCTGATGTGATCAAACTACAAATTCAGGTCAAGTCTGAAGATAATCCCACCCTCTCAGGATCAGGTCAGCTCCCCCACCTCCTACCATTGTAGTGAGCCCAGCAACCGTTAGGTCCCACTCTTGCCTGCTGCCATCACCTCACTGTACTATGTGTGCTGCAGAGAAGGCATGCTGATGATTCAGAGCCTCTCACCCTGCAGCACCTCAACACAGCAGCGGCTGCGCAGTGGCCGTGGGTGGCTGGGCTGAAGCATGCCACTGCCTTTCACCATGCTTCACACACATCTCTATCTCCAGCTCTCGTACTCTTACAATTTCCCTCAGAATCACAACCCACAGTTTGGAGAGACTGCTCTAGCTCAACTAGAAGTTATAGGCTTCATGCTGGAATTAGTAGGGCAAGTTCTCTAGTCTGAGTTGTGAAGGTCAGACTGAGTCAGCATAATGTTCTCTTCTAACTTTGTAGTAGTCCATGAATCTATGTAACTATTCACTAGACACACTTTGTTAACATTCTTACAGAAAGTTAAGTCTAAGGATGCTAGGATCAAGGACCATGCTCTAGCAGCAAGTGGACACAGTTACTAGTTTATACTGTAAAGTTTATGCACAAAACTAATCTTGGTTTGCAAGGATTGCAAGTACAAAAGATAAGAGACAATATACCCTTATGGTTCAAAGAGAGCCAATCACTAAATGATTACAATTAGGAGAAGCTTTTAGGCAGGTTACTAATTGTCCACTAAGGAATTCCCCTCTCCCTCGACTAGCTGGGACTTACAGTAATTCCTGCATCCCTATCTATCTGAATCATATTCATATCTACGTTCACAACGACTTCCACAAAAGTCACTCTCTAGGGTAGCTTCTAATTAAGGTTCTAGGAAGATTAACTACCCACTAAAAACATACTCATTAACATTTTTCCATAACTGACACTGATTCACCAGCTTCCTCTCTAGGCAACTGTGTGGTCTAGCTGCAGCAAGCAACTAAAGCAGGTGCTGGCTTGTCATTTTCAAGAGTTAAATGTCACTAAAAGTCAAGTAACACCACTTTATATGCTCTCCTGATATCACTTTACCATGTGAACAATTGCTGAAATTATCACAGAGCTATTTACACGACTGCCTAAGATGGAAAGCTGATCCATAAAATACTGTATTCAAAAGTGATCTAAACTATGAAAAAAGCTAAGAATAGCTAAGTTAAAACATGCTTAGTTTTCTGTCATTTTTACTGCTAAAGGAGTCAGGCTGACAGCCCACGCTCATTTAATCCTAGCCAGAGACTCAATGATTTTTGCTCTAAATATGTAAAATACACCAGCTAATAATCCCTGGATCCCTAGACTGCCCTTCTGTGATGCCACAATTTTCACAGAAACAACTTAATGTGTTCCAACAGCTGTATGACTTGGGGTGAGGAGATGACTAACTTTTAACAAAGCATTTTTTGAAGTCACCAGCTTCCTCACCAAAACTAATTTCAAAATAATTTATATGTTTGCACAGTGCCTAGATTAGGACAACGGTACCATGCACCCTGACTGAGGTCCTTAGGCTTTACCACAGTGGAAATTTCTAAAAAAGCCTACCACATTTTTCTGTAAGGCACTAACTGTTTTTAAAGATTTCAGTTACCTTTGGTAAGCCATTTAACCTCTGGTCCTCAGTTTCCTCATCTGTAATGCATTTGGCTGCTAGCCTGGTAGTAATTCACTGACGTTCATAAAATGTTTTCAGATTCTTAGCTTGAAGGCATAAGGTGCAAAAATACTCTTACATTTCTATACTGAAACAGAAAAGTTCAGTTATGCATTGGCAACTCCATCCCCACAGCTAATGAACTTTGTGCTATACTGTCAAGCACAGAAGCCAGCTATTCATTTTCTCAACCATTCTGTACAATTTTGTAAGCAGCAAGCGCATCACCTTCCAAGGGAAAAACTAAAATGTGTATCACTGCTATCAGAACAATTAATATACAGATAATGCTACCACATTTTAATTTACAGCCCTCATAGACTAATAACTCTACTCTTTAAAGCAGCAATGGCCGCAATGGAAGTAAGTTACATTTAGATCATCATCTTGCTTTTGTTCATATTTTCATTTTCCTCTGAGTGAAGCAAAGTATTTTTTTTTTTAAAGACTTCAATTACTTCTAAGAGTAATAAAAACCAAGAATTTTTGGATAAAAAAGTTCAGTTAGGAAGAGACTGAAACAAACCTCTCTTGGACACCAACATGGCTTATAAAATTATATTTTTGGCTAGCCACAGTGTTATTGAGAGCAGCGATCTAAGAAAATGCCTGCTGTTGGGTATCGAATAGGATTTTTGAGCCTCACTGACATTGTGGCCACACTTAAATCCCACCTAAGGATCTCAATAAACTCAAGCTACATCATCAGCTTGACATGTGCACAAGACATATCAGTAAACAAAACACACCTAATCTACAATCAGCCAATTCACTTGATTCAGGAGTCACTAAGAACTATGCTGACATGAATAAGAGGTCTTTTCTCCCCTAAAAAGCACTGTACTGACTTTCACCTCTAGGAAATCAGAGCAGAAATAGGCATGTAGGACACTGGAGTGAGGTTTACACTACAGATTGCAACTTCCCTGTAAGAATAAAGAACCAGGGGTAGGCATTTTTCATTTCTCTCACAAGGGCATTTGACTTATAGACACTTAAATTATAATTTCCAAATTATTATGCATAGCATTTTGGTAGTAGACTCATTCTTTTACAAGGCAGAGAGATCAAGGAATATTTAATTTATGGGAACACTGCAAGATTATGCCAATCAGATTCTATTCTGCTGATAGCTCATATCATTAGGCCAACAGTCCTCAACCACTGTGTCAGGACACATTACTATGGCGTCTTGTGGAAAACCACGTGGGGGACTAAATTTGGCGTGGGAGGTGGTGGGGATGGGCTGGTGGTCCTGTAGCTGGCAAGTGCATCAGCCTGGACCACCAAGCGTATCACAATCTGCAAAAGGCTGAGAACCACTTCACTAGGTTAATGGCCCTTTAGACAGCACAACATCCTTTGACCATGAAGCCTCAGATTCTAATCCAGCCTATACAAGTATCAGCATCCTCTATAAATTAAAACAAACAAGGATTTCTGCAGCACTCAAAGACTAACAAATTTATCTATCACATGAGCTTTCATGGGAGAAAAAATCCCACTTCGTCAGATGCTTTGAAGATGGGGGAACGTACGGAATGGGAGGAAATAAATGCAAGGAAGTGTAAGTCAAATTACAAATTAATGGCTATCCACTGATTTAAATGAAATCAGTCAGTGAGTAGGTGTCATTAATCAGATACCTGTTACCAATCTGAGGAAAATCCAAGAACTATATGGACAACAGATACTGAACCCTCACACATGATCCATCCAAGTCAAAGTTCATAGATATAGATAGCATGCCACAACGCTACTTGGTTTACTGTACCAGCTCCAATGGTTAAATGAGCTGCCAACAGAGCCGATTTCACAATCAAGTTTCCACAAAAAAAGTGGTTTTTCTGAAGACAGCATAAGATGTGGAGTTTGTTTGGCTACATTAACTTACAATTACCATATTTTCTGGACTATAGGTCGCACCGTTATATAAGTCGCACTAATGAAAAAGCATCAGGTTGTTTTTTTTTAAAAAAAAATCCATATATTGGTTGCACTGTTATACAAGTCACACTAATAGGAAACCATCAATTTAAAAAAATTCATATCTTGGTCGTACCATTATACAAGTTGCACTGCTACATTAGTTGCACCCTGTTGTGCGTTGACATCACTTTACAATGTGCACAAATTTCTCTGAATGACTGTGCTCACCCATAAATTAGAACTGACTGAAATAGTGCATTAACTAATAATTGTTACATTTTCTGAAATTAATAAATGTTACATTTTCTGAAATAAAATTTATTCCATTGTTATTCCATGTTGTTCTTAAGAAAGATATGATTTAACCTCACCTCCTTCTTACACATCCACCATATTTAACCAAAGAACATACTGGTATATACACTAATGATAATGCAGTTGCAAACTATTAAGACAGACAGTAAAACTTAGGACAAAGACATTCATTGGGCCTAATGCAAGACAATATGAGATAAGCATAATCCATGAAGTTCAATCATCTTTGTCATCTGCATCACAGAAGCCATCAAAATCCTCATCTTCAGTGTCACTCTGAAATAGCTCAGCTATTTCAACCGGCAGATTTAGGCCCTCATCTTCCCTATCTGGGTGTTCATCTTCCTCTTCATTTTCTTGTACTGTATCATCATTTATTATTTTCACTTTCCTGAACGCTGAAGTGACAGTTTTTGCACTGACACTCAACCACACTTCACTAATCCACTGTGCCACCTCCATGAAAGTCATGAGACACATACGACCGGTGGTCTTGAAGCTGCGTTCCCCATCCATCATCCAGGATTCCCAGAGGCGGTGCAAGACGGTCTTGAAACTCCGATTAACAGAGATATCAAGAGGCTGCACCTCCTTCGTTAGGCCTCCAGGAATTATTAGTAGCACAGAATTTGTATTTTTTATTTGCATCTTTACCCTGTTATATACGCTCTCATACCGTCCATGATCAGTAGCACTTTTCATGTTTAAAAAAAAAACCATCTGGGCGTCTGCTAAAACATCGTTCCAGCCAAAACCCCATCACATCTTCATCCATCCAACCTTTTCTATTAGTCTGTATTATGATGCTGGATGGAAACGAATCGTGCAGCTTGGTCTTCCTCTTAAAAATCATCATAGGCAGAAGTTTCTTTCCACCCGCACATCATGCCAGCACAACAGTGAAGTGAGACTTTTTGTGACCAGTTGTTCTGACGTTCACTGTTTTTTCCCCTTTCTCATTAACTGTTCAGCCAACAGGAATGTTGAATGTCAGCGGGACTTCATCCATATTAATTATACGGTCAGGAGTCACACCATACTTTTCAGTCATGGACTTCACGAAGGCCAGAAAACTGTCAACTTGGTCTTGTGATTCAGCTGGAAGTTTCTGACACATCGCTGTTCATGCCCACATGCTAAGTTGATGCCTCTGCATGAAACAGAAGCACCAGGACGGTCCTTCAACAAATTCTTGCACTTCCATTTCTCAGGCCATTGTCTGGGCCTCCAATCGCACCTGAACAGTGGACAATCCTTGAGCTCTTTGCTCCACTATTCATTGGTGAAGACAATCTGCCAGATCAGGCCACCTAGCTTTTTGTCCGCACTTCGCTTTCTTTGCCCATTTCATGACTTGAAGTGAATCTTTCATTTTTCGCCAGTCGCAAACTAATTTTTCATCTATATCAAACTTTCATTCAGCTGCCCTGTTGCTATTTTCTTCCGCGAGTCTGATAACCGTTAATTTGAATTTGGCAGCATAACTTCATCCTTTTGTCTGCTCCACTGCTCTTAAAAGTCACGTGATCATGGATTCGTCGCTGTTCAAGCTTGGCGGTTTTTCTTCACTGGAATGACAGCTGCAGCGAGATTGACTGGACTTGCCTTCGCAGGTACCTTATATATAATGATTTAGCGTGTTTTACTGGTCTTTACCATCACCGATTACTTAACTGCCAGAGAGCACACACAAATTAACTAAGCCAGCCAGAGACTAGGTCAACATGGGGGACTCTGCATATCCCGAATCTGCATTTATAGAAACAGTATTGTGAGAAGATTATTGGCAGATGGAAACTATTGCATATCCTTAGTTTAGGGTTATAATACAAACAGGCATTCAGTTCAGGCGCTAATGGTAACTACCAGCAGATCACTGTTGACAGAGACATTATCTGAATGTCATTTAATTCAGTTCCTTTATCATCTCCATTTTCAAGAGACCACTTATTTCATTTTTCTTGTAAATTCAATATACAAGTCACAACTTTCAAAATCTTTGTAAAAAACCGCAACTCACATTTCAGAAAATATGGTACATCTACTTGTTTAGAAATTAATGGGAGAAGCTTTTAGGTCTCCCAAAGCTTTCAAATATGTCCTTTTCAGGGGTTTACCTAAATGAAAGAGACATTAATGTTATTTTGTACTTTGGGACAACTTACTCATCTAGCCGTCTAGTACAGAGTGCAGCAGCAGGGACTTTTACTTAGCAGAAAGCTGACACACAATGGTCTTCTACACCCAGCACTGGGCCTCCTCCCACATAGCTTACATCAGCCGCTCTCTCCTCTGGAGTTTTGAATTCATCATTGCAACAGCTTAATACCCACACACTTTCCTATTCCCCTCTCCTTTGCAAAACTTTAGTGGGCGCTTTCAAATGACTACAGTAATATACAAAGTAGCATCTGGATTGTATTACTCTGAAAGAATAGCCCCTGGGGCTAGTCAACTGCTAAAATAATGGTACCATAAACTGAGGACTCGTCTCAAAATTCAACTCTAAAAATAGGATTAGTCTGGACAAACTATCTTCAACCCCTATTGGAGGTACCTTTTTACTCTGCAGCAGCCTTCTGGCTCCTCAGAGATGGTACTGATAGGCTAAAAGAGAGTGAACATAACTCACTCACACAGGAGGACAATTGCTAGAACAGCTAAAAGTGATGATGTTCAGCAGTCTCAGTGAAGTTTGGAGGTATTTATTTTACGCAAAATAGTTCTCTTGCATCTCTAACTGCTGCTGTTGTATTACATCATGGAGTCCACCTGCAAAGGCAGGATTCAATAACCAGATAGAGGATGTAATAGACAATAAACTGATACTACGCTGGATCTCAGCCAAAGAATCAAGATGCTGCTAAATTATTTAAGGCTTCTTAGCAGGAAAGACTTTTTGGCGCTATTGAAAAAATAGTTTGAACAAAGATTGTGACATCTCTGAAAGTGCAATAGGAATAATTTTTGAGTGCCTACAAAGATTATTCTCCAGAATTATATATTATATTGTGCACCTGTCTTTTCTCTGCATTACCTTTCTGAGGTCTTAGACAATGTAAACGGAACCTGCTAGTAACACTGAAACTAGACACAGAATTTTCAAGGGTCAATAATATCCAAAGAGAAACAGTATTTAAAGAAATAATCAGTCTGCCTCACCCTTTGGAAAATGGAAACTACATACTAGGAAATTAGTACAATCTAAAGTGCATTAGGCGAGCAGATCTCACGAGAAATGTTACCCTAATTTAATGGCAAACATACTTCAGTTCCTGCCCTAAACTCTTATATAGTTTGTTGCAGCTACAACTTCAATGGTGGGTGACACGACTCACATGAAGATAAGTTTATCAAGTACTCTGGAATCTTTCTGGAGAAAGGTGTTCTCCCTGAATCACTATTACATCTATTTAAAGGTATTTTTAGGACCCGCAAGAGGAGTCTAAGACTATAAAATACCTCTTTGGTCCTTGGATATTATTGACATAAAGTATAAATAGGCTCAATAATTACCGTAGCACTAAAATCTCCACAGAGATGTAACTAGACTCATTAGTGGACATTGCTGATCCAATCTCCTGTCTCTGATAATTACAGAACAACTTTTAAAAAGAAGACCCTTGTTGACTTCTTCGAAAATATCAGGCTTGGGCTGTATAATGCTAATAATGCTCCACATAGCCTCACTAAAAGCATGATTAGCTAGTCTCGAAAGAACGTCCACCTGAGAACTGATCAGATTAGTAAGGGTAACTTATTACATTCTAATATACCTTGAAATATCTTGGAAGAGCAATATTATTACAGAAAATGTATGACTACGCCAATCACTGCCCATAAAATTAAGTTCTATTTCTACTTCTACTATACCAGAAATTAACCATATCTTTGTTAGAGGACCATAAATACAGATTAGCTGACATGGAGAGACTTTTTATCGTTACATTTAATCGTTCACTTTTCAACACTATTGATGAAAGACTGAATTAGAGTAAGCAACCTAGTCGTCAAAGCGTGGAAAAGTAACAATGTAAGTCAACATGCGCGTTTAAATATTCAAACCTTCTATTGAACCTTGCTTTAAGGACAAAAAGCAACAACACTCCCCTGCAACCCATACAACTTCAGCATCCTGCTGAGATAAGACAGCCAAAAATTAAGGAGTTTAGAAACTGGACTATGAAGTGAAATGCACAAGGTAACACATAGTTAACAACTAACTAAAGGTAAGTCATTTTTTTAAATGTCACCTTTAGTATATTGCAGTGATATTAGTACTAAGAAAATATCTTTACAAAATTTTAGTTTGAGCATTTATAACGGTAAACCATATTGTTTCAAATGCACTCTAGATTTTTGAAAATAACAAGCAAGACAAAAATAGAGGTCAGCGAAACCACAACCAAATCAGGAATCCTGCATTATAAGTGAATTGGCTTCTTTAGACAGATGCATAGACTAGACTAGAGAAATATGCCCAAAGAATATTTTTAAAAGATATACAAATAGAAACAGGAATTCACACGTCTCCAAGAACAACTTAGGAAGACTGCAGTTATTCAGCCAGGAAAGGCTCCGTAGCACTGGGGAAAACAATGTCTGCTTTTCTAGATGAGATCTCCTAATGTCAGCAGTGTCCCTCCTCTTTCCCTCATCCATTACACATCTGCTGTATCACAGGAGTACAGCATAACATCTCCAAAATCCGAGCAGGGAAAACCACCAATATGAGACGCTGAAACCAACATTCCATGGCTACAGGTATCATGAGTAAACTGGGTTTACCTACCCACAAGCAAACTGCAGAAGACAACATAACAGCCACAACAGAACTGTTGCATCTAATATTTGTCCACATACACATTCAGAGGATAACAAGAACGACTGAGTTCTACAGGTTTGATGCATTTCAATGGCAATAATAACCCGCAGGAGAAACTCCTAACTGAAAATGAAGCTGAAACCCATTAATTTACACCAGACATCTTATCACCATGCAGGGCCTGAGTTGAGACCACCACCATTTTTGTTCATATTAGCAGAAAGTTTAAAACAGGACTGTATAAAGCAGAGTGTTTTAAGTACAAGTACTAAATCCAGTAACAAAAAAATAGTTATGGTTTGAGTATCTGAACTGCATATAGCCTCAACTCCACAGGATTATCCTAAATTCTATAAAGTAGAGCTCTGCAAATCCGCAGACATCTGCATTATATCCGCATCCGCGGATACAACATGGATATCTGCAGACCATTTCTTGTGGATGCTGATCGGATACAGATCCACATATTTTTATCTGCACAGAGCTAGAACCCTGCAAATATGCGGATATCCGCATTATATCCGCAGGCCATTTCTTACAGATGCAGGTCGGATACAGATCCATGTATTTGTATCCGTGCAGGGCTCTATCTATGATAACATTTTCAACTGGTACCTGACAGACCTCTACATTATACAGTTTTCATTACAGAAAAACACTGCTGTATTTAGCTGTCACAGAAGTATATACATCATACTAATTAATTTTATTAAAAGTAACAACTTCAACAAGTTTTCCATTAAATTATAACATTTTGAAAAAGAAAACCAGTCGTCATAATAAAACATCTTTTAAAAGGATACAGGACTCACAGCAAAACTGACTGTAAACAAAGGTACACTTGGTAAATGAAATAATAAAACAGCCTCCAATCCTGCATTGGGATACACTAGTAGACCTCTGTACCAGCGTGGATTCCCACAGACTTTAGTGGAACTATGCATAAATGCAAGGGTCTGTGATAATATGATGATGCAGGATGGGGCCTTTACAACTTGATTCCTTTTTATCCTTTTAAAATACTAATGAATTTGATTACTCTCCTTGTTCACATTTTCAAGGTCTGTTGAGATTTGTTTGGGGGGGGGTCCTACTGTTAGAGAAAGCAATCTTCAGCATAACAGTACTGAAAGCCAAAAGCATTCAAAACTCGTGAATAAAATCAAGATAGTTAATTAAAAATCAAGAGATGATTTTAAAAAATACAGAGTGCTCTTTATTTTCTTTCACAGTTAAATGCCTTTAAGCTTCAATTGGCTCATATCTGCAAATCTTGGCTTTCATTTTTAATCACATGAATCCAGGAGCCAAGCCTTTAAGGGAACACTGATTTTCACGATACAATAAATCTGCAAAAGTTGGCAATACTTAGATAACATTACTGCACACAAGTAAGAATGTGCTGCTTTGCAAAAAGCACATACTGCCACAGAACTCAAAAGTAACCTGACCTACAAAATTATTCCACACACTATTCATGAAAAGAACTACCATTCCTCTCAGTTCATGTTTTCATTTTGCATCTGTTCTCCTTTAGAAACAGCATCATCTTTTAAGTGGTTCAAAGGACATCAAATTTAATTGTCAAGACATTTACTGCACATGTGTAGTATTATCTATTTGAAGATGTAAACAAACACTACGAAGTGACTTTACTTACTGTAAAACAGAGTCCTGTAGCACTTTTAAAGAGTAACAAATTTATTTATCGCATGAGTTTTTGTGGGAGAATATCCAACTTCAGCTGCTTTGAAGATGGGGAACTCACTGTGTCATTCTTCAGCCCAATATGCAAAGTGTTAAGAGTTTTAGTTCAGAGAAATTATTCCCTCTTAAAATCTAGCAATAATAAAACCCTAAATCAACAAAATTTTAAAATCCCAAGCCTGTACACCAGTCAGATGTGTTACAAAATCATCAATAAAAAGAGATTAAAGTTTCAGTGAATCTACAGCCAGCTACAAAATGAGAGAAAAGGCCTGCTGCAATGTCTTACTTTAAAAAGAGGCATATGATTCTATATAAAATGGCTAACTATTCATTAATGTGCAGTACCTGGAGGCTCGGGTTAAAGATCTCTTGCTGTTTAAACTAAGTTGGCAAGAAACTGTAACATACTATTGTTTTTTTTAAAAAATGGTAAACCTAGGATTATGTAAATTGAGATTAGCTATAGAGCCTCTAATTACAGTAAAGTGACCTAGTCTCTTTTCTCTCTGAAAAGATATACAATGCTTTGATAAGATTATAAATATGAAAAACATTCCTGTCTCAGACACATTTGATCACGGGTTCAAAATTTTAGATAACCTCATGAGTTGTCTACTACACATAAAAACCAAATATCTACATTTTCAAGTGGCTAAAACCAGGGAGGCCTAATTATTTGCCTAAGAACACTCTCATCCAAGTCAAATTTTTCAGAAACACTTACTCCCTCTTCATTAGATTCAAAATTTAGTCATTGGATACAACATCAAATACCTTTAAATGCATTCCACAACGCCTTCCGCCAACAGCCCTACATCAAACACAATGGCCAATGCAATTTCCTTGTTTATTTCAAAAAAATTGCAAAACCTATTTCAGTTACATTTGCGGTTTCTAAGATAAAGGCAACTTTGGGCATATTTCTGATTTTCATTCGCCGAGAACCTGAGAGGAAATGTCAGTCAGTGTAATCTCCCTGCAGATTTGAGTCCAAAAGGGTTAATTTCTGCACCGCAGTCCCCCAGCATGTACGAATTGCAACCTGGAGGTGGAGGAAAGGAAAATGTCCCTTTCCCCACTTGGCTGGCTAGGGCAGATTCCAGAAAGATGAGAAGAGGTAAGGAGAAGAGCGTACAGCCAGGAAGGGGCGGCTGAGCCTCCAGGTAGGGGACTGAAAACAAGGTTTTGGAGGGGGAATTTATTTATACTGCAGTATCTAGCAGCAAACATGGCTGCCTCTGCCCCTTTAAATCCAAGCGAACCTCCTCTCTCAACCACCACCACCACCACCACCACCAAAACATCAAATTACAGCTATGCCTCTCTTTATTACTCCTACTTCCCTCCCACACAAAATAAAGACAGCCTCCCTCTCCAAGAAGACGAGAAGATCAGTGCAATAAACAGCCTCCTGCCCTAATGCACAGCACACACGCGGAGTCTATGGAGAAACAATAGCTTCCTCTCACCAGCCCCGTGACCCCCCCAGCCAGCAGATCTCGAAAGACTCATTCACCAGCCCCACGCTCCACAGTCACCCGAGCCCCAAGCTTTGCACACACCTCCCCGCCCCCGCGTTACTCACCACGGGAAACTGCCACTCGAGCCCCCCTTCCCTGGGGATGCCCGGGCCCGCTTCCAGCCCTCTGTCCTAGCACCCCACGGCTCTTCACCCCGGCTCCCCTCATCGCCCCCCACTCCCAGGCCTCCAAACCCCACCCCTTCACCCCCCAGGCCCCGGAGCCTGCCCTCCCCCCACTGCCCCCGCCCCGCGCCCCCTCTCACCGCCAGGCTGTTCCATTCTAACTCCCCCCGCGTGTCCGACCCAGCCCGGCAGAGACACAAAGCGCAGGAGCGGGGCGGGGGGCCGGGCTTTGGGGGGGGACGGGACCCCCGCAGCAGGCCGCGCTGGATCCCCGGCCTCGATTTCCGCGCCAACGGCCTCCAGTTCCACGGGCTCCGCCCCAGCAGCCGCCCGTCCCCCGGGCGTGGGGGAGCCGCAGCGCGGCGGGCAGGCCGGAGAGGGCAAGGCGGCCGCTGGCGGCGGGGGAGGGGGGCGCTGGGTTTGTGTGTCCCGCTCTCGGGCCGGCCCCGCTCGCGCTCGCGCTCCCTCCCCCTCCGCCCGCGCGCACAAAAAGCTCCCGTCCACACCGCGGGCCGCGGCAGGCGCCCTCGAAAGAGACGCGCGCCCATTGGCTCCCGGCTCTGCGCCAGCCGCGAGGCATGCTGGGGACTGTAGTCTCCAGCGGACCCGGGCCGGGCCTCGAGGGAGCCGGTTCGGAGAGCGATTGGCGGGGGACGCGTTTAATGCGAAGGGCATTGCGAGCCAAGCGTGCACGGAGCAGGGATTTAAATCCACTACGTAAGGCCTAGGAGCATGCCCGAGCTCCGAATGCAATGCTAACGCGCTAGGTTTTCCAATTCAGGGCAGGAGGCTTGGAAATACGCACAGAGGATGCCTGGACGTGTTTAACCAGAATTGTAAAAGCAGGCTTGCAAACCTAACGATGAAAACGTCTAACTAAGCATTGACTTCAGGCTTCCCAGGGTTTGAACCTAACAACTGCCCTGATCTGCTGTTACTGTATGACTTGATCCTATGTTTTGCACCCCCTGGCATTTATTTTCATTCCATTCGGTAAGCTCTCCCATCTTCCAAGCATCTGACAAAGTGGGATTTTTCTCCCACAAAAGCTCATGCAAAAAATAAATCTGTTAGTCTTTAAGTGCCACACGACTCCTTGTGTTTTTTTTGTTTTTGTTTTTTTTTTTTGCTGGACTAGACTAACACAGCTATCCCTTTGGAAATTAACTAAGCATTGCATATCTTTTTACATCTTGGGAACATGCATATCCTGAGATGTATTGGGCGCAACAGGTTTCACTGAAGACTTATCAATAGGATTTTAAATGCCACACATGTTAGAGACAGGGAACTCACAGGATCTTCGAAAATGTAACACTGGCAGGTGCTGAATACATAACTGATGTAAAAGATGGTAGATGAAATCCCAAGATCTGATGACACACAAACAGTAAGACAAGCAAGGAGCCAGGCCAGCACTTTTTTCTCCCATGAAAGCTCAAGCAATAAATACATTTGTTAGTCTTTAAGTGCCACAGGATTTCTCACATGTTTTGCTGAACTACATTAACAGGGCTGCCCCTTTGGAACTTACAGACAATGAGGTGGTGGATGAAGGGTTAATCTGTGCTTCAAGGCATGATTCCACAGTGAGCATTTCAATGCTACAATAATGGACATTATAAAACTGCCTAAAAGACAAACATGGATTTAAATTGAATGCAGATGGTCTTCTGACATGGAAATACTAAGATGTGCTAACACATTTAATCCAATTGGCATTAAATGTTCTGCCTGCTGGATGAATTCACGTTTGATTCATGGGTCTGGGAACATGAGGTGCTCTGATACCATTGTTTTCAGTGCGGTATAAAGAGCTAATTAGGCAGATGTCAAGTGAGATGTGTTGGGTGCATTTTTAACACAAAAAGATTTAAATACAATGTATCAGACTTGAAACTATGCAAACAACAATGGCAAGGGGAGGTGGTGGGTACTAATGGTCCAGATTAGTCTTGTATTTACTAAGCAACAGAAATGGATGCTGAGTATATATTTAGCATAAGCTTGTTGTTCAGCACTGAATTCAATGCCATTTTTAAATGCAAAAAGAAAAGGTTTAAATGCAATGCCTAAAGCATGCAACAGCTGATGGGTACTTATGCATTTTCTTGCCAATCTCGAACATGAACTCTGCTGGAGCAGGAGGGCAACTGTTAGGGTGTTCAGATGGCCAAGCTGTGCAATTTATTTGCATGATTGGAAACCAATATAAAATCAGCTGAGATATGCTGGATGGATTTAATTACTGATGTATTGCATAAGGCCTGGGGAAAAGAAAATTTCACCAGAGAGATTACAGGGTATTTTTGTGGGATTCTAGTTTTAGTCAAGTTCCAGAGAGGTAGCTCTGTTAGTCTAGTTCAGCAAAACAAACAAGGAGTCGGGTAAAACAAACAAGGAATCTGGTGGCACTTTTAAAAACTAACAAATTCAGATGTTCTTCCATGAAAGCTCATGTGATAAATAAATTTGCTAGTCTTTTAAAGTGCCACCAGCCTCCTTGTTTGTTTTGCTGAACTAGACTAACACAGCTACCCCCTTTGGAAGGAGTCTGACGGCACTTTGAAAGACAAACAAATTTATTTGTCGTATGAGCTGTTAGGTGTGTAGTTGTTGGCCCGAGTAACAACCGAAACATTAAAGCAGGCAGACATCCCTACAACAAACCACACTGCCAGCTTTCCCCATGTATCTGCACAAAAGACACCATCATAGGACCTAATCAAGCCAGCTGCTAGTCCACCAATGTGATTTATGACATCGTGTGCCAGAAATGCTCCCTACCTTATACACTGGACAAACAGGACTGTCTCTGCACAAAAAAATAAATTGACACAAAACTGACATCAGCAATAGCAACATTGGAAAACCAACAGGGGAACACTTCAATCTTCTTGATCACTCTGTTAATGATCTTAGCCACACTTAGGCACATGAATAACAAATCAAAGCTTCAAAGAGAAACTGCAGAATTGGAATTCATATTCAGATTTCTCCCCATCAATTTAGGGTTAAATAGAGACTATGGTTCCCCCCCCCCCTTTCAACAGGTAATTTTGCCTTCCTTCCCCTCACCCCCATGCTGTTCTCCACTGTTTGAATCTAAACAACTGCACTGATTTGCTGTAACAATCTGACCTGATCCTACAACTTACAATTCTCTGCATTTATCTTCCTCCCATTCTGTAAGCTTACCATCTTCAAGCATCTGACCAAGTAGAATTTTCTCCCACAAAAGCTCATGCAATAAATAAATGTATTAGTTTTTAAAAGTGCCACAGGATTCCTTGATTTTTTTTTTAGCAAGTGAGATTTGGCATCCAGGTAATGCTGTCATATTCAGTAGTTTCTAATCTGATTTTACTTGAAAATGTATGCACTGAAATTTTTGCAATTAATTCTCCTCCTCCACAAATCCAAACTGATTCCTATAAAAAGATCATTCAAAACTGAACTATGCATAATACATCTCCTGCAACAAACAAACAATTTACACCTCATAAGGAAAAACAAGGAGGAGGAGGAATTGAAAGCAACAAAAACGTATGAAAGATGAGAAAGAAACAAGATGGAAAGATAATGCAACGTCTGTTACCGGAAGAATCAGATAGTGGTGCAAGATGAATTAGCTGGAAAAAGAGAGACATGACCTAACATGAAAGAAGAAACCAAAGAGATGTGGGTTTTACAAGTCACTGAACGAAGACTGAGTAATGGTCTCAAAACACACTGCATTTCCCATTGTCCAAAGGCTGATGGTTGCACCCCACTAGAATGAGACATTTCTTATGTCTAGGCTCTTGGGAAGAAATACGCCATAATAATGTACATTTACAAGTGATACTCAATCCGACCCAAGTACAATAGGTCATCAGAAATTGAGTTGACCTAGAAAAGACTGCCTCCTCCTTTCCTGTCCCTTCTGTAAATTCTGCAGCACTAAATTGATGGACTCACAGCTGAATTAGTCAGTGAAAATATAAGAATTTACTTTCTTTCTTATTTAGTAGCAGGTATTTTTTCAGCAATTAACCAGCACACTTACAGGAAATCTTGTTTCCCTCCATGTATCTCCTATATAGTGTTTTCTTTCCCCGTTCATCTCTCATTGTTGATATGCTTGCATTAATCCAGTATAGGCTTTAGCACCATTTGTCAGTCAGGTAAACGTTTACAGAGCAAGGAACTGTAGGTACTATGAATCCAGACCATGTAAGCACCATGACAGGAACTTACCTATTTTTCTCCTTAGGTAAAACTGGCTACTGAGTAAATTCTGTTGTGAAGCAGTACTATCTGGAGGTTAGAACAAACGACAAACAATGGGGATTCCCAGTTTCAGTAGCTATCTTCGCCTGTGACTTCCTATTGGTTCTTGGGCAACCCACTTTGCTTCTCTATCAAATGCAGATAATAGTGACCTAACTCACAAGGGAACTGTCAAACTTGAGACTGTAACATACTTGAACTCTCTGGATGAAGGTACTAAAGCATCACATCACAGCTTTATTCATCAGAGGTACAGTGGGTTGTAATAATATTTGTACAATATTTATTTAATATTTGTACAATATTGCCTAGAAACATTGAACTTGATGCCCCACTGTACACCTTTATAGCAAGTGAGAGTCCTTGTCCCAAATGGGATTCTTTTTACCTTTTAAGAGTTTAGCGACAGCGATTTACTTGGACTTCCTTGGCTTGTGGTGCACACATATGCAAGTCAGATAGAGGGACTGCAAGTAATCTTATAGCTAGGCACTATCAACAGGAAGCATAACCACCAGCAATTAAAGATCTTTACGAGGATCCTCTGATACCACTACAAACAAGCTGTCATTGCTATGCATATTTGTATGACACCACTTAGACACCAAGCTCCAGATCATCAGAGAAACTTGAGGCTCTGTACCAGCCCCCTCTGTCTGTGAAACCTTCCCAGGCACTCATGGAGAGGTGGAACTTTTTGTCTCACTCCCTTTCTTAAAAACACAAAATTGCCTAACAGCATTCCTGATTGGAAAAGGTGCCACAAGAAGTGCAGCCAAGGGGAAATATGGGGCTACTTCAGTAGCAGGCCTAAATAAGTTGGGGGGGGCACTTTTTTGGGTGTGTTTCAGTAAGCAAAGAACAAATACAGGGCAGGAAGGAAGAGTCCTAGCTTCCCACATAATCAGAGAACTGTGTGCCCTGGCAGTCAGATTTTCCCCCTTGAACAGAGGATGGCTCCTGCAGCTAGAGGTTTTGTTCCAGACTGTGCTTTATACACAATCCTGGCAAGAGGAATTTAGAATTGAAGTCTTTGTCAATGGTAGAACATGTCTGGGTGACTGATACAGTTCTTACAGGAAGGAATGACACTGCCAGGGCTGTGAATGTTTCAATGAGATAAGGACTCTGAACAACAGTTTGGAAATTTAGAACATTCATGGATTTGACAGTCCTTCAATGGACAATTAGACAGTCCTTCAACAATCAACCCAACTGTTGCTGATTCTCTTCTGTTCTTGTGGTAGTTCCATATACTGGACTCCAAAAGGAGTTTTCCTTTCCAATCAGTCCTATAAAGCACTGCAAGACCTTATAAACTGCAGCCTAGCTGCTGGGGGCCTAAGCAAGCAAAGCCATATTGCTGGGTTTGCTGAGACAAGAGTGCTCCTGGAATCAAATACTGCATTTGGATTTTTTAAAGTAACCTGATAATTTTTAACTAGTTTTAACTAATAATTTAGTTTTAACTGATAATTTTAACTAATTTTAACTCTGCATCTTAGCTTAGAGACCAGAGCACATTTCTGCTCTCAGGGCCTGCTCTGAAGTCCAGTTAAGTAAACGGAAAACTCACACTGACTTAAATGGGCTTGGTTCAAGCTCTCAAATTCTTATGCTTACCTTCCACTGATTTCAACTACACATCTGTCTGATAACAGACTGTCCCTAGATAGAAGTAGTGAAATCAAGAAGGAATTTATGCACATATCCACCCACAACTCCATATTAAAAGCCTTACGCTATGAGAGGTATGATGGGCGTTTTCACTTCTCTGAAGAGTCAGAGCTAGGATGACGGATTAAAATCCTCTATTCTAGTATAATGAACACGAGATGCCTATTTAATCACTTAAGAGAGTAGGATTCTTTGTGTCTGGCTCTCTATTAGTCCCAGTTTCACTCTGTTATTGTATACTATTTCAACAGAGAACCTCTCCCAGCAAAAACGTCCTCTTCTATGAAACAGGAAGTATGCTTAGTTGCTTCCTTCTTTATTCCATGATGGTTTCTTCTACCACAGAAGGTTTTGCTGTAAAGCTTTAATATTAAAGGGCCTATGCTAACATAATATTTCAAGAATTTCTGTGGGAGAGGAAGAAAACATGGATCAATATTTCTTAATTTAAGATGTCTGGAGAACAGGCTTTCGTTAGTATATTTGCATTCATTGAAGAATAAACACAGGCATAAAGAGACCTCTAGTGGCTAAACTAAGGTACTTTATTCCTGCCTCTATTTTTTAAACCTTGTATTTTGCCAAGTTCCAAAGGCACAACCATGTTAATCTAGTCCAGTGAAACAAAACGAGTCCTGTGGCACTTCAGGGCTAACAAATTTATTGCATGAGCTTTCATGGGAGAAATCAAAGGCTCATTCACCTGCTCATCCACCAATGCAATTTATGCCATCATGACCCAGCAATGCCCCTCTGCCTTATATATTGGAAAAACAGAACAGTCTCTGGTGAGCATTTTAAGCCTCCAGATCACTCCATTGCTGATTTACTAATTGTTGTGCTCAGACAAATAAATACCAAATCAAGGCTTCAAAGAGAAGTTCCAGAGCACAAATTTATTTGCAAATTTGACGGTATTGCTTCAGGGCTTAATAGGGACTTGGATTGTTTTCTCTTTACAACAGGTGATTTGACCTCATCTTCCTCTGTATGCTGTTCCCCAGTGTTTGGATCTTAACAACTGCTTTGATTTGCTGTTACAGTGTGACCTGATCCCATGACTTACACTTCCCTGCATTTATTTCCTCCCATTCTGTAAGGTCCCTCATCTTCAAAGCATCTGACAGAGTGGAATTTTCTCCCACAACAGCTGGTGCAATAAATAACTTTGTTAGTCTTTAAGTGCCATAGGACTGGCTGTTTATTTTTTAAACAAAATTCACCTGCTTGGACATCGACTGGTATATCTGACTACTGCATTAACAGTTTGCATTTTAGATTATGTTCGAATAGTTATGTCATTTTTATGAAGAATTAATTCAGAGAAACTGCTCTAGTTCTGTCATCTGCTAAGGAGAAGATTCTCCCCAAGGGCCTCCATAATTTCTAGAATTTGGGAAGCCCTAAAAATTTGCCTTGCAATTCCCTTTGATTTTTTATGCCCCATAAACCCATTTTGGGGAAGTTAAACCTAAAAGAGTGTCTATTTTTAAAGTCTATTTTTTCTTCTCACACCCTCTCCTCATATAATTTATAGTTTATATTATCTATATAGAGATCAGGTGCAATAGTTTAAACATAGATCCTTCAAATATAGGCAACATATTGCTTTATAAAATTAAAGAAAACTGTGTGATGCTTTATAGTTTTGTTAAAAACTAAAAAATGAATCATTGGTCACCATTATCTTTTCACTTCTGAAAATCCTGCAAATGGACCAAGTCACAGAAATGAAAGAAATTTTGTATTGAACTTCACATATAGCTGAATTAAACATTTGAAATACAGCATTAATGTGATTAACATGCATTTTATCACCTTTAAACCAACGATTTTGCAAACTTTAAGCCAAGACTTTGTAGGATCCAGCAACAGACTGCACAGAACAGAAAAGTCACTTTCAGCCATTACTTTGTCTTCATACATGTCTGTAAAGTTCATCTCTCACACACTTGGTGCTATGTAAATAAATAAGTAAAATAACAACAGCTAAAGAGATGCACACACAGGAATTCCTCTCTTTTAAAGTATTTGGCAAGGTGGTTTGAAGCCCACCAAAGTTTATGCCCAAAGAAATCTGTTAGTCTATAAGTGCCACAGGACTCTAGTTCTTACTGTACACATACTAACATGGCTACCCCTCTGGAAATTTGTATTAATAGTTGTGCAGTAGAGGGAGATGATTTTTCATAGAAAGCTGCTGAATGAATGAGTTAATGTTTGTCAGGCACCTTGAAGAGATAATGTTCTTCTAAACAATAATTATTATTATTATAAATTACAAAGCTGAGCAGAAAACAAACACTCAGCATCTTTTCCTGTTTTTCATACTAATTTTGTTTTGAAGAAAACTTCCATGCCTCCTCTGACCATGATTATTACACGTAACCTGTGTAGTTGTCATAAGCACATATAAATGGTAACTTTCATATACAAATACAGAGTGGGATTGGGGAGATTGTGCCTAGGCTCTTTTCTTGAGGGCTTTTGCAAATGTGTAGGATTTGGGGCTTTTGGGGGTGGGGGGTGCAGAAAAAGAAGAAAGATCTTTTTGACTCATTTGTCTTTCATTGGGGAGATCTGGTTTGTGTTTTGAGTTCATGGAAAAGATGGAGACTCTGAGCTCATTTTATGATTATAGGGACTTTCATTCAGAAGGTTCAGGGGGTAAAATGATGAAAGGAAACAGACAGGTTAGCAGATGACCTCATAGGTCAGTAAACAAGGAGAGGTGCAGCAGTGGTGAGGCATCAGCAAGTAGGTTTGGCACGGTACAAGACGCTGGCCATTGTCAGCACCGGTGCTAGGGTTTCTGGCATCCCCCTGCAGGGCAGCAGATTGATTATGGCCAGCAGACAGGTGACATCAGGAGTGCAGCGCATTTTGGTGCCCCTCAAACATTGGCACTCCCCCGCAACGCTTACTGTGTTGCGCTGGCCCTGACCATTGTGATCATCTAGTCTGACCTGAACCTTGCAGGCCAGAGCCCACAGAACCTCACTCATCCACTCCTGCAATAGGCTCACAACTTCTGGTTGAATTACTCAAATCTTTGTGTCTTGATTTAAAGACTTGAAGTTAGAGGATCCATTATTGACTCTAGTTCAAACCAGCATGTGGCCCCTTCATGGGTGGGGGGGTGCGGGGAGGGAGAAGAAAGGTGAGTCCCCTGCCCCCTTCAACCCAATGTCTGGGGAAAAATCCCTTCCTGACCAGAGCATATGGGCAAAACCTAGGATTACCAGATATCAGGCAAAAGGAAAACAAGTCCTCCTTTTTACCTTTACTTCCTCTGTCCAACAGGCATTTTAAAGATGCATGATTTTGTCTGGCTTTTTACTTACAGGGGTTAAAGGATGCTGGAATGCCCCAGATCACCCTATTTTTAGGGAGAAGCATTCCAGGGCCCCCTAAAAACAGAAAACTATGACATTAATACTCCATTTTCTCCATGTGTCCCCACTGTCCTCCTTTCCAGACTTTGGTATCTGGTAACCCGAGCAAGGCCCACCAGCCGCCCAGCCCCACAAACGTCTCCGTAGCTGGGCCGGGAGCCCTGTCAGTGGGGAGGCGCCTGACAGGAATGAGGTGGAGGGCAGGGAAGGTCACACCTGTGTCTATGGTAACAAGCAATGACGTCGTGCTGACATCACAGAGCTCCCTTCCGCATGGAGATTCCAAAGGGTTCAGCAAACCAAACAAGACGGAAAAACCAGGCAGCGCTTGCAGCAGGTCAAACGCGGACATGGAAGAGCCGTCACGTCACGCCAGGCCCCGCCTCCATTCCGAGATGTGCGTCCTCATTGGCTGGCTCAAACAGGCTCCTGAGTCCCGTGCGCCCATTGGCTCCCAGCGAAGGGGCGGAGTCTCGCTGCCGTAGGGTGAGCCGGATCACACCAAGCGGAGGGGTAGAGCGTCCTTCTACTTCCGGTCGTGGGAGGCGCGATGGGAAGGCCCCGGCCCGGGCGGGGAGGACCGAGGGCGGCCGGAGAGGCGCGGGTCGCTGGGCCTGCTCGTTACGGGGCACGAGGGCCGGGCCCCCGGCTCCCCCGCCCGGCCGCCCTTGGCTCCCTGCGGCCACCTCCGAGCCTCGCAGGCCAGGCCCGCCGCCGGTACGTCCTGGAGAGGAGGGGAGGCCTCTGGCCTCGGAGGGGCGCCGGGCCTGACGGGCGGGGGTTGCCGGGGCGACGGGGGAGCGGTGAGACGGGCTGGCAGTGCGGGAGTGGGTCGTGCGGGGCTCAGGGCTTGTGGAGCGCAATGTCCGCCTGCCTCTGCGGCCAGAGGACGCTCAGCTCCCTCCCTCCTTGCTTGTGGGGCAGCGTGCGTTAGCTCGGTGCTGACACAGTCTTTCCCCACATCGCGCCTTGGGGACCCCAGGGGCCGAGTGGGCTGTGCTCAGCGGAAGAGCCCGGAGGGTGGGCATCGTTTTGGAGCAGCGGAAGAGCATGGCTGGATCTGTCAGGAGTGCGGTCCCCTTGTAATCGCTCGTAGCACGGTGCTAAGGCTGTGTGGACTTCTGCAGGTAAAACTTTTCTCGCTCAGTCTGTTTCCCTGGCAGGCGAGCCACCACCCATGTTCTCCTGCCAGCATAGCTACTGCCACTCATCGGAGGCAATGTTCCCTCTAATTGTTCATAGGCTGTATGTGCAAAAAATGTCTTTTGTGCAAATGTTAAGAACCAGTGTCCAAGTTTGTGCGCGCTCCAGTGAGCGTGGTCAAACTTGCGAGCGTGAGGAAGCAAGTATGTATGATGCAAATAATATCTAAATTTTATTTTGAAATGGTGATGGAAATGATCTTATAAATTACAAAACATTTGAAACGCACTACTCAACACTACGTTCTTACAATAGCATAAACATATTGGCACTGTTGAATTTTTCCTGTGTGCTTTGTTTTGTTGTGTGCACGGGCTTCACAGCCTGTGTGCATGCGCACACATGCACATGTTAGAGGGAGCATAGATTGGAGGTGGTTTAGTTATGCTGATAGGAGAGGTCTCCTGTCAATATGGAGCAGTTACCTGAGAGAGCTTGCCAGGGGTGTTGCTGGTGCCTGGCACATGGGGCATGTGCCCTGAGTCCTGGCACCAGTGCCAAGGGTGTCCCCTGCCTCTCCCAGCCACAGCCCCCACCAGGGCCAAACTGGTGGTAGCAGGAGCCTGATGCTGGAGCGTGACCAGGGAGCGGGTCCTGAGCCCGTGCCCCAGGTCTTTCCTTTGGGCAGCAATGTTCCCGCACCTTACAGTGGTGCAGCTTGCATAGTCTAATTGAGTGAACTGAATGTTGAACAAACTCTTTGCTTTGTTTTCAGAACATCCAGCAGATAATTCCAGACACTATGGCGTTCTACAGTTGTAACATATTCCTTGCAATTGCCAGGTCAAGGTAAGAAATTAAGGCTTATTTTAATCTTATTTTACTATTTAAAATGCTTGATCTGTGTCACTACTTTTACATCTTTCGTTGTCTAAGTATATTTTGGCATGTAAAACACTAGTGTGTAAAACACCTGAATAAAGCTTTGTCCGATAATGGCCTGGTACAGTTGTTGCTAGAATGATGGTTAATTTCTTTGGGTGATTGGATGTTTTGTTTTTAGTGCTGGAGTACTGTATGAAGTTTTTGTAACAATGAAACAAAACAGGCTTTCTGCTGTTAAAATAAAATGTTTAATCTTGGCTTGAAAGAGAGTTCAGTCTCTATGTTCCAAACACCGAAATTGACAGTGAACCAAATGCAAAATCAGAATGAAATGAAAGTATAGAATTAGAAAGGGCTAGGTACTTGCTGTAGTACTTACTAATATGATAAGTCTGATTACTGGTATACAAGATACAATTAAAAATCATATTGTGAAACCTCCTGCCTTGGTGTTTTTACCATGCTGTGCCTCCTTGTGATACCAGGGATGTTCCACGGGTGCTACAAAGAGTAAGGGGAAGGTTCCAGGAAGTAATCTGGTTGTGTTGATGTAATGGGGATGAGGAAATTCTTGGTTTTGTTTTGTTTTCTTGAGCTGTGATTGGGCAGATTTCTATAGACATTAGTAGAATGGTGGCTTCTTAAAAATGGACTGACGTACTGGGTTGCTCCTTGGAGAATACAGCTCACCAGCTAGAACGATGCAAAAATCTTTTAAGTCAGGCCTCAACAAATCTTCTGGACACCTAAGGGCCAGCCCAAAAAGTCAAGTGCCCTTTGGTATCTGGCAGAGAAGGAGCACCCCACCACCACAGTTCCTTTGGCAGCAAGCTCCTCTCCCACTGCCAGAAAACAGCCGCTGCTGGCTGCTCTTTCAGCAGTGAGAGGGGAAGAAGAGGAAGAGATGGCAGAGCTCTTCTCCAAGGCCGCTCTCTCTCTCTCTGTGGCCACCCTGGCACCACCCAGTGCTGCTGAAAGAGCTGTTGGAGGTGGGTTTTTGGCATTGGAGGGGTTCTTTACTGTGCTGTGCTTGCTGCTGCAAGAAACACCTCCCCCACCACCATTGGGGAAAAAAGCCTCCTTTGGCGGCACTTGGGATAGCAGAAAGAGATGGTGCTGCTGAAGAACAGAGGGAGAGCGTGGCCATCTCTGCCCCCCCCCCCCCCCCCCCCCCAAAAAAAAAAAAGCCACCAGGAGCAGCTTTACCTCCGGGGAGGGGGAGCCTGGTGCCAGGGGCAAAATCCTATGTGCCATGGTGAGCTTGCACCTAGGATGTGTTGAGATCTGTTTTAAGTGCTTCCTCTCCTGGTTAAAATGTGCTTCCACATACTTTTAGAAGTCTATAGGAAGATTAAAAGAAATGAGGAGTCCTGCGGCACTAACAAATTTATTTATTGAATGAGCTTCAGCTGGAGAAAATCCCACTTCATCAGACACTTTGAAGATGTAGGAAGATTATGTGTGATGTATTTGGAGTGAAGGACATTAATTCAGTGTGTGAACTTTGGGAACTACATGCTTAAATTAACTACCTTCTCTTCAGTTTCAGAAGCCCTCATCTTCTTGTGCACTCCAGCTGTTCTCCATATTCTTCATCAGCTGCATTTGTCCAGCTAGTGGATTCACCTTTAAACCGAATTTATATGAAAGACCCTGAAAACCAGCCATTACTGTACTGCACACAGCTGGCCCCTGGACTATCTCACCTACGAACTAAAGCAGTCCGAAGACTGCATACATCTACTCACTGGCATCAAGAGCTTCATGGTAAACCTCAGCCACACCAAAATGTAAGAAACCAGGACACTGAGCATTCTAAAACTCTGTCAGACCAAAGTACAGAGACTGCATTGCAGAAGAAGTCTTTACGCCAAAGAATTGTGGATGAACTGAAACACTATTACAATGGATTCCACTTGCTTTGGATTGACACAAAGGTTGCCGCCAGGATGGTATGGAGGCTGCTACATGGGCAGGTTCTCACTAGGAGAGAAAGGCGAAGGGTGCGTACGAACTACCTCACACAAACAAATTGGCAATAATTTGCTAAGTGGTATATGGAGAATCTTAAGGTAACAAAGAAACAATTCACTTCTGTTTCCAAACATTCTTTGAACAGAGGTCAAATGTGGATCAGGAGTGATGCTGGCCAAGAAAAAGACCTGGGGCTTGAGCCCTACATTCCCTCCCTGCCCACCAGTCCTACTTTGGGGCCTGGGTGGGGCCCAGATCGGGCTCCTGCTGCCATCAGCCCAGCCCTGGAACCCCGGCCAGGGCTGGGGCTGGAGAAGACGGTCGCCGCCACCATGGGTAGCCCAGCCCTGGGCCCCCATGCTTGGGGCACTGGGACTTAGGGCACGAGCCTAGCACCAGCAACACCAGTGATGTGGACATCTGTTTAAAACATCCTTGTGAATTTAGTGTCTATAAAAGGCTAACTGCACAGAGGATTTCAGTCTTCTGTGCTTGCTCTATAACTAGTCCATGTATCCAGTGGCAATGCAGCGTTCCCCACTCTCCCTCATTTTTGCCAAAAACTATCATCCCTATGCTGGAGAGAAACCCTCTGAAATGAAAGGAGCGTTTGGGATCTGTGTCCCATTAGGTTCTACGAGACTTTGAAGAGGTGGGACAATTGCTGTGGTATTTTAAAAGTGGCCAAAATAGTTGTTCTAAGTATATAGAGACAGGCTTAAAAGCATTAGTAATTCCGGTGATATAGAGGTCATGAGATAAGTCCTAAATTTAGATACCATGCAGATAATCCCCTTGATTATTTAAGTGAATGGCAATGCTTGCCCTAAGATCACCTTTAGAAAGCCTTCATTAATTGGGCCCAAAATAGATTTTCTTTTAAGTCTCTCAAATCAAAAATAATTCCAGCTATGCACTTCTCTCTGCAGCTGCTGAGAACATGTGCTGATCTCTTCCGTTTGGTTCCCTTCTTGGTGTTCATCATTGTTCCCTTCATGGAGTTCCTGCTACCTGTATTTCTGAAGCTCTTCCCTGAAATGTTGCCCTCAACTTTTGAGACAGAATCGAAGAAGGTTTGTGAATCGGCTGCTGAGAAATCAGACTGCTTCAATAATTCAGACACCATTAACTAGAAGAGTAGGCGGAAACTCGTCTAGAAGTGTATACAGATAGCAACTAGCCTGAACCATACTGCTAAATGCTGACTGTCCATCAGGCCAAGGTGAATTGTTCTCTACTACACATCAAAAAATAGTGAGGTTAAGCAAGTGTAGGAAGGTTAATCTAGTGGAGAGGGCAGTGGAATGCCATTCAGGAGACCTGGGTTCAATTTATGACTCAGACCTTTTCTGTGACCATGGCCAAGTCACTTAATCTACCCTGTGTCTCAGGTTTCCTTTTTTTAAGAAGATAATACTGTGAGGATAAAATCCATGAACGACTGTGAGGTGCTCAGATATTGTAGCGATTGGGGTCAGAGAAGTACCTAGATAGAAGAGGACTGCAGTAAGATTATTTGATAACTGATTGATTGAAAACCAGAGTGATACAAGAGAACTGAAGGTTTAAGAAATATCATGCACAGAGCGGGCTGTCTGTCTGTCTCTTCTTGCTATCCTTTTGTCATGTCCCTACCCCATTTCACCCATCCTTAATATCTTAGAGTTTGGGTTTTTTCCATTCCCAGTTCTGAGTAATGTTTCAGGCTAAATGATTGACTCCGAAGAGTTGGAATTCATGTGCAGATTTGCCACTGTTGCCTTGGGCTTAAATAGAGATACTGGTTAATATTCGTATTACAACAAATGTTTGCTTCTCTCTGCCTCCCCTCCTTCTCATGCTGTTTCACACTGATCCAATCTAAACAACTGCTTTGATTTGCTGTAACAGTCTAACCTGATTCTATGATGTGCACTTCCCTGCACTTATTTTCCTCCCATTCTGTACGTTCTCCATCATCAAGTGTCCGAGGAAGTGGGATTTTCTCTTGCGAAAGCTCATGTGTTAAATAAACTTATTAGTCTTTAAAGGTGTCACAAGACTCCTTGTTTGTTTTGCTGACCCTGAATAGACATCTTAACACTGTATAGTCAATGGCCACTGAAAATGAAAGATTTGCATAGGCATATTTTAATCAGTTGCCCCTTATCCCTCAGTAGAGGCAGAGCCAATAACTCAAATATACCATGCAGGGAGAGTGAAGGCACGAGTTAAATGTTGTTAGGTTTTCACGTCACTAAAATATTGATAGACCCTTAACGGAATCTAACGTGGGCCAAAATCCTAGTGTCACACATATTGACAGTTTCCGTTAAAATTGATGGCAATTTCCCATAATTTCAAGGGCAGAATTTGCCTTTTACTCTCCAAGCAAAACCATCTGAAACCATAAAGGCCAGCCTTGTGTGGCACGGGTCCTATCAACTTCTCAGCCCTCATCAGTGTTTTACAGCTGGGCTATTATCAGCTGCAGAAGGAGAGAGCTAGTAGTGGGCAGAAAGTAGCTGAAATCAGGGTCACTTTTATTTCTTGCTGCAGTTACTCATGCTAACTAATCAAAAGGTCTTGCTATCACATGGGCAACTGTTAATTAGCACCCATCGTCATCCTTGATTAAGCATTTGACCCGTCTACACAAAGTGGAATCACATTTGCTGAGCTACAGCCGAGCCTGTATATTGCTGTCCTATTGATAAGTCGATACATGGAATACAGAGTAACCTTGTTCACTTTTATGCTTGGTGGCTCCAACCAGAGCAAGGCAGACTTTAAATGAGGGATCCAAACCTTCCATGTATTTAACTTTGTCTTTTTTTTGCTGTTCCATGTTTGGTTTCTCTGTGTGTCAAAGTCAACTCCCGAGCAATCAGGGAGGCAGTGTGACTGGTAGAATGAGATTCACATTATTAAGTTGTGCTGAAATCTCAGCACTGCTGATTTACATAGAAATTGTCCTCTGCCCACGTGGTCTAGTTCTGTGTGTTTCCTACAACTGTGAGCAAGCCAGTATTAACAATATTTCAGTGGTCTAGTAGATGCATCATTTTTAACCTCAAACCCTGTGGATTTAAAACATGTTTGGATGCCAAGGAAAGTTATGTTACCAGTGATACAACCTCTATTATAAGAGGGCTTCTTCATATTAATTGTAGAAATAATGGATCCTGGCTCAAAGTGTAGGATGCCTAATTTTCACACACAATGTAATAAAAACATATTTGTGTGAAGAATATTCATTAAAAATCTTGTATTTACAACATCTGTCTAGTTATCACAATTGAAACTGACACTTTAGTTGTCCAGTCAAAAGTGCCAAGAGTAGTCAGCAGCAAAGGTGGAAAAGTAAATTTAGATTTTCAGTGATTCAGGGATAACTAAGAAAGAGGAGGGAACTTATCGCAGCCTTCTCTCTCCTGGAGTTCAATATTATCTTCTAACTACTCTTTGTTTCCTAAATTAAGGAAGAAAAACAGAAAAAGAAACTCAGTGCAAAGTTAGAGCTTGCAAAATTCCTACAAGAGACTATTGCGGAGATGGCCAGAAGGAACAAAGCAGATACAGGAGAGGCTACCAAGCAGTTCTCTTCCTATGTGCAACAGGTACAGTAAAATAGGCTTGAGGGGCTAGGGAAAGTAATGCTGGTGGGTACAAAGACCTTTTCATGGCTCTTGTGCCTGGAGATAAGGAATTAGAGATTTTTAGGAAACAAAAATCAGAAGAAAAATCTGCAAAGCAACATTGCAAATTAAATTAACAGATTACATTCTTGGCCACCTTTCTGCGTAAGTGAAGTGGTGGTTTGTAACCTGTACAAAAACTGTCACAATATTGTTCTTAAGCCCTTACGTGACAAGCCCTGGAATGGAGAAGTTGCAATTCCTTGATTGCAGGTTTCAGTGGGTGACGATGGTCTGTTGTTTTAAAACAAATGCTAAATGAAGGAAGAAAGTTCGCTCCTGTCCATCTGTCGGCAAGAAAGCTGCAGCTGTTGTGCTCATCGTTGAAACTTGAAAGCTGGCAGAGCTTTGCTGTCAGGCATGTATAAATGCTAAGGGTTATTTGGTAAACGGAGTGCCCTTTGATGGCCACTGCCTTTGGGAAGCCTTGTGATCCCAGCTATTTGGGAGCCTGTATCCAAATAAGTGTTTCTATCATATCTTAACTTGAATTTTGATCAGCAAAAGAGCTCTTTACATAGTTAAGTTCTTCAAGTGGCCACTCTATGAGCATGTTAGAAACGGTTTTTTGTGTTCGGACCTGGGCTTCTAAACATGCATGATATCAGTTTAGTGGCCACCAGCAAGAGGCAGAAAATGTTAATACAAAACGATGGTGGGGGAGTTGATGAGGACTGGATTCAGGACTTCTAGCCTCTGTTTCCAGCTCTGCCCCTGGCTTTTGGATGCATTCCTATCTGAAACATTTGCTTTGTTTTGCAGGTTCGTCATACTGGCCACCAGCCCAGCACCAAGGAGATTGTGCGCTTTTCTAAGCTCTTTGAGGATGAGTTGACCCTTGAACACTTAGAACGGCAACAGCTGGTAGCCCTCTGTAAACTGCTCGAACTACAGCCCATTGGCACCAATAACCTGCTCCGCTTCCAGCTTTTGATGAATCTGAGGTCTATAAAAGCAGATGATGAGGTAAGAGTCTAAAATAAATAGCACAGATGCAATGTGATCTCTTTGTACAGGACACCTGGGTTCTAGTTCTGATTGTGCAGGTCACTTCCTTTCTCTAAGATGTAGTTTGCCTGTGTAGTATTACAGGTATTCTGTTGCCCTGTTAAGTAGGAGTGGGATTTGTCTGTTGGTAAGACTGGGATTATCCCATGAGAGACTGAAGGGCAATAGAATGTTAGCAGTTCAGACCGCCAGTGCCTTCTGTCAGTGCTACCTCAGAGCATGTCTCAGATGAGACTACCGTACTGCTTAGCATTAAGAAAGTGGCCTCCTAGGATCTCACTAGCCTGCAGCAATGAAGGATTGAGGAGCTACTACTTCAGTTAGAACCTGTTGTTCTGTTGAAACTTTGTGCTATTTCTACTGTGTAATTAGCACAGTGGTTCCCAACCGTTTCTCTGCCGTGGCACACCTTGATACCTTCATTTTTTCTGAGGCACACCACTATTAAAAAAAACTTATGAATATTCAAATTAACTCAAAATAACATGAATATGCATGAGCCACAGCACACTGGTTTGGAAAGCTTGCTATGTGGGGTGGTAGAGGTAGGGCGGCAGGGCAGGGGTGGCAAGAAAGGACAAGGGTAGCCATGTGGGGAGGAGTACAAAGGTGGCAAGAGAGGGGAAGGGAGAACAGGGAGTGGCTTTGTGGAGTGGCAGGGGGAACCTGGCATAGCACCCATTTTCCCCCCCTTCCCCCCAATGGCTCCTTGCCACCCAGGGCAGACTCTCACCTCACAGCAGCTCCCTCCCACCCAAGGGGGTCCCAACCTGTCCCCCAACAGCTTGCTGCTTCCCGTGATGGACCCTGCCATCACTGCAGGGACTAGAGCTTGACCTCGGGCCCCATCTCATCAAACCCTCATCAGCCACCACAGAGTTCTCACCAGGGCCCCCATCATCCTCCCCCCCAGGAGAGGCAGCTAGAAAAATCCACCCCTGCCCCCCATCCGATCCAGTTCCAGTCACTGGTACCAGGACCAGATCCTTCTACCTGCACCCCAGAGTCACTGGCTGGGGCTGGATCCCAGCAACACTGGTGATGGCAGGAAGGACACACCACATCAGGGCTGCTGCCTGGCCCCTCTGAGGACCCCAGCCAGGACTGGAATTGGGGCTGCTGGTGCCTCTGGGGACCCTTGGCCAGGGAGGCTCGGGCAGCCACCACCCCCAGCTGTGGGGACCCCCAGACAGAGCCATGGCCAATGGCCCCAGGGACTGCAGATCAGGGCTATGGCTGCCGTGGACACCCTGGAGCGGGGCCAGGCTTAAGGCTGCCAGATACCAAAACATGGAAAGGAGGACAAGGAAGTACAAAAAGAAGGGCATTGGAGGATACATGGAGAAAATGTAATATTAATGTAATAGTCTTCTGTTTTTAGGGAGCTCTAGAATGCTTTCTCCTAAAAGTAAGGTATTCTGTGGCATTCCAGTGTACTTTAACTCCTTTAAGTAAAAAGCCGGACAAAATCACATATTTTAATATACCTGCAGACAGAGGGCATGAAGGTAAAAAGGAGGACATATCTTCCTTTTGCCTGATGTCTGGTAACCTTAGCCGGGCTGGGGCCATGGCTGCTGCCGCCACTTCTGAGGACTCCCAGGGCCATCTGTAGGGTGGGGGGGCCCATGGGCAGCCTGGTGCAGCACTGCTCTGGGCTGTGTGCAGAAGCAGCGGGGAGGGGGTTGCAGGCAGTGTGAAGCTGGTATTGCTGGCCCCCCCTGCCCTGGCCACGCTGCCTCCCGCCCCCTCCCCACTGCTCCAGCATGGAGCCCAGAGCAGTGCATGTGGGGGGGGGGGGCAGACCTGCAGTGCTGCACCGGGCTGCCCTTTTGGCTGCTCGTCCAGTCCCCGGCATGGGGTGGGACTGCAGGGGTCTGCCCCTCCCCTAGGCCGGCTGGCCCTGGCCCCCAATGCGGTCAGACGGCCCTGGGTGGCCGGGGCTGGAATGGGGCCAGCAGCAGCTCTCTGCACCCCTCCCCACCTTTGCTAGCAATCCCCCAGCCCCAAAGGCTGCCCCCCCCCCCAACATATTAACCACCACCACCCCTTTCCCCAGCCCACACTTACCTGCAGCCAACAGGAGCAAACTTTGCTGCAGGCTTCCTCCCCTGCACGGCCCATGTAGCTGGGCTGAGCAGGGAGGGAGATTTAAAATGACCCCAGCTCCCAGGGATTCTCATGGCACACTTATGGTGTTGCCGTGGCACACCATTTGGGAACCACTGAACTAGCAATCTGTATTCAGAGTGGATGTATGCCAAACTCATTCTTGTGGCTCTCTAAACTTGGGAGCATGATGAACAGGGAAACTATGTACTATGATGAGCCTTGAATGAAGAATCTGGAGACCATCTGTTAAAAAATTTTGCAGTGCTTTAACTAAGTGACTCTGGGCCACCTCTGATTTAAGTGTGTGAGACTACAGGTTAATTATACACACAAAAGCCTGAGCCTAGAAAGGCTTATGTGTATGAGTAACTTTACATTGGGAGTGATTGCATTACAGCAATTCAGTAGGGTTGCACCAAAAGTGGGTTACTTGCACCTGATCCTCCAAACACTCCTGTGTAAGAGTATCCATCACCTTTAGCTCTGTTCACCATGCAGCTAGCCACTCAGGAGTGGGCTGTCTGCTGAATTCCCATTTTTGTAATCTTACCTCTCAAACTCCTGCGTATAGCCTTGTTAGTTCTTCTTTCCCCTTAGCATAAGGAGGTATCTCTACAGAACCAGGCTGAGTGAACAAGCTGGGGTGTGAGCTTCCAGAGGCCTGGATGTGACTGTTCTTTTTCCTTTCAGATGATTGCTAAGGAAGGTGTTAATGGGCTAAGTGTGTCTGAACTGCAGAGTGCATGCAGAGCCAGGGGAATGAGATCACTCGGGCTCACAGAGGAACAGCTAAAAGAACAACTTGGACAGGTAGGTAAGGTCTCACCTACTCCAAAAGTCTTGGAACTTTGCACAGAGATCCTTTTACTTGAAGGACCATGTCAGATGTTCAGCATTGAGATGCACTGGCTTTGATGGTTGGCCTTGTCCTGAAGATTCATGCCACTGTTTTGTTTTTGGTTCTCAGTTGCACAGCTGAACTGTAAAGCACAAAACAGACAACTCGCATTAAGGTCCAGTTTAAAAAGCTGGCAGCTGATGAGCACTAGGTGTGTGTGTGCCTGTCTGGAACAGAACACAGTAACCTAATGAATTACTTAAACTACTAGAGCAGGCGTATCCAAACTGCAGCTCTCATGTGGCTCGCTGGCAGGGAGCTGCTTCAGGCTGGGGGAGCTAAAATCTCTGGCCTGTCAGGTAGCTCTCCAGCCACCAGCTTGGAGGAGGGCTGGGGAGGAGGACTGAGCCTGGCAGCTGAGAGCTCAGAGGAGGGAGCAGCCAGGGACAGCTCAGAGGAGGGGCAGGGAGGGGGGAGCGACAGCTCAGAGAGGCAGTGGGAGAGGAGGGAGCAACAGCCCCGACTCAGAAGGGTTGGGGAGGAGTAGCTGGCAACTCGGGGAAGCCATGGGGGCCGGTGAGTCTTCAGAACAGAGAGGCACTTCAGGGAATGGAGGCAGTGAGGGAAGGGACTGAGGGGATCAGGGAGGAGACAAGCTGTAAAGGACTTAAAGACTAACATTATTGTTAGTTATTTTCTGTTTCATAGATTCCAGTGTGGATTTTATTTTGCATTGCTTTATTTATTTTAATGTACTTTGTATTTTATTTTCTTTTGGTCTGGTTGGTTTGGGTGGGTTGGTTGGTTTGTTTGTTTTGTATTTATCTTATACCGCATGCCAAAGCAGCCTCAGTCCCGTCCACAGCACTTTACAAACTTAGGGGAACCTCCTGCACTCCCTTTACAAGCCTGGTAGTCAGGAAAACAGGTTAAAAAGTCTTCCATGGGTTGCAAAGGGAGAAGGAACAAGCCAATGAAGAATCCTACTACTCCTTGCCAACTCTACAGAAACCTGTAGATGGAGCTCTGGACAGTTAAATAAGGAGTTTTGTGGAACTTTTAAAGACTAACCCATTTATTTATCACATTTCTCCTATGAAAGCTCATGCAATAAATAAATGTGTTAAGTCCTTAAGTGCCACAGAAATCCTTGTTTTTTTGTGGAACTAAACTAACGCGGTTACCTCTTTGGAGCTCTGGACAGTTGAGGCTTTTCAGAGACCCTGAGGAATTGGGACTAGGGATGAGCTGTTTTCCATAGCATCCTCCCCCTTCAGAATTATTTTATGCAGAATCCTATTCCACAAGACCAAGCCTGTTTTGAAAGACAAGTGTTGGGCCATGTGTGGAGCAGGAAAGTGTTTCCCAGGACAGCTGAGTTGTCATAGGAGACAGAAGCACTGTTCCTTCTAAGGTGGTGATGCAGCTGACCAGGTTATGGATGCACTTGGGGAGCCAAAGAGCAGGGGCCCAACACTGGGTCAGGGAACTGGGAGAGAACTTGCTCAGCTGTATCCAAAAGTTGCTAAGCTGCATCATCAGCTTAGAGGGAATATTGCAGGGAAGGGCAGAATGGATGGAGACAGCGGGAGAAGTGAGCAATGGTCAGGGACAGCAGAGAAGCAGTGGCATGGTAAGAGGCAGCACCGGGGTGCGGGGGGAAGCACGGCATGATCAGGGAAGCCATGGCATGTTAAGATTTTCTCATAGGCCCTAATGCAGCTTACTGCTTTGTTTAAAATTGTGTTTTACAAGTCCTAAACATGATGTGGAATACTAAGAAACAAAAATACAAAGGAGAAAAAGTTTAAAACTGAATGTAGATTACTTTCAATTTATAGCACAACTTACTGTTGTGAAGTATTGTATTCCACAATGAAATTTGTTAAATCAAAACATTGTGCAATACTTAGACATCAGCACCTGCAAGAGCTTCTACGTACTGCATTGACAAATTACTGCCCAGATTTGAAAAAAAAAAACTTGCCACTAGCCTGCAGAGTTCTACATCCAGCAGCAGCTAAGTTTTTACTGTATAAGCCTCGTTTTCATGGTAACCTTAAGTAATTATTAGAATCTGACAGTAGTAGGATCAATATTTGCCTTGTTTTTAAGATAAAATTAGTGTGTACAATAAATTTTAAGCTTAGTAATTTTGGAATAGGTAAAAATATATGGTTGTATGCCTTAGTGCTGCTCTCAAAGGCTTAATAATTGACTTGTGCGGTTCTTGAGTTCCATAAGTTTGGCCACCCCTGTACTAGACCAACAATGGCCTTGCATGTTTAATAGTGGCCACTGCTGGAGTGGGTCAGATAAGACATTGTCTGCATAGTGATTCATAGATTTCCAGGTTGGAAGGGACCATTTGGTATCATCTAGTTTGAGGTCTTTCAGAACACAGGCCATAGAATGTCTCAAATAATTCCCAGAGTAAATCTTTTTAGAAAATATCCAATCATGATTTAAAAATTACCACTGATGGTGGCAGCTATTCAGAGGCAGTTCTGCCCCCAGTACTCTGTATTGTGGCCTTATTCTGCATGGGGTTTGGGCCACTGTGGCCACAGATGCTCCATTCTTGGATAAAATGTCTAGTAGAAGCTTGTACACTTAATTCTTCTATGGCAGTCTTTCAAGAGTAGGACTGTTTACACAGTCTTGCAGTCAACTTCTATCTAATATTATATAAGTAATTAGTCCACCTTCCTATACTTTCTCTCCAGCTGAAGCTGGATGCAACATTTTTTACTTTCCTCTGAAACACTTTATTGCTACTGTGAGCTGGTAAATAGCTTTTGCCTTCCACCTTGAGAGGCAGGTGACTTGAACTTCAGTTAGTTTGACTGGTCTTGTGCTAGGGAGTCCTTCAGGATAGAAAGTGCTGTGCAATACTAGCATATTCTCAGTGAACTGATGTTTAAACAGCTGACTTCTAAACCAGTTCTAAATAACCCTCTGCCTCTTTTCTTCATGTGTTCTGTAGTGGCTAGATCTACACCTAAAGGAAAATGTTCCTCCTTCTCTGCTGCTGCTTTCTCGTGCCTTGTACTTGATAGATGTGAAGCCAAAACCTATTCAGGTGTCAAAGAATGAGGTGAGTGGCCTGAATAGCAGTAAACCTGTGGCCTTGGTCCCATTTCTGGAAACAAGAACACAAATGAAGGTGTTAGTTACAAACCAAATCACAGTCACACACAGCACATTTCCCACTGTACAGCCTACTAGGCACCTGCTGTAAAACAGCATGTTCACCAAAATAACGAATTGATCCACAGGAACGTGTGCCAGTTTGCTGTCCTCAAGCCAAGAGGAATATTTCCCACTGCCTCTTGTACAGGTAGTAATGAATGGGTTTTCATATAATTTAACTGAATTTTTATGGCTGTCTTCAACTAGTCACTAAGCTGGATGCTAACAGATGAATGAACTCTGGTTGTGGCAAAACGTATTGAATCTTGTATAAGGCCAAATGAAATTGGGGGAGCAGCTCAGATTGTAGAAACAGCAGTAATTGCACAGTTGTTCTGAATATATAAGTGCTAATAGTATTAGTGTTACCATAGCATTTAAGAGCCCCATCATGAACTAGGACTTTTTTCTGCTAGGTGCCGTGCAAACCTAGAACAAAAAAGGCACTACCCCTGTGAGCTTACTGTCTAATCATAGGATGAGACAACAGATGAATACAGACATACCGATGGGTGGGCACAAGGAAACCATGAGCCAGTATTAGTCCACCTGATGATCAGTGGGCTCAGCACAGTAGCAGTCTAGCTGGTGTTAGTAGTTTGCTGCTTTCTCCAGTGGCATGTTAAACCCAAAACCAGGTTTATGAATTTGATGTAACTCAGAAGCTGCTCAATTTGAGTTTTGACTGTTGAGATGAAAATAGCTGCATGATGCATTTTAAGTCTCTAAAAAATTTACTTGGGGCCCAGTTTGTTGCGCATGCTGTTTCAGTTGACTTCAAGTGGAGTCGAAGGTAGCATCATGGGAAAATCTATCCCCTTAGCATGTAACTCGAGGGACATAGTCTTCCTAGATTTGTACAGTCCCTGGCATGGTTTGTGCTCCAGCAGGATAAATAATTGTATGAGGCATATATCATTATGCCGATTAGACAGATTTCTGCCCAGACAGATGTTACAAATGCATAATTCCCTCCTTTTTGCTTGCATTTTTCTTAACTAATGTTCTAATTGTTCATGAAAAGCAGACTTGGAGGAGACTGAACTTGAACAATGCAAGAAATATTGTGCTAAGCAAAACTTTGCCTAGGTACTTATTGTCTAGAATCTTCTCCTACTCAACATTAAATATAAGCAGCACTATTGAGCTACTAAATTTTTTTTTCCCTTTGGTTCAGGTTAGTGAGGCTGCTGCAAAAACTTCAGTTCTTGAAGCTAAAGAAACCCTGGTGGATTCTGCACTCACTGTGCAAGGAAGACAGGTTAGAAAATGACTATTTACAAATGATTATTGGTTATGCTGATACGAAATGCTGCAGATTTGGGAAGTATGAATGAACATATGGAGTATGGAAGGAGGTGACCTTTTAGTCTGGCATCCGTAGCTGGTATCTCTGAATAGGGCACTGGAAGGAACAGAAACACTTGGGACAGACAAGTTTTTCTGTCTGACTTGCAACAGCAGTACTTCCTGCCCAAAGAAGAGAGGGATGTTGAAAAGGTAGAGGAAGCTGCAGTGTCATCACTTCCTTCACAAGTGCTGGAAATGGTGCTGACTGGTCAAAACAATGTTACGGCCAATGTTCAACAGATGAGTGTGCATGAGATCCTTAATTATGCAGACTCATTTTCCCTAAACTGGAAAGTTACATGCTACTTTCTCCTGTTCACATTTCAGCTGAAAGAGTGTGTTTAAATTCTGAATTGCATTGTAAGCCACTCCCCAGGTGACTTTCCTGAGGAGGTTAGTCCTGAGAACTGGGGTATATGGAGGCAGATAAGTGTGTGAAAGACTACACTGGAGGGAGGGGGAAAAAAAAGGAGCCCTTTGGAAATTGACAAGATGCACTGCACTGAAAGCCAGTGTAGGAAGGCCTTTACACCAAAGTTGGGGTGAGTTAGTATGTTTCAATAGGGTCAAATTAGTGGTGAGAGTGGAAGTTCGGAAAAAGAAAACTAAATTAAACTATAAAGATTTCATAATCAATATTGACTGAGGAATAATCTCCCATGTGAAGAGATTGCAGCCCCCGTATCTAACATTGGCTATGTCTACACTTTAAAAGCTAAGTTGACTTTATTAAGTCAACTTAATAAAATCTACTTTAAGTTGACTTTAAGTAGACCTTATTAAGTCAACCTAGTGAGTCCACACTGCATTAAGTTGACTTTATAAAGTTGACTTTAATGTCCACATTTTGGTAAGTTGACTTAACTCCAAAAGTCAACTTTAAGGGCAGGAGTCAAGTCGACTTAAGGAAGCCTTTAGGTCGACTTAATCAACTCCAAATGTGGACAGGGCTTTGCTTAAGTCAGCTGAAGCCTGTAGTGTAGACATAGCCATTAAAATTAGAAGTGTGAGTTCCTGTGCTTTAGCAAGGAAGTGGCCTGTCTGGGCCCTCCTACGTCTCTTCTGGGTTCTGATGGGATTTCATGGTAGTTAAAACACCTCGTAACTTTCTCTTGAAGGGTGAAGAATTTATATCACAGTCTTCAGAAAAGTTACCAGTCCCTGAAGTATCAGTCAAGCCTACTCCAGGAGAGGTGAGCTCTGAGGGAGACCAAGGCCAGGTTTTGTGGTTTGTGGGTGGGGTTTTTTTTTTTTTTTGGGGGGGGGGTATTAATGAGCAAAGTTCTAAATTGAGCTGTGTAGAGGACCTGAAACTGCAAAGAACTTGCTCTCGTCTTTGCCCATTCTTTCTGTAATGGGAAATCTGTGCACCTTTGACTTCTGTGTAGCTAGCTGAATGTGAAATTATGAACGTAATTTTAGGCACACATTTGGCAGTTTTGGTCCAAGTTCTTTCATTACAAGAAAAATAATGTTCTTTATCCCAATTGGAGGAATCTGCTGGTCTGGTTTGCAAATATTTGGTACTTTAATAGGCAAATGTAAGCTATTTGCTAAAACCACTCTTTCCCACATTAATAATTACTAATGGAGAGAAGTTTATTTAATGGAAGGTGTATCAACACGTTGACAGTGATTCTCAATCTTTTGCGGGTCGTGACATGCTTGATAGGGTATCATGAGCCTACAGGACACCCTCTCCCCTCGGCCAAATCCAGCCATCTCCCCAGCTCTCTGTGACACACTTATCGCTGTGTGGTGACACAGTGGTTAAGAACTGTTGTGAGTCTTAATTGATTTGAAAGTCCTAGTATTTACCTTTTAATGAACACATTTGGACTGATCCTGCTGTAACTCTCTTACCCCTAGACCAAAATGGAAGCGTCTCAGAGCAGCAAGGCCAGTGCCAATGGAGTCTAGCCCTGCACCAGCCAGGACCATGGATCAGCGACACTGAAGGAGGGAGATGTCACACCTCAGCCCAATAAACAACTGGGTTAGCAGTGTTGGCAGGCTCTCTCCCACACCAAGGCTTTCAGCTGTCCCCAGAAGACTCATCAACCAGTTGCCCATTGTTTAGGGTATAAAGGACACATCCTATTTACAGCCAACCTTTCATTTAAAATATTCCTTATCAATTAACTTATATTGTAAATATGTAAAATACTTCTGTTAAACGGCCCTAAGCTGTAACTTATCTAATGACTGCATTAGGATTTGTGCTCTTAGACTTCTGGAAGGCAGCATTTGATTTGTATGAAGGGCTGGAGATCAGCAGTGGGCTGGAGCTGGTGCTTCAGTGCAAATATCACTTGTTCACATTGTTGGAATCGAGTGCAAGAATTTTGTCACCCAGTTAGGGTTTGACTTGACTGCTGAAGCAATTTACATAGACCACAAGCCCTTGATTATTATAGTAATCTCATTTGTTAGCTAATACCTTGTGTTCAGAATGGCTCGTCTAGCAGTTAACATCAGCTGCTGTCACATCTTCAACCGGGAGAAGAAACTGTGCTGGAAGAGACAGAAGAGGAAGGGCCTGCAATCTCTTTAGTGGAGAGATGGTGACTGTAATGATTTACAAAGGCTTTGCTACTGTACTTGTGTTTTCCTAGTTTAAAGAGGGCATCTTCTGTTGCATGTTGTACCTGCTTCCTGCCCACAGTTGGCTGCTGCATGGAGCATGCCAGCGTCAAAAATGCCATTCTAGTACAAACGTACAGATGGGCCTTTTATGTGGCAACATCTTGCTAAGGAGTGTACTGGTTAGGACCTGGGTTTTCAAACTGAACTGTCTGGCTGCCTTAAAATAAAGTCTGAGATCAGACTTTTCTTCTTAAATCTAATCTGATTCTTAATGCTACCCTGTAATGACTACTATTTTAAAACAATTATTTTTCAGTAGTAACTCTCTTCCTGGTAGGCTGTATAGGAAGAGACCAAAAAATGTGGGGTTTTTATCATTTTATTAATTTTGGTCTCCTGTGCCTGTAAGTGTTCAAACTTTTTTTCATTTTATGGACATAGTGAATTTGGATATTTCTGATTACTGTCACATTAAAAATGGATATGGATGCTCAATAGAATGTGACTGTTTTTTGTAAGTCAGACTGAGTCACTGGACCCATCATCTGGCTAAAGCAACAATCAGCTCTGTTTGGCATTATTTAAAATTTGCTATGTCAGGCTCTTATCTGTAAAGCAGAATCAGGTTGGAGGGTGGTATGGGGGCAGCATCATGATTGTACTGTACTCTTGGTTAGTAAACTCCATGTAGCTGAGTGATACAAATCCGTTTTGCAAATGCAAGTATTGTACAAAGATGAACAGTTGTGGTGTCTTGTTAATGGTTAATAGAAGATCACCGTGATTCCAATAAATGCCCTGCTGCTCCAGCATCACAATCTCCTTTGATTATTTTAGTGAGACTATCTGGCTTTTCGTCATCACTGCACTTTGCTAGATGAGGGCAGAGGAATCGTTAGCCACTTGCCTGTCTTTGACCAGGAGCACTGGAAATGATCTGAACTTGAGATACCTCAGACTACATCTGTGGAAAAAAGCTTCTTCCACCAAAAATAAACAATGAGCTGTTTCTCCTTTTTTTTCCCCCCACAACCACTCTCAAGGCATAGGTGGACTTGAGTCACTAAACTGTGTGTTGGTCAGACTGACTTCTGTGCACACAGAAGTGAAGTGGAAGTGGTGGTTGTCAGGTGAGAACACGTGATAATTAGATCTAATGCTCTCTTCAGTTTTCTCAAAGTCAGTGGTGTGTTACAGAAAAGAGCTCTCTGTTCCAGACACATGAGCTAGTCTGACAAAACAAGCATGTTTTGCCAAACTTATGGGGGTTGGAGAGGAAGAGGAAAAAAAAAATCTTCAAATTAATGTTAAGTTCTGTGCTAATCCACATCTGTTTGCCTAACAAAACAGCAAAGAGAATGGGTGCTGGTGTTGCATGGTTTGGGAAAGGGCATGGGAGTGGTGGCCTCTTATGAATCCTGTTAAGGATGGCATGAGACTGCTGAGTGACCTGTACACAGTAATGTGCTTTAGCTATTGAACTGTAAAGAGGGAAATTGGTGTAGTGTTTTTGGTGGATCTTGGTTTTCTCAGAGGACATGGATACTTGACTTGCATGATTGCTTGCTATTACTGGGGGGGGGGGGTGTAGGTGACATTGCCCAGAGTTAATGAGAGTTTAGCTAAAATTATAGGTCTTTGGGTTTGCTCACCAGTGGCATTATACAGTAACAGCAGACCAATAGTAAACTTGGTGAGGTATGTCGTTTAGCTAATAAGATTTCAGTGACCTGCGCTCCATCCACTAGTAGTGAATACACCAACATAACTATATTAGTATTGATAATTTCTTCCAGCTCCACTCAGCGGTCTGAAACTCCTCTTGCCCATGATCTATAGTTTATATTACCAAGGGACTCAAGGCTTTTAGCATGATGCTGAAAGACCTTGTAGAATTAGGTTGCACATGAGTCATGCAAAGCAATCTTGCTCAATGTTTCAGCAGTCTCAAAGCTGGAAACTATCCTAGGCATCTAACCAAACTGAGGACCATACTAATTAACTTCTCCATTAATTCAATGGGAATGTGCCTCTCCTTAGATGTCTGTTTTATTTTAAGTCTTTAATAGACTATCCCTCTTCAATCCAAAACAAGACAGTAGTGGTTTGAGTAAGAGTATAAATGGGAGGCCTGCACTGTTAACAAGACTTGGAAACCTGGTTCTTGCTTATTAATAACTCAGACAACAAGAGTCCTGTGGCACCTTAAAGACTAATAAATTTCTTCAGGCATGAGCTTTCGTGGGCTCCAACCCACTTCGTCACATGCATCTGACAAAGTGGGTCAGAGCCCCTGAAAGCTTATGCCCAAAGAAATTTGTTAGTCTTTAAGGTGCCACACAACTCTTGTTGTTTTTGCTGCACACAGACTAACATCGCTACCCCCTGAAAATTAATAATTCACTGTACACAGGTCAGTGATAGAGTTCAACATGGTACAGTGCAAGCCCCATGTGGCTAGCTTGCATGAGAACAAACATGACCCAGGAGGGGAATAAAGGTGAAAGTTCCAGCTAAGGGGCAGGACCAGCAGCAGAGGTAGAGTAATCAAAGGTATGAAGTAGAGTGGGCAGTGGAGACTGATTTGGCTACACCTGTACTGCCACTTTTGTTGGTATATCTTATGTGGCTCAGTGGTGTGAAAAAAGCATGCCGTCTCATTGACATAAGTTACCAACAAGCACAGGTATAGACAGTGCTCCCCCTGAGGTAGCTAGTTGCTTTCAGTGGGAGTGGTTTAATTATGCCAACAGGTGCTCTCTCCACATACCTTGGAGCAGCCTCATAAAATCTTAAGGTGGGGCAGCTGTGTACAACTGTGCTTCTATAAACTCTCTAGTGTAGACATGGCCTAAATCAGAATAAAAGATAATGAATGGCATAGGCAGAAGATGCTGAGTTTGGAAGGGGAAGGGAGAGTATTTAAATTTAATAGCTAAGCAAGAAGCAGTGAAGGGCTATCTGGAAATGGACCTCATTCAAACACCACAGCTCACATCCTCAACCCTGCCATATAATGGATCAGCCTGGCTTGCGTGACCAGCAGAGCTATGTGGTGGAACTTAGACTGGTTCTTGGACTAAAGCCACTGTCAGGATTCCCCATAGAAAAATAAAGGGATAAAGGAGGCTTCTTTTTACTACCACAGAATTACCTGTTGCTGATTTGGCAACAGGAATGCAATCCTGGCAGAGGAACTAAATAATTTCTTTGTTTTGATCTTCACCATTTGGTGGAGATTGGATGTCTGATGTAGAGGAGGGCAATAGGAATGAGATAGGGTCAGAAGCTAAAATAGGGAAAGAGCAAGTTAAAAATTACTTGGACAAATTAGATGTCTTCAAGTCATCAGGATCTGATGACATGCAGCCTAGAGCACTCAGGAGAGAGTAAGAGCATGAGAGTATGTGACCTCATGATGTCACAGTCTCCCCTATAAAGCACACCATGATGCCATGAGAGTGTAAGCCCTAGTATTTTGATTTGTGTTACATACAGCCCAATTCATGTATATTTAACTCAAATTTGGCCAACCATAGCTAATGAGTCTGACACCCCTGCTTAGCTCCTTGCTGATGTGCTACAGAGGTTTGACTTGGGGCCTGTAGGTGATGACCAGTGGCATTCTGTCACTTTCCTCGTTGGGCTTGTCCTGTAATAGTTGACTTCTGTGAACTCATCTGGTTCTGTCAATCTGTTTCTTCTCTTCCCCAGGAGGGTATTATAGTTTTAAGAATGCTTGATAGAGATCCTGAAGGTGTCTGTCTCTGAGGGATCGGTGCAAATGCAGTTATATCTTAGGGCTTGGCTGTAGACAATAGATCGTGTCATGTCGTGTCGTGGATGAAAGCTCAAGAGATGAAGGTAACTATAGCAATCAATAGGTTTCCAATATGGGCTGGTGTTTGCGTCCATTGCGTATTTCCACTGTAACTGTCCAGAAAGTGGATCTCCCACATAGGTTATTTGGTTGTGGGGGGAATTTTTGAAATCTTGGTGAAATTCCTCAAAGGCTTCCTTTTTGTAGGTCCAGATGATGATGTCATCAATGTAACATAAGTAGAGGAGTGGCACTTGGGGGTGAGAGCTGAGGAAGCATTGTTCTAAATCAGCCATAAAAATGTTGGCGTATTGTGGGGCCATGCAGGTACCCATAGCAGTGCTGCTGACTTGGAGATATAAATCATCTCCAAATCTGAAATGGCTTATGTGAGTACAAAGTCAGAAAGTGCAGCCACTGGGTGTACCATGACATCATCTAGGATACTGTTCCTGATGGCTTGTAACCCATCTTTGTATGGGATGTTAGTATAAAGAGCTTCTACATCCATAGTGGCCAGGATGGTGTTTTCTAGAAGATCACCAATGGATGGAATTTTTCTCAGGAAGTCAGTGGTGTCTTGAAGATAGCTAGGAGTGTTGATAGCATATGGTTAGAGGCAGGGCCATCCCTAGGGTAGTGGGGCCCAGGGTGAATCAGTTTGTGTGCGCCCCCCCCGCCCCCATTTTAAACTTTGCAGGCAATGTTCCCTCTAAGCCAGTGGTTTCCAACCTGTTGTCCGGGGACCCCCCAGAGGTCTGCAGACACATTGCAGGGGGTCTGCAGAGCCTCACCCTACCCAGGGCCAGAATTCAGCTACAGCCCTGATGCTCCCTGCCAGGGCTGCCTTTCCCCATCTGTGGCTGTCTCCTGGCAGGGGAATGGAGCCACAGCAGCTCCCCAGCAGGGGCAAGGGCAGGGGACCACAGCTGCTGCGGCTCAGTTCCCTGGTGGTGCAGGCAATGGTGGTGGCAGCGCTGCTCACCAGCTGTCCCACTGGTGTGGGCCAAAGTCTGCCTGTGCAGGCCAGATTATATAATCAGCTGGGGGGTCCGCAAAGATTTTTTTTTTGTTATGAAGGGGTCCCCAGCCTGAAAAAGATTGGGAACCACTGCTCTAAGCTGATGATGCAGCTGAGCAAGTTCCCCGCTGGTTCTCCAGGCCCCAACGGGCTTCTTCCCTGCTGCCCGCTGGCTCCCTAAGTGCACCCATAACTTGTTCAGCTGCATCATCAGCTTAGAGGGAACACTGGGCAGTGTCATAATTTTTCTTTAATAAAATCATAAATGTCTAGCCCTCAGGCTAAAAAGTTGCAGAGAGAATCAGAAAAACATGACCTGACTTTATCCTAAAGGCTCAAAACCCAGAAGTCAAAGAAAATATCTCCCCTCATTTATTATTTCTTTAAACATCTCTTTATTTTTAAGTGAGTTTTAATGATATATTTAACCCAGACTTGTGACTATTTTTGATGTTTGGGGTAGGCAATGTGTCATGGTGATGTTTCATCAACCTCACAGCCAAGTGGACAGGAGCATCTGGAGGTAGTCTTCTCTGTGGTTCTGGTTTTCTGTTCAAGATGGGCACACAATTTTACAAGTTTAATAATTTTTCTTAGATCAAGTTTTTGTTAAATTGAAAATTCAGAGAGACAGATGCTATTTTTGGATGATATCAAGAAATAAATCCAGGTCCCCTCTCATCTTAAAGCACTGGATTCCAACTGTCTAACTGTTATTTCCTTTAAGCTGCCTGACTCTCCTTTTCCGTCTTATTTTAATATATGTATTCAGACATTCCTCATTGCTTTGCAGGTGATCTAAGTAATGAAACTGAGGTACTGTTTGAGGATGAGAGGAAGAAACAAGGGACCTTTGGCCTCCTCTCAGATAACTTGATGTAAAACAAACAAGGAGTCTTGTGGCACTTTTAAAAATTTTAAAAATGTATTTATTTGTTAGCTTGTAAAAGTGCCACAAGACTCCTTGTTTGCTTTACATCATGGATTCCTTGTTTGTTTTGCTAAACTAGACCCACACGGCACCAGCTGCTTTCCTCTTTGCCATGCTTTGGAACTGGTGCTCTGACTGCAATCAGTGACAATGGGGCATACTTATAGTGCAGAAGGAAGGACAAAAACTTCTTTAATGTGTTGATTGATAGCCATTAACCCTAAAAACCCAGTATTTCCATATAAGTGCTAGCCTGGGGTCTTCTCTCTCAGGTATAATAGATCATTATCTGCACAGAGAACTTTGCTCAAAAAGACATCCCTGAAGACTCTTGTTAAGTGTAGATGGAAAAAAAGTTCTTTAATATCTTGAACACTTTTTGGAGATGCTGATGTAAATTCAAAGAGAAGGTCCTGATTTGTAAAGGTTGGGGATGTGAGATTCTCCTGACTTTGTCCCCATTTGCTTGACTGAGGCTGGCTCCATAAGTTTTATCTCAACATTTGCCCTTTCTCTTCCCCTCAGGGAGCAGTTGTGGGAAGGTGGCTACTTAAGTGAAGAGTTCCTATAACCAAATGCTGCCTGTCTGAATTCCCTTCCCCTTTCCCTGACCAGCCAGAGCTGCTCCCTGGGCAGGCTAGCTCCTCAGCTTGAAGAAGGTCCCTGCTCCCTTATTCCCGCTGGTTGTGTGGGACCCCCAAAAGCACGGGGCCCCTCAAAGCATGAGGCCTAGGGCGGTTGCCCCTTTTGCCCCCCCCCTTAAGGATGGCTCTGGTTAGAGGAGAGAGTCCACATAGCCAGATAAGCCCCCTGTAAGAAAGTCAATGCCTGAAATGATGGGCCATACAGGATTTCCAGGTTTATGGATCTTGGGTAGCAGATAGAGCCCCGACCAAGGATATTCTAGGGGTGTGTTTGTATAATTTGTTTCTGCATTGCTTCGGAGAGTTTCCTGAGCAGATGATATGGTTTTATTTGGAATTCCTCGGTGGGGTCAGAGAGAAGTGGTTTGTAGAGTGTTGTGTTGGAGAGTTGTATATAATCTCAATTGTAATCTGATTTATTCATGATAATTACAGCACCTCTTTGATGATAATGTCAGAGTTGTTTTTTAGGCTGTGGATGATGTTGTGTTCTGCATGGCTGTGGTTATGGTGTAAGGGATGTTGTTTGTCCATGATTTCAGCCTGTGCACATCAGCAAAAGTAATCTATGTAGAAGTCTAGTCTGTTGTTCCAACCGTCAAAAGCAGTTCATGTAGAATCTTTCTTCCTGTAATGTTGCTAAGAAGGTATCCGGGGGTTATTGTACTACAAATCAAGAATCCGAAGGTAAACTGTGGAGTTAGAATTCATATGCAAATTTGACACCATTATATCAGGTCTGAATAGAGATCTGGGATGGCTCTCTCATTACAGAAGGTGATTTTCCTCTTTCAACCTTCCCACCTTTATCTGTCATTCCATGATGTTTGAATCCAAACAACTTGCTTGGTTTGCTGAAAAAAAATCTGAACTGAGCTTGTGACTTATCCTTCTCCACATTTATATATTCCCTTCCATACTGTAAAACAAACAATGTGTCCTGTAGCACTTAAAGACTAACAAATTTATTTAATACATAAATAAATAAATGTGTTAGTCTTTAAGTGCCACAGGGCTCCTTGTTTGTTTCACTGAGCTAGAATAACACAGCTGCCCCTTTGGAACTTCCATACTATAGTTTCTGTTTCATGTGTCTCATGAAGTGGGATTTTACCCACAAAAACTCATGTGTTAAATTCATTAGTCTTTAAAAGTTGCACAGCACTCCTTGTTTGTATCATAGGAGCAGGCATTTTGAACAAACCAGGCTTTAATCATGGCTTCTCCATTTCCTGTAAAATCAGGGCAAGGATTAATTTAGTCCCAAAGACTTGAAGAGCCTAGTTTCAAGATGGGGTGAAACAAACAAGTTGAATGATGGCAGCGTCAGTCCTACTTTGTCTGCACAGCGTATAGTCAGAGGAAAATAAATACACTTCATACATACATGCTCAGCAGACTGAAGCACACTCCCTCCCTTGATTTACAGGGAAGTCTAAAGAGAACATTAGGGTAATGTTAGAGATTAGAAAACTCCAAATTGTGGCAGTTCACTGGCATGCAAAGGAGAAGGCCCTTGCACATAAGTGAGTAAATGTGACTCTGGACTCTAAAAGTTGTCTTTAGTGGGTTTGTTTGGACAAGAGTTCATAATAATTCTGATTGCTACTAGCAAATAGTAGGTACTATGTTTTCTGAGGGTAATAATGAGGTTTCAGTTAGCCACAAACTTACTATTGTGCTTGCTCTGCAATTCAATCTTTTGGAAGGGGAAAACTGCAACAGGGATTTGGCAGTATCAACAAGAGCATCCTCTAAAGCAATGAAAGTGCTACCTGCATAGCTAGCTGGATGGATGGATTGATGGATGGAAGGTGTTTTGCAGCCATTACCACTTTCCTCCATCAGGGAGCAGCAAAATACAATTTTTGGATGACTGAATTCGTTCTCTACCCGTTGGTTTCTTTGCATATGGTTTGTTTTTGGAAGATGCATTTCAGAAGTCCCCCATCTCTCTATAGCACTTGTATGGCCCTGCACAGCCAAAGTATCTGATCTCCTCACAACACTGCAGCCAAATGGGGAGGTGTTATTTGGCAGATAGACTAACGCCTGGATTCTCAGATGCTTTCCAGGGCTGTTGGGACTCTCAGTACCTTTGAAGGACCTCAACCTATGTAGTTTGCCCGGGGTTGCAGAGAGTCTGTAGCACTATAGTTGTCCTGGATTTGCATGTGCAATATAATACAATTCCAGGGTGATGAGTGAGAAATAAGTGTAAATGTTATAGTTGAGCTTAGGCCAGAAGAGTCACACAAAAGTTTTACCTTGCCCCTCTCCCCAAAATGTATGTGTAGGGAGATGCTCCAGCCCCCTCAAAGGAGAAACTTTGAGCCAGATCAAGGTCCAGGTTTTGATTTTGATTCAACCTCCCCCAGGCAAAGTCTGGGCCTGTCCAAATCCCAGGGGCAACCAGATTGGCTCTGGCCCATCTCTTTTAAATGTTAAAAAATTACTCAAATCTCTCTAGTGTTTTCATCAGGGCACACAAGGAACATGTCAGTGCTCAGACTAATGGAACTGCTCTGAACATTTGCTAAAGTTCTGGGTGGAGTGAAGACGGATGTTTGCTGGTTCACCAGAATTACAAGGTGCGTGGGTGTTGTGCTGTGCGTAGCTATATGGCAGCTGGTTACTCAGGGACATTACTTAAGTCCATTGCTACACTGTCCATTTCCCTCCCTCTCCATTATCCCACCATGGCATGCAGTCGCCTTTCAGAATCCCTCACTTTTAAGGGGAATTTCTGCTCAAGAAAAGAAGGGTTTTTGCAACTGGAACAAGCTGACTAATTGAAGATGGGCTGTGAGCATCTCAGGACAGGAACCTTATACAAAGCACATTTATGGTGCCAGAGAATCAGTGCAATGATCATTGTTAATATCTGTTTCGGGAAGCTCATTTCATCTGCCGTAGTGGATGATTCCAAGACAACAGCTGGTGGAAGCATGTGCACTTTGTGGAAAGGGCAAGAGTCATTAGCGTGAATGTGAAGGTGGCTACAGAAAAGCACAAACTAGAACCTTCATGTAAATAGGGGCTTTACTGAAGCCTGGTTTGCACAGAAAATTTATCCCAACCAAGCTATGTTGCCCCAGAGTGTGAAAAATTCAGCCTGAGTGCCTTACTTGAGCTGACCTAACCTCGACATAGACACAGCTAGAAGAATTCTGTTGCTCTGGCTACCACTGCTCTGGGGGGTGGATTTGGTATGTTGACAGGAAAAAAAATATTTTTTGTCAATACAAGAATAAGATGTATAAGATACCTGAAGCATCTATACCACGGCACCACTCTAGCATAGGTGTGACTGGGAGTGAACAAAGCACTGGAGAGGCTGTCAGGAATAAAACAAACAAGGAGTCCTATGGCACTTAAAGAGTAACAAATTTATTTATTGCATGTGCTTTCATGGGAGAAAATCCCACTTCGTCAGATGCTTTGAAGATGGGGGAACTTACAGAATGGGAGGAAATAAATGCAGGGAAGAATGAGTCATGTGTGACCTGATTGCATGACTTATACTTCCCTGCATTTATTTCCTCCCATTCTCTAAATTCTCCCATCTTCAAAGCATCTGACAAAGTGGGATTTTCTCCCCAAAGCTCATGCAGTAAATAAATTTGTTACTCTTTAAGTGCCACAGGAAGCCTTGTTTGTTTTACTGAACTAAACTAACACAGATGCCCCTTTGGAAGTTGTCAGGAATGTTTCCCATCCCTGATCACCTGCTTGATCACATAGCTGGAGTTGTTAGTTGAAAAGCAGCGACCGTCTTCCAGTGTTACTCTTCTGAGTGTTTGTAGGGGTCTAGCTGCACATCCCTTCAAGGTGGAAAGCCACATGCACACTACAACTCCTTGATTTTTCTCATTTTAAAGAGCTGGCTGCCACCCTTCAGTAACAACCCAGCACATCCACAACCTGGGTCTTGTGAGCAACCCTACAATAACAAACCCATATTTGTGTGCCAGGAAGGGGAAGAGTTTGGTTGAGAAATCATTTTCTAGGGTAATTAAAAGTCAACAAGAGGGAATGTGACCCAGAAATGAACATTTTCTTGACAGGGCTCTTTTGAAGGCAGCCATCCCAGTTAAAGACCTGCCCTAAGAAATTCAAATTCACAAAATCAGTTGATCATTAGTGTGTGCCATAATGAAGAGCTGTCTGCACCAACAAGACTTCAAAGGATTCTGTTTGCTCCATGCCGGCGGCAGCAGCCTGAGCTTCAAAGCCTGGACACCCGTGCTGCATCCAGACCTGTTCCAGCCAAGAAGAAATGAACAACAAAATGACTTGAACTTCCGAACTTTGCGGCTGGCTCCTTTCAACCCCCATTTTGCAATCCCATCTGAGTGCCGTCCAGCTGAGCTGTGGCTTAAAAATCATGACAGTTTACAGAAATTATAAATATAATGTACTAAATGTTTCTGAACTTGTTTTCTGGATTTTGAGCCTTAGGATTCAGTTCACATTGTCAAACTTTCCTCCATGGCCATAGAGAGAAAGTTACTTTACAGAAGTTACTAGGAAGTTACTTTCCAGAAAAAATGAAAGTTGAGATGTCCACATAGTAGCATGATTCCAGGAGAAGGGGCTTTAAGAAAACCTTCAATGAGTATCGAGGGATGGGGGACCCTGCTCATGCATGCTGCATCTGGTTCCTGCTCCAAGGTTTCTTTCCAAGGTAGCATTCCTCGAGAAGAGTAAGGTGGTAAGACTCAGAACTGGCAACACTGAATTTTCCAACACTTCAAAAGATGGGCTGAGAGCAGCACTGGCTAGTTGTTGGCCCAGAATATTTCCATCCATTTCTTGGCTGCAGCCAGGTAGGCTGGGGAAAACCACTGCACACAACAGCCAGATTCCTCAGGCTTGCACAGAAGTTACAGGAGTGAAACAGCAGGCACTGCTTAGCAGATGAATAGGGATTCTGAAAGATTTATGCCAGGGATTTACGGGGCTAGAAGAGGAGCACTGTGTAGGAGAAAGGACCATCTCCCATGGAATAAGCAAGGATGGACAGAGAAATTCACCAGCTGGAAGATCTGGAGATACAGCAAGAAACAGTTGTTTGTAAAACAGCCATTTTAGAGCTACAACTGTTTCTGTTCCAAATTTAAAGGGATAGTCCCCAGAAAGGCATGCTGGGAAAGATGCTCCTATAAGAGAGCAATCCTAATAACTAACAAATGATGTAATGCAATATGACAGCTAATCTAGAATTGCAGGAGGCCCCTTCCCCAGAGCAACTGAACAAGAAAACTAATAATTTAAAATGTGAAAACAGAGTAAGGAAACTAAGGCCTAGTCTACCCTGTGGGGCTAAGTTGATGGGAGATATGCAGTTGGTGGGCCACAGAATGCATATCCTCCATTGACTTAGTTACTTTGATTTACCATGCTATCCTCACTCTGCTGCGTCTACCAGCAATGCTCACTGCTGACAGAGTGTTATGCCGCTGGCAGAGTGGAGTTACCATTGATGGGAGAGCACTTCGGGGATAGATTGAACAGGTCTACACTGACTGTTTAATTGATCTCACTGTGTCAATCCATGGGGATCAATGCAGACTTTTCTGTGTAGATGAGTTCTCAGTGTGTGACTGGGTCATCTCCTGTGGTTTCTTAGATGCTCTACAGTTGTGATGTGCCTGCTCTAACAGCCAAATGGCTCCTCTACAGCAAAGAATCCTGCAGACATATGAACTGGCAGAGATGGCTGGTAACTTATGGCTCTTGTGACAATATCCAATAAAGTTGCTGAGACTAATGGAATAGAACACTGTTCAGAAGGCATTACTGTCCATCTGAAGTATATCCCCATGGCCTGTAGCATAGCAGCGGGGAGAGAATCAGGATGGACTTGACTGAAATGTTAAATGGAGAGAAGATGTGTTCTGCTAAGGTCTCTTCTTTATGAAAACATGAGTGGCACACACTGGCAGACACAGAACACCCACCTACCGGGACCCCACCATCTTGTCCAGCCAGCCAATCCCACGGTTCAATACATCAGAATGTTTCAGCATCAGGTTTGAGGAGATGCAAGCTCTGTGCCTAGCTGGTGCTGTGGGTAGAGTCCTGGCCATTAGCGTGATGGCTGCTCATGTATTATTTTTATCATCTGGGACAGATCCTGATCTCAGCTACTCTGGTGCAAGTCAATTGAGGCAATGAATCAGAATGAAGACCTATGTGACTGAAATCAGAATCTGGCACAGCGCTTGACTTCAGTAGATCATGGACTGGAAGTCCTTTTGCCACACTGACATTTGTGGTTAGTAAAAGTCTACACTTTTCTTCCTTAAATAAAAATTAACCACACACTTATTTGGCCAGTACTTTAACTAAAGAGAAATTAGGGGTTGGTATGTTCCTATTACTGTTAGACCTTTCTGGCCAGATCTGCTGCTTGTTTAAATCAGGCAGCCTAAGCCTGCAAAGAGAGTGCTGAAAGGGCAATTATCTGGTCAAATTACCTTAAACTTTCATAGCCAATCACTAAGTGCACTTAGCAAAGAATTGAGTTCAGAAGCTGGAGCAGACACAGATCTTGAATACTGGTCTGGGGAACCTGCCTTCTCCCATTATCCAATATTAGATTGGATAAGATATTCTCTTAAAACACATTTAAAGACTATCAGAGAGAGTGGCTTTCAAGGGAACATTATCCATTTGCAGGAAATTAAGGGCATTATCTGAGTAATTTTCTGCCTACTTCTTGCAGTGAAACTAGAAAAGCACCCAACAATCTGAAACTGAACTCCCCACTCTTCAACATTCTTAAAATATTAGTGCCTGTCAGAATAACGTGTTCCTTGTTCCTGGTGATGTGGCACAGATTGGACAATGCACTATATGGAGGCAGATAGTTCAGACAGTCCAAGAGAATTCTATGGGTTTGGAAGGCAGTTGTAAAATAATTTCCTATTTTTTACTGTGCCTGCTTCTAAGCTGAAGATACAGTGAACAGTTATGGAAGCTATTTAATCAACAGCTCTGCATGCTACCTAGGGACTAGAGACCAAAACAAGACTTTATTCTTGTCCACCTTGCAAAACCAACACAGTTATGGAAGAGGGAGCCAGGTTCTAGTCTGGCTTTTGTGTTACTAGCAGAATTGCTGCCTAACTTCCAAACTGTAGTGTTAACTCTGCTCCCCACTGCCTGAGCATCCTCTGGCATGACACATAAGAAAAGCACCCAGTTTGACTCTCAGATCCCTGTGGGAACTGGCAAGAAGGTGGGGCCCCTTCCAGACTTCTGTTTCTCCCCCTGCCAGTTCTGCTGGGGCCCTTGCTGGCCTCCTCGCCATGCCACCAGCCTCACCAGGGCCCAGTGGCAGGGTTGGTAGAGGTGCTTGCAGCAGGGTTGGGGAGCTGGCAATGGCACTGGTGAGGCTGGCGGCAGGGCTAGAAGGCTGGCAGAGGCTCTAGAGAGGCTGGGGGAAGCTGGGAGGTCACTGGGGGGGGAGTCAAGGATGGGACTCCGCAAGTGGCATGGGGGACCACCATCCTTGACTCTTCCCAGGGCGCCAGAATCACTAAGACTGTTCCTGGTTCTGGACATGGAGGTCCAATAATGCCAGACTTCCACAACATCATTCTAGTAGAATCATTCCTCAGCCTACACTTAGGTCTGTTTTCCAGAGCTGTTGAGCATGTTATGAGAGTGCTCTACATCTGAATATACATTAATAGCTAATGGATGAAGAAGTACTGTTATGAACCAACCATGTTATGGGTTGAGTTAAAACTCCACAGGGTTGATAGGTGTGAACTCACCTTCAATTAACATAATTGTAAGTATTAGCACAAGCGGAAGGCGAAAAGTGTGAGTGAACCCTTCCAGATGTTTTCGGATGAGTATTGTTTTGTTGCGGGTATGTGAAATGAGGGAGGGGTTACGCATAAACTGGCAAGAACAGAGGGAGACAAAAAAAGCTCAACAGTAGCATAGTGTGGGCAGCAGCAGACAGCTATAGTCACAGAGTGCATTAATTAATGATTGTCGACACTATAAGCCCAGAATTAAGGTTTTTGTAGAAACCCAACACCAAGAGAAATGTTGCCATAGAAATTAAAAAAAGAATAACATTTCCCTGCTGGGCTTGCCACCCAGCCACAGCAGCATCAGAGAAACTCTGGTGTGACAAGAAAAAGATGCTGGTGTGAGGTTGCAGACAAAAAAGTGATCTGCCAAAGCTCTTCCTATTGCCCAGCCTAAAAGGCAGAGTGTGAACAGAAAGTGGGAAGGGTGAAAAGTAAAGATAAGATTTGAGGCAGCCAATCAGTTTTAGTACTCAGTTATTAGAAACACAGGCAAGGAAACCTGCTTTTGAAGGAGCTTGGTTTTCATCTGCCTGTGACCCTTTAAGACCCCACACCATTAAGAAAACACACAAGTTTGTTAAAGAAGATTAATTCCTAGTGCTTGTTATCAGCAGATCCCAAAGCGCCATACAAAAGAACTTGTTACGAAGACCCCCATTTTACAGCTAGCTCTATGTGCCCCTGTAACAGTGACACACAGCCTTTAAAGTTCCAGAGAGGTAGCTGTGTTAGTCTAGGTCAGCAAAACAAACAAGGAGCCATGTGGCGCTTTTAAAGACCAACAAATATATTTATTGCACGTGCTTTCATGGGAGATTTCTCCCCTGAAAGTTCATATGATAAATAAATTTGTTAGTCTTTAAAAGTGCCACAGGAGTCATTGCTTGTTTAGCCTTTATCACTGAAAGCACATTCCAGGAAGAGACTGAACCAAAAACCCTCAGGGAGGAGAGGGGACCATTTATTGAAGACCCAGTACTTCCCAGCATTACTGCCTCAAAGTACCTTTCCTTGCCTTTTGCTGAATACCAATGGCCTGTGGCGCGACACAGCACATCTGCAACTGGGGCAAGCAGATCCCATCCCTCCCATGGCTGCTAAAGGACCCCACTATTTTGGTTCTCCCTCTCACCCTATATCCTTTCCATTCCACTTTGCTGCTGCCTGTGGAAAGACAGGACTTTATTCTCACGGTCTCCCTTATCCCCAGTCAACAGGAGAAAACCATGGTTCTTCAGTTACATTCATGCTTCTGAGAAGATGGTTCCAAAATCCCCATTTGTGGCTGCCAGGCTCTTCTCAGTTTTCTTGCAGTTTCAGTCCTGCAGAGGCAATTCTTTTCCCCTCCAGCCACTGGCTGCTGGCCAGACCTTTTAACTCCTGGCCTGCCACATGGGCTCTTCATTCATAGCTGTTATATTGCAAGAAAAATAACTCTCAGTCTGGTCCTGCTTACTGGCTGGGAGGACGACAGTTGGCTGGAAGTTCTCATACCTTCAAGTTTGCTCAGGACTCAGAAGCAGAGTTTTGCTTCAACTTCCTGCTCATTCAGGTTAGAGTTTAACATTATTTCCAGTTCTGGGAGGTCACAGGGGCTATGTCTACACTGGGGCTTTAAGTTGATGTAAGGGCTCTTACGTCAACTTAAATAAAGCCCAGGCTACACTGCAAGCTAACAAAGTTGACTCTCCATCACTCAAGTCAACTTTATAACTTCCAATTATAAAGTTGACTTTACAGTTAAGTCAACTTTATTAAGTCGACTTAAGGCAATGTGGCTGGGGAGTTGCCTTAAGTCAATTTAATTGGCCTCCTAACTACAGAAAACATGGAGATCGGGGCTGGAGAGAAGGCACAACACAGGTGCGAGCATTCCCATCTGTGTGCACCACATCCAAACTCCCCATGTTCTCCAACTGATCTGGCATCTCCCCCGCATCTCAGCCAGACTGGGCATCTCAGCCTGACCCGACATCTCCCCCTCATCTCAGCCTGACCGGGCTTCTCAGCCCAACCCGGCATCTTCCCCACATCTCAGATTGACCCAGCATCTCCCCTACATCTCAGCCCCACCTTGCATCTCCCCCCATTCTCAGCCACAACTCAGCCCAGCCCGGCATCTCCCCTGCATCTCAGCCCAACCCCCTTCCCTCGTTCTCATCCTGACCCGGCATCTCCCCCGGATCGCAGCCCAATCCTGCATCTCCCCCTATTCTCAGCCCCACCCGGCATCTCAGCCCAGCCTGGCATCTCCCCCTCTTCTCAACCCAACCCTGCAGCTCTCTCCGTTCTCCAGCCCAACCCCCATCTCTCCCATTCTCAGCCAGACCTGCACCTCTCCCATTCTCAGCTGGACCCCATGAGTCTCCCATTCTCAGCCCAACCCTGTGTGTCTCTCCCCTTCTCTGCCCAAACCTGTGGGTGTCCCCCTTTGCCCTTCTCACCTCAATCCTGCCTGTCTCTCCCCCTCTGCCCAAGCCTGTGCGTCTCCTCTTCTCAAAGGACCCCCCCGATATTGTTGTAAAACAAACAAGGAGTCAGGAAGCACTGTTTAAGACTAACAAATTTATTTATTGGATGAGCTTTCATGGAAGAAAATCCAACTTCAGACAGTTTGAAAATGGGGTAACTTACAGAATGGTAGGAAATAAATGCAGGGGAGTGTAAGACATCGGATCAGGTCACACTCTCACAGCAAATCAAAGCAGTTGTTAAGATTCAAACACCGGGAAACAGCACATAGAAAGAAAGTTGCTATTTCTTTTAGATTAGATTGTGTGAAAGCAGGATTAAATCTTGACTATGGATTTTTTTCCCATTACAACACGTGATTTGACTTCACCTTCTTCTGTGTGCTGTGTCCTGGTGTTTGAGTCTTAACAACTGCTGTGTCTGCTTCTGCACTGGCAGTTGCCCTGTGGCACCTGGCCCAGAGCCAGAGGAGGCTGGGCAACAAAGGGAGGGTGTGGAGGACTGTGCTGGCACATCGCTGGGCTGCATCAGGCTCCCTGACCTCCCTGGGCTCCCTGTTGTCATGCACAGTATAGAGGGTGGTGTGGTCACTCACCTCCTGTAGTAAAGGAGTGGCCAAGAAAGAGGGGCACCTCAGCTGTGGCACACTGTGGGCCAGCTACCGACAATACACCACTCCTAGGGCAACTTAGCAGCTACCAGTGTGAACTTGGGCAGTCTCCTGGCATTTTGAGTGTGGACACACTAAGCTGACTTAATAAGGTCTACTTTAAGCTGGCTTAAAGTAGACCTTATTAAGTAAGCTTAATCAAGCCCTGTAGTGTAGACATAGCCAAGGATGTGTACAGCTAGTCCTGACAGCTTAACTGATGGTGCCGGCAAATGCTGAATCATTAGCAAAGATATCCATTCTCCCAAGTGTTCTTTGGGTATTGGAGTAAAACAGGTGTTCCCAAAAACAGGAACGTTGCTGGCCCCAGAAAAGACCCGGGGCATGGGCACGGGCCACGCCTCCTTGTTTCCAGCACCTGGGCCTGACAATTTATCGGGTTCCTGCCGCCTCCAGCCTGGCCCCAGATCCCTGGCTGGTTTCGGGGCCAGGAGAGGCAGGCGTCGCTGCGAGTTTCCCAGCCTCAATGCCTGGCCGGGGCCAGGGCTGGGCCTGGGGCTGGGAGAGGCAGGCGCTGCAGAGGGTGCCTCGGCCAGGGTCCCTGGTCTGGGACGGGGCAGCCCGGACACTCTGCGCACCGGCGATGAGACTCAGGGCACGTGCCCTGCATGCCAGGTACCAGCGATGCCCCTGACTAAAAACGAAGCGAAGTCTGAAACAGTGTAACTGTCTAAGGACTTCGATGTTTTCTGACTGAAAAATCCATCTTTTCATGATTGCTTATCTTAGGCTCTTGTGATGCCATAATATCACTAGTTCTCTAGTTACCACAGTGCTTTTTCCAGGATATACAAGACCTGACTTTCTAATGTGAGAACACATGCAACTCTTCTCCTGCTCTGGAGAGAGAGAGTCTTTTCTGGGTTTATTTACTGGTTACAAAGTAGAGCACAAGCCCTTTTTTTCCTGTTGCAAAGCGTATCTTAGCTGTTGGCCACCTCTGTTCTAAGAGCATAGGGTAGCAGCTGAGCAGGCAGCATGAGGTTAGGAATCTGAGGCGCAAGGTATTCAAGCACAAAATGGGATTTTCTCCCATGAAAGCTCATGTGGTAAATAAATTTTTGTGTGCATGATGTGACCATGAGATTCAGTGCTGGGTCCAAAACATCCTGCTTCTGCCAGTCCTGGCTTCTCTCAGCTTATGCTCAAGTTGAGTTTAAGCAGCTTGATGAGATCCTGTAACGGGCAGACTCAAGAAAAAAAAATGTCAGCATTCTGGCCACATGACCCATTGAGAGAGAGAGGGAAACTAACTCAACAGGGCCTCATAAATTATAAGATTTCGTTCTGCAGTGACGGCAAATTAAACTGGTCAGAGTGCCAAGCCAATGTGTGCTTTGGCTCCAAGATAACTTTTCCAGTCATGCATGTGCCAAACAGCTTCTTGCCTGCTCTTATTTTCAGAGATCCTGCTCCTTGCAGGGTTATCCTTCTCTTAAGGGTATCCCTCAGGTAATCAGTTTTCATTTGGTTCACCTTTGCTTTTCAGTGCATGAGGCAACCCAGGGAAAGAAGAGGGCTCAAAACTTGCAGCAGATGGGCCTCAGTGTGATACTCCCTTGTGATACTGTCCGTGAATCCAAACTTGCAGGCAGGGAGGCCAAGCTGCTTTTTACAGAAACCCGAACAAATGTATTGACCTCTTCTTTGGAGGGCAGAGGGACCCCATTATAGACCAATCTCCCTTGTTACTCAGCTTCCTGACTCGCTTTTCTAAGCTCACAGTGAGAATAAGCAGGAGGCATATTAACTTTGTGTAGCCCAGTGGTTCCCAACCCTTTTGGCTCGAGGGCCACAGATATCATTGGTACAATCCTGAAGCACCACCAGTCTCTGCTAGCAGATCTTCGCCCCACTGCAGCCAGACAGAAGGAGTTTAGTGAGGATGCTGCCTCCTCACTGATCTCCTGTTCCCTCATCTGCAGCAAGGAAACTTCATGCATCCTGTAGCCATGTGTGCTCCACCTGGGTCCCTAGAAAACAGTGGCTACGTTCTGCATTGAGGGGGGCAGAAGGTCAGTGCTCTCTTCCCTCTGGCTCCAGCACCTATTGATCACTAAGTGAAGCATTTTGTCATGCTCTCTGCTACAGCCAGGGAGATGGGAAGCCTTGGTCTCCAATCCCCTTGGCTACAACAAGGAGCCTGCACCAGTCTTCAGTCCCTCAGAAAGATGCTCTACCTGGGTCTTTAGGCAGCAGCTCTTTTCTGTAGCCAGCAGGAGGTGAGTCACAGGCTGCTTTGAAAGCCTCCTGGGCCACAGATTGGGAACCACTGGTGTAGACAAATGGAAAGGGAGAATATTGCAGGATTGGGACATAGTAAAATACTGCTGCATTTCAGTCCCAAATCCCAGAGCCAGATTCTAATTTCAGGCTTTGTCTTTTGGCTAGGAAGAAGGGAAAAGTTCAGCTCAGCCTCAACTAGAACATGATCCATTAAAATCGAGCTTGGGTATTATCCTAGAGCTCCACTAAGAAAAGGCACTTAGTCGCTTAGCTAGGCCTCACCCAACCTTGACTTCTGTTTCCTTGTCAAGACAGAGCCTCAGTAGAAACCTGGAGTGACTACATAGCAGTCAGGGGAGTTACCTGGCTTTATATTAGTACAACCAAGAGCAGAAGCTGGCCTCTGAGTGTTTAAACATGGTTCCCAAGGCTACCCTCGGCTCCCAAGGCTATGCATGTGTAAGCTGGGGAATGGTCCTACTATTATGGGAAACTTTCCCAGTTCCTATACTCTCCTGTCTGGCAGAGTCCTTGTAACCCCAATGAAGCTGGGCCCAGGATACGGGGTGGTTTGACAGTCAATCTTGTTATGCTCACTAAGCATGTGGGGTAGGGCTGGTACCCTACTCCAGGATGCTTTCTCCACACTGGATGCCTCCCTGACCTACTGATCGTTGCATACAGCTCAAAGCAAATACACTTTATTAAACAGCCTCCCAACAAAACAAGAAAAAAAATTGGACAGGTTAAAGGAAAGCATCCCATGTCTCTCTGTAGCCCATGGGCCCCACACAGTGTCTCTGGGTGTCAGGGAAGCTCACAGCCTGCCATTCATGCCACCCAGGCCCCCTGCCAAGACCCTGGGTGCGCTGAGGGATGTCATGAGTCAGACACTTGGGTCTGGCAGTAGTGGCCACATGCCCCCAAGCTATAGGGGACAGGGCCATATTCTCCAGCATCTCCGGCTGTCAGGATGATGACAATTTCCTCCCAGTCTGGCCTACAGCCTCTGGGTTTGCAGCATCTTGCTGCACCAGGCCTTGCCCGGGGCTCCACTTCACACTCCCCATCTGCTCACTTACCACACCTGGCTCTGGATTCAGCTGCAGCTCCACCCTACGTCTGTGTGGCTGTGACTCTGCTCAACTGAGCTCATAGAGCTTCTTCTCTGGCCTCTTTACCACCAGTTACCATGTCTAGGTGCTGCTGGCTTCTCCACTAGGCCCCGCTCTCCTCAGCATCTCCATTTCCTACAGAGAATGGGGCTGCCCCAATTGCCTACCTACCTTATTAATCAGGACCTGGAGTATTGGCATCTCCACTGGCCCCAAGGGCTGGCCACCTTAGGGTCCCAATTTCTCCTCAACCCTTCCCCTGTGCTTTGGCACTGACAGAGGCTCTCTAAGAAGACCCAGTAAGTTTCAGTAAGGGCCCCACAGTCCCCTTACACATGGATTTTGTCAGTCTGATGATGTCACTCTATCTATGGACCTCTGACTCTATGCTGCCCTTTCCCACAGTGAGCCAGCCAGTCCTGGAAGGTGGTCACAACAGGAGTGTTTGCCTGAGGGTAACAGACTTTACAGGCCTGGGCTGTGACTTTCAGAAACCTGTTGAGGGTCTACATTTAGAGCTAATCCCATTGTGAGATATGGCAGTACCTACCAGGACCCCATGCCCTTCCTTGGGAACATGAGATGCCTCAGTTCTCTGACACACAAAGGTGCTCAGATGGAAGCTGCCATAGGGAAGTACCCTGCTGAGACAGTTATCACCCAACCATTTTTGCAGCAGCTGGATTAGCCTTCTCATCCCTCATCTCCTTCCCTCCCTGCTTGCTGGGTAGCTGTGTGAAAAAGTGTGAGCTGCCAGGGAGAGGCTGGGATGGGAGGAGGGCAGGGAGAATCCTGTTCCTAAAAACACAAGAACGGCCATAGAGGGTCAGACCAATGGTCCATCCCACAGTGACCAATGGCAGGCACTTCAAAGGGAGTGAATAGAACAGCTAATCATCAAGTGATCCTGTTTGAGGTATACTTGTAAGGAAGGATATGTTTTGGGTAGGAGAAATGGCAGCAAGTGAAATGGCAGCTCTAAGAGAAAATGGTACTCTGGCAAGTGGCTGGTCCAAGGAGCTAGCAATGGCGTGCTCCTTCTTGGCCACTGGTTAAAATCCCTCCAAGTTCAGTGACCAGAGAAGTTACCCTCTGATGCCTGGTCATCACCCCCCTTTGGCTGGATCTCAGTCCAGTCTCTTGACATCTGCAGGCTCTGCAGGGATGGTGAAGTGCCAACTAAGCCAAGGGGACTGAGCACCGATTTCATCCCTAGCAGTGGAAGCAGCATTTATTGGGGCAGATGCTGTTGCTACATGTGCCATAGTGTTCTGTCTTCCCAATGGCCGATCTGGCCCTCCACTACTCCCATATTCAAATTGTGATGTAAGAAGGCCAGTGACTGTGTGTCAGCAAGCACTTTGGGGATCCTTGTCCCCACAAAGTTTGCTTGCTCACACTAGCTAGAGAGCCCCAGGAAATATCCTACCTGCTTAGTGGACTGCCTCCCTCGACACAGCAAATTCACTACGTCAGCCCTTGTTTTGTCAAGTTGCATCCCAAGCGACAGGGCTACTCCATGATGCCACTGGCCATTATCGGCAATGATTCAATGTGTGTTTTTTAGCCGTTAAAAGTCACTATAGATCATGCAGCCCCAACAGTTTGCCACAAGAATCCAGCCCCTTCTGGATAGCCAGTGTAAAATGCGGGGGTTATTTATGGCTGGCCACTTTGCAGGTGCAAGCCCTGTTTTGGCAGTTCTTTATAAAGCCATGACTTGACTATGTTAACAGCTCTAGCCCGCACATTCTGACTGCTGGGCGGGACGGGGAGAGGATTGATTTTATTGATGTTCTTGCTACAAGGTTGCACATGATTAACTCAGTCTCTTAGCGACTTCATCATAATTCCCAGTGTGTTCATTAGTTATTATTATGTAGTGGTCATGTCAGAGCAGCCTCCTGCTGGAATCAGCGCACATGGGCTTCCTGGCGCTCAGCTGAGAGATGCAGCCTATGGCCCATGAGGGCCTCAATTCCCATCAGTGCCAGAGGAGCATGCAGGGTGCGTGCATTGTGCATCTGCTTGTACTATACCAAGCTGAGAGCCATGTTTCAGGTCCCATGCACTTGCCTATACCTATCCCTAGAAAATGGGGTCTTTGATGTTGCACAACCCCTACCTACTCACAGCCTGGGAAGCGGCAGGCAGAACAGAAGAAGGGAACAATAGAGTGGTGTCACTAATGTAAACATCAATACTGGGGATTCGTGGCTGGCTGCTCAGCTGGCAAGGTCAGGTCAGATCAATTTGTAAGCCCAAATTCTAGTCTGAAGAACAAGGAGGCTGAGAAGTGGATGTTCATTTAGGGCCATAAGGACATACTGAGTCAGACCAATGGTCCATTTAGCTCAGTAACCTGTCTTCTGACACTGGCCAGTGCCCGGTGCTTCAAAGAGAATGAACAGAAGAGGTAATCATTGAGTGATGAATTCCCTCTCATTCCACGCCCATCCTCTGGCATTCAAAGACAAGGGACACCCTGAGTGTGGGCTTGTTTCCCTGACCATCTTGACTAATACTCCCTGATGAACTTATCCCCCAGGAGCTTTTGATTGCAGTTATACTTCGACTTTCACACATCCTTGGCAATGAGTGCCACAGATGGGCTGAGCTGTGTGAAGAAATACTTCCTTTGGTTTATTTAGAACCTGCTGTGTATTGATTTCATCAGGTGACCCCTTGTTCTTGTATAATCCAAATGAGTAAAATAACACTTCCTTATTTACTTTCTCCACACCATCCACGATTTTTTAGACTTCAATCATATCTCCCCTCAGAGGACTCTCTTCCAAGCTAAATAGCCCAGTCTTTTAAATCTCATATAGAAACTGTTCCATACATCTTATCATTTTTCTCATGCTTTTCTGTACTAATATTTCTAATTCTAATACATCTTTTTTGAGATGGGGTGATCAGAACTGTATGCAGTATTCAAGATGTGGGTGTACCATATGTTTATAATGCAGCATTATGATATTTATTCTCTTATTTGTTTAGCCCTTTTCCAAAGGTTTCCAACATTCTGATTCCATATTCTGGTCATAGTTTGATACATTTCTGCCTTCCAAGTAGTACCTTATGCCACAAAAAGTCTCAGTTGAGCCACTGGGGCTAAGGTGCCTCGCAGTGTGGGTAATGCTAGGAACCAGATTTGGGCCCTTTGTCTGTAGCGCCAATTTGGAGGGAAGTCAGAGATCTAGTATATTTTAAAGGTGGGTGATATTTTACATGCTTTACAAGCAACAACATCTCAAGAATGGCCTGAGGGGGATGGATACACACTCTCGCATTTGCCTGGTCCCTGTCATGCCCATACTGGTTTCTAGCTTTTTGCATTTTATATCACTTAAGCGCCACCCCCCGCCACAAAGAATCTGTTTCTTCCTATTTTCCTATCCATCTTTCCTTACTTAGCTGGCACGCTCCATTCTTTCCTCATGATAGTGCACACAGATTTGTTGCAAGGGAGCGATGTGCAAATTTCTACACTGGAGTTTCTGCCAGTTTTCTAAAGACCTTTGGTAATATAGGGAAATGTGTTTTATCCATCACTCATACTTATTCCTTGCCTTCCCTGGATCAGCATTTTTGTAACTGATTAGCATTTCAAGAGAAAGGAATTGATTTAGCAAGGCTCATGCAAGGAACCCAAGGCTGGGATTTATAGCTCTTTGTATTAATAAAGCATTACGTTCTTTGCAGACTTTTGCTTCTGTTATGAATTCATAATGACATGATGAAAGAGGGACTGGAGTTTACAGCAGCTTTAAATAAATTCAGACTGAGGGTTCTGTAGCCAAAACATTTGAAACAAAAGAAATACAGAATGAGGAATGGGAAAATACAAGAGAATTTTCTTAGCATTCTACAGAAACCTGTGGAACATTCTCTGCCCAACCAAGAAAAAAAAAAAAGTGTACATCACAGCAGGGGTGTTGCTGCACTGAAAAAGGGGGGGGCACAGCTCTGGTCCTCCCTCCCCAAAACTACACTGCATGCAGTGCCATGCCGTGCCAGTCCTGGGCCTGATCCAGGTCCTGCCACCAGTCCCGGGACTGGATCCTGTTGGCAGCAGCATATTTTCATACTGTTTGTCCTCAACCCTCCATACTGGGTGATCTGTGCCAAACAAGTCTTTGTCCTCAAGAGCCACCTATCTACAGGCATGAGTAAGAACCACTTATACCTCAGCAAGCAGTTGCGATGCCGCAAATATGGCTGAAGTGGGTGAAGAGGAGACAAAAGTGGTATTAGCTGTGGGACTCTTAACCAATCTTGTTTCCAGGCAAACACCCCTAGGAGAGCAAGGTCTGACCTGGAACTGCCTCTTGACTGTGAGGGGAACTCCCCACTTAGATCCCAATGTCCCTGCTCAGCCTTTAGCTCCATCCCCCAGGGAAAGCAACGGGTGAGAAGGCTGAATAGCAGCAGCAGGACTCTAAACAAAACTTTCCCTAGAGTTTCTCAGGTGGTGTAGGTGGCTTTTCATGATCTCTGAGATTGCACCCACCAAGATTCTGTGCTGTTCAGCCACCATATCCCAGGCAATAAGAGGCCTTGTATAGTTTCTTTGCACTAAATTAGCTGTTAGACTCTCTGGTAAGGACCAAGGAAGGGGCATTCTGAGCCACTGGCTCACCTGGGAGGATAAGCAACAAGCATCATAGGTAGGTGGGCATTTGGCTGCCACCTTGACTCAGGAAAACTTGGGCATCATTAAAAATGCCAGATATGTACATTCCTAAGTGCCCCCCAGTCCCAGCTTGTCATGGTGTTATGTTCCCAGGTCTAAGTTCACCACTCTGCTGGGTATGTGAATCCTGACTAACAGGCTCAGCCATGCTCCAGGGTAGCTCTCTGTCACTGTTTGGAAGGGCATCCAAACCTCCTTGGATTGACAGCAGCGGTCTCTCTCCTCATGCTTAGTTGAGATGTGCTTAGTGAGCAGACTGTCAGCTGGCTGCACTAGCGAAGAACATGATCTGCAGCCCTGCCGAAATCCTGAATTCTAGGGAGACTTTCTCTGAATAACCATTTGTTTCTTGAAATGCTGCTGACCCCTCTAAGGACTCCTCTCTGTCAAAGAGTCCATCGTCATCCTGCCCTGGCTGTGTTTCGTTCCCAACGCTGTATTATGGGGGAGATTTCCATGGAAACTGGGATCCTTGGTGACTTATTTCCCCAGTTGACTTCACTCTCTTACACAGAATGACGCGGTGTGCTGCCATGGATACAAATGAGGTTGCAACCTCATTCCAGGTTTAAGTCTATCACAGAAAAACTGGGGGCTAGTTTGTCCCCCTTGAACTAGAGTGAAGATTTTGGGGCTCACATTAAAGACAGAAGAATCTGTTAAGAGTCAGCATAGAACATATGTCATCCTAATACTCATCCTGGAGCCCTATCGTCCCCCACAGTGAAGGATTCAGACATAGGATAGCTTCTAACAACAGCATGCCCCTTAACCAAGAGCTCTGACATCAAGATGATTCTGGCCAAAGGCCTAGATTTAGTTCAGGCTGATAGGTACCAGCAGCAATCACCCTTGTCACCTGACCAGAAAAGGCATTAAAAGCTGGAAGGAAAGGCCTCTGTCCCCCAATCACCCCCGTCAGGCATCTCACATGCGTGTGTTGGCACTTAGGATTGACCAAATTATTTTTCTCCAAAATAACAAGCTGATAAGGCCCAATCTGTGCCTCTCATAGGGCCATTAGGAAAGCACTTAGTTATCTGCCACATGCTAGTCTCCCAGACCTTTGACAGGGACACAGAGTAAAGTAAGCCTCAGTTACTAAAGACAAGGGGGGAAATAAACTGTAAAAATAACTAAAGAGTAGCAGTAGTAACAATCAAAGGTGTGTTGAAAGACAAGAAGCAGATAGAGAAGAAACAAACAAAGTATACTGCATAGAAGTAGCATGTGAACAAAGTATGATATGTACAGAGACTGGTTCTGAGAATAACCTTAATCACAGAGTGTGAGAGACAATGTAGAATGGAATATGCATACTTCTTGATACAGTTATGTATATTAAATAACTGGTACTCACAGTCTGTGGATTTGAGGCATAACCCTGTAGTCACCTCCTATAGTTGAGTCTGATCAATGCAAGTGCAGTGTGATTATATGCTAATAAAATTTAACCTGAGTGGTGAATCTGGAGCTGAAGTGAGTCCTTGGGAATCCTGTCAATTTTGAAAGGGATAGCTGTGTTAGTCTAGTCCAGTGAAAAAACAACAAGGAGTTGTGTGGCACTTTAAGACTAACAGATTTATTTTTTGCATGAGCTTTCGTGGGAGAAGATCCCACTTCCTCAGATGCTTCGAAGATGGGCGAACTTACAGAAAGGAATGAAACTAAATGCAAGGGGGTGTAAAACATAAGATCAGGTCCTAAAGTAACAGCAAATCAGAGCAGTTTACAGGCTCAAACCATGGGAAGCCTGAAGTCAAATTACCCCAGCAATTTGTCTCAGAGACTGTGGAAACTGCAATCAAGAAAAAAACACTAAAAGTCCATCTGCGCCTCTGCCTGTGCCATCTCAGCGATATTTTCAGCACTGTCATAGGAATGGTGGTTTGCCATTATGCTGGGACACAACCAGAGACAGGGGACATAAAATAACTCTTTGAATCATCTAAGCCATTGTGTCCCTGCAGCACTTGCTAATGTATTCCCACTGAGGATTTAGCCACTCCCAAAACTCTGCAACCCCAAAACTTTTCACCCACGCCTGTTTTTCTACAGAGACTCAAGCACGACCAGGCGCTCATAGCACAAGGCACTGTATTCATTCATTATATCCATACCAAAAATGAAGATCAAGCAAGCCTTTGCCATTTTGCTCCACAGGAGGTTTCTGGCCTTGCCATAGGACCCTTACGTTACGGTTTGACAGCTATCGTGCCCCAGTCAAACTCTACTCCTGACACCATCCCTGGAGAGGGTTGTGCCCAGAATTCACTGGACACTTGGAGCCAGAAGCAAGAGACCCATGGGACTTGCTCCCCTGCTACACTAAGTGAAAACACATTGCGCAAGAACAGCCCTAACCCGAAGAGCTGAGCCTACAGAGACACTCGGTGAGAGGGGAACCATGAAAGAGAAGGGAAGTGACTTGCTGCCCTTAGGTCATACAGCAAGTTAGTGGCAAACTGGGAATAGATTCTGTGCCCCCCCACCAGTTCCCATGCTAATTCCATATACACTAGACCACCCAGGACTCCTTGCTAGTCTCTTTACACCTGTGGAGCTAGGCCAATTTTGTACAACTGGCATGGCTACCTTCCCAATGCAAATGTGGCTGTTACTGCCCAACTCCCCTGGACTGTGTCTGTATTAGCATCTGATTAATGGGGGCTCCTCATAGCTTGGCACTTTTATGAACAGTCAGGTGTTACTTCCTAGCTTCTGGCCTTCTTATTGCTTCCTTCACCTGCCTTGGCACATGGGTGTCCTTGCTGCATAGTGGATGGCAAATGCTGGTGCTGCCTGACACCACAATGCCAGAGGAGGTGTTAATACCCTGTGACCAGAAAGGCTGGTAGGTCCAAGTAATTGCACCCCCCTAATCCAAAGCTGCCAGACCCAGGGAGAAGCAGCTCTGCCTTTCACTGTAGGGAGTGCAGTCCCAGATACTGCATGCTGCTAGGAATTCCTAGCCCCCTTAGTTAGAAGCAAACAGTCTGTAGTGAGCCTGCTCCCGCCCCCTCCTTAGGTTTTGTCTAGCTCATTCCTCTTTGCACCTGGCCCTGGGACACAGCTGCCATCACTAATTAGTATGAGCACAGCCGTTGTAACTATCTTTAGTATCCATTGAAACACAGTGTTAAGCCACAGTCCCTTCTGCTTGTTCAGGACCCTCCCTCAAAAAGCCCATCTAAGAAGCCTCCTGCCAGGCAGGACTTCAGAGGCCTCAGGAGCCTCAAGGATGGGTTTTGCTAAGAGGTGTAGGTCAGCTGGGTGCTCAGCCCGCACTGCATCATCTGGCCAGCTGGGGAAATCCTGCCTTGCCTGGAGCACTCAATTGAGTTGTAGTGAGTTCCTGCAGCATTGACCCTCCCTTCAATCAAAGATGTAGAGGTGTAGGCTCTGCAACCTCTCTAGGCTCTATTTGGCAGGAAAAAAACCCCCAAACCCAGCCATCAGAGTGGAATCATAGCCCTTGTCCCTACCTCAGTCCAGCCACACTCTGCCTGGCCAGAACGATGGCCATGGCAGCATGCTGCTCATGAGGGTTGGGAAGCAACTAAAGCAGCAGAAAAATGGGAGGGGTTATCCCTTTGCCTTTGCAAGAGATGTGGGGGGAAAACCCCACAAGAGAGTCAATGGCGTATGTGGCAGGCAGCCCCACCTAATGGTCAGAGCACAAGCCTTGGATTCAGGGGCTTGGACGTTCTACATAATCTGGGTGTAGATTAACCTCATCACTTATGTCTACACTAGAAAAAGTTAGGTCGAATTTGTTAGTTTGAACTAATAAGTTTGACTAATTCATACTAAACTCATCCTTATTAAGTCAAATTAACAAAGTGAACTAAGTCAATTTACAGTTAAGTCAACTTAGTCTACTTTGTGAATTTGACCTAACTGCCCTCAATTTGACCTTAAAAAAGTCAAATTAAGGGTTAATACAGGTCTGCACCATCCTTGGTTGGAAGTAAGGAGTTGAATTAAGACTTACTTTGAACTAACAGGCCGTCCTTATTAATTCAAACTAAGTTTTCATTAACTTGAATTAAGAAATTTCTTAATTTGACTTAATGAAAGTCCAGTGTAGACAGGGACTAATTTAGTTCAAATTAAACCTCCTGAATTCAAACTAAATCACCAGTGTAGACATAGCTTTAAAGTCTTAAACGACACTGCCATGCTCCCAGAAAGTGCCCTGAGATCCTCTGATGACAAGGGGCTGTGAATGCCAGGTGCCTTGCAATTCTCTCCCCAGCTGGTGGAAATTGGCCTTTCCCCATTGACTTGGCTGGCCCAGCACCTCTGAGATCCAAGGGCTGGAGCCTCAGCTCACACCAATTGGTATTACTCCATGGAAGTGAATGTGCTGGTTTACCCTGGTTGCAGATCTGCCCCATGGTGCGCAGTTCACTCCATGGCTGTCTCCACTAGCCAAAGTTAGTTCAAACTTGTTAGTTTGAACTAATAAATTTGAGTTTAGTTCAAACTAACCACGAATTTCTTAGTTCAAATAACAACGTGGACTAGTTCAAACTAACTGTTAGTTGGAACTAGTCCACATTGTTATTTCGTGCTAACTGCCTTAGTTCGAACTTAGTAAGTTCAAACTAAGGGTTAGTTCAAGCCTTTGCCATATTTAGTTCGAACTAACCATTAGTACTTACTAGTTTGAACTAAGAATTCCTTGGTTTCGAACTAAAGAATTTCTTAGTTCAAACTATGGAAAGGCTAGCATTCAGCCTCCTTAATTCGAACTAAATTGTTAGTGTAGACATACCATTTGTGTCCTGACAGGCTCTTGGCTTACACCCCTTTTTGCTCCTTTGAGTAGGTGTTTGAGCAGTGCCAGCTGTCTGAAGGTCAGGAGCACCACCCTACTACACTGTGCAAGGGCATATGGCATCCACAATCACCTTCATTTGTCAAATGCCTGACTAATTACTGTCTAATTAAAATGCTTTAAGAGTGCAGCTTTGGGGTGGGGGACAGAGGACCTAGTGGGCAATTATTAGAAATATCATTTGGAGTCTGATCAGTGATTCTAGCATCCTTAGGATCTTGTGGTGCTTTTGGGGAAGCTTTTGTATCAGGGTGCAGAGCAGCAATTGCACAGAGCATGAGGAGTGTCTGCTGCTCTTTAGGACCATGCCCCCTGGGGTTGCTAAGTGCATGTGGCTTCTGATGAGGTGGCACTAAGAATTTCCTCAAGCCTTCTGTCATTGGTGTTTCTTCCATGCAGGTGCAAGGAGCCTTGCACTGTGATTGTTCCACAGCTGCAGTTCAGCTTCTCAAATGGGAAAGGACATGGGTTAAAATAGCTTTGCTGAGGAGTGGTGTGCACCAGGGTTTGGGATCCTGGAAAGCCTCACACAGGGGCCCCAGCCTGTGACAGTAAACTTCACCCACTGCAACACTCTGACATCCTGGAGGCCTGAGAAGGAGGCTTGGCCCTGCAGACAGATGTTTGCTGGCCTGTGCAACGTCATTGGGTGTCTCACTCCACTTCCTCATAGACAGATATGAATTTTCATCACCACTGGCACTACCCAGACCCTGGTTGCCAGCCTGAGCATAAGGCTAAGGACTGCACTGGCCATGAGACTGAACTCCCCCCTCTCATCCCAGGGAGCAAAGGCAGCACTTGAACTCGGATCCCTGTGTGAGCAGCACAACTCTGCTTGACATCATTTAGCTTTCCACGGCTTGATTCATTTTTGAGTGACATGTTCTCACCTGGGCCAGCCTCATGCCAGTGTGTGTGATGAGACAGCCCAAGTGCAGCACATCCATGGAGGGTCAGGCTCTATTCTGATCAGGCTGGGAAGCAGCTGGGCTTTGGCAGGAGCTGGAATTACCTGCAGCTGTCATGTTTCATAGCTGATGTTTTGTCTGGATGAAATTGAGCTGATAGTTTTCATCTGATAGAGTCTTGTGTTGGAGCTGTCAGTCTGACTAATAGACAGCAGAAGAGCCCCAGGAATAACAATTGCAGCTCCAGCTCTGACAAACTCCTGCTTCAAAAGAGCTTGATTGTTTTTTCCATTTGGTGAAGAATCAAGGCATCCACCAATGCAGGAGTGCATGTGCATTGCCTATATGTGTACTGCACACGCATGCTGAGGCACACTCACTAACGTGCATCATACACTGCAGATTCATTGGCACACTGACGTGCATCATATACAGACATGCTGGGACACACCTATGCACACAGACATCTCTTTGCCCAGGTAATAATCTTTAGCAATGCCAGGGCAGAACACAAAGGCCAGAAGAAAGGCTTTCACCTTCCTAAGCAGGAATCTAATATCTCCCTTTCCATTATGCACCAGCCTGGGGCCAGGTTCACCTTGGAGGCTTGCTAGCAAAACCTCCCCAGTCCAGCACAGGCAGTTCTCAGTGCCCATGGACTGATTGTCTTCCATTAGCATTGGATTGGAACAGCAGTCTCACTCCAGCCCAGCTTCCTGTATTATCTTTATCAGCAGCCCCTGACTTTGCAGCCACAGAATGATTTCCTCTGAGGAAGTAATTTAGCCTGGAATGCTGCCCTGGCTCAGCTTCTGTGAACTCACTCTGGACTCATGTGCAGGAGCCCTGGAGTGTTTGCCACAGCCGTGGCAGCACTGCTGGGAGGCAGAGGTGCTGTGGCAGGAGATGGCCAAAGGCTGGGAGCTGCTGTGCAGTTCAACTGCTACTGAGAAGAGAGAGGCCACAGAGTCCCAGGCACATTTAGCTGCCATCTACTGAGCCGTTCCCACAACGTCGTTGCTGGCTACCTGGCAGCTCTCCCCTACAGCCTCCAGAGACGTCTTAAGCCCTTTCATGTGATGCAGACATTTATCTGAACACACAGGGCATTCCCAGTCTGCTAACACTTATGCAGTCACACCTTCACAGCCCACTCAAGGACTGGTCCCAGACCCTTCCATCATGAGAGCTGTTGTGGTCCAGGACCTGGGCCACCTGGTGCAGTTGGAGGCTTGCCTGGCCATCTACTCGGCAGCCTCCTCTGCCCGGGTCAACTGGGTCAAGAGCTCTGGCCTGATGGTAGGGGCCGGGTGGCCACCATCCAGTGGAGCGTGAATCCGCTGCTCTATCTGGGTTTTTACCTTTCTGCCACCCATCCCCCCCTGGATGAAGACTGGCATGAGTTAGAGGGCAGGGTCATTGACCCGCTGTGGAGATGGATGGGACTGCTGCAGTGCCTCTCCCTTTGGGGACAGGCGCTGGTCATCAACCAGTTTGTCCTGTCCATGCTCTAGCACTGGCTCAATACCCTGTCCCCCGCTGACTTTCCTGGCCAACCTCTAGAAGACAATTCTGGAGTTCTTCTGGCCAGGACTGCACTGGGTCTCTGCAGGGATCCTGAGCCTTCCCCTGGAGGAAGGGGGGCAGAGCCTGTGCTGTATCTACAGCCAGGTCCACACCTTCCACCTCCAGGCCCTGCAGAGACTCCTTTATGGTGCAGGTAGTCTGGCGTGGAGCCACTTGGCATGTACCTTCCTCTGCCGCTACCAAGGGCTCCAATATGACCAGCAGCTCTTTTATCTTGACCTGAGAGGTGGTCTGTGAGACCTCTCTGAGTTGCAGAAGAGGCTCATTGCGGCTTCCAGGTTGGTTGTACCCACTGAGGGGGAGGACCTCCTTGCGGAGCCCCTGCTACACAGCCTCCATCTCAGTGTGCAGGTGGCGGAGGCCCCCTCTGTGAGACGGAGGTTGGTCCTGGCAGGTGTCACCCAAGTCGGAAACCTCGTGGATTATGCCTGGGGGGACTGGGTGGATCCCCATGAGCTGGCTTTGCACATGGGGCTCCCCACCCCTCGTACCACCCGGTGCCTACTCCAGGAGGTGAAGGTGGCCTTGCCTCCCACTGCTTGAGCCTACCTCAAGCAGGTCCTGTGAGAGGGTACTCCATGCCCCCCTCTCAGTCCTGGCCCTCCAGAACTTTTGATCAGGCCTCGGTCCCCAGCCGCCCCTGCCCCATACCCCGAGCCGGCTGCTAGATCTGTGGCCAGCCTCTTTCCGAACCGCGCCTCATAAATATCTGTGCACGCTTGTGCTGCACACCATTCATTTCCTTGCCCTTGTGTCCCGCCCTGATACAAAATGGCAGGATCACATTCAACCTGTGGAGGGCAAGGACCCCCGGTGGGCCAGTCTGTATGCCACCCTCACCCCAGGGCCCGCCAGGGACATCAGTTGGCAGCTCCTGCATGGAGACATGAGCATGGGTGTGTACTTGGCACAGTTCACCCCTCTTCCCAACACCTGCCTTACTGCGGTGTGAGGGAGACACTGGCACACATATATCTAAAGTGCGCCAGGTTACAGCCCCTTTTCCAGCTCCTCCAGAACCTCTTATTGAGGTTCTGGCTGTACTTTTCCCCTCACTTATTCATTTATGCACTCCCTCTCCATGGCCCCACAAAGTCGTGGGACCTCCACGCCAACCTCCTCCTGGCTTACACGAAAGTAGCCATTTATAAGCCCAGAGAAAGGAGGTTGACTGAGGGAGGGGCCTGCGACTGTGGGGCCCATTTCCGGTCCCTCGTTCGTGCGTGTCTCGGGGCAGAGTTCCTCTGGGTGGCGTCCACTGGCTCCCTCAATACCTTTCGGGAGCAGTGGGTGCTGTCTGGGGTTCTCTGCTTGGTGTCCCCTTCTGAATCCCTCATTATAAATCTGTGACCCTCACACCCGTCCCTGTTATTTCTTTAGATGTCCCCCATAATCTTTTGAAAAAATGACCCAGTGCCACCTCCCTTTAGGCTGGGGGAGGGGTTTTAGAAGTGGGTGGGCTGGCTGCCAACCACCACCATTTCTTCAATAGGATCAAGAGAGCTGTCCACTCAAGTGGCTTCTGGGCTGTCCCCTCTGACACAGAATAAGGCTTCCCATCTCATACCCACTGCAATTCTGGGATCCTGGGGACAGATTCTCCTTGTCAAACAAAAGAACAAGGAGTTCTGTGGCACTTAAAGACTAACAAATTTATTTATCGCATGAGCTTTCTTGGGAGAAAAATCCCTCTTTGTCAGATGTTTGAAGACGTGGAATTTACAGAAAGCTCATGCAATAACTAAATTCATTAGTCTTTAAAAGTGCCACAGGACTACTTGTTTGTTTTGCCAAACTAGACTAACAGGACTACCCCTTTGAGACTATCTAGGTTAACCCCCTCCAGCCTGGTGTCTGGGAAACAACCTTACCTCCTTTTTATTAATACACCAGGCCCCTCCGACTTGCAGTGGAGTAGCCTCTTTCTGTATGCACGGACACCCGCAACTCTGATAGTTGCTGTGTGGCTACAGAGTTTGGCAGGGGGGGCACAGGATGGTTGGAGTATGCCCTCCCAGTAGTTGGCCAGGTAGAAGCAAACCCAGACTGTTTTCATGGGGCCTGTTCCCTGTAAGCTGCGCTAGTGGGCAGGGGCGCAGTGGCCCCCCTCACCAGCGCAGGTAATACGTGGGCCAGTGCAGCTCAGGGCAGGCAGCCCGGAGGAGCCCCGTGTGTCTGTTGTCTCAGCTCTGGACAGGCTTATGCAGAGGCTGCCTGCTGGCCCCCTGCCCTCCTGCATGTAGCCAGGGAAGGAGCAGAGGGGGAGGGAAATTTAAATCTCTCCCTCCGCACCAGGCTGCTAGTGCAGTGGTGGTGGCATCTTTGGGGCCTGTGTGGGCCCCAGGAGGTAAGCAGCCCTGAGCCTAGGCAAGAGGGGGGACCCTGAGAGATGGCAAGGCTAAGTTGTGGGGCTCCCAGAGGCAGCCATGCAGTGTCCACAGCGACGCAGGGCTCTCTGTGGGGGCAGGGGACAGGAGCTGGGCTGCAGGCAAAGCAGCCAGGCTGGAGCTGGAGGAGGACTTGGGACTTGAAAGACCCAGCAAAATTGTTTTGAGCCATTTAGCATCTCTATCAAGGGTGAATGCTCTGCTTTTCACTTGCTAAAAGGCTTGAATATACAAAAGCTCCTAAAAGAAAAGCAATCCTTTAAAATAAGCAAAACCAAGTTGGGTTAATTTTAGATTTCTTTTCTGTGAGAGATTCTAATGCAATCAGTTTGTCAAGGTGGGGCTTTACAATGTAACTTTGTATAGACTCCTGTGATGGAAGGAAACAAATCCTAATGATTAGGAAAATGAAATGAAAAACTGAAAGGATAAAAAGTCATTTAAGGCAGAAGGAAAAAAATATTGCCAGCAGTGCAATAATTTAAAAAAAAAAGACTTTGTATTTCTATTTCTCCCAAAATTTGTTAGAAAAATAATCATTTTCTTTAACAAATCCATTTATGCTCTTGCTTCTTGCAGCTTTGATTAGGTTTGCTTTAACTGTCAAAAATTAAAAATTATTAAACTATATTATATTCCACTACCAAACACACAAATCTCAATTATACCTCATTTTGCTTATTTTAGTTCTGAGAGTATTTACACTCCGGGCATACTAATTATAGCCTCCCTTTTATTGTTGAAAATGATTTGGATTAAAAAAAAAACCCATAAACTCCAAAACTGAGATGTTAGAGACACTTTATATTAAAGGAAGATACTCACAATGTTTAAAGTTTTCTGTATGCCTAATCAATTTTTTGTCATTCACTTAGGGGATTGTTGTCCCATATTTAGCTTTTGGGCATGATAATGTAACTGACTCTAACTTAGCTCTATTTGATGCAAATTCTGTAGGCACAAAATATGGCCCTGGTTACAGAGATGTGATGCTATGAGAAGCTGTCTTGAAACATGTTTTCTGCCCTTGCCACCTTTAAAAGTTTTGAATTTCTCAGATAACTTTACTTAAGGTGTTGCCCTGAGGGAATCTGGGAAGCAGTTGCTACCTAGTCATTGTGATTTGCAATGCATGGTAATTTAATATGTTTACTGAGGGCAGAATAGGTGTATTTTCAAGGTTGATAGCTAGATATTAAATACAATCCCCTCAACATGTCAGTCTCATGATCAAGTCTGAATCTACCTACTTAATTTCAATCTACATTTTGGAAATTTAGGGCCTAATCCACTTTGAATCCCTTTTACCCCAGTTGGGCAGCATAACAGGGACTTAAATTCCAAAGGGGCAGCCGTGTTAGTCTAGTAAAGCAAAAAAAGCACGGAGTCTTGTGGCACTTAAAGACTAACAGATTTATTTTTTGCATGAGCTTTTGTGGGAGAAAATCCCACTTTGTCTATATATGTGTTCTGGAAATCTGACAAAGACAGGCAACAAAAACTGAGCGGTGTAGATGATGGTAGAGGCTAGACAGGCAGCAAGTGTCATTGTCTCACATTTGTTTAGTAAATTAATAAAACTACAGTACTTCAATTTAACATTTTTATTGAAGTTTGAATGAAAAGACATCTATGAATTACTTTTGAATTAAGGCAGTTATGCATGCTGATACTTTCAGCACCAAAAAACTGTTGCCCAGGCCTCATAAATTGCTGCTCAGTCAGTAAATACCATAACTTGCTTAGCTGCATCATCAGCTTAGAGGGAACATTGGGCCCCATGTAGGAATGAGCCAATGATAAGGGCAGCCATCTTTGATTTTCAGGCTGTGGCTTGCTTGCAGCCAAGCCCAAGGGGGAGAAATGCACCTTGAGTTCAGAGTTTGCCAATGCTGTGGTGACCTTGGGAAGGAAGGAGTTAATACCCTGGTCAGTGAGTCCCAGGAGAGCCAATAGAAACCAAGTACAGGTTTTTGATTTGGAGCAGCAGCCCTGCCTGTTGGATGGCCTCAGAGCCCCTGAAAGGATCAGGATGCAGCCAGGTAGAAAGGCGTGGAAGATCCAGCAACATCCCTGCTTAAGATAGGCTCAACTCTGTAACTGACCAGGCGTGAGTAGAACAGGGAATGTTTAGCTAGATGTGGTCAGATTATTTCTTTATTTTGGTTCATTTTTGGATTCCTCTGTGCACAGCACAATGTACCCCCTCCAACTACCTTGTAACTAGCCAAGTTAAATCCCCAAGAAGCAATTCTGTGCTTTTTATTTGTTCTTGTTAATTAAAGATTTTACTCTTTTAATGTAAGCACCAGTTCTGTGTCCTAAAAGTCAGGGGGGGGGGGCTGAGTACATATGCCTCAGACTGCACAGACAACTACTAAAGGGGATTCGGTTCCAATTTCAGCTGATATCCCAGCTGGGGTTTACTTGCTCTCCTAAGGCAGGAAGAAACGCAATTGAGGGCACCTCACAGAAAAAAATTCTCCAAGTGTACCTTCCTGGGTTTTCAAGAGGTTTTTGCATTTGGGTGGTGGCAGAAATACCACTCCAAGGCCAGGGAATTGGTAGCCTTGCAGAGTTTTAAGACAAGGCTTTGGGCCAGTGGGTTTTAAGGCCTGTTACAGGCCCCCATCTTCAGCATTCAAAGTCCCAGGGTGGGGAAACAGCCTTGACATGATGGCATAGCAGTGGGATATTTCTGAATCAGCAGCACAAACCTCAAGATTTTTAATATGACCCTTTTTTCCATTGACTGTCGGAAATGTTGGGAGATTTTTTTTTCTTGTCTCTTCTTTTTTCTCTTTTGCTGCCTGCAGAAAAAGGCATGCAAGGGGTTTAACTGGCAAAGCCAGGGAGTCCAAAACAAGCAGTTTTTTTTTTCCTCTAGCTTTTATGGCAATGGGATAGCTAGGCTAGAGTAGGACAGGAAAGCAGCCCAGCAGTGGGGCAGAGGAGCCCTGGAGACACCAGCCCCTAATCAGTCCCAGAAGTCCAGCTCCGAGGCGCAGACATGTGGAATGGGGACAAGGATAGGGTTACCAGATGTCAGGCAAAGGAGGACATATCCTCCTTTTTACCTTCATGTCCTCTGCCTGGCAGGCATTTTAAAATACATGATTTTGTTTGGTTTTTTCCTTATAGGGGTTAAAGTATGCTGGAATGCCACGGAATACTTTATTTTTAGGGGCAAGTGTTCCAGAACCCCTTGAAAACAGAAGAATATTACATTAATGCTACATTTTCTCCACATGTCCTTTGATGTCCTCCTTTTTGTACTTCCCTGTTCTCCTTTCCAGGCTTTGGTTTCTGATACCCCTAGACAAGGAAGTGGGGAATGAGTTTCTGGGGGCAGGAGTGGATGGGGTGGCTATGTCACTTCCACACCATGAGGGCCCAGTTGGAAGGATGTTTTTAACACAGGCAGATCTCTAACTCAGGGCACAATGGCGTTCTTCCTATAGATGAGGCACACAGAAGCAGAGGAGAAGGAAAAACAATGGCACTTTGAGCTGGAGAAAGCTAAGAAACTGGGCAGTGCAGCTATAGCAGCTTCTTCCACTGCCAATCCTACCCTGGGTTATGCTCTCCAACCCAAGAAATACCCAGTGTACCAGGCAGGAGATAATGCAGAGGCCTTCCTAGAAAATTTTGAAAGGGCTTGCCTTGGGTACAGCATCTCCACAGACCAGTACATGGTGGAGTTGAGGCCACAACTCAGTGGACCCTTAGTAGAAGTGGCAGCCAGAGGTGTCGCTGGCTGGGGGGGGGACCTGGGGCACAGGCCCAGGCCCTGCCCCTGGCCCGCTGGCCATGCCCCCAGCCAACAGGCCATGCCCCCTAGCCAGGGACAAGGCCCAGCGCTGCCATGCCGCCATGAGCGGCCAGGCCCCTCATCCCTGGCCAGGATCGGGGCTGCCACCAGCGTGCGCGGCTGGGCCCGGGACTGCCTGCCGCGGCCGCAAGCGGACAGGCCCCAGATCCCCAGCCGGGGCCGGAAGAGGCCACGGGCGGCTTGGCCCTGCATCCGCAGCCGGTGATGGGGCCACCGCAGCTGCAGATGGCTGGGCCCCGGGCCGGAGATCCGGGGCACCAGTGCTGGGCTTCGGGGCACGTGCCCCGGGGTGCCCAGCGCCAGCGATGCCCCTGGTGACAGCTGAAATGCCTAGAGAAACCAACAACAAAGAAATACCCTGACTGCATCCTAGCTAAACATTCCCTATTCTATTCATGCCTGGTCAGTTACAGAGTTGAGCCTATCTTCAGCAGGGATGTTGCTGAATCCTCCTGGCCTCATCCTGCTTCTTCCAGGAGCTCTGTTGCCACTAGACAATCAAAAGGCAGGCCTGCTGCCCCAATTAAAAAAAACCTTACTCGATTTCTATTGGTTCTCATGGGACTCACTGAGCAGGGTGTTAACTCCTTCCTCCCCAAGGTTACTACAAATGCCTTCAGGTGAGATCAGCGCAGAGTGTCACCAGCACTGACTGAAGGAGGGGCTTAAATATGCCAAGATTTGTCTGTATATAGGTGTGGTATTTACAGGCCCGTCCTGCACTACAAGGGATGAGCACTTGGATTGTACCCGGAATGCCAGTGTGGGCACACAGCCAGACCCGTGCACCCAGTGATGAGGGACTCAGAGTCTCTCACAAATACCTGGACTTCCCTCTCTTGCTTGCTAAGCCAAACCACAGATTTTATGAGTTGTGCATGAACAGGCCTGGCCTTAATCCCAGGCTCTAATCCAGGGCCTTTAGGAGGTTATAGTTACCAAACAATTCTAAGTGAATGACCCACTCGTACCAGCAGATCATTCTCCCACTTCTCAGCATGGCTGCAAGAACAAGCTATATATTTGTATGGGTAACTGCAAACCATAGATCTCACCTAAACAAACTGGAGTGTGGGTGGCCAGGGCTGTTGTGGAGATGGATTGCAATCTGGGCCCCGCTCCCTCACCTTCTGATCTAGTTAGGCTACCCTCATTCAGACGGCTGGGATGGGAAACTTAAATGATTTAGCTGGCTCTAATAGCATCATACAAAAGGCAGAGTGACAAGACTTCAGCTCTCTATTGGGCAATGGGGGTGCACTGGGAAGGAAAGCCTCAAGGGATGAATAGCAAACGCTTTGCTCCTGTCTCACCAGTTAAATTGTTCTCCCAGAATTAGATTCTGGATCCTGCGTGTCAAGGTAAAATTACAAGCAAGGTTTCCTAACATAATTGGCAGCGAGACAATGTGCAAGTCAGAGCTGCGTAAACCAGCTTGACCTGGCTCATGGCCAAGAGATTGTCTGGGGCCAATATGGACAGAGGACTTTAAATGGAGAGAGAGAAAACCTGCGTGAGGCAGAAAGAAGGAAACCATGGATGTTAGACAAGCAGAATGAACAGTCCTGGGCAAAGTAACCCCTCTCCCTCCCCAGTGAAAAGCACATCCTGCCCTCTGCTTGGGATAATCCACAGGCAGCACTGCCAATTCACTGTGATCTTTACTGCAGTCATTTTTCAAGCCACTTATGTATGACCAGACTCCTAAACTCAATTGCCATGATAAAGGGATGTAAGTCAGCCACATTGGCTTCCAGTTAGCAAAGTTGAAGGGAAAAGGACAGGCTGCAGCTACCTCACCAGAAACAAAGGGGAGCCAGTACAAAAGTGATTGTACTGTCAAGTATGTGATGATGAATGGCTACGAGCCAGTCCTTTGGCACTGAGCAAAAGGTCTCTCTTTCCTCAGAGCAGCAGGAGTGTGTACTCCAGGCAGCAGCTCTCTGGGGTTCTGCTCCCCTGTGCCAGTTTAAAACTGGACAGGACAAAACCCCAAAGACAGGCTGGAAGGACAATTCTGGCACAGAGTGAGGGGCTAGTGAGGCCACAATGGAGCCCCCTGTCCAGCTGAGCTGATAAATGGCAGTTGTTGCCCATGCCATCTTCTGCTCCAGGGCCCAGACTTTTGCAGGGAGAGCCTGTTGCTGCCATTGAGTGAAAGGAGATGCTGAAATCTGCCAGGAGGTTCAGCTTCTTCAGAAGGGTTGTCTACAGCTGTTAAAGGGTAGAAGTGGTGTGTCCCTGGTCTGTTATTTGTGTCTCTGAACCCAGCCAGTGTGACTGGGGAACCTGCTCAATGAACACGGCAGGGCTCGGTGCTCAGACTCAGACAGCGCTGACTAAAACTCATCTCTGAGAGGGCTCCCTTAGGTAAGCCCTGCTGGCAAGAAAGTATAACACAGAGATTAATTCCACACATCCATCCTTCCCCATCACGTGGCACAGGGAAGGGGCTGATCCAGGGTGCTCTCTTAATTCTCTGCTCTTCCACACCCAATTCAGAGCTAAGGACCCATCCAGAGTCCGGTGTGGACTTCACTATTTACCACACATCATCACAGTGCAGGGCTTGCTGCCACAGTGAGCCCAAAGGCAGAGCTGTCGTGGAGGGGCTAAGGGCAAGGCAAAGACCAAGGAAAACATACTGTGGGAAAGGCACATCCAGTATGTGCTCTGAGGAGGGTTTTGGAGGTGCTGAGTGCTCCCAGGCAGGCCCTTGGGTCTGGAGTAACATGGAGGCCACTGAAGTAAGGTTGTTGCATACAGAAACAGGCTGCATTAAGTCCAGCCTGTGGATGCACTGAGCTGGACAGACACCCATTTAATGTCTGTGTAAACCCAAGTGAAGCTGGGATTCGGGCTTCTGGAGGAAACACGCTGGTCCCCTGCAAGAGGCTCAGTGTTTCCCCTGTTAGGATTACACTGTTCACTGGAGCAGGGCACTGCTCTCCTGCCTCAAAGTTAGATGTGCAGGGCCTAATCCCTATCCTCCCACAGGTGCTTCTGGAGCTCATGGGGTCTAGAACAGGGACCCTTTGCCACAGAGGGGCAGGATGGTCTTGGGGTAAGGCAGAGGACTGAGTGGCCAGAAATCCGGGCCCAGCTCCTTGGGTGACCACAGGCAGATGTGTGTCCCAGTTCCCAATCCTTAGCCTGCCAGGGAAATGGCATCTGCCAGGCAAAGGGAGGGGTCTGTGCTGTTCTTCCTTTATATTTATATTTGTTAAAGCAGTGTTAACAATAAAAAAACTGGGTTTCGATTTTGAGTAATAGCTAGCCACATCAGATTTATGGGGCAAGGATCACAGAAGCTATCCAGCTATCCAGTAAATGAGGTGGTTATCCCCCTGGTGAGCTTTTAGTGAGCTGGGTTGCTGAAGTCAGTCCTGTATTAACATATTTAATTGCCCTCTTGGTAACCTCTGGTGAATGATCAGAAGATTGTCCTAGCAGCAGGTTCTGATGATGTAAACACGTGTTACACCTCCAAATCGCCTTGCCTAGCAGCTCCCATGGAGAATGATGATTTATGCACATCCCCACCTCTCAGTCCCCATCCCCTGCAGCTCTTGGAACTATATGGTTTAGTCTAGTGTTGTGAGCCAGGCATAAATCACTTGATTAAAAGCTCTAACTAATGTAAGGGGGAGGCAGTTTGGAGCTCCTCAATTTAATTTACACAAGGAAATAAAAACAAGTGGATGCTTTTAAAAGGGCTAGCAAATCACAAAGAAAACAGAGTGGGTTTGAAAAGAGGGAGAGTGAGAAAGCTTGAAGCAGATCAGGAGACGTTCTATGATAGCTGCTCAGATACCCACCTGATTGGGCACCTGATAAAAGGGATAACACCTTGGGCATAAGAATAGATGACTCAAGCTGATAAGCAGTCCTTGCCCAGAAGGTAAAACCATCTGCATGGAGCAGCGCCACAGTTCAGAGCAGCAGTTGGCCTCATTCTTAACATACATGTTCCTAGGTTTGGTTAGCTGGCAGCACAAACCTGCGCTGCAGAAAGCTCTTGTAATGCAATGCATATAGCCCTTACAGGAGTGCACTGCAGTGAGATTACACACAGCCTCCCACCCAGTCTAAAGCCCTGATTGGACTCCACCTTGGAAGCTTCAGCATGAATGTTTGTGAGAGGCAAGCAGCCACCTTAGCCAGGTCATCCATTCTCTTCCATGGACCTGACAACCCCACCTTGGCCTACACACCAGGGGCTGAACCAGGTCTCTCCAGAGCTTAACACATGAGGTGCTACCGCTGGAGCAAATAAGTCAGTCTCTACGACTGTGTCTGGAAACAACTTTTACCACCTGTGATCAGCTGGCCAAGGGGGCACTGTAGCACTCTCACCAAAGGGGAACAAAGGGATTTTCCCAAACTCCTTCTGCAGTCCCACACTACGCATATGATGCTGAAGGGACCACATGAACCATGAAATAAGCCTCTTCTTTCCAGCTATTGGAAGTTGCAGCAGGCTTGACTTTAGTGAGTCACTGGTTTGAGGGAAAGGATCTCAAAATCTCCTCCAAGCCAGCCAGTTAGGTAAGGACAGTGGAGACTCTTCCATAGTTAGAGCCAGCAGTTTCAAACATTAAACTGCAATTTTTGTAACAATTTGAGACAAACATTGCTAACTAAAGATGCTTCATACACCCTCCTCCAACCCTGTCCCTCCATCCTCCGGGCTCCCTACACCCTGCGTATTAGGCAAGGTGGAGAGACCCTGTTACTTGTGCAGCACCAATGGTTTCCTAGGCAAGTATCCGAGTAATGGTCCCCACCCAAGGAGACCTAGTCAACCAACTATCACCTGCCTCAGTAGCATGGGGTGGGGCTCATTTGCTGTTGTACTCTCTGTACTTTAAAATTTTTAAACCAGGGACCAGCAACCTTTGCCGCAGCCTGTGCTGCCCCCTCCTTTCCAACTCTCAGCCAGTGCCAACAAACACCCCGCCCTTGCCAACAAAAAGCGATGGCCACCTGAAAATTCAGCAACAGCCATGGCTGGAGTCAGGGAGCACTTCCCAGGCATGACACTGTGCAGGAGGTCAGACTGCTAGATGATCACATTGGTCCTTTCTGATCTTAGTCTATGAGTAAGTAAGACAGCGAATTTGACTAACGAACATGGCCACCACTTTGGAATACAACAGTGAAGAGAGCCCAACCTCTGCCAAGCCCAGTTCTTAACCACCTTGTCTGCCGGGACTCCACTCTCGGAAGCAGTCATGCTGACACCTTCACTAGCTCCCCATGGCCTAGGCCCCCAAAAGCACTTCCCCTCTGAGTCCAGATGTCTTAGTCTTTCCACCCACCCCAGTTCTCTGTCGTGGGGTCCCTGTGCAAACGCCTTCTCGAGTTTCAGCCATTCAGAGCTGAGGCTGGAGGAGGGGAGCTCAGCTTTTGATCTGAAGAAAGTTGGTGGAATTTTCCAGCTCTGCACTTTTGCCTCTGTGGTTCCAGCTGATGCCGAGGGTGACTCATGACTCAGCAATGCTGTGAGGAACCTGACAACACAAGTCTGCAGGTGGCCAGATGTGAATGGCAGGCGCCCAGGCCCTGTAGGCGGCGCAGGCACTTTTGAAGCACAGGCCCCGTTTTAAGGCAGTTTTCTAGGTTTTTATCACCTCTAGACTCTCAACAGCTGAAAAGCATTTCTCAGGCATTGAACAATTTCACAAGGCAGCAAGGTCAGCTCTAAATCCAAACAGGCTGTGGTAACACTGAGTGAGTCAGGGCTGGCATGGTATTCATCCTCACAGGAGAATGAAAAGCAAGAGGCAGTGAAATCTCAAGAACAAAATCAGATGGATTATCAAAGCAGCTGGAATTTAAACTAGTATCACAGGAGAGGTTGGGGCCTCCTCGAGCTGGAAGTGAGTCTTGCTGGGGGTGTGGTGAGGGGGTTGCTGCCAACAACTTTGGAACTGGAGAACAAACTCTAGTCCCAGTTCCTCCAGCCAGTCCCCATGGCTTCAGAAGAGCGGCTGTGGAGCAGGATGGCAGGCAGCACCAAACTCAAACAACATTCAAATTACGGCCTCAGCAATTGGGGTTTCTTACAGTTAACCAGTGTACTTTCAAGTTGTAAGAGCACCCTCTGTTCCCAAAGAAGTCAATGAATTGACAGTGTCTTTCTAGCCACTAACCATAGTGCTTGGTGTGACACTCACACTATCTATAACCCCAAAAGACAAGCTAGTGACTGACACTGCAGAGCTGTGGTATGATGTCCCACTGCTTATCTCGCCAAAGGTTTTGTGACTGTCTGGTGAAGGAAGAATATACCTCTTACCTGTGATAAAGTGACAGAGGGTGATGACAACATCTTGGACAGAATGCCACTGGGACTGCAGGATGCTCTGGAGTAACACTCATTGAGAGTCACATATGTCTCTAGACCCAAAGGGCAAGTAAACCAAATCATACAAGCATAGAATATTAGGGCTGGAAGGGACCTCATGAGGTCATCTACTGAAGTCCAACCCCTCGCTAAAAGGACCACACCCACTAAATCATCCCAGCCAGGGTTGTGTCTAACTAGGCCTTTACAGTTTCCAAAGATGGAGATTCTACCATCTCCCTTGGTAACCCATTCCAGTGCTTCACCACCCTCCCAGTGAGAAAGTTTTTCCTAATATCCAGCATAGACCACCCCAGCTGCAACTTGGAACAATTGCTCCTTGTTCTGTCCTCTATCACCGCTGAGAATAGCCTAGCTTCCTCCACTTTTTGGTGCACCCTTTCAAGTAGTTGAAGGTTGCTATCAAATGCCCCCCCCCCCCGTTTTCTCTTCTGCAAACTAAATAAGCCTAGTTTCTTCAGTCTCTCCTCCTAAGTCATGTGCTCCAGCCCCCAACCTAATAATTTTTGTTGCCCTCTGCTGGACTCTTTCTAATTTGTCCACATATTTTTTGTAGTGGGGAGTGCAAAATTGGACACAATATTCCAGATGTGGCCTTACCAGTGCAAAATAGAGGGGAACAATCATATCCCTTGATCTGCTGGCAACACTCCCAAGGATGCAGCCCAATATTCCATTGGCTTTTTTGGCAAAAAGGGCACATTGTTGACTCATATCCACCTACCTGTTCACAATAACCCTCAGGTCCTTTTCTACAGAGAGCTGCTACTTAGCTGGTTGGTTCCCAGCCTGTAGCAGTATATGGGGGCTTTTTCCAACCTAAGTGAAGGACTTTGCACTTGTCCTTGTTGAACTTTATGAGATATCTTTTGGCCCAATGCTCCAATTTCTCTAGGTCTCCCTGAATCTTATCTTTACTCTTCAGCGTATCTACCATGGTTTACCTTCTGAATGGGAGCCTCTTAGAGCCATGAATGGATTTTATCCTCCCAAAACACCTGTCACCAAACTGATGCCATATTCCTACAGGAGAAAGGATGGTTTAGAGCAGGGGTCTCAAACAGATGGCCTGTGGGCCACATCTGGCCCCTAACGCTATCTCCTGTGGCCCGCAACAACACTATTGTTACTGATATTTGCAATATCATTGTATGAAAAGTTTTCAGTAGTGTGGCCCTTGGGCTAAGGTACTAGTCCTCATGCGACCCTCAACTAGTCTTCCTGTGGCCCTCGTGGTGATTTGAGTTTGAGACCCCTGGTTTAGAGCAGTGGTTTTCAAACCAGCAAACCCTCAGGTACTGGTTTGCAGTGCCTCCTGATGATGCTGCCAAAAGATAGAAATGCATTGCTGAAAGATGTAATTGTTAGATTGTGGGCATAAATGATTTTTTTCAACCAAGTCCTAAGGAAAAAGATTTGAAAACCACTGGGTTAGCGGGCATGACATCAAGCAGGGACTTGAGAAAATGGGGTTTGGTTCCTGCTTGGGGAACTCCCATTTCCAAGTCAGCTCTTGTATTTGCTAGCTCACAGAGTTGTAAGGATACTACCCATTAGTGGCCATGAGACACTCAGCCATTACAGTTCTGTCACCACGTGAGAAAGTAGGGAGATGACGGGCTGTGTTTGACCTGGTTTCCTGGTATAGAGGAATCCCGAGAGGGAAGTCACAAAAGATCACCCATCTTCTCTTTGCAATAGTCAGCAAGGTCATGAAGAGTAGGGTTGAGAGTAGGTTGAGGTTGGTAAATGGATGCTGGTATTCATGCAGGTGTGAGAGAGGTGGTAAAATAGCATTGCTTGGGCAGGAATGTGACAGAGCAGAACTGCAGGGGCAATGGAGGTAGTCACTCAGCCTTAGTATGTGTTTATTTTGTGTTTCCAACATCCCTCCCCAGCCAGGAAATCAAAGATGAAAGGGGCCTGGTCTGTGGCACTGTCAGGGGAGGGGAGCACAGAACTCAGTACAGTCAGAAACTCATGCCTGAGGTTCCAGCAGAGATGTAGTTAAAGTTCCACACTCAGTTGGTCACATTTTAGTGTTTAAAACTCAGGCCCAGCTGTCCTCGGGATGAAGTTATTTCATGAGAGGAAGGCAGAACATATGGATGTTGCCAAAACATCTGGTTACAGCCCGTGGCTAATTCCCCCATTTGCTGCAGCAACTGTAGCATCAAACTCTCTGATAGAGGAAAAACAAAAGGAAATAAACATAATCCTTTGTGCAGAACTCTAAGACCCTGGGATGAAAGGCCCAGGAGGAATGCAAAGATGGACAAAGTCTCCTGCTGTTCCTGTGGAGAGATACTCTGTCATTCCTGTTCTACAGAGAGTAAACTGAGGCAGAGAGAATAAAGGGTCCTGTGCTTCAGCCCTGACAGAACGAGGAATAGAAGCCAGGAGTTCTGACCAGTGCTCTTCCAAGGTCTGTTTTGTGTATGTTTGCGAATTAACAGATTTTGTTTTGAAATGGTGGGAGTGGCAGAAGGGACATGCGTCTGAATAATGCTGGTTGCCCTGTCAGACCAAGTCATGAACCCAATAGCCGAGGTGACGCTGCCTTCTCTATGATGCAACAGAAGAACACTGATTACATCTCAATGCAAAATGGGGATATAACCATGTCACACTCCATGTGAAAAGCCGGGGCAGATTACAGAAGACAGAGGAATTGGACCTTTTTTCTAAAGTACCATGGAACTCCAGTCCAAGGGGAATTGTCTTGATACAGCCAATGTTTTTCCATCAAAATATTCTTTCAATTAAATGTTTTTCTGACCAAGATGAACAATAGCCAACATTCTGGTTTTAATGATGGGTAAAAAAGTGGAGAAAAAAATTGGGGGTGGGGGAGAGAATTTTGACAAACAATTTTTTAAGAAAAAGTTTCCTCACAAAAACCAACAGGTGTTCTTTGACCCAACTTTGGAATTTTTCTTTCTAAAACTCGCTTACAACATGTAAGCCAAAGTATAAAATAATAAGACTGTTCCCAAGGACCTTGGGAATGATAAAGGGCAAAAGCATCTTTAGTCAATGCCTACCAGTCATCCATGAATTGGCCAGGAGGGAGAACTGGAGTCATCCTTCTCTGACTGGATTTTTCCAGTTGATTTGAAGACTGGTTATCTTTCTGCCCTTGGGCCAATGGAAAATTGCTTTCTGCAGAGTGAGGCAGTGCTCCCACAGTAGACTCATCCAGTCAGGAACACACAAGCCATACTGAAACTCAAAATATACCACAAAGAGCAAAGTTACAAGACTCATAGATGATTCAGCAAGGTGAAAAGTTAGAAAGAAGTTTGTGCAGATAGCCCATGAACATACCAAAACTGGGCACAGGGCTGGTGGCACGAGGCCTTAACGTGAATTCAGTCCCAGGCTGGGTTTGAGCATCTTTATAGCTTATATCGGAGCAGTTTGCACTGTGTCTCCTGTTCAACTTTCTGGCTATGTCTACCTCACCCAAACTTAGTTCGGACTTGGTAGTCCGAACTAAGAAGTTCGAGCTTAGTTTGAACTAACCTCATGCTTATAAATTCAAACTAACTGCGCGTTCTAGTTCGAACTAATGCTTAGTTCAAACTAACTGTGCATTCTAGTTCGAACTAGCTGGCTTAGTTTGGGCTTCTTAAGTCTGAGCTAAGCATTAGCCCTGGTCCACATCACACCTAGTTCAAACCACTAAGCGCTTAAGTCCGGATTAAGTGCCAGTATTTATTAATTCGAACTAGGGAAAGCCTAGTGTGGCAATGGGCTAAATTAGTCTGGACTAAGCCTCCTCAATCTGAACTAATTTGCCAGTGTAAACATACCCTCTGTGATCCATGCCTCATGGAAGTAACCCAAAACACACATCTTCTAACAAAGGTTTTATCTACAGCACTCAGTGGCCTGCGTACATCACCAGGAACTGTCCAGTGCCTTTCAAACCCTCGTCAAGCTGCACTCCAATGGCAGAGCAAGAGGCTGCTGGTAGGCCAAGGGAAGTCTGGAGCCAAACTGAAGTTCTGCAGAAAGGTTACTTGCTACTGATGTCCACAGCCCTCAGTGTAGCTCAGGGCTCTGCTGTGCTGGGTGCTGTACAGACATATAAGGATATATTCCTTGCCCCAAAATACTTATTTTAACTCATTTGCCACAAGTGCCTTTAAGCGTTAATGTTTTTTTCTGTTGGATAAGGTTAGAGCTGTCCCACCACTGACACCCATCTGACCCCAAAGCAGGAGACACCAAGTCTTTGGCTGAGTTATCGTGTCACCCCGCAGCAGAAGCCAGGTGTCCTGAGGCCTACCCACAAAACCTCCCTCCAGAGTACCCGATGGGAGCTTTTGTGCCATGCTCTCCTGGCTGTCTGAGAACTAGGGAATGCCAGAAGACCTCCACAGCAGGGTGAAGTGTCCAAGCCAGCCAAACAAATTATTCTCCCCTGACCCTCTGGACTTAGGACATTTAATTCATCCCAAATCCAAGGAAAGGAGGTGGCCACAAGTACACAATAGAATTTGAATAGAAAGACACAGCCTCTTCACCTGGTGGCACCTTGTGTGACAGCAATACCTCCCTTCCTCTTTGCCCCCCCCCCCCCCCCAAGCACTTAGTAAGCACACAAACAGCCCAGAGACACTGCTGCAGATCTCCCACCAGAGCAGGTACAAAAGGCAAGATTCTACCAAAAGCTCTTGGTTAAAGTCTTTAATAATTACAAGAATTCCAGATTCATTACAGAGGAGCTTGGAACAATAATATTTCTCCATACAAAGGCAAAATAAACTTTTCAAGTAATAGCATCCTGGTTCTGGAGTTTGAAATGCCTGTGACTGGGAGGAAAGGGCTACTGCTCCTGGCATCATCCAAGGCACAAGACACCATCCCCCCAGAGGAACTGCTCCAGGCAGCCAGAGCTTAGGGAATCCAGACTCTGCTTTCAATCCTTGTTTGTCTTACTGAATGAGACTAACGTGGCTGCCCCTTTGGAACTTAACAGCTAAGAGGGTGAGTTTGCTGAATGCTGAAACATGGAGTTCAAAAAAGTGCAGGGTTCGGCACAAGGAGAAGCCAACTAAGGATGTGGCCTCATGTGAAAACAAAAAATGCACTTCCACAGTCCAAGCTAACCAGCTCAGCTTTATATCCATGCTAACCACAACAGGTTTTCCAATAAGAGACAAGGTTACATTTCTGAGAACTGAAAGTGGCACTGGAAAAATAGCATTCAAAGACACAAAAAACCACTGGCCAAATTGGCCTTGCTAAGCCTACACAAGGAACCTGCCCTGGAGCATCGACACCTCTTATTCAGCTTTATAAAGGAGCTTCCTTTGGCCTCCCCACTGGGAAGGAACAATCTACAGACCCCCTCTCTGCAGGACTCCCTTGCGGATGTTCCAGGTGCATGTAAGGCACTCAAGGAGTTCATTTGAGGAAGCACAGCACTGGCCAGGTAGCAGGAGATTCGGGGATTCACCAGCCCCTCTGCTCCTGCACTCCACACCAAGGGCTGCAATCAGAGTGCGTGGCAAAAGCCATGAGAAGCCAGGGAGCAGAGCTGATTTAGAGACAGGGATGGGAAGAGATTGAAGGAGGCTTGGAGCACGGATAGAGTGTACATTGCAAAGCAGGATCAGAGATAGCTTGAACACCACTGATGCTGGCTCAGTGCTCTCTGCTCTCTCCAGGTGCCCCACACAAGGCATACATTGTGGACAACCCTCCCCGACCCTGAGATGGGGTGAATGTTGTTTACTGTTCCTTCAAAGAGGAAACACTCATGGCTAAGGCTACAAAAAGACATTTGTTGTCCCCCGTCCCCCCGCAATGTGCAGAGTTCCCACTTTGTCACTGGCAGTGTCCTAAGCCCTCTGTTTAAAATTTACAGAACACAGAGGCACACAACTATCAAACACTCATGCACCAATATGGCGATCCAAGTGCTTCACAAGCTGTGCCCAAGTCCAAAGACTGCAGATGGGCCCATCACATCCAGAACCCAGCACCAGAGCAGATGCTGACAGAGGAGGGACTTATAGCGGGTTGAGGACTGGGGAGGGAGAAAAGGACATTTATATAATGACAACACATTCCCAAAAGGCAGCAACATTGTCATTATTAATATTATTACCATTGAATACAACCCCATATAAAACTGAAGCAGCAGCAGCAATTTTTATTGAGGGACCTAAACTGAAATAGGTTTAGAACATAATTTAAAAAAATAAAAACAGCAAAAGTAGCAAAATATATGAACTTTTTTTTTTTTATAGCAACTGATATCTACCAGCCACTAGTAACTTACTACCAAACTGGTATATCTCTGGTAACAACCCTTTTAAAAAGACATGTAAATATATATTCATATTTATACATATTTTTAGCTATGTACACAAGATTTTTTGTTTGTTTGTTTTTAGCACTGGTATATTTGGCTGCCTCCTCTGCTATCAGTGCTGAACAGGTGTACATACTGCCTGGCCATTTCCAAGGTACCACATGTTTGATCAGCAAAGCAAATTAGAATTGGAATTAATACTTCATTGGCCAGTCTTAAAACCATCTCACATAGCAACGACTACCCAGTTAGGGTTCCTGCACCATCCAAGACAGGGATGCTTAAAACGCATTAAGATTTCCCAGCCTGCACTTCTTCACCGGAGGTCGAGCTGCACTCAGTGTTTGCATTAGCTTATCAAGCTGTCAGAGTTTGGATTGTGTGGGTTTGCGGGTATAAAAGAACACAGAACTAGCCCAGGTTTCCATGTCCTCCTTCCTTGGGAATGTCAGTCGGTCAATTCCGTGCAAAGAAGTGAATGCACATTATTGGCTGGTTCCAGAGGAGGGAGCCTGCAGCTGGTTCACTATCTGGGCACTGGCCAAAGAGCAGGGTTCAGTTTTAGTCCACTGGAAATAGTCAAAGCACAGATTTCATGGAAAGGAAATAAAACATAAGCCTTTGAGATGCAGACAGTTCACAGCTAAGAAGGTTGGCGAAGCTGGCAAAAGACTTCCGTGGATTTGGTTATGGGAGAGACCTATGGTTGTGTCTTTGAAATCCTTTACACAATGGCTAAATGTGACTGATGGCTGCAAAGACAGAATCCTGGAAGCAGCCTGGACAGCAGAGATGCATGCAAACACACACGCACACACACAGTTTTCAGTTTGTTGCATGGAAGTCCCAGACTCAGCGTCGCTTAAGTCCGCCGTTGGTGTGCTGAGGGGGGTACTTGGGAAGACAAGGTTCATCTGGAAGAGGATCGTGGGAAAAAACAGAGTCCTCTCCTGAGGAGCAGGTGGAGCTGCGGGTATCTGGGAAACTGGGAGAATACTGATCCAGCGGCATGGAAAGATCCAGGTATTCCTGGAGGGGACAAAATCCCAGGGACACAGCTCAGACTGAGAATCCAGACACCAGTTCAGAACAGGCCATGCAATGAGCATGCCACATTAAAGAAATAAGCACAGCCACAATGGCAATCTCAGTTCCTCCCCTTGTGAGGGAGCCTTTGCCCTGAGGGACAGGGGAGGTGCATGCATGAATCTCCCAATGATACCCACAGGCACCAGCAAGCATGCTGCACAAGAATCAAGTACTTCAGTTAACTCACACTTGGACTGAGGATACCAAATGTGCATGAATGAGGCAGGGTGATACAGAGCTGCTGGGTCTGAAAGTCTCCCAGTAAAGAGGATGGATGGAGAGCTTGCTTCTGGAACAGACATATCTTACCTGGTTAGAAGTCATGGCCACAATCCTGTCCAAGTCTTCTACCAGCTGCTTAAAAGTGGGTCTCTGGGATGGAACTGCATGCCAGCAATCTCTCATCATCATGTACCTGGAAAAAGAGCAGGAGGGGGAGACTGAATAAGCATCCTGCAGACAATTCCTATCCTGCAAGTCTCTCTGTGAGAGCCCAGGTAAGAGCACCAAGGCTGTACACAGCCAAACTGAAACCACACCAAACCTAGGTGGTATACAGCAAGGTACATCCCAGTCCACCACAACCCTGCAGCCCACAGTAGTTGTAGCTTCTCACGCAGATCAGAATGGAGCACAGCATGCAGGGAGCTGTTCTGTTCCTGGGGTGTGCATTGATGAGAAGGACCCCATGGGCCACCAAGGCTGCAGTGAGCCAGTGGACCGCACCTTGGGCCATGAATCAATCAGTCAATGAAGATGTTATTTCTTAGGATTAGTGGTAATCCTTTCTATTAAAAGAAGACACCCCTACTGTCATGGGATGCACGTCTGTGCAGCCCTGGGTTGCGAGCTGTATGACTTTTCTGTTCACTTGTATACTGTGATTATATGATTGGATGCCAATTACGTCATGCAATGTTCCTTTCTGAATGCTCTGTCATATAGTTATGATCTCATGTCTCCTGCAGAATCATGTATGTGTCCAGGTGAAGCATGTTACAGATGCAGGACTATATCACAGATGCTGGAGAATTACATGACAAAGGAAATGCAAATCCCCTCCCTGGCTTAGGTAGAAATAAAGAGAATCACAGAGCAGCACACAAAGGGAGAGGTTGAGGGCGACTGGAAACAAAAAGAGACACTTGGAGGGCTTGAGACTTTGGTCTGGAAGACTCCATCATGCAACATTCTCCAACTTCAAGCAAGATCTAGGCCCTGCCTTGGAATAGGCAAAGAATGGCTGTAAAACACCAAACAGCAGAACATCTTGCACATAAACTTCGACTATGAGGTCAGTTTAGATGGAGATAATAGTTTAGTATGCATGTTTTATCTTTTATTTTCTCGTGGTAGCTTCCAATTAAGTTATATTATGATTCTGCATGATTTGCTAATATTCTTGCTTAAAATCATACTCTGATCAATAAACTAGAAGTTGTTTTATCTAAACCTGTGTGGACTTTAGAGGTTATGAACAAGGACGACTGAGTCTGATCCATTTCTGTGTTAATTGGATGGACGTGAGTGTATGGTGATTGGGAGTGGGTCCCAATCCCTGCAAGACAGAAGTTTCCACTGTGGTATCTGGGGCTAGGGATGCTCCCTTGGGGACTGTCCCTCAAGTAGCCAGAGGGCATAAACCTACTGCTTGGAACCAATTACATGCGAGAGGCTGGGGTGGACTGACTCAGGAGTGAGTGGTCACCTGGCATAGTGGGGTGAATCGGGATTCAGGAGTGGGAATCAGGGTGTCACAGCAGCACACCAGACGAAATCTGGGGAGCAATCTGTCACACCTCCCCACAGGGCTAGGCCAGTTAAAGTACCCTGAGAAGGGCACTGTGACTTGTTTTAAGAGGAGGATGTAACCAAAAGCTAAGTTAGTCCCTGCTCTGGGATTCTCTCTTGCTGAGAAATAACAAAGGAAGCTGTTGATTATTGCAAACAGATTTAACTGAGATTTCTGGAGGGCTGGGAACTGCTGGGAAAATAACTCTGAACATCTGCCATTCCCCAAAATGTGCACCTGCCATTCAGCTCTTGGTTGTGGTGCCTGCACTGCTTAGGAGGTTGATTTTTAATAGGGTCTCTGTTGATCTTTGCAATAAAACCCTTCACTGTTTTGCTGAGCTAAAATCCCGGCACTGGCTGTGCTGCTGTCCCAGAACTCTTGTGCTGGAGGAAGGGACAGAAAGCAAACTGGTGGAAGTCCAGGAAGGAGCAGCATAGAAAGGACGCAGCTAAGAAAGATTCTAAGGGGTAGCCATATTAGTCCAGTTCAGAAAAACAAGCAGTGCCAAAGGACTCCTTGTTAGCTTAGAAAAAAAGAATTGGAACAAGCTAGGAAGGGACAGGTCAGAGAAGAGAGGTCTGTTCCCAGATCCATCACCAAATATCACACAGAGGCCAGAATCAATTTATCTCCTGCAACCCAAGCAGGATAGAAAGAGCTGAAGTGGCAGTAGGAGAAATTTAGGTTTGACAGGAGGAAGAAATGCAGCAATATGTGAACAGGCTGAGAATGAACAGGCTGCCAGAAGAAAGGAAGGAATAGTCACTGCTGGAGACACTCAAAGCTGAAATGAGAAGTCAGGGAGGGGATTTGAGCCATCACCATGTTCTTGGAAGCTAACTTTGAATTCTGAATTCTGGAGAAGATCCCCTGTGCTCCTCTTTTTTCCATGGACATTTATTTAAAGGACATGTCCAGCTAACTAACCACTGGCCAATGCTACTAGCAATATGGATGCTAGGCCGAAAGCTGCTTCTGCACTGGGGCACCCAAGGGAATAAAGTTCATGTAAATCAACAACTTGAAGCAGCCCACAGCATCTTTCCTCAAAGCCCAGTCACACTGAAACCTCAGAAGCTCAGAGTTCTGGTCTGAATCAAGAACCCAAGGCTTGCCAGTGGGCTCTAAAGGCTTGTCTACATGGGGAGTTAGTCCAAATTAATGCCATGTGGATGCTCTCAGTCTGGAATAAGAGTGTCTTATTCAAAATTAGTTTAAACCACTTCCACAGCAGATTAAGCTAATTCACAGTAAGGCACTCTAGTTCCAGAATAAGTTAATCATCACGCCCTACTTTATTCTGGATTAACTGTCATATGTTGACAAGTCCTAAATCAAATTCCCTAGACATTCCTCTGTTAGTGAGGCAAAAAGCAGGGAGGAAGGGACAGGTAGGATCAGGGGTGTTGCCGGCCCAGGGAGGGACCTGGGGCACGGTCCCCACCCCCAGCCTGCAGGCCCCACGCCCCTGGCCGCAGGCCCTGCCCCCTGGTGGGGGACAGGGCCAGAAGCCACCGTGCCACCACAGGCAGCTAGGCCCCGCATCCCCTGCTGGGGATGGGGCCAGAAGTGGCCGCGGGCAGCTGGGCCCCGGATTCCCCGCCGTGGCTGCGGGGCCCCAGATCTCCGGCCTGATTGGGCGGGAGATCCAGGGCACTGGCGCTGGGATTCGGGCCACGTGCCCTGGGTGCCCAGTGCCAGCGACGCCTCTGGGTAGGATTAGTCAGGACTCGTCTCTCGACCCCCCCCCATACCCTTGCTCTGTTCCCTGGCAAAGAGTCACACTTACAGTTCATTGGTGCAGTTGCTTGGCTTGTCCATTCTGTGCCCTTCTTTCAATAACTTGAACAGCTCCTCGACAGGCACCCCAGGGTATGGCGAACCACCAAGCGTGAAGATCTCCCACAGGAGCACACCAAAGGACCACCTGTCCCAGATATAAAACCACAGTATTGAACTGGCACAGCTCACCCACAACATTGCCTTTCAACTTGCTTCTCTGCCCGACATACAGCTCCTCAGGCAGCTGCAAAACAGGAAGAGGAGAGGATGCCTGTGCTACCAGCTCACAAGAACTGACCACTGATGAAACAACTCCCTGGGTCTATGTTTCACAGCTGCTTGCCAGTTGCTCCTCAGAAAGTCACAGGTCTAACACACCGTTCCTTACCTCTTTTTAGGACACTACTGCCACAGTTTGCATAAGCAATTAGTGATTTTGGGTGTACAATTTGACATAGTTTACAGCGGTGGCACTTCAGAAAACACTGAACACGAGTGTTGTGAAAATCAGGCCCCTTCAAGGTGCCTCAGGCTGGGCATCTAAAATAATGGGGCACTTTTGAAAAACCTGCACCTACATGCCAAATTCACCTTCCAGTTACACTAGCACAATCGTGCGACTTCAACAGCATCATACTGGAGCAACCTGAAAGCAGAACTTTGCCTCTAAAAGGTCAGCATCAGAAGGAGTAAAGGAAAGAGTTTAAAATCTCTGGGTTTCTTACAAGATCTAAACAGGAACGTGAAGAGCTGGGATTGGCAACTCAATTCGGTGGCATTGGGAAGACAAACAAGCACTGATGTCAGATAACTTAGACTCAAAATATTATGTCTGTTTATTACAGTTATTGTTTCATTAGATCAAGATGAATCACATCTGGTGCATTTCACCTTTGGGAATATACTCAACACACAGGAGGCTTATGAAGCAGCTGCTTGAATGCAATAGGGCAGGACTCTGGATAAATATGAAGGAGAGACAAGCAGACAAAGTCCCAGAAAGATGTAACACAGCAGGAGTGCTGGGAAAACAGTATGGATGAACCAGAAATATGGAACTTCACTCTGTGTCCAGCTGCACATCTGTGTTTGCAGTGGAGAATGCTCAGCACACTGGACCTGGTGAGAGGTGGCTGTTATCCATAAGAAAGTGGGGAGAAAAAACATTTCCCTGGAACAGTGACTTTGGTACAGCCCCTCCCACAACTCAGCAGGGCCCTAATCTAGTCTTTCATTCAAGGCGTTCAGAGGCCTGCATTGCCATGCAAGTAACATGTTGTGCCAGAAAGACTTCCTCTGGTAGGAGTGGTGGGATACTCACACGTCACTCTGATGGGTGTATATACGGTCGAACAAAGCCTCTGGCGCCATCCACTTCACTGGCAAGCGACCCTGGAATGCAGGAAAGCCCTCCACCTCAGTTCAGACTCAAGTAGAGAAGCATGTCTAATGCAGCTACAGAGATGCTAACATACAGCTGAGACACCCTGACTCAATTCGTGGCCCCTGGGCACTGCCATCAAAAGAGTCAGGACACCTACTCCCATCAGGAGTCTCTTTGGTAAAGAGGACTCTTCATCCTGGGCTCCCCTAGTGCTCCCTCCCAGAGACCTATACTGAGAATCACTTGTTAGGGCTTCCCTGCCCTGTCCTTTCTTAGTTGCCAGACACAATTTGCTGGAAAGTAGCAGTCAAGAGTCCAATTTGCAGGCACTCCCTGATGAGTTTATTGGGGGTTACACTGACAAGCTTAAAACCATAATCACACTTCTAAGACCTTCACACCAGTTGGATTTAGTTTTTCATACTCCAATAGCATTCCATGTTGTATATGCCCACAAAGCTCCCTCTTTCCCTGACCATGATCCCGCATGCTGACTAAACCCCTCTCCTCTTCCGTCTTCTTGACAGTCTGAATTATACCTGTAGCCCTCTCCCCTAACCCCACCCCACCCTGTAGTACCACCCCTTACAATATTTGATCCTATTCCATTGTGGGGTTGTGGGTCTGCAGGCTGTGGTACAAACCCTTTTGTGTCCCATGGGAAAGGCAGGGAGCAGGACCACATCTTGGCCATGGTTATTTTATGGGTCTTCTATGTTTCTTTTTAACACCTCCCTTACTTTCCCAGCTGGTTGTGTTGACTTGCTTGGGCATCTGTCTTGAAGAAGGGTCAGAGTTTTCCCTCTTCTGTGCATTCCTATATCACACATTCACTGCACCTTGAAATGTTTTACCTAGATCCTTTTTGTCTTTCTACAGTGATAAAGGAAACCCATCTTATCGCAGGCAAGACTAAGGAACACACTATGTTCTTTGCTAACATGTATCTCAAAGACTTTTGCTGTCAGTAGGTGCACAGGTCTCAAAAGCAGGCCCAGAAAACTCTCTGGCTATGTCCACACGTACATGCTTAAATCGATTTAAGTTAAATCGATTTAAGCTAATTTGAAATAAAAATCATTAAATCTATTCACCTTGAATTGATTTAAGGAAAAACACCAAATCGAAATAGCAAGTCCAGACACAGGACTTGATGCAGGGTACCCCTGATCCCTGCCCCGCCGCCTGGTCAGCAGCAGGAAAGAGGAGCGCCCCATTCCTCCCCCACCGCCTGGCCAGTGGCGGGAATGCAGGGCACCCTGATTTCTACCCCACAACCCAGGACACGGCAGGGATGCAGGGCACCCCCAATCTCTGTCCCGATGGCTGGGAAGGGCCGGGGAAGAGGGGTGCCCTTAGCTCAACTCCCCACCACCCAGCCAGTGGTGGGGGAAGTGGGGCACCAGATCCCTTCCTTCCTCCCCCCCCCCCCGGGCCCTCCAGCCCTGGCCAGGGTGCTGAGGGGGCGGACCTTCCTTCCAGGGTGCTATGCACCCTGGGAGGAAGGTCAAACCCTTCCAATCAAAACAATGTTGTTTCGAAACGTGTCCTCATGGCGTTGCTTCAAAACAACCGTTTCAATTGGATGGCTGTTTTGTTTTTGGGGGAGGTTTTAACGTATCGATTTAAGTGTCATTGATTCGATATGAGGGATTTCCTCATTTTGAATCAATGAAACGTCATCTGGACCTAACTTTTTTTAAAGTGAAACAATGGTGGTTGTTTCGTTTTAAAAGCAAAGTTTGGACATAGCCTCTCAGACAGATACAGAGGCCTAAATACTTATACAAGCCTAAATGACAGACTTGTATCTTAACACCACTGAATTGCAGCCTTCTCTGGGGGAAAATGGCAGCTGATTAACCCCTTTCTCCTAACTAGTTACTGCCTCCACTTTTGTGAGAAGGCCATGGAGTGTTCAATGATCACATGTGCTCAGCACCTTGGCAGCAGGAGAAACTCAGGGACTGCTCTCTCCCAGACCCAATACTTCACTGTACAGTGAGGCCAGCCTTGGTCACTCATGGCCTATTCATTGCCTTGGCAACTGAATGGCTAAGTGAGAGAGGACAGGCTTTGAGGAGAACTCATGTTGCCCACTGGCAGATGCCACATCACCGGTACAGTAACGAGGAGAATCCCTCTCCATCCATAGGGCAGCTGGTGATGTTGCCTTAGAAAGTCTCCAGCCAACTTATAAATACTAGCAAAGGCCTCAAGAGAAGCCTGCTAGCTCTAAAGCAGAGCTTCAGCATTCTCTCACTCCCACTCTACTCCACTCACATTAGTTGTCTTCTTGTAGTAATCTATGTGGTGGATGTCCCGGGCCAGGCCAAAGTCTGCAATCTTCATGACATTGTCTTCTGTCACCAGGACATTCCTGGCTGCCAGGTCTCTGTGGATGCACTGAAGAGAATGGAGATCCCATTAGGCTGGAGATTCCTTGTATTAGCACAGAGGCTGCCCTGCACCAAACTGCCTGCTGGCCTCCAGGGCCACAGCCATGACTCCAGAGCACAAAAAACCAGTCAGATACAGAGAGAACAGTGTGCTAAGGCCTAATCCCTTCCTGACCAAGGCAAGGTGGGGCCCTTAAGGGTAGTTTGGGTAGATGTCCCTGTGATCCAGGGATAAAATCCAATTTAGGTACTCTGTCCCCAGCAATAACCTATCCCTGGAAACGTCCATGGTTGGCTTTGTCACAAAACAGTAATTTAAAAACGTAAATAAATGTGACACAAATATTAAAATGTAACCTGAGCCACACTTTAGATTCCATAAATACTGTTTACAATCAGTTTGTTCGATTATACCTGCTCTATCTCTTTACATATTGCTGTTAACTATGGCTACAAGGCTGTCACATGCTAAGGTCAGTCTGTGCATGTGCGTCAGTGATGATTGCAGAAGTGCTATGGCGCTGTCCAAGAAACATGAGTGTTACTTCAATGACCAACTCCAAAAAGAATTTTCTTTTCTTGCGACCAATTGCAAAAGAAACACCGCTCTCTAGGGAGACTATTTCTTATACTGCTGACGTATGTGCATCTGGCGAGGGCTCCTGCAATATTGTCAGAGTTCTCTTTCAAGCATTATAAAGGTGTCTTTATTCCATATAAAATGCAGGTAATGGAGGTTTAATGGCAATAATCGCTTTCTTTGCTCCAACCCCACTTCTGCTTCAGCAAAGAGTTTGCCAAGATCAACCCAGAGCCACCGTACTGCTTGGCTTTTAATTTTCAACATGCTGGGCAAAGAAGCCAGAGCCAAAGACCTGAACAACTAAGATTGCTGCTGATCTACAGAGCCCAGGCAGCTGTTTAGGTGTCATTCATGGGACCCAGGGAATGTCCTCGGCACTGTTTGGAGAGAGGCTGCTGGGGGAAGAGGGGAGTTCAATCTTCACAGCTCACTCAGTCCTTGGCCTCCCTCAGTCACAAAGGGGCCAGTAAGTGGCAGGTGCAGTGGTGGCTTAGGAGACTCTTGGCCAACAGGATCTTTCATGAGAGCCCCCAGCTCATTTTACTCAGACTAGAAAACAACCACCTCAATTTTCAGTCAGTGAGGCTATTTTCATGACTTGGGGTGATTCAGAGCCCAGGAGTTCCATTGACTCCACTGGGCACTGGGTCAGGCTCCTAGAAGGTGCCCAATCACCAGTCCTCTGAGCTCCCCAAGTCCTCCCTTTGCTGACAGATATATTGGTTTGGGGTTCTCCCCCAGGGATGGCACTTGTGACCACTGCTCACCTTTTTGGATGCCAGGTATTCCATCCCTCTCGCCACCTGGTATGCACAGGACACCAGGTCCTTAAAGGAGAGCTGCTCTTCAGGGACATGGGTGGGGTTGTAGCAGTACTCCATGCCGGGTGGCCGCCGGGCCTGCAGATACTCCCGTAGATTGCCTTTGGATGCGTACTCCACAATCACATACAGTGGGCCTAGAGCAAATGGGAGGGGACAAAGCTGAGTGCTTCAGGCTTTGGGGCTGGATGCACAGGCCTGTGCGGCTGCACAGGAACTGAAATGGCCTCCTGTGTCCCCCTGCACAAGCCCTTCAGAGCTCTCGGGCCTCAGAGCCCCAGGACTGCAAAGTATCCATTTGAGGGGTTCCCATGGACTTGGACAGGGGTTTCATGTGGGGGAGCTCAGCAGGAGCCAGCCCTCAGCAAAGAATCAAGGACCCTGTTCAGAGGAGAACTCAGGAATCCTGTGTGCGTACATACACGCCCCCTCCCTCCCATAACCCACTACACTCACACACGTACAAACAACTTATTTGGCAGGTCAGAAGCTGCTCCTCTGACGTATGAGCATAACAACTGGCCTTGCTCCCTCTCTGTGGTGAGCCAGCTTCACTCCACGCCAGAAGAATCACACAACATAAACAAACCCAGGCCCACATGCAAGCTTGGTGTAATGCGACTCATCCAACTCCAAGGCTCTGTGACTTGGAGCCCACAGTCAGCTCTGGTCATGTGAAAACAAACAGCCCTGTTCTGTTCTTCCCTACCACCTACATAAAGATAGCTGTGCCTTTGTGGACACACGTGTGCCTGCACAAATACATCATCAAGACTTTCAGGCATTGCCTGCCTTCTGTTCCTTCCGGCCCAAGCCCAGAGGTGCTCTAAAAATGGCCAGGCAGCACTGGCACCACTGGCATTTGCCTGAAGAGGGGCCTCCTTTCCAGCCACAGTCTTCCCTGGTCTTCACTGGGCACTGGCACTTTCAGACAGCTATGGGATGGGCAACCATTTGCAAACTCTTTTGGGGTAAAGTCCTTGTATTTTTCCACCTCTACAGCCTCCCCCAGAGCCTCAGGCTGTCCCACATATTCTCGCTGTCCTAGCAGAGAGGCTGGTTGTTGGACTCTCACCCATTCACAGAGAACTTACCATCCTGAGTGCAGGCTCCCAGGAGATTAATAATGTTCTTGTGCTTGCCAATCATTTTCATCATCTCCATTTCAGATATCAGGTCAGATAAATCCTTCTCTGTAGCATCAGCTTGAAGAATAAAGAAAGGTCCAGGTCACATTGGTTCAGGCTGGGTTAAGCTAGACAGTAAGCCCTAGAGCTCCATCTGCAGTAGTTTCCCTCAGGTAGCTTTAGATGTACAGATGTGGTTTCCTCTGTCCTCCTTTGCAGTTTAGCCCCATCAGAACTACCAGTAAGTGCTGCAATGCTCACAGCTAAACTCTCATTCTCAGGTTCTTCTTCCCTCTCAAGTCTGGGGAGTTGGGTATTTCTCCCTAACCATTCCCCAGGTGGTGTTGGAGAGACCAAGCTCAAGTGAGAAAGGCACTCAGACAGCAGTGACAAGCATGGCATAAATGGTTCTCAACCTTTTTGAGAATAAGGACACATTTTTAATGTCAAAAAATTTCATGGACCCCAAATGATAATAGTTGTTATCGGGGACTGATTGCAGGGAGTGGTGCTGAAGAAGGGCAAAGGAAGACCTAGCCCTTGCCTGCCCCCTATGGGTGGGGACATATCCATGGTGTGGCTGCTCACAGCAGGCAAATACAATTCATTTAGAGCCCTCTCCAACATGGATTGCTGGCTGGCAGCAGTTGGAGCCAGATTGGGCCCAGGCTGCCTGCTGCTGGCCCACAGCAGCTTGGGCTGGACATATTCATAGACCCCTTGCAATAACTCGGTGGACACCTAAGAGTCTCTGGACCACAGGTTGGGAACCACTGGCATAGATGAATGAACTAAATTAGAATGAAATCTGTACCAGAGACCATTCTTACAGGCATTCTCCTGCTGTAAGAGACTGCCCCACTACAGCCTCCTATAGGGAGTTTAATTCTTCTCCACCTTTATCATCAGGCCTCTTTGACTATGTGACCCATTTTTATTGCTCCTTTTAAGTGGTCCCTCAGAACAGAGATTGCTGTAGATGCAATTACACTCCATAAGAGCAGCCACTGGGGAGCATCCAGTTCTCACTGGTCAGCAGGTACTGCTGAGGGCTGAACTGCAGAGGGTCTGGTCAGGGATCTGCAACCTGTGGCTCTGGAGCTGCATTTGGCTCTTTGGCTGCCCCTTTGTGGCTCCGGGCTCCACACCCCCTTCCCTTGGTCACTGGGGGACCCTGCAGCAGGTACCCTGGCCCAGCTCATCCCACCAGGAGGCTACACCCATTTGCAGCCCTCAAAACATTTGGTTATTGAAGGAATTTTTTAAAATGGCTCTTCTGATCTTTTGGACTGCTGACCCCTGGGACAAATGAATTCTGGCTGGTGGGAGAGCAAACTGAACATGAAAGGTTATTCCTTGATTGTACAAGCAAGGTGCTGCACAGCCTGTTGTCTTGCTTATACTCCGATACCAAGTTATTGCTCTGCTGTGGGAGTCCAACATTTATAGGACTCTCAGCTACTGGGAGAGCAGAGTCAGATTAGCTCATTTTGAAACAGCTCAACTGATTCTGCTAGTGACAAGCATGTTCTCTTAGGGCCCAATCCAACAACTCCCATTTGTTTCAGTGGAGAAAGGTGTGGCCCTTCCAACATGAGAACTAGACTGCTCTATAAGGATGGATCAGGCAAGGAGTACAGCAAACCTGTACCCATCCCCACCTCTGCTCCCCATGGCACATCTCCCAAAGTCAGCAACTTCAATGGAGACAGACTCAGAAAGGAAGCTGCAAAGCTGGGCAAAACTGTGTGGTACCTATAGCTACAACTTACACTTCAGCATCTTGACTGCCACTTTAGTCACTCGGTTTGGCTTGTCCTTGTCAAGGCCAATGGCTTCGGCAAGAACCACCTGCCCAAAGCAGCCTTCACCCAGAGGCTTACCCAAGATGAGTCTAGATGAAAGGAGAAAAGAAGGTAAAACCAAGGAGGAAGGGTACAGCTCATGTTTGCATAGAGAGACACTCAAATATAACTGGACACAAGAGGTAACCCTTCAAAAGAATGCAACTTCTGTTTGCAGATGGATAGACATAATGTGACACAGGCGATGTCTTGCACTGCATTTACTTGTAATGACATGGCATTGCTCTCCTACCAGCAACTTTCAGCACAAAGTCTCCCCTGCCCTGTTCCCCTTTTGATCACTCTGATTGTTATTGAAACAACAATGCCCTTGGTTTGGGCTGGGCTTTGAGACATAGCTCAAGGGCAGCACAGAGCCTGCTGGTGACACTTTGGAAAAGTGGGCTGTCTGAGAGACAGCTACTGGGATAACATACAAGGGATCCATTTCATTTATATGAAAATACAACTAATAAATCCCTGACAGGACAGTGCTGTGTCAGATTGGCACATATGGCAGCTAATCCAGCTGCACAGAGCAAGCTCACAGCAGCTCCATGGCGCAGGGCTAGGCTAGGTCTGTTGGACAGCTCCAAACCTCATGCTCTGCTTGCTTCCAAGGAAATGTGACCCTGGTGAACTCCAGGCATCATCAGCCTGCTTGGTGCACCAAGCCAAAAAGTTGTCATGTTCAGGGTCGAAGACACTGCCCCTCTCCCAGAGAATACATCGCATAGCCCTAGCCAGTTCTACATGTTCACTTTCTGCTAAAAGTACTAAAATCCAGAGATCTGAATGTTCCCCACTGTGATTTTCCTTCCTCAGACATCATCAGAGGAGAACTGGCATTTTCCAAGGTGACTGTCAGCTTCCACTGGGGTGTGCTTGGACAGCAACCTCCAGATCCACTTCACGGCCCACAGTAGCAGCTGGTGATGGCTGAGTTGCAGGTGTAAGACAGAGCATTCCAGATGGGAATGTGTGCTGTCCTGGCAAAGACAGGGCCAACACCCCAGGTGTGCATGGGAGGCTGAGAGTCTGCTGTGTGTATGACACTGCACTGGTGAGTTCAGAGCAGATTCCAGCAAGGCCATAAGCCCTTTGCAGGCTGGAGTCATATCTTCCACTCAAGGAACTCACCACAGCTCAGGGCACTTGGATGTTTTTGCCTACCACAATGCATTCTAATGAAGTCAGACAGCAGCAACTTCAGGAGAAACTTGTGATCAATGCTGGCGGCCATGTCTAGTCATTACCAGCTTAGTCTGCTGGAGATAGATCAATTCACAAAAGCTTCATCCTTTCTTCAATTTTAGTGTGGGTTTAATCTCTCTGCAGAGCTGGGAATATTTTGAGTGTTTCCAGTGGCCGGGGAAGCAAGAGGGGCTGACATTTCAGGAGTGTCAAAGGCTGGGAATGGAGGAGGTTCATTGCCCAGGAAGATGCAAGCCCAACAGTCATTTATCCTGGCTGTTTGAAGTCCATTTGAAACATGACACAACATAACAGGGACACTGAGGGTGCAATCCTCCCCTGCTGCTGGCCTGGAAGCAGCCCTGAGAGAAGGAAGAAGCACAGGTCCGTGGGAGCAGCATCTAATACTTGCTCACTCCAAGCCTGCAGGAGCAGCACACATTCAAGGGGAAACCTCCCACACAGCTGCTTCTGGGACGAAAACACAAGCCTGAGTCCTTCCCAGTATTAACATTATTAAAGGACCATGATGTGCTGGGACCTTATCAAGTCCCTGCTGACTCAACTAGTAGTCTTTCTTTTGACTTCCATAACATTTGGATCAGGCTATCAAAGAACTGTAATCAGGTGCAGGAGCCAGCCAGGTACAGAAAGCTGAGGTCACCGCAAGTGGAGCCCAGAGCAAGAGAGTGCATCACCTGTCCCTGGGCAGCTCCCATCGAGGGTCTTCGGGAAGCTCGTATTCCGAGACACCTGCGAGCATTGGGGTACCACTAGAGGAGAGCCGTGAGGGCCTGACTAGCATCACCCCTGAATTCATGGAGGAGCTGGAGTCTGCAGACACCTGCAATGGAGAGAGCCAAGGGATAGTGGGGTTACCTTCAGGAAGCACCTGAGGTGGGGACATTCTCAGTTCTTGTAAAGAGAGGAACTGCTGCCCAAGGTGCTTTAGTTACCTGTTGGATGTGGAGCGAGCCCACTTGCTGTCCTAAATCTCTGCTGCAGGATGCTGTGGCATGGCCCTTCAGTAGCCCTTTTGTCTGGGTACCTCAAAGTGCTTTACAAACTGCAATGAAGCCTCACACTCCCTTTTGGTAGGCAGGCTGGAATCTTTACCCCCCAAGCTCCAACTGCTGACTTGCCTAAGGTGACAGAGCCAGGGACCTGAATGCCAGGAGTCCCGACTCCCACTTCCCTGCTTTACCTTATTATTCCTTTGGCTGCAGAATATACATGGACCTGTTCTCTCTCCCCAAAGTGCAAAAGAAGGGACAAGACCTTCAGCTCTCAAACCAACTGAGTCTCACCTGATCTTGTGCTCTGGCTCGCTGGTTTGTGCCCTGTACTGCACCATCCAAACTGGTCTGACTCCTGGGCTTGGTTGCTCATTTCCTAATGCTACCAAGTCAATGTGCTCAGGCCCTGGATATAACAGGCTCTCCCTGCTCCACTGCAAACTCTTTCAACTGATCTAGGAGTAGTGCTGGTGAAGACTCAGTATAGAGTTTCTCACTTGAGCATGCTTGGGACACAGGACTGAGGAAAAGACCATGGACACCCCTCAAAAAGATAATCCCATGTAGAACACTCATAACTTGCACACAAGAAGAATAACAAGCCGTTCTGCATGGATCTATTGCCTACCATGGCCCCATTAGCATTACTCTAAGATGGAATGGGACTAAATTATTTCTAATGAACTTCCTCTGTGCAGTGCAGGTATAATAAAAAATAAACCCATGGAGCCCGTTCAGCCACTCAGCATGTAGCACACATTCCCCCATTCAAATATAAATTTGCCATAAGCCCTTCCATGTTCCCCTATGACCCTTAATGACCTGCACTAAAAGCCAAGAGAAGAGGGGAAGGGTCACAGAGGCCCCTTGCTCAGCGCTGCCCCCAACTCTCAGACTTAGAGAAAGGCTCCTCCTCATCCTTTCTCAAATCCTAGGACCTTGTTGATTGTAGCAAGTGTTGAAAGAAGCAGCACAGATGGACAGGAACAAGCAAGTGCAGCTGCATGTGCATTTATGGCTAGGCCCTCACACACACACCTCCTGTTGGGCAGGCCCAAGTCCCTGCTTCTAACAGGATGGGAATTATTCTTATTTGGAGCTGTGCTAAAGGGTCAGGCTTGTTAGCTCAAGCTAGAGAGATGAGCGCTTTTCTATGCCAGAGGGTCCCCCAGAGGCAAAGGGAGGTTGCATATGCTCTGGTGACCGGGAAACAGATTTGAGGTTGTGCCACATTTGAATAGCCTGGAAATAACAACACTTCTAAACTCATTCCACCAACGGACCACAAAGTGTCTTAGAACAGAGGGTGAGCACTCTGAGCTGCAAATTGTCATTGGGGAAACTGAGCACAAGGAGGTACAAAGGACTTGCCCCAGGTCACAAAGCAGGTTAATGTCCAAGCTAGAAATAAAAACTTTGTCTTCTGGCTCTTCATCCTGTGTCTGTCCCACTAGTCTATGTTGTGACAAAAACGTGAGACAACAGTACAGGAGAAAAGATTTTTTTTGGACTGGAGAATTTTTTTTTTAATGGCTTTTACTGCCAGCTCCCTTGTCCCCATTCCTGTGCCAGTCTCTTCTCTCCCCTCCCCACATTGTCTTTTCTGATTCTCTTCTTCCCTCTCTGGCCTAAGCTAAGAAATTCCACATTGTGGCATTGACACACTTTTCTCAAGGATTATAATCCATCAGACTCATGAGATAAGTGACCAGCTTTGGCACTGGGAACTGCAGCTCTCTGGACTGCAGCAGTCTGACTGGACAAGGGACAGATCTGTCATCCTGACACACCATTCAGTCTTACTCTGGTGAGAAGAGCACTAGGCACCACCAGAGGGATAGCTGGGAGAATCTGCAATGAGTCAAGTCAAGAAGTGAAGTGTATATTTGATGGTGAGCTATGGGGTACGAAACCTTGGTTCTCACCAACAGAAGTTGGTCCACCACAAGATACTACTTCATCCACTCTGTCTCTCTAGTGCACACAGGGAGGCATGCGTGTCAGAATGTATAAGTGCTTGTCTGTTGTCTGCTAGAAATGGAGGTTTTAAAAAGCCTCTGCACAGCACCCACAGTAGAGGATGGGGACTTCATCCATAGCTTATAAACACAGCAGAGATCAGCTTGGTGGTCAACCCCCTTAACAATCCCACTCACAGATCCTACTCTGAGACTTTGCTTTGCAAGCAGTCCAGGCTGCACCATTCTGTAGGACTTCAGTCCCAGGAACAAGCATTCCTTGCCCAACTCAGACAACATGTTCTTGTTCATTACTCCTCCTGACCCTGCAGAGAAAATGGAACCATCCCTTGCTGATCATGCAGGTGGCAGGATGTGATGTCCAGGGTGGCACTACTAGGCAGGCAGCAGAGGCTAAGGAAAGGCAGTATGTACCAACAAACCCCCTATCTACTTTCTGTTACCTGTCTGCGCAGTGGGATGCTCTTAGCCAGCTTGTGCACAGCCAGCTGGCTGTTGAAGTCCGTCTTCTTGGTGGTGCTCTTCATCTTGTAGATGATGACAGTCACCACCATGCAGGAGATGAGAAAGGCCCCCGTGCAGTAAATGATGATCTCCAGGTAGACAGGCGAGGTCATCATGGCCGGCCTATCTTCAATAGCTGGGTCAGTGTGAACAAGGCATTAGTACTGCAAATCCCTTGTGAGGAAGTGCATTAAAACAGGGGGGAGTGACAGAGATTAGGATGGGACTTAACTCCCCTCTGCCTCCCCTCACCCTAACTGGCCTATTAGTCCAGAGACACTCTTAAGCACAGCTGAGTCCCACAAGCCAGGCAAGTTTCCTGGTTCCAGCTATCTCGGGACCTGAGCCCTGTCTAAAGCAAACAGGATATTGAATCCAACACACACTAGGGAAGAGCTGAGGCCAGCCCAGCACGCAAGTAACCACGTAGTGTTACCAAGCTAGCCAGGCTAGCCCTCAGCTAACCTGGGGCTGGAAAGACAGTAAGAACAAGCACAAATGTGTATACAAAAGAGCACATTTCCATAAACATCCATCATTTCTGCATGCATCCATCCCACTATAAGCAGATGTTGGCCAGTGGGAAAGAAGCAGCTGCTGGGACCTGAGACCAAATGACCAGGCCATGCAATCCCTTCACTGAAAATCAAGAAGGACCAAATGCATGTGCCTGTGAGAGACAGCTGGACTATAACTTCCTACAAGGAGCAAAGGTTAAATGAAAATGAAACCATACATCACTAGTTCTCAACCAATTTACCACCATGGGCTGCATAGGCAGTACTCCATGTGTGAGGTCAGGTGGGCCACATCCAAACTATGTATACTATCCATGTGGCCCTGAGGGTATCACATGAGTCACACCTATATGCAAACTGGGCCACAAGTGACCTGTGGGCTGCAGGTGGAGTACCACTGACATGCATAAAAGTTGAGGAATAGCAACATGAGAACTCTTGACCCCCTTATGGTCAGGTCTCGGAGTCAGGGCAAGAATTACAACCAGACTCTGAATGTCAGAGTCTTTAATCAGAGCCAAGGGTCAGAACTAGATTATCTGGACTCAGGGAAGACAGAAGCATGGCTTGTTCCAAGGCTGCAGCAAGACTGAGACAGGAATGGAACAAGGCCAAGTAAAGGGCAAAATTGGGATGGAGCAGGGCTTGGAGCATGGCAAGCACAAGAAGGCAGAACACCCACCAGCATATGCACTGAGCAGCAGCCAGCTACCACTGCTGCTGAGTTTAGGAGTAGCTGGCTCCTCAGTAGCTTCCTCTGCCAGTCAAGCAGGGTGCCCATCAGGTCGCCTACTAATTTGGCTCAGCTGTGCATGCCAGGTCATCATGATACTGAGAGGGTGCAATGCACCTGCAGGGCCTTAGTCCTGGCAGCTAGGAGTGCAAAAGAGGCTGTGATGGACACAGCATCATCTCTATACTCTCTGATGGAACTATTCTGGGATGGTAGCAACTTAGTTTGAACCCAGACAGAAGGACAAGATCTGCTGGTCTTGTAAAGAGATGAATGTCTCCTCATCACCGTGGGAACGCTGAGGCTGAATGCCAGGGTCAGGAATCAGAGCCAAGGGTCAGAACCAGATTAGCAGGAATTAGGGAAGACACCCCCTTTCTGTTCCTGGCAGATAAAGTGGCACTTCAGGACAGGCACCTTTGAGGGTTTTTGTCCCTAGGCTGATCTGTAAGTGTTGATTTCTAGAGGAAAGTTATCATGTCAAGACTGGGACAAAAAAGACAAGTTAAAATAAAATGCTATCCTTATGAGACTGAAAATGATTTAAACAGGCACCTCAGGTATTAAAAATAAATTACTATGGGAGCTTGGGTTTTTTAAAAAAATATTTACTATCAGCAGAGAGTCTCATTTAATCAAAAGAAAAACCTGCTTTCTTTCCCCATGGATTTGCCTCCTTTCTGAATGGCGGGGGGAGTCTCTCTTTGTCAAACCCACAGCTGAGTAGCAGCAAGAGCTGTGGAAGTTCGGCAAAAATGTCAGCACAGTTGCAGTCAGGTGGCACAGTGTATTATACCCAGCACCAGAGACAAATCACTGGTTTTGCAGTTTCTTAAGAAACAAGCCCCCAACCCTCCCCTCCCAAAAGAGCAGAGAGACTCAGAGAAGGCAGTAGAGGGAGTTCAAGTCTTCTGTGCTACACCCCAATCAAGAGAAGCAGCCATGGTCTCCTGTTCAGATCCCAGAGCTCTGAACAGGGCAGATCTGACAAGGGAAGAGGGGCTGATAACAGAGAAAGTTTTTGTCTGAAAAGCACCATCAGGTGCATCCCAAAAACTTCCTGTAGCTTCCAGTTATCAGGCCTTGTCAGGGAAAAGGCATGGCAGGGCCAGACCCAGGGCTCATGCAGAGGAAATAGCCTGGCAGTTGTCACTGCAGCTCTAGCACCCAAGGGTCAGGTTCCAGTCCTCTTCAGGGCAAGTCCAGGGATACAAATGCCCAAAATGTCCCAGGGCAGGAGGCTCTGTGTGGGGGGAAGATAGTGGTATGAGGAACAGGGGCTGCAATTGACTTTCCTGAATTGACCTGATTTGTTTTAGCTCAGTTCTATTTGTGGGAGGAGTTGGGGGCAAAGGGCAGGGGTTAAAGTATGCCAGAACGCCCCAGAATGCCATTCCAGGGCCCACAATTTTTAGGAGCTCAGTGTTCCGGGGCCCCTAAAAATAGAACATGGAGCCAGAACGCTGCATTCCAGGGCCCACCATTGAAAAACAGCAGGCCCCGGAACACTGCATTCCGGGTCCATGCTCTATTTTTAGGCACCCAAATGCTGAGCCCCTAAAAATAGAAGGCCCCAGAGAGGCATTTCGGCAGGCAGGTGACAGGGGCAGGGGCTAGGGGCATTACTAGGGGCTCAAGCCATGCCCCAAACCCCTCCCCTTCCAGGCCATACCCCCAAACTGGGGCCTGCTGCCTGTGCCACAGCCATGGCACTGCCCCGGAGCCTACACCCCCACCTCCCCATCCGCACCACCAGTGAGCGTGGGGGCGGCTGGCTCGTGCTGGGTGGGCTGGTATTGGGGGCAGGGGGTGGCAGGAGTTGGGGTCCCAGGGGGCCCACTAGTGTGGGGGGCCCCCACCAGCACTGGAAGGGCCCACCAGTGCAGGAGTGTTCCAGGGCCCCTCAAATTATACTTGACAACCCCTGGCAAAGGTGAACAGAATCCACCTCCAGGATCCCTTTCTTTCACCCCCTTCAAAGGCCCAGCCTTGGACTAAATGACTCCTCCACTCACGATGGTTTCAAATGCAGTCTAGGCTGACCCTGAACTGGTGAGATGGATATCAGAGCACTGCTATGCCTCCATAGGCTGCATTTGCTGCCCCCAACAGTCCCTGCTCCTCACCACCCTCCATGTGCTGCCACTACTGCCTGGGAACATCCTCCACTGAAACAGGGCGACAGCTTGCCCTGAAACTTCCAGAAGCATGACTGGTTCTTAGTGCTGCTCCTAACCCCATGGAGACAAAAACATCATTAAAGCACCAGGTTAATACTTCAGGGCTTTGGTGAGCAGGTGTGAGGACTCAGGGGGGTGGCAGGGCTGGATTGGTAAACCCTGGCATTGCCTGAAGAGAATGGAACCAGTCTGTTCTAGTTGCACTGAATCACAGGTTAAACTTAAATCACAGGCATGCATTGCCTTGGCCTGGGAGAGAGCCTGGACAACTGATTCTGAACTGTCTCAGTGGTAGTGAGAGAGGAAGGGCCCTGGCACCAAGGAAAGAGGGCACTTGCTCCTGACAACTCCTGCAGGAGAGACAGATCCATGGGAAGCATTAAATTAACCCCTTGCTCTGGGTTTTGACTGGCAGGAGCAGAGCAGAGAGGTGCCGCCTGAAACACCCTGGGAAGGGGATAAGTCCTAATTTGTTATGATGCAGAGAGTTGAGAGCACTGCCTTTATAGAGGAAGCCAGGAGTCTAGAGGGAGATGAATTGTCTGGCAGGCCTTGTGCTTTCCCCAAGGAGGAGCACAGGGATGGCTAGGAAAGCCCAGGCTCTCTTCCAGGCTGCAATGCATACATCATTAAATGTGAAAATGAGGCGAGACAAGGACAGCAGCAGAGGAGTATGTACCTTCGAGAACTGTCAACCATGCAGAGTGATGGGAGATCCCAATAGAATTACCCGCCAAACATGTATACTCCCCAGCATCCTCAAATGAGACATTCCTTAAGTGAAGGACTTCCATTTCTTTGTCTGTTGTGTTAACTCCAGCAGTCTAGAAGAAAACAAATGGAAGCAAAAAACGGACAAGCAAATGACATGAGATCTTCTTGGAACCACACTGGAGGACGGGGGAGGAACGTGCCCTGGTGTCTCATTTGCCAGACCCCCGGGTAGCAGAGAGAGACCACTGTAGACCTGTTAAAGAGACCCTTAGGACGACCTTTGATGTAGGCTGACCTAAGGAGATGTTGTTAAAACCCTTCACCAAACTGAATTTCCTGCCCATCTGAACATGCTGGTGATGGGCTGCATGGAAAAATGGACCTCAGGAGGAAGGAGCCAGCTTAGTTTCATGCAACACAAATGCACAGGGGGTGTGGGCAAACTTAGTGGAAGACAACATAGCTGAAGGAATGGGGCTTGGGTAGGGACATGACAGACTGTGAGACAGAGGGGAGACCACAACACTGTATTGTCTTCTGATCACATCCAGATCTGGTGCATAGACTGAGATTTGAAAAAGAGGACGCATCAGCAAAGTAAGACTGGATCACTTCTTTATTCTGGAGGGGGATCTAACTTAGCGAAGACTCCAAACCCAGATGCTCTATAAAAGTGCAGCTGGAGTGAGAAGTGACAGCTTGTGTTTTAACAGAAAATATTGGAGCGGTTTAGATGCACCTATCAATGTGTTTTGCTAATACAGTGAGACAGTGTAGGGGATAAACACTGAGGTGGGGAAGGTGAGCAAGCAACACAGAGCATAAAACCAAACTGGCCACTGCGAGTATTTTTCCATGGCTTGTGGCACCAGAAATATAGCAGAAACAAGAGAGCCCAGAGTTTTGTTTTCCACCGCTAGGGACTGACTGTCCAAGTAAGATCCCAGTTGGTGTTCTTCAGTTTACCTTTTGCCATGGGTCTGGTGACAGTGAGCCACGCAGACTGGTTAGCCTCGCCAATATAATTGGAAACCTTACAAATATACTCCCCGCTCTCGGCCTCTGTCACATTATACAGGGTCAGCACCTCCGCATCAGAGCTATTAATTCCCGAGTGCTAGAACAAACCAACAACACAGGAGTCACATTGACACAATTGGACATTGAAGCCCCAAGATCAACATTAATCACATTGTCAGTGCCTTGCCCAAATGCTAATCAAGGGGCAACTAGTTTCATCCTCTGTGCCCCGTCCCCCAGATCAAGAAGCACTGCTCTCTGTTTGCAGAAGTGCAAGGGCCTGATAACAAGCCAAACACATACAGCCCTGAGGCGCCTCTATGTTTAAGGGAGACGGGCTTGTGCACTGAAACTGCTGATTGAGGCAGTGACTTATGGCAAACCTGGAGTCAAGACAACTTGGTGACCAGAGCAGAAAGTCAGCCACACCACCACCTTTCTAACCACCATCTGAATAACACATGAACACACATATGTCCTGCTTGACAAGGAACTGATTCACAGTGGGGCACGATGGTGACCATAAAACCACTGGATAAAGGGCACAAAGGTTTCCTTTAAGTGGTGCACACTGGTGTTAGGTTCAACATAGCAGAGAGGTGTGTGTGCAAGCCAAGGGTTCCATCAGCTGTTTCAGCTCTCTGCTGTGCAGCAACTTTGTTCGTTTGAAGTGGAATTCCAGGCTTGTGGTGGAGGCTGAGGGAGCCAACCTCATGTGTGAGCTGCTACACTGCTTTGCACATTAGCTACTTTTAAAATAACAACTCATGGAGTCAGAGTGATCCTCCCCAGTCTTCTGCCTCTCTCTGAGCATGCAGATCCAAGGGTCACTGAATGCTCCATTGACAGCCTAGCCCCGTGCCTATTATGACAATGCCACTCTCTGCTCTCCAGGCTACTCTACACCAGTGCTTTTAGTCCAACTTGATGCTTTGGAGAGGGCACTTCACATCCATGTTCTGCTGAAAAGACCAGCACCTCCCAGTCCTAACCACTCCCTATGCCCTGTTACAAGCTTTGTGAGGAGGAGAGAAAAGAAAATGACTCTGCATGTCTGATTTTCTTGGCTGAGCTGGTCAGGAGCCTGGAACCTAACCAAGACTGAATGGTAGCAAACACCACCTCCCTGCCCTGTTCCAGGGAGGCCAGTTCCATCCCAAAAGGCTTCCTCCCCCAATTCATTTTTTCCTCTCCAGCTCCATTCCCAACTCATCCTGTGAAGGAAGCTGAAGTGGCACACCCAGCATGGAATGTTACCTTCAGGATCTGGACATAAGGCAAGTTATCTGGTCCGATCTTGCTGCCATTGACCTCTATGTGCTTCAGCCACTGGATGTGGGGCTGCGGGTCACTGTAAACTTTGCATACAAACTCCACATTGCTGCCCAGGGCCACTGTCTTGTTTGCAGGGAGCCCAGCTTGAAGGATGGGCCGGTGAGGCGATCTCTCTGGAAAGCAGAGCAAAAGAGGAGAGGGTCTCACAAAACCAAGGCACCAAGTCCAGTGAGAAATGAAAAGGCAGGCCTGGGAGGCCCAGGCATCACTCTTCAGTTAATCTACATATGTTTTGCTAGAGAAAATATATTTCTTTGGCTACTTTTTTTTCCCCATGCCACTTGTAGTCCTGTAGGCACAATTTCTTACAAAGGCCTGTGGCTGAGGTTCCACATGTTTTAGAAGACTAGTCATTGGCTCTGTCTCTGTACACCCCCCTGTCCCAAGCTTGTATCAACCCTCCTGCAAAGCTCTCCACATAGAATCTGTTTAAGAGTTCAGATGTGGGAGGGCACTTGAGGAATGACAGAACAGCAGTGTGATGTACAGCATTTAGCATCACCTATCTCTCACTTCCACTCCTGTGGTCTTGGAATTGCTTGCTGCAGGGACCTAGTTAATTGTCAGGTGGGTTTGACCTAGTGTCTGGCTATTGATGGAAGCAGTTGTCATAACCTTGGGGAGGAAAGGGTTAACACTCTGGTCAGTGAGTCCCACAAGAGCCAATAGAAACAAAGTACAGGTTTTTGAATTGGAGCAGCAGCCTTGCCTGTTCCTGTTTGGTGGCAGCACAGCTCCTTAGAAGGATCAGTATGAGGCCAGGGAGAAGGGCCTGGAGGATCCAGTGACATCTGTGCCCAAGATAAGCTCAAGTTTGTAAGTGACCAGGCGTGAGTAGAGCAGGGAATGTTTAGATAGTTACGGTCAGGGTATTTCTTTGGTTTAGATTTGTTTTTTGGATTTCTCTGTGATGAGCACATGTTCCCCTCCCACTATCCTGTAACTATATAAGTTAAATCCCAGAGAAGTAACTCTCTGTGTTTCTTATCTGTTCTTTTTAATTAAAGATTTTACCCTTTTAAAATAGGCTCTGGTTCTGTGTCCTAAAAGGCAAGAGGTTTTGTGTGCAGATTGCACAGCCAACTACTAAAGGGGATTCTGTCTCATTTTCAGCTGACATCCCAGCTGGAGTTCAGTCACTCTTGAGGGTGGAAGAAAAGCAATAGAGAGTACTTCAGAGGAAGGAAGTTCTAAGTACGCCTTCCTGGATTTTCAAGAGGTTTTTGCAGTTGAGTGGTGGCAGAAATACCACTCCAAGGCCAGGGAGTTGGTAGCCTTGGAGAGTTTTAAGACAAGGCTTTAGGGCCAGTGGGTTTTAAGGCCTGTTGCAGGCCCCCACCTTCTGCATTCAAAGTGCCATAGTGGGGAAAAAGCCTTCACAGCAGGGTATTTACATCTACCTGTGAAGCTATTTCTTGACACTTCTTATGTGCTGGAGGTGACAGCAGGCAGAAGTAGGAGATGTGCCAGGGACCCATGAAGCCCACTATAGACTTAGCTGTTGATTTTACATGGAAGGTAGTCAGATACTAAGGTGATGGGCAGCAGTATAAAACTTTAAGACAGACAAAAATTGTTTACAGGACAATAGGCGAGACCAAAGCACTGGGAGCAGCATGACCCATGACCTCATTCTATTGGCCAATAATACAAGTGAGGCAATATGAACTAAAAACAAAGATCTGTCTCCAGTCTCGAGAACAGAACTACACACTTAGCCAGAGCACAAAGTGGGCCGTGCACAGGCAGGGATGCAGTCCTGCTCCTTTCTTTCTCCTGCTGTTCAGCGTCAGAAGGTAAGCAAGCATGAAGGCAAGACAGACATGGGTGCAGCTTCCCAGAAACAAAGAGAATTAGGCACATGGCAGCGGCAGCAGCAGGGAAAGGCCCTACAGCCAGCCACTGCCTTCACATCTTAACCTGGAATGTGACAAAGACAGGATTAAGCAGTTATATTTTCACTGCAAGTGGCTGAAGCCAAGATCCTTTTCATCCCAGTCAGTCACTTATTAAAAATACGGAGGGAAAGCTTCACAGGCGGCTTTCCCCTCTAATTCCTCTGGCTAAGGAACCTTGATGCACAGCCCCCTGGATCCTAAAATCATACTCCATTTCCTGAAGTAACTGTCACAGGGCTGGTGCATCCCCTGCCAAGAGCTCCGCTCTCCTCATGCTCACATCCGCCTGGAATTACACTGCATACTTTCAGCAGTGCCTCACCACTCCCACTCTCTGACGATGCAAACTGGCCTCTGCCTGCTTCCTGTCCCAGGAGCCACTTGAGGCCTAGTTAGAGGGTTACAGCCAGAGCTGATCACTGAAGAGGAAGTCAGGAGGCGGCCAAATGACAGCTGTTTTCTCTGGCAAGGGGGGAAAGAAAGGACAAAACTGATGAAGGAAAGCCCCATCTCTAGTGGGAACTGCCTAGGCCAGGCCTGTGCCATAATCAATGCAGCGGCCACCCTAGCTGGTGCCTAGAGATGCTGCAAATGGCATGAAGATGCCAGGAGGTGTGGCTCACTGTGGCATCTTCAACATTTGAACTTCCACCTGGGGAAGGGTGAAAGGGGAAGAGCTGTTATTCATTAATGACCTCCTATCCTGCCTTCTGATTCTCTTGCAGTTGCCACTCTGCCTAGTGCCAAAGAGCAGGGGAGGCAGGCTTGGCTTCCTGGGGCAGGAGAGTGAGGCTGACAGGGGATATCTCTTGGTATGGATACCAAGCAGACGCAATGGCTGCCTCTGTGCCATGAAGCTTCTTGGAGAAAAGAGGAAGAATGAAACTATGGGTCTGATTCTAATGTGATATCAAGTACATTCTGGCAAACCAGTGCAGCAAGTGTGAGTGAGACACTGCAAGTGTTTGATGCCTTCTCCCTCATTGCCAGCTGCTTTCATAGCCAGCCTCTAGTATGCAAACCACACTCACCAACTTGCAGCTATGTCACCACAGCCCTTCCCTCTGACCAGGCCTTTTGCCTGAAAACAATGGCTGCACCAGAGCACAGGCTTTGCCTCTCTTCCACAGGGCCAGATTAAGGCCTGCCTCTCACCATGGTGGCCAGCCTGGAGGTGAGGCTGTTCTCAGGCACCCTGGCCCTGGGTCCACCCAGCAGACTCACCAGCTATGGGGCCAGCACTGGGGGTGGGGAGGGACCAGGGCCCAGAGGCTGCAGTGTAGAGGTCTCACTCTGCCCCCAGGTTGACTGGTCTTCCAGGAGGCAGCAGATGGCACATGGGGCAGTCTCCAGCCATGGTGCTTCCGGGTGAGAAGCACTCTTGGGCCCCCACACTGGGGGTAGGCCAGGCCAGTCTGAGTTGCAGGGGCCCTGGGGCAGTGGCCGGACATTGCTCCTGGCTCTGGAGCACTGCGGGGTGGCAAGGGCCCAGGGCTGCAGCCGCTAAAGCCCCTGCAGTGATCCAGCCCTGCTCTTCCATCAAGGGAACAGCAACAAACAGAAGAGGAAATACATCACACACTAGCACCTTGGAGCAGCAAGATCTGCAGTGACTGATTTTATGATTCAGTGTCCGCTCACTGCCTTGATAGCCACGTCCTCCTGGAACACATACCAGTACACAGTCCCTTCAATGGAACCGCACTGCCTAGGCCATCAGATAGGTCCCCTTGAAAGCAGAAGATGGGCAAAGAACCTCTAGTTTTGGACCAGACAGAAGTGAGAAGATGACTACTGAATCTATGAGTCCTGCTTAGGTCTCAGTGTACTCAATGCTGGGTGTCGGCAGGGCCAGCCCAAAGTTTTTTGGTGCCCTAGGCAAACTGTGATTTTGCACCCCCCCTCCAATTCAATATAGAGAAAAATAAGTCTAGCTGGCGGAGGGGTGCAGGCTGAACATCGGGCCAAGTCAAGTTGCAGGCCGTGCCACGTGGGTTGAGCCACACGGGTCAGCCAAGGGGTGCGGGCTGAGCAGCCTTGCATGAGCCACACTGGGTGAGCAGCTGGCCCCTGGGTGGGCCAGGCAGGCCCCGTTGGTGGGCTGAGCAAGGCCAGGTTGGGCTGGACTGAGCTGCACTGGGACAAGCCACGTGGACTGGGGCAAGCAGGCCCCATTGGTGGGCCAGGTGCAGAGCCAGGCTGGGCAGGGCTGGACTGACCTGAACTGTGCTGGGCCAAGCAGGACCCATTGGTGGGCTGGGCCAAGTGGTGGGTTGGGCTGAGCCAAGCCACACAGGCCAAGCATGTTAGGCTGGGCCAGACCAGGCCAGGCCAGCCACGCCAGCCCAGACCAAACCGCATGGGCTGCGCCAGACCAGGCCAGGTAGGATTGAAACAGTTGTGCCAACCTTGGCAGGACTGAACCAGCTATGCCAGGCCACGCTGCGTGGGCTGGGCTGAGCAGGCCACATTTGTGGGCTGGTCCAAGCAGACTGCGCTGGTCTGGTCCAGTCTGGTTCAAGCCATACAGGCCAGGTGTTGGGCTACATCAGGCTGGGCCAAGCCAAGCCAAACGGGCCTGGTTGCTGGGCTGGCATGCCGCAGGGGGCCATGGGCTGGCCAAGGGGTGCAGGCCTCTCTGGGTCAGGCTGGTGAAGGAGCCCTTGCTCCCTCCCTCACTTTTAGCCCCCCGCCCCCCACTCTATAGTCTCCCTAGCCCCCTTCCCACCTGGCACTTACCTTTGCACTGCTCTGCTCTGGGCTATGTTCCTGTGGGGAGCAGGGTGAGAAATTTAAAATAGGCTCACTGGCCTCAGCCTAGCGGCCTTTGTCACCTCCTAACTTTCAGTGCCCTGGGTGACCTCCTGGGTCACCTTTATGGAAGGACTGGCCCTGGCATCAAGAATTTCCTGGCACTTGCCATCACTGAATCAACCTGGCTGGAATGAAATGGAAGTACTGCCAGTGGATGAGGACGGGTCTGATACTTTGTCATCAAACCTTCCTGAGCTGGGGCATTGTGAGGAAGGATTCACATTGGGTGCCTAGGGTCAGGGCTAGCTACTCACCTCCAAAGGGATTTCCAGCAATGGATTCCCTGGAAGCCCCATATGAAACTGAAATCAAAAAAGTCACCCAGCGAGTTTTGATGAGTGACTGTAGCATCAGAAGCAGTTTCAGTCCACCAGTCTTACAACAAGAAGTGGCCATGTGAGTGAAGGGAAATGGGGCAATGCAATCAAGCAGAGAGGAAACCTTTTCTTCCTGAGGACAGAAAAGAGGGCATTGTTGCCCCATACTTATGACTTTCCCCAACACCAGCTGGGGCCTGAAGTCATGCAAAGGATCAGGTGCAAGGCTAAAACAAGAGCCCCCTAGTTTGCTTGGGGACCAGCAGAAGCTGGAGGAGAGGGTTGCTTTCCTGTTGGGACAGTAAGTGGGTATAGTGAATGGGGCTGATCACCCTGCCAGCACAAACACTGTTTGGAAAGGGAGGAGCGGGGACACACAGGTGAAATTCTTGTCAAGGAACTAGGGGGAGGGGGATAAACATGGCTACCTATTCATCCAAGGTCAAAGGTCAAACAAACCTAATGAGGGCCTAGTCGATTAACAAAGAGCCTGCCACTGTGGTGAGTGAGCATCAAGAAACCCCTTTGTTCCAAGTGCTGACTATTCCCTTCAGTTTGCTCAGTGTAATCAAATTAAATCACATTGTGAATGGTTCATTTACTGGCATTTAGAGCAGCTCCACATGTGGAACTGCCCAGACAGACCAGCCTTCCCAGCTGGGAATTCAGGCTAATGTAGCAATTAAAAAACAAGGCTCTGCCTGGATCTATGAAATTATTTTAACTAAAACTAAAAAGAAAACCAAAAACCCCAAACCAACAACTGAGGCCAAGCCCTCCCCCAACTCTCCCTGTGGAGAAAAGCTGAGTTATTGGGAGGCAAAAGAGGCAAATCTGCTTATAGCAGGGGTCTGCAACTGCCAGCCCCCGTGCCAGCCCTGCCCACTGCACCCTCAGTGGGTGCTGGGGCCAGGGCCAGGCCTCTGGTTCAGGGCTGTGACCAGCTCCTGCCCCTGCTGGCTGGTGGCTTCCAGATCCGGGGTCAGAGCTGGCTCCAGGCTGGCCAACCCACCCCACTCCCCTCCAGCCCTGCCCATGAGGGGGTCAGGAGCCACCAGCAACAGCTTCTTTGTCCTTGCTCAAGGACCAGCCAGCAGGGGCCTGAAACTGCAGCATACAGGTCTTGCTGCCCCAGGCTGCACAGCGCTGAGGGGAGTGAGCCCAGCAGGGTGCCACTCAGGCTCAACTCCCGTCCCATTTTTGGCATGGGTGCCAGGGGTTGCTGACCCCTGGCTTACAGTGTGGGCAAATTACAGTGAGGAAAACAGTCCATCTAGTTATCTCGGCACTTGTATAGCTCCTAGCAGTGCAGAATGCAAGTACCTCCCTACTAACAACTACTCCATGCCCACCTGGAGGAGTATCAACTAGGGGAGGTAACTGATTTAATTTGAATTAGTGGGAGTGTGTGTGGGCCAAACACAGGTAAGGAGCTTTTGGAGGAAAGCTGAGCTAGCAAGCAGGAATCGCATGTGGCACTGAGCATTGAGAGACCTCCCCCATAGTGATTTTCACTCTGGTGGAAGCCCTGCTTGTGGTGTCTAGATGTCCTCCTGGATGAGGCAGGATGGCATTTATGGACACTGGAAGTACTCCAGTTCCACTCCCGGAGGTGAGCCAGCCACTGGAAGCTTGCTGAATGAGCAGCAGTGATGTGCTCTATAGCTTACCACCCTGCTGGAACACCCCAACTTCCTCTGGGAAAGTGCCGTGATATCCAACTTCCTCTTGGGCCACAGAGAGCCAAACAAGACTCAATAGAACATCTCAGGCTAAGCAGTGGGGCCCAACTCTACCCCTACTCCCCACCATAGCTCTACAGTGTCAGCGTGAGATAACCACTCAGTGTGGCACTCAACCCAGGACCTTTTGGCCCAAAGAGGAGACAGCAACCAGCTGACACCTCATCTAAGAAGTGGACTGAAATCCTACATAGGTGTGGCCCAGATTCTCCCAACCTGGGTCCTCAGTTCAAGAGCTCAGATTCTCAGCACTCTCACTGTCGAACATTTGTCATCCCCACCCCATCCCCAGCCTTCAAGCTAGCATCTGTCATCACCACCCACAGCCCTATCAGAGCATCCCCAGGGAAAGACAACACGGTGTACATGGCTGCAGTGAGTGTGACAGAATCATTCCAGAGGCCAAGAAGCCATTGAAAATGTAGGCAGTCTGCTTGCCAGGGGGGCTTTGCTGAATAACATAGGAACTCAGGGGTGTCTCCTCCTCTGGACAACAGCGACCCCTGGGCTACATTTATGAAAAGTCATAAAATGGGCATACATTTCCAAATTTCCCCTCCTAACCCTCTGCCCATCTCAGGCGTCCTCACCCACTACGTCGAGCTGATAGGTGTGGTTGATGCTCCCGTATCTGTTCTCCACGATGCAGGTGTAGTTGCCTTTGTCAGATGGTACCACTGAGTCCATGATGATGCTCCAGGTTGCATAGCGGACCTAAGGAGGCAGAAGAGATGGCAAAGCCAGGTTCTGTGTGGTTATCTGCACACAGCTTTAGCATCTGCTTACTCCAAACAATACACTGAGGGATTAGTGGCCCCAGACCAGTCCAGGACTGCTTTTGATAGAACACATACACTTCCATTCCAGAGACCATCAAAGCCCTCTCTGAACCCTTCAACTCATATTCCAGGCAGGCCATAAATCGTGGTTTGAGGTCACCTCTACCCTTGGCTATGTGAGGATGGCAATCATTCCCACTTCTCCCAGGACAGGCTGGCCAGAGAGTCAACTGCATCTGGAAACAGATGTTGTTAGTGGAAATTGATGGGCTTGCACTGGCTGTAGGGAACGTCTTTCCAGGCAGCCCCCGCCTGTTTTGCTGTCAACAGCACAACAGAACAGAATTTCACTGCTCCAGACTGTCACCTGTCTCTCAGCACAGACTGTCCCTCCCTGTGCCACCCAGCTCCCTCAGATTCAGAGGTAAGCAATAACTTGGATAAACTTTGCTCCCTAGCCAATCCCCACTGCCAAGCAGATTACAATTCCAGTTCAGCAGATGGGAAAGGACTGGGTTAGATGATTTTATACCCAAGACTGGATCCTGAACACATCTCTGAGTCACTCCCCAACCCCCTAATTATGTCTCCTTTTGTGGGTCACTCCTCATTCCCACCCTCGCCCCCAGGGCCAGCCCTAGGCAACTGACTGCAGGGGTTCTCCGTCACATCAGACTCTCAGGGATTAAAGCATGCAGGCGAGCAAGGGTCTTTCTCAATCTGTTAACAGAAGCCAACATGAGTCTGGTGGCCAGACTCTGTCCCATAAACCTGACAAGATCTCAGCATATTCCAGGCAGGGCATCTGAGACACACACACTGTTGCAACTGCGGTATTTTGTAGCGGCGAGACTGCTTCCTGCCCTCCCAACCTGAAAGCATCCAAGATCTTGGCTGTTTGGCTTGGAGAGGGTGAGGGGTGATGAGGTGGGGTTTTACTGTGGATGTCCCATGGTGAGTTGGCATCTCCACTACTGATTCCTGGGCCCTGGAAGCTGCAAGCCACATTCCCTCCTCTCAAGGTGTCCATCCTAACTTCTGAAAAGGGCCACTTTCCTCACCACTGCAGGAAAAGAGGATCCCAGAAAGCAACTTCTCCTATTGATGAGAACATATCTGATAACCAGCTTCAGGCTGCTGCATTCCAGGCTCCCAGCTGGAATCCTGCTGCCTTCCGTATGGAAGCCTCCCAGCCCCATTATCCCACCTCCCTATTTGGGGCCTTGTATTGTGTGCCCAGGCCCTCCTCGTCAAATCACAGTCATGGTTCCACTCTCTGAGTCAATGCACACAGCAGGCCAGGGACACCATGATGCAAGGACATCACATGGAGCATCTGGTTTCCAGCACACTAAGTCCTATGTGCCTCTGTAGCCTCTCTCAGATGAGGTGCTGTCACAGAAGAAACTCTGTATGGTAACAGAGTGGTCAAGTGTGACTGTCCAGGGAATGGAGAAACATTTTCTGCCTGTGCTTATTGAGAGACAAGTGGGAACCTGGGCTGCCCTGGAAGAAGGTGCTGGCCAGCCCCGGTTCTGTCCTGGAGCCACTGATTGTGATTCACAATTTGTATAGAAGTCTTTTGCCCCAGGCTACCTCCTGGATTTTATATGAATAGTGGCACTGAAAGGCAGCCAGAACTAGCATAGGAGGGCAGGGTCCAGGGAGACAGGCAGAAAGGGAAGTACCATCCTGTTGCATGGAAAGTGCCCAAGGATCCACTGTCGAGACGGAGTGCAGATGCAGTGCAGACAGGATGCTGCTGCTGTTCAAAGCCCCTTACAAGAGACACTCCCTAGCTTCCTTGCACCCCAAACAGCCCACAGATCCAAATCTCTTGGCACAATGAGGCTCTCTCCAGAATGGTGCAAGACTGAGTCATTCGTACTGGTATTTCAACCTAGGAGTCTAGTTGCTTCAAACATGCTGCTGGAGAGGAAGGCTGGCCCTCAGGCTAGGGACGCTCAGGGGGCACTCAGAAGACTCGGGCTCAGTTCATGGTTGTTTGTGATCTTGGGCTACTTTGTGCCCCAGCTTTCCACCTGTTAAAATCGCACCTCATACTAGTCCTTCCTTTCTCCTGTGCTGTGTCTTGTCCATTTAAATTGAACGAAAGGGCAGGAGCTGTCTCACTACGAGCACTTACAGTCAGCACTTAGAACACTGGGACCCTGACCACATCAACAGTAAGAATGACAAACATCAAACATCTCCTCATAAAAGTGGAGATGCAGGGGTATGGATGGCTTGTGTCAATATCCAAGGGGTTTTCCGTGGAGTCTCATGGGCACTAGGAGGGTCCGAATGAAAGTGTATGGCTCCAGGTGTTAGAGGGATGAAGTATTCATTAATACTGAGGACAGTCTCCTGGAACTCATGCCTTGGTCATTCCCTGCTTGAAAGTCACTCACTCTCACCTTTGATTCCTTATGACCAGACAAGAGACTGTCTCAGCAGACAGCTCTGCCCCAGGATGTAACAAAATGAGTTTAGCAGAGTCATGCTGTGGCTGAATTCCTGGTGTTTGTGCTGGTGCCTTGCTGCACCCCGACGGGACACGGGTCAATAGCTGGATTTTATCTGCACAATCAAGTGCATGAGTCAGTGGCCAGTGAATAATCAAACTCTACTAGCGGAAGGGGAGAGCAGAGCAGGGGGCTGACTCAGAGAATGTCTCTAGCAGGAGAATGTAAAGTCTTCTGGAGATCTGTGGCTCCTCTCCTATTTGAGGTGGTAGCTGCTAGAACGCTGTCCATAGAACGTTCCCTGCCTGAGCATCTGTGGTTGATGCCAGGTCCTAGTCAGCAGAGGGAAACCCTCCCCCAAAACAGATGTATGGCTGATCAGTTTCCTTCCCCCGAACCCCAAACAGAAGAGCTGACACAAGTGGGAATCCTTGTCTCTTGGGCACAGAGAGATCAAAACCAGCTATTTTCAAAAGTCTTCTTCCTCCATTCCCATACAGTGGATCTGGGATACAGTCTGAAGCAGCATCTCCTATTCCTATGCTGATTTGGCCCCCCAGCTCTCCTGAAGCCCCTCCTCCTCCTGCTGCACTTCTGGACTCTGATACACAGCTCTGTGGATTCTCAGAAATCATGATCCACGGCCCTCTATTGCTATTCCAATCCTGATGGTCCCCCACCCCTGCCCCGCATTACTCTCCTGGCTCCCCTCAACCCTACAGGCACACAGAGCCAGTCCCCATTTCCTTCTCTAGTGGAGGCAGACTGTCTTATGATTTTATCATAAGGTTTTGGTTGAGGCCCAACAAATTTGCTTTCTTTGGAGACCCAAGAAAGGTTCTGAACTCGGGTCTCCACCAGTGAAAGACTAATTCAAGAACACACAAAGCTTTCGAGGCTTTCAAGGCCCAGTGAGCAGGCCCACTCAGCCAGGCAAAAACAAAAAGTAGTTGCTGCAAATAACTGTCAGAGAAACAAGAGTGCCTCAATGGGGCTCGATTGCACAGACCATTCTTTGAGCTGGTTTGATTCCAGAGAAATTAGAGAAATTATTTGATGCATGAATCATGGATTGTGTGACTACTGATTCCTTGGGAGAGGCCTTGACCGATACTTAGAAAAAGAGAAGCAGGAAAGGACAGTTCCTCCCTCTGACTACTTTGGAAGAGTTTTACTGATGCAGGAATCTATGCAAGGGTCATCTCTCAGCACTGAAAAATGCTATTCTGCAGGCAGCCAAAGCAGGGGATTCAAAACCAGACAGAATACAGGCACCAACTGCCAGGAAGTCTGTCGCTTATCCATAGGTGCAACTTGGCAGCTCCTGTTAAGCTCTAAAGACTAAAGGAAAAGTTCCCCAAGAAAATACAGGGTAAGCTGAGCCCTCGGCCAACACAGGGGCCATGGTGACTGCCAGAAAGAAATGGGAGCAGCAAGCTATCCACCTCCAACACAGGCCATCGCAGGGGGCTGCCACAGTGCTACCAGCTTCTCTCCCTACTTTGATATGCGCTCAGAGCCACAAACAACATCTTTGTTACCAGAGAAATGGAACAACCAGATATCAGCCCTGCACTCCTTGGGAAGCTCTAGAGTCTAATGCAACCATCACCTGCTTCAGTTCACTCCTAGGACATCACATTTCTGGCAAATAATAAACCCTCATCCAAGCAAAGCAGCCTGGCCCTGTTCTTCCTAATGGAGTAGTACGAGGTAATGAATTATGACCCAAGATCTTTGGGCGACTTTCCCAAAAGACACCTATAAGCCCAGGGTCCCGAGTGTTTCTGTGCCTTTATTGCTGCCCTGTAATAAAATTATCTCCCTGATTACAGCCCAGCAATGGGAAGAACCCCCAGAGTTCTGTCTGTGTCACAAAGCAGTGTAAGGGAATTTGTGATACCATGGCAGGGGAAGTGTGCATGTGGTGGCTTTAGGCAGAGAAAATCCCACAGCCTCTGTACTCCAGAACCCTCCTGAACTTCATGCCTGCTCCCAGAGCTCCTGTACCTTGTATCCACCAATGCGGTGGTCAGGCTTGAATTCCTTCCCATTCTTTAGCCAGCGTAGCGTCGGGCTGGGTGTCCCGCTTGATGGGCACTTGAACTTCACTGTTTTGGCAGCTGGGACAGCATGGAGCTTCTTCTCCATCTTCTCAGGATATGTCCAATAGGGAGCCACAGCCACTGAGCAGAGAGATGCCAGTCAGCCCAGGGAGGATGCAGGCAGGAGAGACAAGGGCTCAGTGCCTGGCCCTTGGACATCACAATAGGCCATGTGGGCTTGGAACTCAACCCCCCAGGGACAGGGAGAGCCACCATGCCCAGGCCAGCAGCAGTGTGAACAGCCATAGCTTCAGGGCTGGCGAGCAGTCAGTGGCTGTGAGTGAAGCAGAGGCTCCAGTGCCTCTGCTCTGCTCTCAGCTGTTAGTGAAACAGAGGCAATGATGCTGGTGCTTCTGCCCTGCTCACAGCTATGTCCACTGGCTGCTGGGCAGTCCCATAGCTGCAGTGATGAAGTTCACACTGCTGCCAGGGGCTAAGGTGGGCAGGCCTCAGGGCCAAGTTGATGAGCCCCTCAGTCAACCCTTGGCTATGTCCCTGGTCTTGCACCCTGGGACATGCTGCCTTCCAGACCCTATTATGCTATTTAGATGGGACTAAGATTCCTCTTATGCTGCATTAACCTTGCAAGCTTGGAGCAGAAGCTACAACTGCTGATCTGAGACTAATTGTGGCAGGAGAACTTGGGAGACAGGAAATGTGCTGGACTTTTAAAAACACTGAAGAGTCTCTTCACTGGTTTAACTCCGCAATCTGGTGGGCTGGGAACCTGGCACTACAGTGGATTGTAGACAAGACCCCAACGAGACAGATCATGAACACAGTTCAGAGATGAGTGAAGGGGACATAGTGTTTTCGTAGCACCCTTATCAAGACTAAGGCTTGGCTACCTAAGCAAAATATACTTATTTAATTATAGTGGGAGAATTAACCCACTATGGTTATGCTACTATAATTCTTCACATGGATATCCTCATTCTGTAAAATTCTACTGGTGAATTGTACCACTATAACTTCAGCAAGATAATCATCCCTGTATAATTATGTCAGTAAATTCCTCAGAGAGACTCACCCCTAACTGTGATATCTGCAATACCAGGAAGCTGGAAATCTTTACCTTGGCCTGCCCAGTGAGTGGTGCTGTTCCCTACCCCCACCCCTTGCATCCTCCAGGTGTGAGGGGTCAGCACTGAGGTCTGCTGCCTTTTGTCTGTCTCTGAGTGTTAGCCATGGCTCATGCGCACATGGCTGAGTCATTCACATGCTGACACCCTTCGTGTCCCAGCACCTCCAGTGGCCCAGGTGACCTTGACATTTCTGAAGCACATAATGGTCTGACTGGATGAATGACAATCTCAAGCCTCAAGGCAGCATTTCCTCTCACCAAGCTACACCTGCTTGTGGGGGGCAGTAAGGGCACCTTGGGAAATTCAGAGAGTAGTAGAGCATGTAGCACAGGGCTGTTTACTATAGCTGCTGACAGCGTGGGCTGTTCCCACGGGCAACCTGCTATGCTCTGGCAGTGCTGGCCTAGGTCAAAGTTACGGCGGTGGACTGACGAAAAATAAAAATGACACCACCCCATGAAATGGGGATGGGGTGGGTTTTGTGGGGCCAGGACCCTTTCACACTGTGGAGAGGGAGCTCCAGATGGAGAGAAGTGTCTGAGCGGGGCTGCATTAGGTATAAAATTGTATCTCATGCGTACAGTTCGGTTTGGTGTTATCTGCCTCCTTCTCTTCCGAGGAGGAATCATCATCATCATCATCATCCTCAGCTGATGGAAGAGCATCTGCAAGAGAAGAGAAGGTCTAGTGTGAATTGTGCTTCTAGCTAGTTTGTTGGCCATCCCACTGGAAGAGAAACCAAGTGGAGCTGCACAGCTCCACACCCCTTCCCGAATGTGACTTTTGCCCTCCCTCCCACGTGCCAGCTCCGCTGGGAGAGATCATCCCCTCACATCAGGGGCAGCTAAGCTCCACTCACCGAGCATCACTGATGTGTTTAATCCAATGACAGTATCGGTGTAGTTACAGCATTGTGCAGAGCTATAATAGTTCATTAGAACCCATCAGACTTCCTGACTTTGACCCAGCACCAAAGCTCCTGCTCCCACACCTCTGACAGCTACATCCCTGGATTCTACACCAGTAAAGCACATGCCCCTTCGAAAGGGAACACATTTAGATTTTTGTGCATGTCTCTGGTGCCCACTTATTAGCATTGTGTCATTACATTACTGCAAACCAGGTGAGGAATTTGCAATCACTGGAGGCCATCACAGGGAGTCCAGAAAGAGCCATCTTGGTTACTTACTGGCCCATGCCATTTTGCATGCTTTCATGTAACAGAATGGGACTTCAAAGCCAGGGACTGGTGAACATGGAGTGAGAAGCTCATGCAGATGGTGGAAGCCAGGCTGCACTCTTCAATGACCAAGGAGGCCTGGCACATGCATCCTGAGGAGTTAGAGGGATTTAGAGGCTGAAGGCTGCTCTCTGGCTAGCACGGGAGTGAAGGACTGCAGCACACAGCCACCAGTCTATCATGAGACTACTAGAGAGCTGTACAGAAATCTGGGTCAAAACAAGCCTCCAGCCCTAGAGAGCCTTTAGCGTATGGGAGCTGAGAACATTGTGCAGTGGCTTCCTAGGAAGGAATCTGCACCCTTTCTCACAACTGTGCTCTTCTTGGCTTTGCTAGTCACACATGGCCAACTACAGCACAGAATAGCCCTGCCAGAGACAGGGGCACGGGCTAAGCATTCCCAGCTGCTCACACACAACCAAAGGTCCCAAGGACTTTGCCACAAACCTGAACTAACTCCATGGTGCAAGCCTTAGACGCTGCTGTGCACATCACCATGCAGGAGGCCAGAAGTTCTGCTGCAGCCTCATTTCAATGAGACGATAAAGATTTTAAATAAATTAAGCACCAGGTGATGTGATCAGTGCAAGGAGGCTGGCCTTGCTGATTTTCATACTGAATTCAATTTAATGTTCATGTTTCTGTTTTCAATGCACCCCAAACTGTAATAATGACAATACAGCATTACACAATCAGAAAGGGAATTGGGTAGACAAAGTGGATGGGGGAATTAGTTGGAGGTTTCAGTATCCATGGAAGAGGACAGATTGTCGTGTGCACACTAGCTGGATGTGTGTGCTATAATGATCAGCAGGGAAATGGCTCACAGCACTGATGTTTAAATCACTGTCATTAGGTTTTAGAGCTTTCAATCCTTGGAGCTACCATTTCAGTCTGACTGCAGACTCAGGCGAACAATGCTAGATCATTTACATCCAGTTCCAGTTTCTAAGTATGTCTCTTAACGTAACAGCTGGAGACACATTTCAGCAGGGCATGAGAATGGAGGTACTGCAGACACCTCAAAGCCTGGACAGCCGCTCAGCTTCCTACTCAGCGTCAGGCGTTCTGACAGCAGCCCCATAAGACAGGCAAGTTATACTGACCCAGCCACCAATTCCCAACCAGTTTCTCTGTGTCATGGTTTTTATCAGGCATCACGGTATCTCGACACTGCCCACCTAGAATTGCTCTGGATTTGAGTCTAGCTTATGCTAATGCCTGTAAGCATGTCTGCAGCTGTTTTCCAAACAGTGTTATGGCCAGGCACAGCTCTGACCTGGCATCCACGCTCAATGCAGTGACAACTCTGGCTAAGAAAGCACCAAACAGATTCACTAGAGGGGATAAGTCACGGGTCTCAAACTCAAATCATCATGAGGGCTGCATGAAGACCAGTATGTTAGCCTGAGGGCCGCACCACTGAAACCTTTTCATATAACAATATTGCAAATATCAGTAATGATAGTGTCATTGCAAGCCGCAGAAAATAGCTTTAGGGGCCTTGTGCTGCCCCTGGGCCACGTGTTTGAGACCCCTGGGATAAGTCTTAGTTCAGTGATTCCCAAACTCTTCTCTATCATGGCACATATTGATACCTTTAATTATTTTAAGGCATACCACCATATAGTCTCCAAACAAACTCATGAATATTCATGAGCAATCCAGACCTCTCCAAGTAGTTTTTTCAAAAAATTCCACAGCACACCTGTGTGGTGTGGCACACTGGTTGGGAAACACTGAGATAGCTTGTTAGGCTGCCACCAGCATCCCACACCAGTACTAAAATCAACCTAGCCCAGGAATAGCTACACCCCCGCTGGAAAATATGGTGACAGGCGGTGGCAACTGCTAGCACAGCTGCCTTCCCAGATGGGACCAAACCAGCTCAGAGAGCTTTAATGACAGACTCTATAGTTCCCTGGACAGAGAAAGGGCTGTGGTCTTGCCATCATTCTGACCAGATACGGACAGGAAGCCTTTCTGGTTCTGCCCTCATCTGTAGTGGATATACCTGCCAGCAGGGAACAGTAAACTGGGTCAGAAAGGATTTGAACCCTCAGGTCACTCTGTAGACAGCTCCCAGCATTTCTGAGAAGTTTAGAATTTGATTTCTAAATAACGAGTCACCTATATCCTCCCTCCCTCCCACACCTTCCCTTCTCTGCTTGCTGACTGCCCAGGAACAGCGGGTAACCCTCCCAGCCTTCTCTTTTCAGCACACTGCCCCATTGTTCCAAGGTCAACACTGGGGCTGTAACTGCGGGTGGGGGACGGAGACTGATGCAAAGCCCCAGGCGCTGAATTTTAGAGGCCGCAGCACAGCCAACTACTGCAGCCTCTACTGGGCCCCTTCTTCCTGCCTGCTCTCTAAAATTCAGCACCTGGGTTGGTGGGGAGCTGGATCTGTGTCCAGCCACCACTGGAAGGCAATGGAGAGCCCCAGATGCCACCAGACAGATCCAGCTCCCCGCCACCTCCCAGAGGCAGCTGGGGCTCCCCACTGCCTGCCAGCAGTGCCTGGGGACAGATCGGCCCCAGGCCGAATTGGGGCTGGGTTAGGGGAGGGCTCTTTGGGGGCTGCTTGCCCCAGACACCAGAACACCTAGTTCCGGCTCTGGTCAGCACTAAGACACAGTGACTGTTGGTCTGTAATAGAGGAGAGGACATGTTCCAAAGGGGTAGCTGTGTTAGTCTAGTTCAGCAAAACAAACAAAGGGTATGTCCACACTTAGTCTTTAAATCAAAGTAATGCTGATTATTTCAGTTTAAAAGATTGCATGTCCACACTATGTTTCCTTATTTCAAAATAAAGAGCTCCCTCATTTTGAAATGAGGAAAGTCATTTTGATATAATAAAACCTAGTATTATATTGAAAATGACAGTTAAATCGAAACTGTTATTTCAAAATAACACAATGTGGACATGTTATTTCGATTTAACTGTTATTTCACTTTAACACTTTTGCCCTTCTCATTCACAGGGTGCTGTCCTTTTACTATATATTGGGTGGGGGCATGGCCCTTCTAGGGGGCTATGTTGCCACACCTCTCATGGTGCCCGTCTCCTAAATTGAACTAGCAAGTCCTGTCCATGGACATGCTAGTTCTATTTGAGTTTCTAGTGGGGACATGTTAAATCGATTTAATGAGTTTTATAGTGATTTTATTAAATCGGTTTAACTTAAATTGATTTAACTGCCTAAGTGTGGACATAGTCAAGGAGTCTGGTGCCACTTTTAAAGCCTAACAAACCTATGTATTGCATGAGCTTTCCTGGGAGAAAATATCACTTCATCAGATGCTTGAAGATGGGGAACTTTCATCTTCCAGCATCTGACAAAATGGGATTTTCTCCCAAAAAAGCTCATGCGATATTTATTAGTCTCTAAAAGTTCCACCAGATCCTTGTTTGTTTTTTAGAGAGGACAGACTCCATGTGCCTCATTTGTGTTCCCCTCTGCAACTGGTGTCCTGATGTGCCCCAGACCCCACTGTGAACCCACAAGACATTGCATAGCTCTGAGCAGTCAGCAAAGCATATAGCTGGACTGGTAAAACCTATCTGGCTTTTCCTGTCCCTGAGTCAAGGCTCTGCAACTCAAAAGATATGAAGAGTCATTTTAAAAAATTTCTTCAATAACCAAGTGTTTTGAGAACCGCAGTGGATGTAGATTCCTGATGGGGAGAGGGGCAAGCTGGGTCAAGGAGCCTGTTGCACGGTCCCCTGGTGGGGAGCCTAGAACCAGGAGCAGGCCCTCACAGGGTCCCCAAGTGGCAGGGGGGAGCCCAGAGCCTGGCACAGGCTGCCCGCAGGTTCCTCCCAAACTGGGTCCCCTGGTGGTGGAGTGGGCCTGAAGCCTGGAGCCGCAAGGGGACAGTCAAACAGCCATGCAAGGCTCCGAAGACGCAGGCTGCATACCCTTGTCTTGAGTCAATGTCATGTTAGTTTTCTCCAACTTCCAGGACTCAAAACAGCTACACAACATGGTTACAGAGAAATAGACATGTGGGCATGCAACTCCCTCTCAGCCTCCAAGACCAGGGTTTGCAAGCTCACTCCAAACTACCCTCCTCAAAAACTAGGTGTTGCTTAGAAGCTACCCTGCCAGTAGAGCTTCACCTTCCCCATCCAGCCAGACCAGCAACTCCTCTGAGTTCTCCTATCACTGTGCACCTTTGCTCCAACCATTCCAGGCAATTTACAAGTCAGAAAAGAGATGTCAGTAGATGGAATTATATTTCCATTGCACCCCCACCCCCACCATACCACTCATGATCAACCCCATGGGGACAGATGATACATCTTAAATCTGCATATTACAGGGAAAGAAGCTGCCACATTCAGCATCCGCCCATCCCAAGGACAGAGCCAGCACTACCACTGAAAGAAAAGGCATGAGAAATCCAGCATGCTACAAATGTGCATCCAGGATCTATTGGTGTGCAGTGCCATGGAACAGAGACTGAATTATCTTGTTCTTAGAACTGTGCCAGGACACAGGACTAGCTGCACATCAAGTGTTTATAAAGCTCTGGTGTTTCTATGCCAGTGTCCCAAAGACCACAGCAGTCCCCCAGCTACCAGCAGAAAGACAGACAAGCTCCAGGTATGTGAACACCAGACTGAAACCCCATCCCCGCATAGGTAATCTGCTTTCTGCCTGGCAGCGGGGGCACCCTTCCCTTTGTGCCAGCACCAGGGCTGCTACAAACCTGAGACATTCACGGAGAAGTAGGTGGTCTCGCTCCCTGAGGGGCTGTTGGTCATACAGGCATAGAGCCCAGAGTCCTCAGGCACAGCATCCCTGACCTCTACCTCCTCCCCAGTGATGCGCGTCCGGTTGTTCTCTGACAGCTGGACCCCGTCTCGCACCCAGTTGATGCTCTGGACATCGTCCCGCAGCCGGCAGCGCAACTGAAGGAGGTCGCCAGGGTGAGCCGAATGTGACTCCACTTCAATTTTCGATTTGGGCAGAACTGGAAGAGTTAGGAGAGAGAAAAAGAGAGTAGAGACAAAAGGAAACCACGCTGTAATGAATGTTTATTGGGGTGTGCATGTTCTGCTGGGAATCTGCAGGTCTTGGCTTTCCACGCGTGGCTGTCTGGAGAAGCGGAATTGATGTGCAGTGTGCCGGGCCGTTGCCTTTTAATCCAGCTCCAATGACAGGCAGGGGAAGCAGCTAATGACAGCTGCAGCAGGGTGCTGTGCTCGCAAGAGGCAGATTCGGTGGGGATGTGCCGGGCCTGTACTGAAGATGACTTGGTGCGAAGGACGATCCAGTTCAAAGTTCTGTTAGCCTGAAAAGCACAGCAGCTAGCAGGCCTGTCACGCAGCGCACAGAACAGGGGGGAGAGGGGAAGAAGAGGCAGAGGTTAGAAGCAACTGCAGCAGGATTAAGCATTTTTACCTTTACTTTATAACCAAGACATCAGCAAGGAAGTTGAGGCTTTCATGCACCCTTTGCTATTTTACTGAGCGTCACTAAGCCCAGCCACTTAGGTCAAGAAAATACTTTGGCCACAGTTTACTGAAACAGGAAAGTGAATTTGGGGGCTCGACTTGAGCCATCTCGAACAGGCTTGGTTTTCAGGGGGCTGCTGGACATTTTCTGACCCTGTAAGAAGGTCTTAAGTTGGACTCCCAAACCTGCACTTCACTTCTGAAAATCTTGGCTTGCACTTTACACTCTCCCAGCATCCCACCAATAGCTGAACACTCCCCACCAAGAGCACATGCAGAGGCCATCCCTAGGAGCACCACGCAATGTCCTGCCCCATCTCTCTGTTCCTGCAAAGCTCAGAGAAGCAGCCAGCAGAGCAGGCCTGATTATCACTTGGCTTCAAGCATTTCAAGGACGACAGAAGGAGTGGGTTCAATTAGGGAAACTGCATTAAGGCAGAATGTAATGGGGTAAATGCTTTTGAAGAAGAATCATCATGACTCAGGTGAGCCTCCAGTTGAACAGGTCCTGGCTGGAGCATTCCAAGTTGCCAACTATCCTATGACAGGAAAATTGTAGCTGCCACCTCTAGCAGAACAAAGTCCCTTTCTCTTCAGTCCAAGACTCTCCGACTCTATATGATCAGGCGTCTCCCAACTGTGTTAGAGCCTATCTGACCATGTGCGGGGCTGGGCTGCAGGCACTGCCTTTTAAACCGCTTTCTTGCAAGATCACTGTCCAAGGATTTCTCTCTGGTTCCCACCTTAGAGAGCTCCAGATGCACGTAGCTGAGGAACAAGACTGCAGCATCCAAGTGCATAAGAACTGCAGGGCCCTCCAGGAGTCTCCATGTGCAAATCAACCACTGCACCTCTTAGCTCCAGGAAGGGTTCAAATGCCTCATAGCCCTGCTGGCTTCAAAGCCACTTGAGATTGAGTCCAGTCTGGAAGCAGCACCCATGACGCTCCCTGAATGCTACCTACTGATGATTTTAGAGGAGCGTTGCCTGAAATACACAGAGACTCAGTTGTGCATTCTCCCTGCACTGAGCTCCACCATGCAAAGCAGAGTCTGAAGACTCCATTCTCCCACATATGAAATGTCATAAAGGTCTCTTGCAGAGAAGTTGTTACCCCTGAAGTGGTCTGGGGGGTTCAGTCCCTCTCCTCACATCTGCTCAAGGCATCACAGCTGGCCTAACTTGGGAGCTGAAGGGCTGCAAGGCCAGGAACAAAGGACAAGGGAGGCATGGTGTCACAGGAGATAGCTGCCCACATATGCCAAACAAATCATTGCTCTAGATGAGTGCAATATCTGATAGTAGCAGGACATTTTGCAAAGCCACAGTGTGTCTCCAAGCATGGAATAGGTATCTATGACTCTCTAAGCTATTTTCAACTTGCATCCAATTTCCAAAAGGTTTAGAGTACACCCCTCCCACCTGCTCCCATCCCCATTAGCCCTGTTGGGGCTCCAATTCAAGTTGGAGGCTTTTCCCACCAGTGTGGTATCAAATCTAAGAGCAAAACATCCTCCAGATTTCCAATGTATGTGTCAGACTTCCCATAACCTCTCCAGTGCCTGAGGGGCATACCCCCAACCCCAGTGCTAACCTAATTTATCAATACCCTCATCCATCAAACAGACAAGAGCTTTCTGGTGGATGGTGTCAAAAACACATAGCAGTGCCCCTTCCCCATCCCCAGGCAGGAACTCTAAAGAGAAACCCATGGGAGCACTCCATCAGGTCAATTGGTATTACTGAACGATCATACCCTCAGCTGTGCACAGAGCTGCAGACTTGGCCTACAGTGTCTGACACCTAAAATCATGACTCCTGTATACAACCGATGACTTATCTTCTCTGAGCTCCTGACGCCCTCTGGTAGACAGCTGAGCATACGCTGCAGCCATCAAACACACCCCCCCAAACCTGGGCAAACTCCAGCACTGTAGAAACAAAACCACACTGAAAAAAGCTCACTGATGTATCAATTGCTAACTGCAATTTTCTTCCCATGCTACCCTGTTATGTTATCCTGAACTGCAGCGTAGTTTTGCCTCACCCACAAAGTTACACAGTGGTGACTTAACAGAAGGTTCTTCTTTGAGCACTGCTCAGATACATCCAGCAGTAGGTGTCTATGTGCCGCAAAGCACGATTGGTCAGAAACTCTTTTGCCCTAGCCTGTCAAGAAGGGGCAGGAGGCCACCGCCCCCCTTGTTACCCCATGGCTATATATGTGGCCACCGCCTAGCAACTTCTCAGTTCCATTTTTCCACCCTCAGCAATGGTTCTTGGAACTGCCTGCTCCTTGAGATCTCGCAAGAAGCCTGCCTCTGTTTTTATGAGCCTGCAGCTTGATTGGGAACACCTTTTCATGGGCCTCGTTCCACAGAAGAGCACTGCTCCTACTGAGCTTCCAGCCTCGGAGCAACAACATTGCTCCTCCTTGCTGCCCACCATGCCGGGGTTTAAACCTTGTGCGGACTGCAGCAAGGCCTTCCCATAGGATGACCCCCACAAGAAGTGCCTCCAGTGCCTGAGAAAAGCCCATTTAGTCACCGAATGCTCCTTCTTGTCAGTCCTTTATGCCTAGGACAATCAAAGACAGGAGAGCAAAGGTCCCATGCACTGGCCTCCAGGCAAGTGCGGCAGCCTATGCCCAAGGCTTCTGGGCACCCCTCGGTACCACGTACAAGTTTGGCACCAGTGCCCTCCTGGTGCTGGTCCTCAAAGGAGCAGAAAAAGACCAGCTCGGTACCGCCGTCGGTACCGAAGTGTCGGCACTGATTGCACTCCCCCTCGCGGGAGTCACTGCAAAAACAGCAGGAGTCGGTGCCGATTCCTGCCACACCGAAGGCCTACGAGGCGGCGAGGTCCCTCCTCCTCCTGCCAATGCCTCCCACAGCCATACCACTCAAGAAGAGGGGTAAATTGGCTCTCATTTTGGGAGCATGGCTGCCCCGGACACGGCACTGAACACCATCTCCAATCTTGGTACTGAGCTCCCTGGCTCGGGAACCGACACATGAGAGACCTGGTACCATTGAGTCATCCCCCCCGTATCACTCTGCCTGCCCCAGCACCGTCCTCATGGTTCTGAGTGCCTTCTCAGTCGCCGAGTGTGGAGGAGGGTTTTTGGAGGGGGAATAAACGTCCCCGCCGTCCCCATTTAGGTACCAGCCCCACAAGTGGTCTTCCAAGGAGACCACGACGGAGTCATGCAGTACTGTTTCGCCCAGTTTGGCACAGTTCCTTTCGCACCAGGAAGAGCTTTAAACCCCATTCCAACTTACTACACTGGGGATCTCACAAGGCATTTCGACCTACTTCACCGTGTTTCTGTGCATGTGGGTTGGAGGTTCAGATGCTTATGGGACCTGCTGACCTTCTACTGGGCCAGTTTTCACCTCTGCCGACCCTGTTGCAGTACCCCTGCACCCTAGCATATGGGACCTCATCACATCCTGCTGGCAAAGACCTGGCTCTGTCGCCCCAGTCTCTGACACGGCAGGAATAAAATATCAAGTCCCAACGATGGAGTTTCCCTCCCTCATCCACCAGCCGGTACCATCTCCAGGGGTGGTGGAAGCTGCAGCCAGCCCAGGGCAGGCCTCCCCTGACCCCATCCTAGCGACAAGGGAGGAGAGAGAGTTAGTGGGATTTTCTCCAATGAAAGCTCATGAGAAAAATAAATCTGTTAGCCTTAAAGTGCCACATGACTCCTTTTTATTGCTGGACTAGACTAACACGGCTATCCCTTTGGAAACTGAGAGAGTTAGACTGTCTCGGGAGGAAAGTTTATTCTTCCTCCACTTTCCAACTACAGGTTGCCAATAACCAGGCCCTGGTTGGTAGATATATGTTGGGCGTGTGGGAGTCTATGAATAAATTTAGACACCTCCTCCCACAGGAGAACAGGGAGGATTTTGTTGCCTTTCTTGAGGAGGGCAAAATAGCATCCCATGAACTTCTTTTATCAGCCTGGGACGCCGTAGACACAGCCCCCCGCACCATGGCCTCGGCTGTGACCCTTTGGTGTGTGGCCTGGCTCAGAGAGGCAAGGGTGTCTCCCATCACTCAGCAGGCTGTACTTGACCTGCCTTTTGGGGGACAGTCTCTCTTCACAGCTGAGACAGATGCTGTGCTCCATGGGGCCCAGGACCCCTGAGGGGAGGTAAAGTGCTTGGGCTTCTTAACTTCAGGGCCCCCTGCCTGTGCCCCAAACAAGTGAGGACCGCCCAACGCCCCTCCGTATGTTTTAAGAAGTTGCGCCACTGGGCGTATCAGCTCCAAGTTTGCTCCTCTTTTTTCACCTACCGGGGTTGCCAACTACCTCCCCTTTTTCAAGGCAGAATTATTTATCCTGTTGACAGTATTAAAGGGAAAACATCGTCCTATGAGGGGCATGACCCGGACTTAAGATCTTGCAGGGTACCACCCTTTCTCCCTCTAGTCTCATCCATGATTCCATCGGGTCCATAAGGGGTACATCCCCCTCCTGCTTCGCCAATTAGGCCCTCTGGAGTTATTGTTGGAGCATCCACTCACTGCCCTACTCCATAAGAGAACGTAGGGTAAGGTTACATACCCGAGGGCTGTAGGTCAGGATTTTCTGCACCCCCCACGTCCAAATGACCAGATGGGAACCATTCCCCAATAGTTTCTGAATTCTCTCCCCCTTTATTTGGGAAGGTGCTTTTCCTTTAACGGCTATGTGGAGCTCTCTCTCAGGGTGGCCCCTTCATGCTACCCCATGAAGGTGGCTTCTCTCCCAGTCTGGAGATGTTTTCCCCATGGGGCTTGTGTTTCCTAGTTGCTGGGCACTCATTGTGCTCGCACCTCAGGTGATCATCACTTACAACAAAGGGAGAAAACACAACCCTACTGATCGACCTATTGTTCTAGGCTCGTTGCCATGCTGTATCAGGCCTAGGTATTCGGATTGGGGGATCACTAAGCCAGTAGCTTATGTTCGTTGGAGGGTAATTCTCCACCTGCACAGACCTCTCATCCTTTGATTAGAGGCCTCATGCATTTGCCACCCTCTGCGTGGTCATACCGCTTCTCTTTTCCATTTGGCTACCCCAGCCCCTGGGGCTAGCACATTAGAGGACTCCTCTCCACCGAAGGTTTGCTTCCTGGATTTCCCTACTCCCCTTTTCCTCTCCACTGAAGAGAAAGTCCAACCCATTTGTGGGAATGAAGTCTCTTTGCTTTGTCAATTACACAGACCTGTGCCACAGACTGGGATACAGGTTACGTATTGCCAGAACAGATGGGGATAACTACGAGCTATCACAGCCACTGATTTCCCTTTCCTAGCTCCCAAGAGGGCATTTGGGGATTGGAGGAAGTCACTAAAAAGCCTCCAGAGGGCCTCTCCTTAGGTGAGGGAATGCTCCTTCAAGCTAGCTCTGTCACATCCAGTGCCAGAGTAGATCCAGTGACGCCAGGAGGCTATTAGATTCTTTACAAATGGGAAAGGGTACTTCTCTAAGCAACCATCATTCCTGAAGCGGGATGGGGTCCCCGTCTAATTCCAGGTCCCATTGTCTAACACTGGCCCAACCTGCCATTCTTTGTTCTACGGAAAATTTATAGTCTTGTGAGGCATTGATCCCAATTCGGGTTAAGTGATACCTCTTGCCCTTTTCAAGGGTTGCTCGCCCTTCATGGAGTTGTTTCATGCTCCCATTGTCCTCAGGGACGTCTTGAGGTAACACCTCACCTCCCGGTTCCACTATCATATGATAGATTGGACTGGGCTTCTCTCCAGACCTCTCTTTGTTACTGAAGTAGTTGTTCACAGCTACTTAAGGTTTAAGAGTCAAAGTCATTGAGAGAGGCAATCTCTCTCTGCAATCTGAAATCGCCAGAGTGAGATTTCCTCTCTCTCTGAGCTAAAACCACTGAAGAGGAGCAGCAGATGGGGTGACCAGCTATGCTTTCCTATCCCTGACTCTCCTTTTTCGGGCATCTAATGGAAGGGATAATGGGTATTTCCCGATACTCTGCAACCTTTCAACACTTCCAGGGCTAGAGATTCACTATCTTGGCCAGACGCCTCCTAGTCGCTTGTCTTGTCGGCTCTCATAAGTTGTCTGTATCAAGGGGTCATGACCTTTGTTAATGGTCGCCTGTCTGACGAAGGCTGGTGCCTCGATCCAGGGACCGTACCACTGAACCTGTTGCATATCACGGTATTGCAGATACCAATAACCATCACTTTGTCACAGACCACAGGAAGTAGCTCAGGGGCCTCATGTCCCATGCTACAGACCCTGTCTTACGCTGTGGTGGTCTAAATTTGAGGTCCCGAGTTCCTTGCACCAGCACCTGTGGCGAACTTCGCTTAGCAGTGGGTCACTGAAAGATACACTACTTTTTCATTTGCCGATCCATGTCAGCTATTGAGGTTTCGCGCCTTAGTGAGTGCTTGACTACCGTTGAATCCTGCCATGTGGTTTTTCTTGCCAGACCACCAAAGGTCCTACTTCCTCTCTCCTCTTCTTTCCCTTTGCTCTCCCAGTTTCAGGTATTCGCCACTAGTAGGCTGAGTTCTCTGGGATCATTAATTTCCCATCGCCTTCTAATGATCTCATTATAGCCGTAAGGTCAGACTATCTCAGGCTCATTCACCTTGGCAGACGCGCGCCGGCAACTGCTCAAGGTTCTGTTTGTAAACGTCTACCTGTTCACGGCTCAAGGTTTGCGTTTTGCTGATGCCTTATAAGGTGACGTTAGTACGTCACTGCTCCTCTCGTCTGCACGTCAGGGAGCTCTTGAGTGACGTAGGCCTTACCATGCTCCTTGTGTCAGCACATCAGGGACCTTCGAGCGATGACAGCCTCTCATCCTTTCCTTTCTCTCATGGGTTTCCTGACCTGGGTCGTAGTCTTTATACTGCTCATGCCCATGCTTAAGGAGATCTCACTGACTATGATTCGGTCACTGTGTTTTCATGCTCACTTTTCTAAGACAAGGTGGCTTAGGCCATCATTGCCCTACCATTTGCAGGCCAGGGAGCACTTGAACTACGCTGGCCTTCATTCCTCCCTCTTGGTCAGACTGTTCTACTTTACAGTTTTTTTCCCCTCACCTGGGCCACGGGCCTTATGACAATACCTTGGGTACTTCCTTTGGACCTTTGTTGCCTGGGTCTCTGACCCTTATGGGGAGCCACTGTGCTGAAGGCAGAAAAGAACCAACTCCACTCACCATCCATCAGCATGGCTAACAGTCACCTGTTACTGAATGTATCCGAGCAGAGCCTGAAGAAGAACAGTGGGTTACTTTAACTGTCCTTCTTCGAGGTGGGCTGTTTGGATTCATTCACAACCCTCCCACCATCCCTGCTACTCGGAGTTGGCGACTTTTAGGGACTGAGGAGGGGTTAGGCAGCGGCTACATATATAGCCACGGGGTGGCAAGGGGGGCAGTGGCCACCTGCCCCTTCCTGACAGGCTAGGGCAAAAGAGTTTCCGACCAATCGTGCACTGCGGCACACAGACACCTATTACTGAATGAATCCGAAAAGCCCATCCTGAAGGAGGACAGTTACTGGTAAGTAACCCACCATTTTAAACTATCAGACAGGTGTAACTTCTTATGTGGGTATTTATTTCAGTTTAGCTTAAATGAATTCCTAACTGACTTCAACTAAAGCAAAAAGAAAAGATTAAAAAAAATGCTTGCATTGATTTAAAATCATACTTTTAATTACTCTAGTGCAACCTCAAGGCAGGGAATGCCACTAAATATATGTATGGTGCTTTGCACAACAAGGTCCTGATCTCTTTGGTACTACTGGAATACAAATAATATTATAGTATGAAAAATGACAGATCCATTTTAGGCGAACTTCACTTTTCTCTGCTATGAATCCTATCTTGTTTTTTAGACATTTCTTTATTTCTTGCATATAGGATATGCTATGGCGCAAAAAATAAATAAATAAATAAATAAAAGGATAAGAGCAAACAGCTGAAATGTTTTCCTGATTTTTTTAATGAATAAATTTAAATGGACAGCTGGTTGGGCACAAAACCCCAAATATAAGGGCCTGGTGCTAACTGCATCAGAAATGTATCAATAACATTAATATAATGGTTTTTTTTAAACATGGGAGTTTTAGACTGAAAGCAACTCTAAATAATCAGGGAAAGCAGTCTTGCTTTCCTTGATCTTGTACAACCTTATGAAATGCGCATTTCTAGTAGCTCGGGCATTTTGTGTTTCAAATGATTAGTCACAGGCACTTTACAAAGCAGATACAATTCCCCAAGTATTGTCAACCTATCTATGTACTCAGACCCTTCCTTTCCAACAACAACAAACAGCAAGGGCAAAAGAAATCACTCCAGAAAATGATACCATCCCACAGAAACGCCACTCTTCTCCACCCCACCCCATCAAATGTAAGCTGCTTGTCTTCACTTTCAAGGCCATATATAGTCTGTCCTCATGCTACCTGCCGTCTCTCACTCTCTGCTGAGATGTTGATCCTGCCTGTGATCGGCCCAGGGTGCCAGCCTCCATCACCCACATACTAAACTTTCAAACAGGCACCTTTATGCTTTCTTCCATTCTGCCCTATAAACACCTGCAAACTACCTTATGGGCTGCCTTCAACTGCCTCCTCAAATCTCACTTGCCTATAAAAAACCTGACAAGTCAGGGCTGCTGGCGAGCTGAGATCACAGTCTGTCATGTTAAGCAATACAGTCTCATTGTTTCCTGTACTTCCCTGTCAGTCTGTGTCACTGGTCATCTCTTGTTGTAGACTGTAAGCACTTTGGGGCAGGGACTGGCTTTTTGTTCGGTGTTTGTACAGACTGAGTGCTAAGCATAACCAGTCCACGACTAAGGCTCCAAGGTGTGATAAAAACACTAATAAGATCAAGACACCTTCCCTTCTTATCTTTCTCTCCAGTCTGTATAACAATCTATTCCTCAAGTGGGGTAAGCAAGGCACAATTTAAAAAATATCCATCTCATGCAGTTATTCCTTATAGAAGAGAATAGTTTGTTGAAGGCTTGTGGCCTATTTGTTCATGTCTCCCCATGGATGCCATGGAAGAGTTCTGAGCACTAATCACCTCTAGAAGCCAGGCCAGGGCACTTTGCTTCAGTTTTGTACCTAACTTGCTCCTGATGTTACTTAGACTGTGAGGCTTTAGCTTGAGCTGCAAAAACCCTGCTAGGCTTTCAGTGCCCTGCACACCCAGGGATTGAGAGACTCAAGAGCTTTGGTTTGAATCAGAGTTGGAAGTTCAGAGTCAAACCCAGGAGTGCCATGGACTGCTCCAATATCACCAACTTTGGTTATTGTGCAATTATCTGACTGCTGCACATGCTAGAAATTTTAGAACAGGGATTAATAGGCTCTTTGGATTCCCAGTTCATGGTGGATGTGTCCTCTACCATTAAACAAACTCTAGGCCAGTAAAAAACTACCTTTATCCAGGAAAAAAACATTCCACAGGCCAGAGCTAGAGCAAATCATTAGCACAGGGTTTGTGCTGGGCATGAGGGCAAGGGCACTGCCTATTATTTAAAACTCAAATTTCAAGAAAACTTGCCAGCAATTCTACAACGGTGCACAAATCCCACATGTCAGCTGGACCTACAGCACTGGAGAGGACTGCTTTGAGGTGTGGACGGAGAAATTTTGGAGAGAACAAAACTTTGGTACCATTTACAGTCCATCACCTTTATTAAACATTCTGGGGGGTTGAGTACAGATCCTGGGATATGCTGTTTTTCACATAGGTATTTTACATAGGTACATGGAAACTGTGATGAAGACCCGTTTCTCTCCAGGCAGCAATCCCTATGGTGGATTCAAGATTTCACATTCAAAAGGGCCAGAGGTGGCTTTTTTATATACAGGTTTTTGTTTACCTTTTTCTCAGTCAGGTGCTAGACCTGGGGGGGGAACAAGAGCGATTGGGAGTGCGGGCAAGGTCTTATGTTCAAGTCTATAAAGCCTCTCCCCCATTCCCTTAAAGCCAAAGGCTGTTTTACATTAACTGTATGACTACAACTGGCTCAAAGTGCAGAGGGATTTAGGTGATGGACTGAGGTTGTCTCTGGGCCAGAGCTGACAAGCCAGTAGAGTCAGAAGGAAGGGCAAACTGCTGGCCTTTGGTAACCCACTGCATCTCTTCACTTCGGAGGAGAACTGAAAAGCAGATGTGGTGGGAAGGCTCAGAAAATGAATCCACAGGCTAACAGGGTAGCTCATCCCTATGGAGAGAGAGGAGCTGCAAAATAATCCAGCAAGGTCATGCGCTTCCATTGGATGCACAAGGGCGGAAGGGAGGGGGGTCTTATACTGGCATCAGGGTAGCTTAATTTCAATGGTAGCTTATTCACTCATGCCTCCTTCCCTGGCTTTGGAAGTGCAACCTGTGCGCAGGAGCCAAATCAGGAGGTGGAGGTGACTACTTTGGGCCCAGGATGTGGAAACCAGCAGCATGAGGCCCTCCAGGGGCAGAAGGATGAAGTGCCTTTACAATCAGCATGGACCCTATGGCTAAGCAGCTCACTGGGCTGCATGCGGTGGAGAGCAGGGTACATGGCAGACTCCAGGGCAGTGCAGAGGAGGGTCTGGGATACAGCAGGCCCAGCCTTTCAAACTGGGTGCAGCTGGGGTTTCACTGCCTGGTGCTGTGTGGCCCTAACACTTGTAGGGGCTCAGAACAGCAGGAGCCTTTGGCATGGGGGAGAGAAAGCTAGAAATATTTGATTGAACATCAGCTCCATTCCGTGCCATCCACTCCACCCTGTTGTAGGCTGAGCAAAAACCAGCTCACCTAAAGCTTTCCCTGACTAGGATCTGTTCCTGTGCTTTCCACTAGCCAGAGCAGGCCCTGGGCAACAAGCAGCCACAGGAGTGGATTTAGAGGAACAGGCAGCCCCTGAGAACACGTGGCCCACAGTTCCCACAGTCAAAGCTGCGCCCCCCTTCCCCTGAGAGAGGCCTGTGGATTTGTCCTTGGTGCATGTTACTTAAGGTGAGCCTGTTTGATCACTGGCCTCTGTCGGGCTGAAACGTCTCTTTCATGAACACATCTACTTTGTAACTTAAAACAAGCCAACAGGTGCAGCTCCGACAGCGGGGGACAAAGCCTGCTGGCTGCTAGACTTCGCTGGGGTCTCTTCACAGCCTCTTCCAGTGCAAGAGCTATCCCAGAACAAGCAGCCCACTCTAGGAAGGCTTTAAAAAGCCAGATCAACTCCTATCTATTCTTCCCAGACCTTTGTCATTCTCTTTTGTGCAGGGAGGCTCTGAAAAGGTGACTTGGGCAGCTCCCTGCATCAGTGTAGTCTCCATCTGAGGGACCCTGTCGTCACTGACTCACTCAAGTACCATAACTCAGAGCAAGAGGCAGGGCTGCCCCACTCCAGATGTTGGGGAAGGGAGGGAGGGGGAGGAGAAGGATTAGCAGTTACAAATACATTTTATGCTGCCCAGGTCTGCTGTGTGGAGTTTGTTTAGGTGGGGACAACCAAAGAGGGGATAGCAAATGAAATACAAGGAGGTTGTGGCCTTTAAGATGGTGGGAGACCTGGAAGTGTTATTGCAAAACACCTGCCAGAGAAAAACTACCCCTCCACCATTCATAAGGCCTCTCTTCTCTGAGGCAGCACAATGCATGGCCCCATCAGCTTCAGCTCTCCAGCACCAGTTGTTTGAGTCAATCCCTTCCTAGCCTGAGATCTCGGAGTCCAGGCATCTATCAGGGCACTTCCTGAATGGCAGTGCCCTTCGGGAAAAGAAATGCTTCACTTTTCACCCAGAAGACCCTCCACATTGGGGTTAACACACAGCTAGTCAGGTCCCTTTCACCTTTCCCACTATCTGTGCCAGGACTGGTCACAGAACGTGGATGGGAGATGTTAGAGGAGTTGCAGGAAGTGGGACTGGCAATTTGGGAGGTAAGAATGAGTCACTATGGACACAATGTTCCTCCATGCTGCTGTCTTTCAAAGGAGATACAAAGTTGATGGTATGTTCTGTTGGAGTTGTTCCCCTATAGCTTCAGTCAGATGAACGGTTCTTCATTTCCTGTCCTAAAATTCTTGTACAGTAATGCTATGCCGTTAGGCTGCTGATGCTTATGCCCCACTGGGAGTTGACCAGATCCTTCCATATCTCATGGGCTCAGATAGTTTCCTTAAAAGTGCTTGAAGATCCATGCATGGAAACACACCAACTACAAAAGTGCAAAAGTATTGTCCCCCAAACTTTTACCTGAAGTACCCAGTCATGGGCTGCATTTCATAGATTCAAAGACTCGAAAACCAGAAGGGATCACTGTTATCATCTACTATATCCTTCTGCGCCACTCAGACCAGAGAACTCCTCCAAAATAATCCCCAGAAGAAATCTTTTAGAAAAACATCCAACTAGTTTTAAAAATTGCCAGTGATGGAGACTCCTTGGTAAGTTATTCCACTGGTTCATTATGTTCACCATTAAAAATGTACATCCTATTTCTAGGCTGGATATGTCTAGTTTTAGCTTCCAGCCACTGGATGTGGAGACTTTTCTAAATTCAAGAGCATATTACTGAATATGTGTTCACCATATAGGTACTATTACACTGTAATCAAGTCGCTCCTTAACCTTTGCTTCATTATACTAAATAGATGGAGCTCCTTGAGTCTGCCTAACCTTTTAAACATTCTTGTAGCTCTTCTCTGAACCCTCTCCAATGTATCAACATCCTTCTTGAACTGTGGGCACCAGAACTGGACACACTATTCGGACAATGAACATGCTAGTGCTAAACATAGAGATAAACTAGCCTCTCCACTCCTTTTTGAGATTCTGCTGTTTATACAGCCAGTCTTTTTAGACACAATGACATACTGGAAGTTCATGTGCAGCCAGTTATCCACCACAACCTACAGATCATTTATAGCGTTCCTGCTTCCCAGGATAAAGTCCCCCATACTATAAGAACGAATTATTCTTTTTTCCTAGATATATACATTAAGACATACTAAAATGCATAGTTTTGAATCCAGCTTGCACCCAGTTTACCAACTGATCCACTTTGCTCCCAAATCAGTGACCTATCCTGTTTCTTATTTACCATTCCCAAAGTTTGTGTTAACTGCAAACCTTATCACTGATGATCTTATATGTTCTTTCAGGTCATTGATAAAAATATTAAACAACATAAGGTCAAGAACCAATCCCTATGGCTGTGTTCACACACGGGGTTATTTCGATACGGTTGTTTCGAAACAACTTGTATCGAAATAACACCTTATTTCAAAATAACTTAATTCGAATTAACAGTTTGTTAATTCAAATTAAGGAAAAAAGCTCAAAGCGAAATAGCAGGTTCAGGCAACGGTTATTTCAAAACAAGTCACTGTTGTTTCGAAACAACATGTTTGCACGGCGTTGTTTCGTCCCCGCATGGGGTTTAACTTGCTTCGAAACAACGGGACCCGTTGTTTCGAAACAACCGTGCGTCATGTGAACAGCCTAAATCTTATTTCGAAACAACCTCTGTTGTTTCGAAATAAGAAGGCTGTGTGAACACAGCCTATGAGACCCACTGGAAACACACCCACTTGATAACTCCCCATTTACAATTGCATTTGGAGACCCACCAGTTAGCCAGTTTTTAATTCAGTTAATATGTACCATGTTAACTTTATATCATTCTAGTTTGTTGTTTTTGTTTTTTTTTTTAATCAAAATGTGGTGCGGCACCAAGTCAAATTCCTTACGAAAGTTTAAGTGTACTACCATTTTGATGATTGGTCTTGTGACCCTTGACTTTAGCAAGGCTTTTGATACAGTTTCCCACAGCATTCTCACTGGCAAATTAAGGAAGTATGGGTTAGATGCGTGGACTGTAAGGTGGATAGAAAACTGGCTAGATCAACGGTTTCAGTGTGTAGGAATCAATGGCTCCATGTCAAGTTGGCAAGCAGTAACAAGTGGTGTGCCCCAGGGGTCGGTCCTGGGGCCAGTTCTGTTCAATGTTTTCATTAATGATCTGGATGATGGGATAGATTGTACACTTAGTAAGTTTGCAGATGATACCAAACTGGGGGGGAACGGTAGACACCCTAGAGGGCAGGGACAGGATTCAGGGAGACCTAGACAAATTGGAGCAGTGGGCCAAGAGGAATCTCATGAGGTTCAACAAGGACAAGTGTAAAATCCTGCACTTGGGACGAAAAAACCCCATGTACTGCTACAGGCTGGGGAGTAGTCAGCTAAATAGCAGCACTGGAGAAAAGGACCTGGGAGTCATGGTGGATGGGAAGCTGGATATGAGTCAGCAGTGTGCGCTTGCTGCCAGAAAGGCCAATGGCATACTGGGCAGCATCAGAAGAAGTGTTGCCAGCAGATCGAGGGATGTGATCCTTCCCCTCTATTCTGCACTAGTGAGGCCACATCTGGAATACTGTGTCCAGTTTTGGGCTCCCCACTACAAAAAGGACATGGACAAATTAGAGAGAGTCCAGAGGAGGGCAACAAAAATGATCAAAGGGCTGGAGCACAAGCCCTATGAAGAAAGACTGAAGGAACTAGGCTTATTTAGCCTGCAGAAGAGAAGACTGAGGGGGGATTTGATAGCAACCTTCAAGTACTTGAAGGGTTGCTCCAAGGAGGATGGAGCTCGACTGTTCTAGGTAGTAACAGAGGGCAGAACGAGAAGCAATGGTTTCAAGTTACAGCTGGGGCGGTCCAGGCTGGATATTAGGAGAAACTTCCTTACTAGGCGAGTGGTGAAGCATTGGAATAAGCTGCCTAGGGAGGTGGTAGAATCTCCATCTCTGGAGGTGTTCAAGGCCCAGCTGGACAAAACCCTGACTGGGATGATCTAATGGGAGTGGTCCTGCTTTTTTTGGCAGGGGGTTGGACTAGATGACCTCGTGGGGTCCCTTCCAACCCTATGATTCTATGACCCATTACAGTTAACACCTCTGAAGCCATTTTGGAGAACCAAAATTTATTCAGATCTTTCAAAAAAGGGTTCTGAGAAGCTGCCAGCCAGCTCACCAGGAGTGTGAAAGTGTTTATGCTCAGAGGCAGCATTTACTTTCAGCTGAGACATGGATCCAGATTTTAAAATCCTTTTTTTTTTTACTTGAAAAAGCTGCAAGTTCTAAGATTATTGACTAACTATACAAATCCAGTGGCATAGCAGCCCTTAGTGAGCCAGACCAAAAGAGAGAACACCAGATCCTAGATCCTTTTAAGCTAAACTTTTTCTTTTTCGAATTCCAAGTTGAGTCTGTAACCTGATCTTCTAGAGGGAGGGTGCTTCATTCCTGGACTAGGGGCTGCCAGTGAGGGAGTGACAGCCTGGGGGGAAACCTGACATCTCTGGCTGGATGAGGGGCAATTCTGGCTCAAGAGAATGTGTAATTGCTTTGAAACAAGCCTGAAAAGTATATGCATGATGTAATGTCCACAGCTCTCTGCAGGTTTTATTACTTTTATTTCAGCTTTGAAATGGAACTAAAAACTGAGTTTAGTCTGGCAGGTTCCAGCCAGATGGTAAATGTCACTAAGTTCATATAACTGTCATTAGCTTTCCAAAGAGTTGGCCCCTTTGAGAGGGAAGGAGAAGGAGGAGGAGAGAGAAATAATTTCATAGCAAGTAAAATATTCATCACCCCCAATCTCAAAGAGCAAAAGGAGAAAACTCTTGGCACCAGGTTAAAAAGGAGGGAGCCGTGGGAGAGACAGAGGGTAGGAGAGTTTACGGAAGGGAGCAGCACAGATTAACCTTTAGCCCTTCAGTATTCAGCCAGACTCTCAATACTGCTCAGGGTTTTTTTTTTTTAGGATTTTGCATGCAAATGGCCTGGTGCCAGACTAGGCCAGGCGAATGTAGAAATTCTGCATTCAGCCCTTACAAAACAGCGCAAACTGCTGTGTTTGCCAGAGTGAGTGCAATAAAGCAGCCAACAAAGAGATGCAGGGAACAATAAAGAACTGAATGGCTTAGATCAGCAGGTCCTCTCGCCGGTTGCCATGGAGACCCCACCAGGGCTTACTAAAGGTATTTCCTGAAGAAAAAGCGCTCACATGCCCAGCAGCTCTGCTAATCCCAACAGGAAGCGCTTACCAGGGACGTGGGGATTGGTTTCTTTCTTATTTAAAAAGTTTCTCTCTTTAATTTTTTGCCTTTCCTTAAGGCTGCCTGTGGGGGTGCTGGGGAGGGATGCCATACAGGTTCACAGCTCACTTCCCAAACAAATCCCCTCCCCCCCAAGTTTCTGTTGTTATTGCAAACAGATCACTGGCTGCAATTCTGCAGCTGGGGGGATTTAGGGGGGCAAGCTGCTCTTCTCCCATCCCCCCCACAAACAAACTTCTTTCCATTCCAAGCGGTCTGGCATCACCTAGCCTGGTTTGCACAGCACTGGCCCCAGCCAAACTTCAATGAAGAGAAGCAGAGCACAACCACAGGAGACACTCGATAAGCAATCTTGCTTCTTATTTGTACTCTGGGAGGTGCTTCCTCCCCAGTCCCTGGGGGAAGAAAGTTAATTCACTTGTCCTCCTAGGATTCCTACATGTTGTGTGAGATGAAACAGCATTTAATTAACAGGCATGTCAGTATCTTCGCAAAGCTAGCCAGAATAAAGCCGGGTCATTCCCTTGGGATGCACACACCATTTCTCCACCCTAGCACACAGCTCTCCATCAGCTGGGACCCTTTTGAGAAGGAAGATATTAGGGTGTAAGTATATAAAGTAGGTATTCAGGCCTGTTTACCTGCTTGAGATGGTAGTTTCAGCTTGAGTGCCTGCCTAAAAGCTAAGATATACAAGTTAGCAAAGAACAAAGACATAGTGTGGTTTTTTTGGCTTGTTTGCGGTAAGCAGGGTTTTTTTTTTTTTTTATTGTGAAGAGATAAGGGAAGTTGTTAAAATGTTTCAAGGCATAGTAAAAGTGTGATATATTAATGGAAATTGAATAAGAGAACTCTCTGACTCCCTTTTAAAGATAGATACAAGAGCAAGGCTAAGCAATGGGCTGGAAAAGCAAGAAAAAAAAAAAACCAAAAAACATTTAGCCATAAACTGGCCAGATGTGACTCTGCTCCCTGCCCCTACCATGAGGCACAAAAGGGGTTGTACTAAAGCCCTCAGACCCTGAAAAACAGAACATGACCATATTTTAGAAGGAGTGGTACTGGAAGTGCTACACATATAAGGCAGGCTACCGGGGGGGGGGGGGCATTTTGGTCAGTGTAAGGAGCCATGGTCAGGACCATATGCAGTTCTGTGGGTGTAGAGAATCAGGGAGGGGATGAGGGAACTATCAGTGTAGAGAGAAATTAGCCCATCTGGTGTGAAGGGCTTGGAAGGGCAGTTGTGGTTTTAAGCTTCTCGGTATCATGCCAGTAAACTCACTGAGAACTGGAAATGTGCCGTAGTGGAGGGGGTATCCCAGTGAGACCTTTGTTTTCCTGCTGTTTATGTTGGGCAGTGGGCAAAGCTTTCCCCTTTGCATTGCACACTTAGGTGGAATCTTTTGTCAGGAATGATGCAGAAGCTCAAGTATGGATGCTCCAGCATCTGGAGATGATGCACAGACCTTGAAGACCTGCCTACTCTTCTCTGAGTGCTGCTCGGATACAGTCAGAGTTAGGTGTCTACGTGCCACAGCACACAATTGGTTGGAAGCTTTTAGCCCTCGCCTGTCAGAGTAGGGTCAGTGGCTTACCCACAGTTTCCCAGCCACAGTTTCTGTGAAACACCTGGGACAAAAAGGTCTCAGCTTTTGGGCCTCCTCATTTGGGTGTGACTGCAAAAGCCCCCCCACCCCAACAAAACAAGGCTGCTGTTACTGGATGGATATTAAGAAGGAAGGTGGCAGGCTGATGGCACTTGCAAATGGGAGAACTTTACATAACAAAGTTTCCAATGCACCTGGACCAGCTTAAAGGGAGTAATTCAAGACTGATCATTCAGCCAGGAGGCCTGTGGAAGGGAGATGGGGCAGGGGAAAATTTCATCATTCAGCCAAAGAAGAGATGTGATTTCATGCAGGCTTCAAAATCTAGCAACCCACCCCAAGCCCCAGGATCCCAGCACAAGCTGGAGAATGAAATTAGCCCAGAGAACCAGGACAAGAAGTAACCAAGGAAGCATGAGGGGTGGGGACAGCCAGTGATAAAAACCCCTGAGACAATTCCAGTCCACTTCCAAATGCATGGCACTCTCTCCTCTCACAGAGAGCTCCGTCCCTGGGCTCTGCTCTGCCTGCCCTCTACAGAAAGCAGGAATGAACAGGGGACTTCGTTCTGGGCTCTCTCCTGAGAGCGAGGAGGATACTCTGCTATTTGGTGTTGCCATGTAGAATGGTTTAAAAGGAAATGCTCTTGGCAGGTGCTGTCTGGGCCATGAAATACACTATGAATCTCCTCCCTTCCTTGTCTGACTCTCTGCTCTGTGTATGAGCAGAGACGGGCCGGGGCACTGACTCACAGCCTAGAGCAGAGGAGGTGATGCTATGTGAACTCCCTGGAAACCTTCCAGCCCAACACAGATTATGTTGTATGTTCCCTGTCCTTTGGGAGCACAAGTGAAGCCACCTGCATTAAGTCCGTTCATTAGTTCAGTTTGCCCAGGCTTCTCCTCTAGCCAGCTCTGGGCCAGGCAAGGCTGCCTTTGGACAGGGGCATCGAAAGGTGGAGTGTCCTCAGGCAGCATTGCTTTATGATCCAGGCAGTAGTCTGCCAACAGAGCAGGACAGTTCATCTTTTCCTCAGTACTCCTCTTTCCCTCCTTCCTTCTCAGTGACAGTCAGAGAGCAGAGAGGACTGGAGGTAGGGAGTTGAATGTACAGGACAGGAGTTGGGGAAGAAGAACTCTGCTCACTCACAACATTTGGAAGGAAAGGGAAGCAAGTGAAAGCTGCTTCCCAGGGCTGGTCTCCTGGGTGCTCATTATCCCTTTATTTCTGTGTTTCAACATGATAAGCAGAGGAGTGAGAATCAGCCCAGCTACTAACTGGATTTCACTGCATCCTAAATGCTTTGATTCCTGGCAAATCCTAGCTCCCTCCCATATGATGCCAGCTGGCTCCCCCTTCAAATCACAGTGAGACCCCACAGCGATGAACTCAGTGCCATGGAGGGAGCAGGCTTTCTCTTGAAATAGCTGGGTATCCTGTTCATTTTGAGGGCATTAAAGTACTTCCCTGTCCTAGCATACAGTGCCCTATTCCTGCCCAGTGCTCCCTCTGGAGCTGGGTTTGCTATTGCCATCAGTCCAAGCACAGGAGGCTTTGCTTGCAGGGCAGAGGAACTTCGTTGTTTATAACACTCCAGTGAGGAGCTGCTGGGGTAAACCTGATCCCTCTGCCTGCCCCGGGGGAACTGCGAGTTGTAAAAACAGTGCCCCAGCTGCTAAATATGATCTCTGACCCCTGGCCATGCACTGGGCGATAATGGCTTCCCCCACTCATCTTCCTCCCCCGGAGCTCAGCAATTAATCACAGCACCAGACACAAACCATCACTCGCTACATCCTGCTTTGACTGGCCTCCTGAAATTGCCAGCTGAGCTGTGCTAGGCTCTGAGACACCTCCCAACCCAGACCTTGGAGTAAGGGGAACCCAACCAGCTGGGACAGTCGGAAATGACAGCCAGGAGAGCTAAAGATGGTAGGCACTTTTCTCAGTTCCAGTGTACATCTGGGGCAACTTTGCAGTCACTGGAGTTCCTTCCCTGCAATTTACCTCAGTGTGAGAGGGAAGATGTGACCCACGTCTCACAGCCACATAAGGAACTGTTCCTCTGGCGTTCTAGGGCAATTCTGCACAAACAGTGACTGAAGTCACCTCCAAAGTCTCTGGGCTCAGAAGAATCTCAGACTGGGATCCCAAACCCTGAAGGGAACCAGCCATGGGCAGGCCCGTAAAGCAGTCCCACAGGAGTCTCACTGAACTCCAGCCTTGCAGCCACTTGGTCAGTGCCAGCCACTCTCTGTGAAAATCCTCTGTCCTGTGAAATTCCTTCCAGCTTGTTGACTTCAGGGATCTGGCTGGCAGGGTGAGAGTGAAACTAATGGGAAAGAAATGCAGAGGGAGAACAACACGGAGAGCTGGAAACTCATCCAGAAAGCGCTGGGTCAAGGAATGCATGCAAGCAGGGGCAGATGAACTACTGGCCTCATCCCAAAACCATGTGATGCCCAGAGTCTCCTCAGGGGTACCTTTCTGGTACTGTGTGAGCTGTGGAGCTGAGCCATCATGCTGTAGTCAGCCAGCCAGCTAAGGTTCCCATTAGTTCTGGATTGCCCAAGGGCTAGAGCTGTCCCTCACATAAGCCCCCTGCCCTCTGTGTCACTCACTGACCAAGGAAGGTGGAACTGTGGGGCCAGGAGCCTCGCAGCCCTGGGGAAAGACCCAGGACCCGGGACCCACCCCCCAAGCATGGGCGCTGCCTCCTGCAGCCTCGGGCTCCTGCTGCCACCAGCCTGGCCCTGGATCCCCAGCTGGGGCCAGTGCCGGGAGAGGTGGGCATCACCGCAGGCAGCCTGGCCTGAATTCCAGGGTGGGGACTGAGCTGGGAGCAGCAGGCGCTGCTGCGGGTGGCCCAGCCTCGGATGGGGCCGGGAGAGGCAGGCCAGGGACGGGGATGGGAGAGGCAGGGGCTGCCACGGACATTTGGGGCACTGGGAGTGCAACTCGAGGCATGTGCCCCGTATGCCAGGCGCCAGTGACGCCCCGGGGTGGAGCTAAGGAACTAGGATTACAGGAAATATGCTTGTGGATCCTCAGACAAACACAACTCACAGAATGACTTCTGTGGAACAGCACCCTAAGAAAACCCCAAGAAAGAGGGAGGAGATGGAAAAGGAAAGAGGATTAAAATATTGTGGGAATAAACTTCCCAACATATCTCTTGGGAAAGACATGCTCAAGAGAGGAAGGATGGGCATGCGGCTCAGGCACTGCACTGCAACTCTACAGATCTGGGTCCCTCCTGTTCCTGGCTTGGCTCTGGGTCTAGGAGAGTCATCTCTACCAGCTACAAAATGTCAAGTCTCCACCTTCTGTAAGCAGACCACAAGAGGTTTGGGGCAGAGACCATCTCTTCCCAAGTGTCTGCACAGCACTCAGCACAAAGGGACCTGGATCTCACTGTGGGCCTCTAGGTCTAGGGCAGTACAGCTAATTTAATAATATTCAGGCTCTGTGCTTCTGAACTGGACAGTGCTTGATAGCACAGCGACAGGCGTGTTTAGGTAAAAGCTACAGACATACCTGGATGCACAGATTAGCTAGACCTCAGAATGGGGGGGGGGGGGGGGGTTAGGCAGATTGCAGATGGGGAGTTTAAATGGTGGACAGAGTGCAATAACACCTTGGGGAAAATAAACCTCAGCAAGTTACTGCAGGTTTTCATTTAACCTGAAGACAAAGACTGGCTTTGTGAGGGAGGCTGAGTCTGCTCATGGAAATTTCTTGACTTTCCTCCTTCACTAGATGTTTAACGCCTCCAAAGTAACAAAAAGAGGCTGAAAGTGCACACTTTTTATTTGTTGCAGATTTTTCACTAACTGGAGGGAGCCCTGACAAAGGCAGAATTCCACCATACTCAGTGAGGAGGTTTGGAGATTTAAAGAACTTTTCTCTCTTGCTAATGCAGAAGCTGTTCTCTCTGTCTCAACACAGGGGATTATGTCTCTAAGAGGGGCATGTAGGTGCCTCTAAAGCAGATGTAAACTGAAACCCTCTAAACATAAAAACGGACTCCAGAAGGCTGCTGCCTTCGTAATGAATGGGACCCCATAGCAGTCACTTTGCTGCCACCAGATTGCACCTACAGGCCACAAAATTCTTTAGGAATTAAAAAAGAAACAACCCAGTTGCCTGCTTGTTGCCCATTCTCTCACTGTAAACACTCACTGTTGGCCATAGGCCTGATACATCCTTACCTGCCCACTACTTTCTGCAGGGGGCACAGGCACAGGCTGTGGGCCTGGCAACTCAGCTGACTCAACCTCTGGGCACAGGATGGAAAAGCACCTTCTTGAGTGAAACAGGAGCAATAAGTGGAAGAGTCTCCTTACCCAGCCAGCTCCGCCCACCAGCATCCATGACCTGGGCAACTACTTTAAAAACACAAATGTGAAAGGGGAAAAAATCACGAGGCCCCATTCCTCTTCCTTCCAGGCCTGTTAGCTCAGAACAGGGTGACCACTACAGCAGCCTCCTACGAAACCCCACCAGACCCAAAGCCTTTTACAGACTTAAATGACCCCATGGTTTTCTCTGTGAACAGCCTCCAAGGGGATGGCAAACTACAAGACTCTCCCTGCGGCAGGGTGTCTCACCACACTGTTTCAGTGAAACTGCAAACACGGCACAGCGTGTGCTTGGGTCCAGGAAAGTATTCAGAGGCATTCTTAGTCCTAGAGTAGATTAGGTAAGGCTCAGTGCCCATTTCTTAGCCACTTCCTCTGACTAAACCACAACTCAAGAGCATCCGATGACCATGGAGCAGATTGGGGCTCGAAAGGAGACAGGGAGTCAAATTCTCAGTAAGCTCTCAGAAGTTAAGGAGCCCATCTCATAGATTCCCGCATGGCCCTTGAATATTATTAGCATAACCCTTGTAATGCAACAGCCAGGCTGATTCCAAACACAGCCTGATCGCTCCAAACCCAGCAAGCGGCCTACCCACACATCATCACGGCCTCCCAACCTGACAGAGTCAGCTTGTCTCTGCCAGGAGAACCAGCTTGCTGCACTGGGATGGGAGTCCTGTGCAACCCCTCACACAGTTCAGAACTTGCAATCACATCCCAAACCTTGCTAGGAAATGTCTCCCGGTAAGTGCGGCTTTTTCCAGAAAACCCCATTTATTCAGGACAACTGCGTGTTGAAAAAAAGAGCAAAGGCAGTGAAAATGCCAGCAGGAGAGCTCAAAGATTGCCACCTTTTATGTCACCTCTAGGAGCTGTGGCAACAATGGTGGCTCCTGGTTCCAGAGCCTGATATGGATGTCTGGAAGGCAGTACAGAGGGAGGTGTGGCTGTTTAATGCCAATACCCTGGCTCCTTGGATGGCATCATCCTATAAGTAAATGAGGCCATTCTGATGCCAGACTGTTGTCAGCATCTCTCAGTAGCATTCTAGAGCTCCTGTCCTGGGACACATTGGTGCCAGGATCAGTAGGCTAGCCAGTGCATGGTGTCTGTTCATGCTTTAGGCTGGGATCTGCAAAGCAGCCAAAGAGAGTTAGGCACCTGAACCCCACTGAAATTCTGTGTCAAAATCCCAGCCTCATTCACCAACACACAGCTTACTTGCAGTTACCATACAATTCATGTCCTCCTTGTCACAAGGCATTCTTTATGTTCTGTGCAACCCAGTACCCCTGATTTGCAGATCAGTAAGGTTTAATGTGTAAGGATTTCTTAGATAGCTTAGTTCATTATAAACCAAAAATTAACCACAATATACCATATTCACTAGACCCAAAGGGTTGTTCACTCAAGAGGCTGTATAAGGAAGAGCTTGCAGCAGGAGCCCTGTCAGTGGAGCAGGCTGACACCATCTCATGTGGAACCAGGTGGTGATGAAGCATGCCCCCTGTCCTGGGTGGAGGCTTCTTATATTTTCTGTACACATTACTCTTTTATTCCCTTATCGTGGGTGACGTTCTTATGTCCTTCTCTTTCTCTATACTTAATTATTAATACTAACTGCCAATTTATGTTCTTCCCAGGCTAATTGGATCAAAACAACATCCGTTAGTGGGAGGAGAGGTGGAAAAGCACATGCTTTGATGTAAAATGTGTAAACTCTTGTCCTTGTTCATCTTTATCTATTTATAACTGTAAAGCACCAGATTCTTTGCTGTGTTGTCCAAAACTCCCGCAGTTTACTAGCTGTTGCACAAATGCAGAGATACCACAAGGTTACTAGCACTCTGTTGGTCACTGCCAATTGTAAAAAGCAGTCAGACTGATGAGGCTAAGCCTCAGACAGTGGTCCAGCAATTCCCCAGTGGGTGGACAACTTGGTTGAGTAACTGAGGCCAAGCTAAGCCTCCAACATTCCTGAGTATTCCCCTGTTGCTATGTTCCCCAGGGAAGTGGCAGAGGCAGATACTCTTCTACAAACAGCAGCCACTATCTAGTCACAGCCCCATTTGCCCCACCTCTCAGTCATCAGCTTCAGACAGACACACCATCCAGTCACAGAGAAGGGAGCAAAGGAACATCCACACTGGGAGCTCCACAATTTATCCTGGGGCGAGCACAGAACAATCGGCTCTCGTGGCGGGCACATGAAATGGATGCCATACAAGCATACAATACCTTGGGTTTTGGTTGGAGGAAGGCGGGGGGCAAGAATGAGGCCTAAACACAGAAATGCCCCACTGAACATTCTTTTGTAATTAAAACCAAGGCACAGTAAGTTGGAAAGCCTGTGTGTTGGTGACAGGTCTGTTTATTCTCTGCCTCACCATGAGGAAACCTGATGCTTTGAAATGCTCTAGCTGGGGAAAAGCGGCTTGCCACGGGTCTTGTTCACAGTGTTACGGAATGTTTGAGGACTGTCTCCGGTACAGTGCCCAGGCTGGCACTGCCCCAAGGTCAGTAAGACAAGGCCGTCCCACCTCAACGTGCCACCAGGTTACAGAAAATTTCCAGGGCAGAAGGGAAACAAAAGCCTCCCAGTCTAGCCAGGGAGAAGCATGCTCCCTGGCTTTCATTCACAGCTCCTTGTAAATAAGACAGAAAGGGCTATGGCTGGTGATGGCAGAGCTGCCTGTGAGTTAAACCCATTAAATGCCTGTTAGTAACAAACAGTGATTACAGACGGGTGGAAAACTCTAGTGTGGGAGAGGCAGTCTCTAGCCCCAGAAAAATGCCACTTCAAGTGTGGGAAACCAGTGCTGTGGCAATGGGCTGAGATGGTGCCTTCTCTGATAACACCCAGTGAGAGTGCAGGCACAGCTTGGGAGTCACGGAAGACACACCAGAGTCTGTACCGCAGTCAGGGGCTTCAGCAAAGCCAGGAACTCAGCCAACTCGGCAGACCTGTGAAACACAAACAAGCAACAGGAAACGTTCCTCAGCACATCTCCAGCATCTGCTCCTTTTCTGAGCAGTGCTTTTGTCACATCTACTGGTGGCCAGGAGAGACCAGACCAGACTCAGCACCTACAATTCATGTCACTTAGGACTCAGGCCAGAGTTCTGATGCAGCTCTCAGGTAAGGAATGGCTAGAGTGTTCCACTACCATTGGAACCATTTTCCAAGAGTTATTCCAACACCTTCCACGGGGTCCTTTTCAACAAAGACTCCCAGCACCCTTCAAACCAGACAAGACAAAGGAGGTGCCTGTCTCATTAGAGAGTAGGGGAAGTCACCACACTGATCTCCAACTTCAGCTCATCACAGTGAGGGGAAACAATTGCCCTGAAACAAAACCATCTCTCCTGTAGACAAGGGGGACCCCATTTGTTTTTTAAACAGCCGTCTGGGACCTCACCTGCTCAAAATTTTTCATTGGGTACATTTTTTTCCAAGTGAAAAATGGCTTTTATAAAAGGGTTCATCCTGCATTTTCCCCTTTTTAAAAAAAGTTCATTTATTGTTTATTTTACTCTGAATGTTGACACTGCTTTTGGAATACTTGCCATTTTCCCACAAGTTCTAGCTGTTGGCCACTGAGAGTTTTCTGCAGCTTCTTAGCCCCGGTAAGCTCCTATGCTCTGAGCACTATAGTAGCCAACACAGTCACTGATCTTTTTCCTGCTGCTGGACTTCAAAGCAGGCTGTGCTTGTTTCGTAAGAAGTAAGAGACACCCAATATCTCATAACCATTCAGAAGCAGCAATCATTCAGAAGAGGGCTCAGAACAGACATGCCTCTTATCCCAGCAACCCACCTTAAAAGGGCTCTTTCTGTCACATCTCTATTTGGAGCAGCAGGAGCTCCTGGCTATGGCCAGAGACTCTAGACATGAGATGAGAGGGAGGATGTGGTTCCTCTTACCTTGATCTGGTAGGGTTGGTGCTGGCCTGGCAGTGCACAGCGTGGCTGTGACCAGCACAGCCCAAAAGAGGAGGCACCGCCAGGTAAACATCCCAGTTCTACTGCTGCTGGTTGGCAACTGGACGCCGGATCTCCATGGGGACTTGGTTTTCGAGTGCCGGCTTGCTAGCTGGCGCTCACTTGTTCTTTTCTTCCAAGCTTCCAGTCCCACGACACTGTCAACCAGGAAACAAGAGGAGTTATAAAATCATGAGTAACTCAGGCACCAGCACTGTGATAAGCAGAGAACACAGTAAATCCTCTCTCACATTAAACAGCACCAGACATGTATTTTTTCTAAATTGTTTGTTGCCAGTGTTAAAATCTATGGGGATAAGTTGCTATTATTTCTAGCCCTCTCTCTTTGATTTAAAATACAAGTGCTTGCAGCTCTTTTTGTCCGTGGATGACACGTGCCACAAAAGAGAACAGCTCCCATGAGCAGTAATAAAGTCACTCAGTGTGTGTGGCAGTCACAGCTAATCTATAAACTGTCCCATTTCAGGCTGGACTCAACTGGTAATCTGTTAGCTGCACTTCCAAATCTAGGTACCCAAAGCCATGTTTCAGCAAAGTTGTCACCCAATCCTCACAAGTACATTTTCCAGAGGCTGCAGTAAGGCTGCAGGGCTCGGCACACAAGCTGCCCAGGAAATTTTCAGTCAAAAATGCCAGTTCATCAAAACCAAAATGGCTTTGAACCAGGGGTCAGCAACTTTCACCAACCCCGGTGCCAGCCCCTCTTCCTCGACTGTCAGCCAGTGCCAGTGGGTCCCTCCACAGAAATAAAAGCAGTAGCTGCCTGAAAATTTGGTGGCAGTGATGGCTGGAGGTTGGGGGGCAGGGAGTGGGGGCCCTTTCCTGGCACGCCGCTGAAAGCTGCCTGCAGTGGCTCCTTTTGGCAGTATGCCCGGGGACTGGGTCCCCAGGGATGCCACAGAGAGAAGCTGCCTGGGGCAGCTCCTCTTGGGGGAGTCCCCAGGCATCCTGAGGAAAGAAGCTACCCAGAGTAGATCCTTGGCAGCCGCACACCATGGAGAGAAGCCCAGGCATCTTCCTTCTGTACTACATCTGGAACATGGACATGGTGGGGACCCTCCACACCCCAGCTGCCCCTGAAAGAAGCTGCCTAGAGTGGCTTTCAGTGGCATGAGCCACAATTTCTGTGACATTTCAGAAGGTGCCATGTGCTGCTCCGAATGGGCTCTCGTGCCACTGCTGGCACGTGTGCCAGAGGTTGCCTATCCCTTTGAACAAATGTCTTGATTCAGTTTCCAAAGGGATAGCCGTGTTAGTCTAGTCCAGTAAAAAAACAACAAGCAGTTGTGTGGCACTTTAAGACTTACAGATTTATTTTTTGCATGAGCTTTCGTGGGAGAAGATCCCACTTCCTCAGAAGCACCTGAGGAAGTGGGATCTTCTCCCACGAAAGCTCATGCAAAAAATAAATCTGTTAGTCTTAAAGTGCCACACAACTGCTTGTTGTTTTTGTCTTGATTCAACCAAATGCCCAAAAAAATCCTGTCAGAATGTCCAGTTTCAGCGCATGCTGAATGAAAAGTTTTGATTTTCAGTTTGAAACAACTTTTTGTTTCACGGTTTAACTTAATTTATACTCTAAAAAGGCTAGGGGAAAATAAAGAAAGGTTGAAATCTAAAGAAAATGTTTCAAATGACCCAAACTGAATTTTTTTCCCCCTGTTCACAAAAATTTTGAGATTTTGACTTTCTGGCCTGATCCAAGATGGGAAAAATTATGGAAGCTCAAAAAATTCTCATGGGACAGAAAACCCACTTCCTCACTAGCCCTCCACAGTGCCCTTGAAACTCAGGCCATTTCTTGAGGTGCCCAGCCATGGTTTTAGGGGCTTCGGTTGAAGCTCCCAAGAGTAAAATGGCCTCCCTCAGTCACATACTTATGAGATCTCTGGCTTCTACAGCATCTCTGATCTCAGAGCAGTTCATGAGCTTTAGCAGATACATGCAAAAATCTCTTCACCCATCACTGAGATGCAACACAAGTGCCCCAGAGCACCTCAGCAATACTGCACAGCAGTAACACTATGAGAGCCATTGCACCCCACCTGCTGCTACAGAGCTGTAACTCATGAAATGGTTTCAGGTTCCAAACCAGTATGTAAAAGGGGAGCGGGGTGTGCACAAGTGCACAAACACATGTAACACAGCACAGCTGAATGTATTGGAATGCTTTGTAGCCAAAACCAAACAAACTCTGTGCCTCCTCTTCTATTCTGATGAAGGAGATTTGACTGCATCCAGTCATGTGGACACAGGTTTTGCATTCCGGTACCTGCAGGCTCTGTTGTCTGCACTGGCCCCTTTATGCATACAGGGTGCCAGCATTCAGGTTCATGGCACACTGCCACAGTGACCCTCTATTTAGCAAATGATGCTGCTCCCCTTAGTGCCAAGCCTTCCTGAAGGCAGATCAGAGACCTATGACTAGCCTCACCCTGCTCTCTAAAGTGCACACACTAGAAGTGAGACCATTGCCAAGACACGCTCAGGGAGAGTGACCAGAACCAAAGTACAGACCCAGTCAGGCATCCCTGCTGGCCAACACCCTCACCAATGGGAGTTACAGCAGAGAGCTAAGCCGGCCTTCTAAGTTCCATCCTTGACTTCACACTGGCTTAAAAACAAGGGCTTCACTACTCAGTCATTAATAGGCTCAAGGACACTCTGCCAGAACCAGCATGTTAGAGACCTGCCCAGCTAATTATATTCTGTCTCCCCCTGCATTTTAGCTGGCCGGGAGATTCTTCACTTCCTGTCCTAACACAACAGGTTATGTTACTGGGTTTGGTTAAATAGCTACTGTGTCCTGGCCCCAGAGCAATGTTCCCTCTAATTACTCGTAGACTGTGTGCGCAAACAATTTCTTTGTGTGCGCAAGAACATTTCTTTGTGAGCATCAAAATTAGCACTATTGAATATTTTTGTGCATACTTTATTTTGTTGTGTGTGCAGGTTTCATGACCTGTGTGTGTGTGCGCACGCACGCGCACAGCTTAGAGGGAACAGTGCCCCAGAGGTGGCTGCCATTCAGTAATGGGGAAAGTTACTTCTATATATCTTGGCCTCCCATCATAGTGGATGAAAATATGAGACTTCATTAATGATTACAAAATGACTTGAGATTTGGGACTGGGGTATGTGGTAGGGGTAGAACTCATTATTATCAGAATGATGACAACCATGCTCTTCGGAAGAGCCTTATGCTGTGGAAAACAGCCTGAACGGAGCTGTAGTTTTGTTAGTCGTACTTCATAAGGATTCAACCAGAGGTCCTTTCTTTTGTGCCACCAGATCACTGAGACCAGTTCCCAGAGGCAGTCCTACTTGTCTAGGTGGCTACAATTTAGGAGCAGGGTATCAATCCAGACAACCGAAGGGCAAATACCAGCACCTGACAGACAAACACCAGCTTTATCTCCACACCAGTGTGCTCAGGCACCAGGCAGCAAGTCTTAAAATAGTTTAGTGAATGTTAACAATTGACCAGGGGTTGGGAGGGGAGGGGAATTCTTTGCGGAAAAAAGAATCCTGTGGCATTTCTGGAAATGATTTTCCATCTCCAAATGGTTTTGTTTATTGAGTGCACATGCTGCCAGTGACATGGCCTAATGTGGAATGTCCTTGCTATGGTCTCTCTGAGTCCAGGACTTTTCCAAGACCCTTGATAGAAGAAGGTAGAAGTGTAAAGCAACCACTCATGCAAAGTGAATCAGTGCTGGCATAGAGCCCTGAAGAATTCTTCTCCTAATATGCCTTAGAGATGGCTCACTTCAGCTGAGTCAAGGGGGACTGCCTCACACTTAACTCACCAGGAACATACTGCAATGGAGAATCACCAGAATCAGTCACCAGCAATGATCTGTCTGACTAATGCCGAAAAAAGTCAGAGAGAAAAGGAAAAATGCTGCTCAGATAATTGGAAGGAGGGTGCCCCTCTGACACACCATTTCCACAGGGCAGAAAAACACTGGAAAGAAGCCATAGACTCAGTAGACCAGAGGTAGACACTTAGGAAGACAGAAGGAGATATAGATGCTGCTTCCTCTGGGGCTTCATCAAACATCCCATCTAGTCTAGTCAAAATACATCATGGAAAAGCAATCACATGGCCAGAGGCAAGGAATTTACAAGGTGGGGTGGGACTGGGACTTACAAGCCTTAAACTTTACTTTCTAAAGCTAAACTTCAGCAGAGTGGCCAGGCCCTAGCACAGATATGTCTCCCTTAATCTATTGACACCTCTGAACCAGGGCTCCAGCCCTTCTACCTTCCGCCATCCCTCTCTTTCCCACATTAGCTTTGTGCCAAGGCCCTCGGCATGAGGTGAGGAAGCTGGGAGAGCATTTGTACTGCATAAACAAAGATGTGACTCTTCTTCATGTTTGTACAGCTTTTCTGTAAATCTGAACAGAAAATTGGTCCTTCCCAAGGGCTGGCAGACAAACAGGGCTGCCCTTCAGCTCTTTACAGCATGTGAAACCCACATACCTAACCCCTCTAACCCTAGCACAGGCCAGGCACGAAGCAGGGTGTGTTTTTCAGGGAAAGATTTAAACAACTAAAAATGGAAACGCTGAGAGAAACCAAACTAAGTGCCCCTTAAAGACCTGGCTACAGAGGCTACAATTATAACCAGCCCAATTACACCCACACTTCTATTTTAAAAGGCTGACGACTCGCGTGTGCATCCATGTGCTTTCCCGCACCTGGATGCCCTCACCGAGGCAAAATCATTCACCATAAATGCACACAGGTGCCTGTGCACACCTGCCATGGCAGACTCCACATATTGAATGCTCACGCACTCACACATCCACTCAGGATCACGCTCTGCTAATGCACAAGACTCCTTCTCGGTTCTTGGAAGCCCTGTAAAGGAATGGGCTGCTTCCTTGTCTCTTGCTCACATATACACAAGGGATGGGCTAACTTCAGAAGGATCCCAGTTTAGACCTATCTGTGTAGCTGTCTAGCGTGCTGCCCCTCACCATGGCACCTGATAAAGCCCCCAGGCACCCACAGTTTTATCTAACCTGCCTGAATCATCCAAACGGAGCTGGAAGTCTCAAGAGAGTAAGCTTGGTACACAAAGGCCCTTCCACCCTTGGCTGTGTATCCACAGTGAACGGGCATTTGTCTTGGACATTTTCAGGGCTGGCTGGCGGAAGGCCATGGAGGATTGTGACTTTTCCCAATTCTGTTTGCTCACTCTTAGAGCATGTGCCCATGGCTCCAAATGAAAGAGTCACAGGGTACCCAGTTAAGATCCACACTCTGCTCACACCCCTTTCAAGCTATGAACTGTTTGCCATATGGAAACCAAGCAGCATCTTACCTATGCTAACAGTCACCATATCCCACTGCCCCCAGAGACATGCTAGTTTCCAGGCCTTTCCAGCCAGAGGCTCTGGACATCAAAATTACATGTAGCAAATAAAACCCAAGGCTTCTTTAGGGTTCAACAGTGCTGGAACTTTTAACTCAATATCCAGGTCAGTGTGTCATCCAACTCCTGTGAACTGGGCTCAGCCCAGCAACTACAGAAGGGCTGTGTTTGGTCTAAATGGGTGACTCTTAACCCATTTACCACCGTGGGCCACCCATGCAGCACTCTGTGTAACATAGGCCATATCCAAACAATAGATATACTGGTGGTATGGTGCCATGGGCGTCATGGGGGCTACAGCTATGTGCTGATTGAGCCGCGAGCAGCCTGCAGGCTGAGAACGTCTAGCCTGAGCAAATCTGGAACTTGCCCACTGGAGTCCTAAAAGGGACAATGTAATTGTCAGAGGCAAAAGCAGATTTCAGAGCACACCTGCTGGAATCAGGGGTCATCAAGCACCAGAAAACAGCAGACTAGCACAAGGGCGGAGTGGTAGGGTCCTCTTAAAAGAACTCTGGCCACCTACCTTCTTGGCCTGCAGCAATTTTCCAGCACTGCTCCTACCAGTGACTTAAGAGCCACTTGCTCTTTGTGGGAGGTAGGTAATAATGGGCTGTTTGAGAGTTCATATCTCCCCCTTACATGGGGGAATCTCTGTTGTGTTCGTTGCTGACACGAAGCCAGTTTGGGGTAGTGGGAGAATGCATTAGGAAAGGATACACTGAGCAATGGAAAAGGGAGACCGATGAGATAGGTGAGTGGGTTTTGGGAGGCCACCTGCTGTAGAATTAACAGTCAGTCACCAGTGCAGATCACCACATCCCTGGTGCTAAGGGGAAAGCCACAGGGCTAGCTGGGTAACACCCAGCAGCTCCCCATGAGACCAGTGGACGCTGCTGAGAGCTAGATTACACTGAAAACCAACAGCTTCACTGAAAGGCTGTCAGTGGCACCGCCATAGCAGCCGCCTTTGGTTAGAGTCTTGGCTGCAGAACTGCCCTGCACAGCCCAGCAGGACCCAGCAACTGTCATAGAGGTCTTTTGGTGATATCTTTATTCACTTAACAGTGACCCCTACACACAGCTGAGGCTCAGGACCAGTGGCTTGAGAGCAAATCCCCTCCTCACAGAGATGCAAATCATGGGCTCTGATGGGGAGGTGGCTCTCCCACTCCAAGAGAACACAGTTTGGTAGGAACAGATCCAATCTCCCCAAGGCAAGCAGGGCACTGGACCAGCACCTCCAAATGCTGGAAGTTAGCAAATAACCCAGCTTGAAAATATGCCTGGCCTGAGGGGAAACTGCATATTTTTCACTTGAATCTTAAGATAAATAAAGTGTCACCATCACAGCAAACTAAGGAAGTGCCACAAAGTTCTAGGGCAGAATTCAGCCAGTTTTGTGACAAAAATGATGCATAACTCTTCCCTCCCAGCCCCACACTGCCCTCAGGTCAGGAACAGAGTAGAGTATTTGTTGACTAAAGAGCAAACAACTCTAAAAGCATCTAAGGGGAAAAATATAGTCGCTTAAAGCAAACCCAGACTTTGGATAATAAATGTCCAAGTGCACAGCAGCACTTAACCTTTCATAGCAACAACTTTCTCCCAAACCACATGTACATTTCTAGTAGCACATTGCAATGACTCCCAGCTTAGTAACTTCACCAGTATGGAGGGAATTATAAACCACACATCCCTAAGGGGTAAAAGAAGACCTTAGTCAGTCGCCTCTTTCAAATTTCCCTGAATTTGCTCCAGAGTCCAAGTTTAATATAGCCATCTCACAAAGAAACTTACTTGATTGCTTCTCATCACCCAGACAAAAATATGGGACTCGGGGAGGAGTGTGGAAGGAAGAATAGCACAATGCTGTCTCTCTCTAATATTTCCCAAGTTACCCCAGGCTGCTATTACTCCACCCAGGGTGACAAAGTGAGAGGCACTGAGAAGCAGGATGAATGCCTAGCTAGGCCCCAAGATCTGTTCCCAGCTCTGCTACAAAGTCGCCCACTGAAGTCAACATTTTCAGAAATAGCCTCAGCTTTGGGAGCTCAGTGAAAGATGGCTGAGGTCTGTTTTCGGAGTTGTAAACAGAGCTGGGGTACTTAGTGCTTTGCAGAGCTGATCATGTGGGTGCTCGTTGCCTCTGAAGAGAATCAAGCCCAGAGGTCTCAACTTGGGTACCCAAAATCAAAGGGCACTTTTGAAGATATGGGCTGTAACCTCTCTCTGCCCCATTTTATGAAACAGGTACGTGTTCAGATTTACCTCCTTGTCGAGAGAGGAATGTTTGCAAAATGCATTCACATCCCCAAATAAAAGGTTGCTAGAGGATGAACACACTCAGTGCTAGCAAATATTTTCCTAAAAGAGATAAAGACAAACACCCATCAAAGAGAAGAAAGAAGGACTCCAAGGCCTGGAGAACAAAATAAGTTGAATTATCAAGCACTAGAGCCTGCAAGCAGATCAAAACCCAGCGGTCTCTTCAGCACACTGGAAGCTTCAATGCAATGAGATAATGGATGCAACAGGCTGGAATTGCAAGCAACATGGGTTCTACTTCAGGTTAAATTTTTAAACAGCTAAATAAACAAGGGTCTAGAGGGAATACTGAAATCACCAGCTCTCCTGAAAATATGAAGGGCTCCCTGCCCAGTGTGGCCAGAACAGCCCGCATTCCTTAGTCTCAGGTGGAACAGGTGTCATGAATAGGGTGCAGTTGGATGCTGACAGATTTGTAGTTCCCATGGACAGGAGCTGGTGGTGCAGATCATGGGAAGAACCTTGCTCTGTCCTCTACCATTCCAGGGCAGAGACTATCCTGATTTATTTTAATCCTCTCCAAGCAAGACAATGGGAAGGCACCAGTGCATGCCAACCACCCCTGAGATTACGGGAGGAAGTACTCGTGTGTGGGGAAAATGGCTGCTGCCAAAGAAATATCTGCGGACCAGTTCTCCTGATCTCTCACCAAAGCCAAGACTTGGCAGGGTACCCATCTCCCACTTGCCCCCACCCCACCAACTCCCACACACTGCCGTTTGCACAGAGAATTCGTTAGAGCTGCCTGAATAGTGAGGCAGAAAGACACTGCATCTGCCTGAGTATGAAAGTGAATTTTGACTGTCCTATCTATTCCAGACCTCAGAAAACAAACCCCTTCCACGCATGCAGTTGTTATTAACGCAAACCGTCCGATCAAGTGCATTTTAAGGTTCAAATATTCATCAAAAGGAAACCTTATATTCATCTGTAACCACTGCAGCTTACTGAGTACCACTTTATGGCATGCCATTTACACAACTCAGCCAATCAAAGAAGAGAAACAATGGTATGTGACTTCAGTAATTATCACACTACAAACTGCACCCATTAGAACTGAATACAAAATTTAAACTTTGATCTGCAACGCTTAGATATGTAAGTCAAGTGGTGTTGTCTGCATTCTTTGAGTGTGTTTGCAACTAACCAATGCAGCATAAATTGCAAATATCACAACTGACTATAACATTCCAGATTTGCACTGTGTTGGTTAATTACATATGTTGTCCAACCAGAGAATGCGGACAACACCATAGATGCAAATACCCCACCACAACACAAACTGTGAGCTTTTACAACCTGTAAATAAGGATTGCTTTTTCTAGTAAAAAATAATTGCAGACTCTCATCATCTATTCCTGATGAATTTGTGAATAAAAAGCAAAGTTTGTTAAATGTATTAGTTGAAGCATTCCCAACCTCAAGCATTCAGAAATTAAGCAAAATCAAGAGATTTTAAAAAATAAAAAATGTTTGGTTCTTCAGATTTTCCTTGTCTTTGAGCCTTTTATTGCTTGCATTTATAGGAAAGTCTAGGCAACCAGCAGGGCTAGAAACTTACTTTGAAAACCCTCCCAAAGCAATTGCATCTGCAATTATGGGAAACTCAACTATCATGAAACGTGCTAATTTGTAAAACGGGCAGCATTGTTTTGATTCATTAGGAGTTATTCACTCAGTTCCAGGAATGTTCAAACGTCTTAGAAGGTGCCTTTCAAAAATGCCAAACAGTTCATACTCTCATAGCAAAGGCATGCATGCACCGAGCTTTCCCAGAACGAGTTCTCTGTATAAAAAGCTTCAAAACATCCGAGATTTTTGCACCAAGGTAGCTACTCTGGTGTGGCACACCTCACTGCAGTGCTCCAATCTCACTTTACATCAGCACCTCTTCACCGGAGGCTTGCTCCAGTGTAACACTGACAAGTCCCAGGCCTTTTGTTGGAACGAACCCCAAATGGCCCTATATTTTTTACTTCTTTATTGGCACATTTTAAAATGTAATGTCACCCATTTGGAGCAGACAGTAAAGCGGCAACACTGTCAAAGGCACGGCCAGGAATTCCTTGCAGCTTTGTTCCTGAAAGGGAGACTGCTGGTAGCAGAGAGATGGAAACTGCAGAGTCAGTGTCCCAACCAGGGGCACTTATCCACTGAATGAGACCAGGCCTCCAGAAAGCAAGCTCACTCAATTTCAGATCAAGCCCAAAACAGAGCTGCATGCAAAATCTGGACAATGTCCACTAAGAGTTTACCTCAAGCCATGTCTCACTCATGACCAAGGATAAACAGAGGTTCACATTTTGCTTCCTGAAGCTCAGTGGTGTTGCAGATCCAGAGGACAGCCGACTTTGTTTTTAGACTCACTACCAAACTGTAGAACACAGGGACATGCACCTTAATGGGACTCTCTGGCCAGCGCCTCCCCACAGCACCACTACAGGCTCCAACCAACTTCTGCTTTAGCAAGGCGAAACATGGAAATAAGACATTAGTAGGCACCAGAAGCTCAGACAGGCATGTGCATGAGGGCTTTAGCGCACTGCCTGCCTGGAAAAATCATTCAGATAGGAGGGAGGTCGCTGGGGTTTCAAATGTTTGGCCTGGGAAAGTACCCAGCAGTGTTTTACAGGAATGCTTTCAAATCAGCTTCAAATATGCACCAGCAAAGCCAGGATGGCCAGGCTTTCTGCTAAATTGCCTGAGGTGTGCCAGTTAGTAAAAATCATTCAGCTACCAGAGATTCAGCTGCTAAGAAAGAGAGCGAGGAAAGCCTTGGTTTAATGACCACGTCCAGAGAAAGCGCTATTCCGTTCCAGAGACAAAATCAACAGGCTTGAAAGCGGAGGCATGTTTTCAAAGGCAACGAGATTTTTCCTCCCCCACCAAACTTTGCACCTCCAGCAGCTTTTCTGGCTCGGAAACCCCTCGGCTTTTCCAAGGCAGGCCTGATTTCACAGCGCTCCTAAGGTCCCACGTGTTGGGCTGCGGCGAGGGAAGGGCTCCTTCAATTCAAGCCCGCCGGCCCTCCTCCGAGCCCAGGGTTTTGGGGACGAGAGGCGAGCAGCACGCGGGGCCGGGCTTTGTTCCCCCGGGCAGGACGGCGCCGTGCCAGCGGGCTGCTGATCGTGAAGCCGAGAAACACGGCCCAGGTGACAACTCTCCCGAGTTCACCCAAGGTCACAGCCGCCTCGGCCGAGGGACAAACCCGGAGAGGCGGCTGCCAGGCGGGCCCTGGAGGGGGATCGGGCCACCGGCTACTTGCCCGGCTCTGGGCAGGGCGGGAAGGCGGCATGGGGCACCTGAGCAAGCCGCCCTGCTTCCCCCCCCCATCCCAGTGCCTCGCTGGCTTTGCCCCAGCTCCCCCGGGGGGGGCCGCCAAGCCCTCGCCGTCCCTCGTCCACGCGTGGCGGGGCCCGATGCGCGGGGCTGCGGCGGCTCCACCGCAAGCGGCTGCTGCGCGCCCAGCCCGGGCACCCGGCAGGGACGGGGCGGGAGCCGTCCAGCCCCGTCGGGGGAGCTGATCTCCGCGGGCCGCCCCCCAAACTTCAGGGGAAAGTTTCCCGCAGCTGCGATGGCGCCTCCCGGTTACTCACCGGGTCGGAGTCCACGGGGCGAGCGGCCCCGCCAGGCGGGACGGGTCCGCGGTGCCCGGCGAGCTGGCGGGGAACAATAGGCGGGGAGCCCCCGCCGGCCCGGAGGCGCGCAGACCTCCGCAGCTCACAGCCCCGGCTCCATCTCGCCGCGGGGCTCCCCCAGCGCGGTAGATCCGGGACGGGGATCGGCCCCCGGGGACGCGCTAATCCGGGTGGCGGGACGCCAAGCTGCCCGCACCGGCTACGGGGGATGCGCTGCGCTCCCGCTCCCGCGCCCGCTCCGCGCCTCCCTCGGCTCCGGCTGCCGCCCGGCGCCCAGTCCCCACTGCGCGCTGGAGGAGAGCCGGGCTGAGTCCCTCCCTCCATCCCGCCGGCTCCTCCTCCGCCCTCCGCACGCCTCCCGGCTCCTGCCTTCGCGCAACCCCGCCCCGCCGGCGTCCCTGCCTGCTGGAGGGGGAAGGACGGGGCCGCCCCCGGCCGCCGGCTGGTGGGGACAGACTTGAGCCGGAGCTGGAAAGGCTTTGGACGGCAGAGGCCCTTTGGAGCGAGCCCCGGAGCCGCTGGACCGACGGACGAAGCCCCGCTCTTGGGATCGTGCGGGGAGATCGGGGCCCCCAGCCTGCCGCAGGCAGCTCGCGGCTAAATCTTGGCTGTCGCCAAGGGGCTCTGCTGAACCTCCAGCCCAGGGATTCCCTAGCACCCCCCTGAATTTCCCAGCACCCCGCCAGTTGTCCGCTAGTAACAGTGTTAGACCAATTTAGTGAGCTCCGCACCCCAGTTTCAAGTCCTGGGGAGAATACTGCTCCAGCCTTCCTTCTCCGGTCTGCATTCTGCGCCAGTGGCCCTGCCAGAGCCACCTTGCTTCAAAAGGCGGGCTCCAAACAGTGCCCTTGTTGTGTGTTCCCATCCTGGCTGTTCGCCTGTGTTGTGGTAGCTCTTGGGGTCCCTAACAGGATCAGGGCTCCATTGTGCTGGCCAGGATGTAGTACAGCTGCGTAGGGACCAGGCTTTGCCCTGAAGAGTTTACAGTCTGAGGCCTTGATGCTGCAATGAGCTTCATAGAAGCAGCAGCCAAGGCTCAGATGAACAGTGGTGGATATGCCACAAATAAAACCAAGGAACAAACATGCGACATGTCAGAAGAGCAGAATATGTCAGATTTTTTCCCCCTTGCATTTATCTTCATCCCATTCGGTAAGTTCCCCCTCTTCAAAGCATCTGACAAAGTGGGATTTTCTCCCACAAAATCTCATAAATCTGTTAGTCTTTAAATGCCACAGGACTCCTTGCTTTTTTTGCTTTACTAGACTAACATGGCTGTCCCTTTGGAACTTGGCAGATTTTTTTCAGAGTTGCCAGCTCTAGCCACATGATAACCTCCTGGTATTTAGTGTGATTGTTAAAAGCCTCAGCTGCCAGGACCAATAGGTCACCTGGGAATCTCAGGTTTCTTTCTTTCTTTCTTTCTTTCTTTCTTTCTTCCTTTCTATTTTAGGGGAGTTTCTAGCCATCATAGTTGCTGATTAAAGCTCGAAACCTTGAACTGAGTGTGAGCTAAATGCTTCAAAACCCATAGGCAAAGACACAGAACCCAGCATTGCTGCTTACTTTTTAAAATCTCAAGATTTTAAAACCAATTTATGACTCTTTAGGGCTTGACTTATGATTTTTGAACACTTCGGGTTGATGATACTGTCTTCCCCTTTCAACACACACGCTCCTTTCCCCACTGCCTAAATGCAAACTGCCTAAAGCCTTCTGGAGTTAAATAACAAACAATAATAAAAGGAAAGAGAATTCAGGGGCAAAGGCTAGGGAAAAATCTGATTTTGTTATGAATAATTTGTTTTCCAGTTGAAAGATCCTCTGAATGAAAATCACATCCCTCTGCTTTTTCTGGGAAAATGGTAACGGAGTTTCTCTTCCTGATGTTTGATACTTGCCACTCAAACATTTTAGCATGATTTTATTATGGACCATCTCAGACCAGAATCTTATGTTTGTATGGCAAGGCCCTTATGCCTTGAGGGTTCTGCATGGACCTGATCACAAGATCAGGACCTAAATCCTCAAGCTACAGGGTTTGTTTTGATTTGCAAGAATTGCTTGATGACTTTCATTCAGATTTTTCTAACTTTTGTTCCTGGGTAGAGTAAAATACGTCAAACTGCACCCTTGGTGAAGTCATGCTATTTATCTGGGAATTTTGGTGACTTGAACAAACTATTTGCTCTCTTGTTCTATTTTGTTTGTCAAAAGTTATAGACAAATGTCCTTCTCAGGTATTGCACAGATAGGCAACATTTATTCTCCTTGTGCATATGTGGTCTGGCTTGCAGAAGTGATGAGCATCCATAGCACTTCCTGAAAATCAAGCCAATCAGGTGCAAATGCTCCCACTGCATCTTTCTCTCTGATAGACTTGGAAAGGCTTGTCACACCCAAATCATTTGTGCCACAGTCACTGAACAAACCACTCTAGTCAATAGTGTAGCCAGGTCTAGAGGAGAAACATGGAGAAAGTTCAAAGCTGTGAAACATTTAGGAAAATCTCTGTAGACACAGGCAGCACTAGCCAAGCTTTGGATTTTTTGGAGGCCCCAGATCCGTTCTACTAGGAGATGGCTGTAGCTAGAGAAGCATGCTGTGTATATTGTCATGCAGATCAACCTGCCAAAAATCCTACTTGGTTGCAGAATTTGGAGGCCCAGTAATCCCCCACTAAGCAGCTTCTAAGAAGAGAGAAAGTTATCCCTGGGCTGGGTTCACCTAGCCTGATGCAGCATGCACTCAGATGTTTGCTTTAGATTCCAGAAGCTTCAACAGCAAGGTTGTCCTGATTCCTGAGCGAGACTCCAAGCAGTGCAGGCCAGAATGAAGACATCTCCTGGCTCACTCTGGAAGAGACAATATGTAAATGATTAAGTTATAAAGTGGAACAAGACAGACTGAATTAGACCCATCAATCACCACAGCTATATCTAAACCAAATGCTAGATGTCCATCTTTAGACTGAGATCAGCCCATTGCCAGCTCTGGTAATTGCTTAGATTTTGATGCCAATGGCTATTTAATATGGGTTTCCAGGGATGATCGATAAATATTAGTTGGTGTACGGTGTGCAGGGGGGTAACATTCCTCCCAAGACTTTACTGTCTAGGAGGAGTGTAGCAAAAGAGCACCTCCAGTACAGAAGGAGGTATATGGGGAATAGTTTATAAAAAATACGCTCCAGCTCAGTCAGTGGGCTAATTCAGGAATCAATGGGTGCGGTTCTCTGGCCAGTGTTCTGCAGGAGGTTGGGCTGAAGACGGTCACAATGATCTTTTCTGGCTTTCAGTTCTATAACCATGAACTGGTAAGATGGAGGAGCAATGAGGCACTTCTCCCTCCTAATCTCACTGCAGTTGTGATTCTTTCCCTCTACATGCTGCTTTCAAGAGAACTCCAGACTATGCCTCTGCTCAAGGCTCCTCTCTGATCTCAGTGAAATACACACCCAGGCACTGTGCCTGGTTATAAACACGCTGGCGAGCAGGAGGAATTTGTTATTTGTTTTGGTTTCAAAGCTGCATTTTCTTACCCTGACTTTGTCTGTTTCTATTTAGCTCAAGAGGTATTCTTTCGAGGCAGATAATTGTGAAGAATGCAGTCCAGGTTAGCCGCCAAAGCAGCAACACGGGAGGAAGAAAATATATTAGTGCAGGGAGATGGCTAGGCAGGCAGGCAAGAAGAGAGCTCTTTACAGTAAAGAAGGGAGGAGAGTGAAGGCAGTTTGGTTGTATAGCTCAAACTGCTTTATCCAGATGGAAGAGTTTGGGCTAAGTTGGGGCAAGGCACATCCACATTGCAATAAAAAACTGTGGCACCGACGTGCTCTGCTGGGGCTGCGGGGCTGAACTGAGCAGTTTAGACAGTTGGGTTCAGGTTGGAGCCCAGGCTGGGAAATCCACTCACCTCTCAGGGTGTTAGCCTTAACAGCCCACAGGAGCCTGTGTCAGCTGACAGGCCAACCCCGGGTGTTTTATTTCAGTGAACCTCACACAGTCTGCAGCCTTCACCCCCCACCGCCCCGACTCTCCAGTTCCTGCACTCACTCCTCAATGAGACAGCCATGGGAAAGGGAAGGGAAATGAACTGTGTAGCCACACAGATCACAAGAAACAGGGTGAAGCTGGTGAATTCAGGGCCTTGTTGCCATTTGGGAATCTGAAAATCAACCATTTCCATGTACCAGGACCTAAAGAGATCTGTTAGATTGTCCAGAAGCCCTTGCCCCAGCAGAGAGGGAAACGATTCTGCCTGTCCTACCACAATTTCTGTGTCTGGGGATGAGTGGAGGCTTTTCAGGGGGGAGCCCTCAGGCCTAGGGCAACTAGCATCTTCTCTGCAGTGCACTCATGTCAACTTCAGAAACGCTGGTCAGCTTCCCTACTCTTTGTACATGAGGTGGAGGTGCTTTCATCCCAGTTGAAGTCTCCAGAATGGTGCTTCTGCTGCCGATGACCGACTTGGCTCTCTTCTTTGGGGCTGCCCTGCAAATGGCCCTTTCCCTTCTGGTTCTGTGAGGCTGTGGCGAGCAGGGATGACTAGGCTGGGTTATCAGGAGCTTGCTAGCTAATAGGCCTGCTCAGGAAAGTGACAGGGAGGTGCCTAACAGACCTTTCTTTGGGAGGAGGGAGGGACACAGTGGAGCTGCACTGAAAGGAGAAAAGAAGCAGATAGAGGCTGGCATTTTCAGGGTTTTGTTTTGCCTGCAAAAGGAACAATGGAGTTTGGAAGCCCATCTGGGAATGGGTTTTATGGAGAATGGCCTGCCTCCCTTCCTCACTCCCACAGCCTCGGCAGCTTCATGCCCTCTCTTATGCAGTGTGAAACATTGGAAAGATCAGGGCTGAAATGCTGCTAAACCTCATTCAATATGCATGGGCAAACACACAAGCACACAGACTCAGACAGTATATTTTGCCCTTTGTTTTTCAGTTTAAAATGGGCCATAGGAAAAGTTTTTTCTTTCAAAATTATTGTCTCTCTTCCTTGTAATTGTTCCCCATGGACACTGGAAATGAATCACTTGATGGACTAGTTTTCCACCTATCTACTCCTCACTCTGTCTTCCATTGCACATGGGCATACTGGTTTGTTATTGTAGGGTCACTTGTGAGAGCTATGAATGAGCAGTAAGGAAGGAGGGGTCTGGCAGAATGGGAGCAAATCTATAGGTTTGCTGCCATTTTAGCCAGTGTAGAGATCTCAGCAAAGAACACCAGAGCCGTTCAGCCTCTTTTTGTCAACTTGAAAGAGCTTATCTTCTCATGACTACATTGGGATCAGAACCCCCAAATGCAGAACTTCTCATCCCTCCAGTAAACCACAAGGTATTTCCTTAAAGCACTGGCCCCTGTAATATGTTATTGCATGAGAATCTCAGCTTTCTTTTCTTTTTCTTTCAAAGTAACTTTCCAGCCCTCCTGATTTCAGGGAAGAGTCTGAAAAAGTGAAACATAAAGGTAAATAAAAAGAACCCAATGTGTATTATTTTGTGAAACTCTCATAATTTGAACCCAAACTCATAATTATTTGGGGCCTGACTCATTGTGGGATGCTCAGGGTTCGCAGCTCCATCTTCTATAAATCATCTCTAGAACATTTTGGAGCACTCACTAATAATTAATTGCAAGGTAGGACTGGATCCTTGAGGAGTTAACTGTGCACTGTGACTGTGGCCATCAGCTGTAATGGGACTACATGAAGTGTGTAAAGTTTCAGCAAGTGTGTAAGTCTTTGCAGGACCAAGTCTTAGACTGCAAATTCCTCAGAATGGGGAACCATCTTTTTATTGTGTGGGTGTGTGCATACAGCACCTTGCAATAATTATTAAATTAATTAACTGCACACTCATTAGTAACAATGTTGTTTATTAAATTAATCAGACTAATTTATTATTGTCACCTTGACAACATGCTCAGTGCTGTTTGAGACACAGTGAGCTAGCCCCAGGCTGGAAGATTTCATATCCTGCACTAGCCAGCCTAGTACAGCTCTTCCTCATCCCCAGCTTCCCTATGTTAGAAACTATAGCTCTGAAGGTGGAGAGCCATAAAAGATTCAGTCTGCAGCTGGGTGAGGATGAGGCAGCACAATAAAGCTGTTTTTTTCCTGACTTTAAGTTGCCTGGTTAAAGATCGGCAGCCCTCTCAAAGGGGCTCTTTTCAACCCCTAATTCAGAATTTAAAAAACAAAAGCCAATGAATTTCATTTAGCTTTGGAGCAGGGGTGGTAGGGAATAAAAACTGAAGGACAAAGAGGTGCCCCTGAAAGCTCTGACTGACAAAGACTTTGTCAGCTTCATCTTTCCCTGAAAAGGCCAGAGCACATCAGGGTGTGGAGCTGTCCATGAGACAGCTGGCTGGCTTGGGGGCTTGCAAACTGTTTGTATTAAGGGAAAGGCAAAGATTCTCTGTAGCCCTCCAGTGGGTGATTCAGGTTTGAAGAAAGTCCATGGGCAAGCTTGTTTGTCTCTGTGTGTGTCTGTGTAGTTGCTTGTGCTGTTTTCAGCATGTGTCCTTGCAAGTGTACACATGTTATTTGTGTGTGCAAGTGTGTATCAGAACACACATCTCTCCCTTCCACCCCCAACCCATAAACACAAGTATGGAAAGGGAGACTCTAACTACTGTACAGCCCAGCATTGTAGAGTGGAGTCTGGTTTCATACTGAGAGCAGGAGACTGCCTGTTAGGGTTCCTCAGTTCCTATCCCATGTTCTCACTGACTCACTGTGTAACTATGACCAGATCAGATAACCTCTCTGTGCCTCAATTTCTCCATCTATAAAACAGGGGCTCATATCCATCTCCATCACCAATGTCATCAACTGATATTTGCAAATTGCTGTTAGACTGCCCCCCCCCAGTGCCCTGTATCATTCTAACTGGGTGATTTGCCTGCCTCATTGACAGAACACCTGAGTCACTGGACAGCGTTTTTCCATGCTTGACCCTATTTTCAGACCAGTTATTTCCCACTACCCCAGCTACCTTGGAAGTTGCTGTTTAAAACTGGGGTCCTTGATGTAGTGTGACCTCCCCCACACTGTACATGCAAGGTCACGCTGCAAGGAAGATGTCAGTTTGCTTTACGAAAAGCTATCCTTTGGACTGCATGACTCATGCACATATAGCGCCTGCAATGGCCTGCTGCATGGAGGGCGCTGTTTTTTGGTGCAAAATAGCTTCTCCAGTGCAATGTTGCCTTATGCATACAGTGCCTTTGAAAAGGAGGCAGATTTAAAAAGGGATAGCTGTGTTAGTCTAGTCCAGTGAAAAAACAACAAGGAGTTGTGTGGCACTTTAAGACTAACAGATTTATTTTTTGCATGAGCTTTCATGGGAGAAGATCCCACTTCCTCAGATGCTTCGAAGATGGGTGAACTTACAGAGGGGAATGAAACTAAATGCAAGGGAATGTAAAACATAGGATCAGGTCATAAAGTAACAGCAAATCAGAGCAGTTTACAGGCTCAAACCATGGGAAGCCTGAAGTCAAATTACCCTTTGTAATGGGAAAAGAATCCAGTTCCGGCTACTTCCCCAGTACCTGTGATCCCACCACCACCAATACCACCTTGAGTCAGGCCCCAAATAATTATGAGTTTGGCTTCAAATTATGAGAGTTTCACAAAATAATACACATTGGGTTCTTTTTATTTACCTTTATGTTTCACTTTTTAAGACTCTTCCTTGAAATCAGGAGGGCTGGAAAGTTACTTTGAAAGAAAAAGAAAAGAAAGCTGAGATTCTCATGCAATAACATATTACATATTAATTTGACTTCAGGCTTCCCATGGTTTGAACCTGTAAACTGCTCTAATTTGCTGTTACTTTATGACCTGATCCTATGTTTTACACCCCCTTGTATTTAGTTTCATTCCTTTCTGTAAGTTCACCCATCTTCGAAGCATTTGAAAAGGAGGCCATGACAGCAGCTGGTGATGTAGTAACCCCATTTGGAGTCACCATCTATGCTTTGGGAACTGCTGCAGTAGGATATGACCTAGTGAAACTGGCCCAAGGCTAAAAGATTTCGAAGCTGAATTCCTGGCAGAGCCAGGAGTTCACAGCAAGGCAGGATTCTGTAATAACCAAAAACAAGCCAAATGCATTTTGAAAGAAGGATACTGAGTTCCTAAGCTAGCAATGAATGAAGACAGAGCCCTAACCTCTCTTTCCCAGGCAGACAGAGAGGCTGCAGAGACTGACAAGAAGATGCACATGCTTCCTTCAGCAGACATGACATCTGAAAGTCAGCAACACCAAGAATAAAACATTAGCTGCCGGGCATGATTTAGAAACTAACTGCAGCGTTTTGCAGAAAGAGCCCTCTGCTGCCTCTCCACTCTAACTCAATAAAGCAATATGACTGGATCTGGACCTCTGGGCTCCGGGCACACCACCACCATTTCCAGCAATCATATGCAGTTTAGATGTTGGGGGAGTCTCTGCCAGCTAACTGGCCCCTTCTAGGATCTCCAGGAGCCACAGTCACGCTCTGAACAGGAGGCTTCAGCAGTCATGGCTATGACCCTGGTACAGCCAGGCCACTACAGAGTTGTGCAAAGCACAGAAAGGAAAGCAGCTGTCTCCAGAGCGGGGAAGCCAGCTCCGTGCATTGCTGCTCCCACCTCCCAGGGCTTCGGGGCCAGGCTGCTGCGGGAGAGGGTTATCCTGGTCTCCTGGAAATGATGCTGGTACTTTCTTGTTTGGGGAGCAGGCAGCGGTGTAGCTGCCTATGGAAGCAAGCTCTAATTCTCTGGAACACAGCCTTCCTGCTCACTTCCAGGGAACAGTAGTGGATGTCTGAAGTGGCATTCCATTGTATTGTACATCATGTCGCTGGTACATTATGCAGCAGGAGGGAGAAGCAACCAAGCACATAAGCTAGCTGTGCCCGGGCAAACCCTCAGCTTTGGCAAGACATAGGCCAGGGATCGGCAATCCAAAAGATAAGAAGAGCCATTTAAAAAAATTCCTGCAATAACCAAGTGTTTTGAGAGCCACAATGGGTGTAGCCTTCTGGTTGGTGGGGGTAGGGGGATGGAGGAGGGAGCTGGGCCAGGACACCTGCTGCAGGGTCCCCTAGTGGGAGGAAGTGAGTCTGGAACCAGGAGCAGGCCCTCCACAGGGTCCCCCAGTAAGCTGGGGGAGTCCAGAGCCTGGCAGAAACCACCCACAGGGTCCTCTGGTGGAAGGAGGGGGCCTGGAGTCCAGAGCTGCAGGTTGCAGACCCCTGATACAGGCTTTGGATTCCTGATTTGTGCAGCTGCTGCTGAGTTGCTCCCAAACCCACAGTCTCACACTGACATTTGGGTCGTACTGAGCATCCACAAAACCCATTTTTTTCCTTTGGTTGTATCTCAAAAGGACAACTGCCACAAAAGGACAACTGCCACTAAGCCACCACTTAGCTGGTTAATCTGATGGCAATTAAGGGAAACTGATGCATCAGGTGCCATCTTCACTGAGCAGTGAAGGCATCATTTAGGCTCCCCAGGAGAAGGGCTAACCAAGACGAGCCAGAGAAGCCCAACCAGGGTACCCACATGATTTATCCAGGGGTTAAAGTAAGGAGGAATGCAACTGAATGCCATTCTGGGGCCCACAATTTTCAGGGGCTAGGGTTCCAGGCCCCTAAAAATAGAACAATGGGGCAGAATACAGCCCTGTAGCGTTCCAGTGCATTCCCCCTTACTACCCCTGCACAGATATTTGATTCCCCTCCCACCCGCTTGCTCTGCTCCCAGCCAACCCAGAAGCCTTGCCCCCATGCCATGCACCCTCCAC